>CM054140.1:19241589-19251589 GCA_028751875.1 Rapana venosa | reverse complement strand
CAGAGAAACTGGGACCACCGAATTAGAGGCAATTTTTTTAATTGCATGATGATCAATGACAATGAGGATGACGTAATTATGCTGCTGTGGAAGTGCATATGCTTTGAGACTACTTGACAGGGTTGTACTCTACGCTTACTATCATAATATATCCCGGCGTCAACCGGGCCCGAGAGATACAGACACCTGCAGTGTTGGTCAGGTAATTTGAGCAACACTCTCAAACTCGCATCCGTTAAGTGGATGAAGCTCGACCGTGTGGTCCCAGTCTTCCCACTGAGCCCACAGCACACTCACTCTAGGTAGGAGCCGGCCGGAGTCCGAAAAGTCTATATGTCTTACTGTCTATCCGTCTGTCTGTCTGTCTATCTGTTTGTCTATCTATCTATCTGTCTGTCTGTTTGTCTGTCTATCTGTCTGTCTGTGTATTTGTCGGTCTGTCTGTCTGTCTGTCCCTCTATCTGTCTTTCTGTCTATCCGTCTGTCTGTCTGTCTATCTATCTATCTATCTATCTCTCTCTCTCTCTCTCTCTCTCTATCTGTCTGTCTGTCTGTCTGTCTGTCTGTCTGTCTGTCTATCTATCTATCTATCTATCTATCATCATCGTCATCATCACCATCACCATCGTGTACACACACACACACACACACACACACACACACACACACACAACAAAACACACACACACACACACCACACACACACAGCCAGTCAACCAGACAGCCAGACAGGTGGCACACAGAGATACAGACACTGATATAAACACGCTGATACGCACGCACGCACGCAAACATACACACACACATACTCGTTCATTTTCGTATTTTATTCAGTTATCGATTCAATTTTCTTTTTATTCATTCAATCATTTATTCATTGGTGGAATCTTCTATCTCTCTATTGTTTCTTTTAACTTGGCTCTTAATTCGTTTCCATGCAGACACCCATTTTCTTTTAGCATGAATCAGTATAATTATATCCAATGTCCTTCCGCGTAACTTCATTTGGCTAACATGTAATGGTTTTGCTTTTATTCTGAGTTCGCTTTATGTTTTAGAAGCAGTTTCGTTTTGTCGTTGTTGTTGTTATTATTGTTCATTATTATAACACAGTAAGTAGGACTGACCGTCAGATAACTGTGAAAATAATAGTTTTGTATTAAAAAAAATTTTGGGGGTAGATTTTTTTTTTTACACATGTTCTCGCTGTTATTTACATACACTTTGGTTTTTATCACATATATCTACAGACTATCATCTATAGCAAGAGAAATTTTATGACAGGGATACCACTTTCTTTATGTATCTAATTTATGTACTTATTGACGATTTTTGTTTGTTTGTTCATCTATTTTATCCTAATTCGTCATGAATCCACCACGCCTTGTTATTTGGTAAGTGAATAAGGGCATAATATGAAGACAAGATAAAATAAGGAACTTTATCTTTCTTAAAGGACACACATTCTCCAAAGTCTACAGAGCTAGTTTCGCTTCAAAATCGTCTTCTCTTTCATTTCTTAAAAAAATAATTAAAAAAGGGGTACGGGTGGGGGTGGGATGGGGGAGAGGATACGGGGAGGGGAGGGGAGGGGAGGGGAGGGTGGGGGCAGAGGGCAAGGTAATAAGTGTGAGGTAGAAGGAATGGAGGTAATGGGGAAAGAATGAATCGGCTTATGTCAAGAATAATTTCAAACAAAACAAACCGAACAAAAATCAACCAATAACAGTCTGTCTGTCTGTCTGTCTGTGTCTGCCTGTGTCTGTCTGTCTGTGTCTGTCTGTCTGTCTGTGTCTGTCTGTGTCTGTCTGTCTGTGTCTGTCTGTCTGTCTGTGTCTGTCTGTCCGTCTGTCTGTCTGTCTGTCATAATGTTCAAGGAAGAAGTCCAGACATAGTCAATACTAAAGTACACCCCTTGAAACAACCAGGCACTTTGCGTGTGTGTGTGTGTGTGTGTGTGTGTGTGTGTGTGTGTGTGTGTGTGTGTGTGTGTTGTGTATGTGTGTATATGTGTGTTGGGTTTGTGTGTGTGTGTGTGTGTGTGTGTGTGTGTGTTGGGTTTGTGTGTGTGTGTGTGTGTGTGTGTGTGTGTATGTATGTATGTATGTATGTATGTATGTATGTATGTATGTGTGTATGTATGTATGTATGTATGTATGTATGTATGCATGCATGTATGTATGCATGTACGTATGTATATGTGTTCTGCGTGGTGTGGTGTGATGTGGTTTGGTGGTGGCTGTGGTAGTGATGGAGGTGTGTGTATGTATGTGCGTGTGCGCGCACGCACACACATACACACACAGATCCCTGCTCCGCCCCCCCTCCCCTCACACACACACACAGATACTTGCATCTCTAACACACAAAAATACAAACCAAACAGAAATGAAACTACAGCACACACTCTCCACACTATAATATATCTATATATCTATATCTATCTATATCTATCTATCTATCTATCTAATATATTAACAACACGACCAGAAAAATAAAGAATACAGAAAGAAAGGAAGGAAGGAAGGAGCGAAAGAAAAAGAATTCAGGTGGAGAGAAGCATAGAAGGAAAGGGAAGAGAAAAGAAAGGATGAGGAGAAAGAAGGAAAGAAAGATGAAGAAAGAAGAGGGGTTAGGGGTGGGGGTTGAGGTGGGGGGGGGGGACTGAGGAGGTGAGATGAGGCAGGAGGGGGAGGGGAAAGAGGATGGGGGGGGGGGGTGGAGGGGAGGGGGGGGCTAAACCTGAAAATGTCAACTAGCATAAGCTCTTTAGGGGACCAGCACAGCACAGACCAACAATACACAACAACGCGCGCGCGCGCAAACACACACACACACTACACACACACACACTACACACACACACACACTACACACACACTCCCAACACACACATACTACACACACACACACACACACTACACACACACACACACACTCCCAACACACACACTACACACACACACACAAAGACACACACACACACACTACACACACACACAACACACACATACACACACATACACACACACATACTACACACACACACTACACACACACACACACTACACACACACACATACTACACACACACACACACACACACACACACACACACACACACACACACACACACACACACACACACACACACACACACACACACACACACACAAAGCCTAAAGACAAATGCCGACTCGACTCCACTCTCCCCAAAAGTCCTTCGGGATGAGACTATAAACCGAGGTACCGATGTGCGAACGCACGCAGAACATCTTGCGCACACACGTTTAAAACCCGTTCCGCTTTTCGGAAGAGTAGGCCCTTGTGTGCCGAGGTGGGAACGGAGGACAAAAAATGTACAAATCTGCATACACACGGGGGACTGTATTTAAAAAAAAAAAGGCGCGTGGGTGCTTATTCCGTTATCCTCGAAATGAAAAGAATAAGAATAAACTAAGCCTTGTTGCTCTCTCTCTGTCTCTCTCTCTGTCTCTCTCTGTGTCTCTGTGTCTCTCTCTCTCTGTTCCTCCCCTCTCTCTCCTCTCTCTCTCTCTCTCTCTCTCTCTCTCTCTCTCTCTCTCTCTCTCTCTGTCGCTTTAAACAAAACCTTTTGAGCTAGCTGCATGTCAGTGATAATTATTAGAAGTAGAAGAAGAAAGAAAGAAAGAAAGAATGAAGAAGGAGGAGGAGGAGGAGGAGGATGAAGACAGAAGGTTGATGAAGAGGATGAAGGGAGAAATAAGGGTAAAAAATAAAGATAAAAAAGAAAGAAAAGGAATAGAAAGAGAATTAGAAGAATAGGGTTGTTTCTAATCGAATCTGTTTTTGCTCGCGCGCGCTCTTTCTCTCGCTTTGTCTTTTAGAGCTTGTGTACTGTACTATCTACACCCCGTTTATTTTCCACTTTTTCGGTGTCTTTTTTCTTTCTCTGTGTGTCTATTTTTTATTTTTAAAAAAATCTTTTATATCGAGGATAATGGAATAAGCATTTATTTGCTCTTTTACATCTAGTCTCCGTGTGTATGCGGTTTTGTAAATTCTGTCATTCTGTCACAGGTCTCTCTCTCTCTCTCTCTCTCCTCTCTCCTCTCTCGATCTCTCTCTCTCTCTCTCCTCTCTCTTTCTTTCTCTCTCTTTCTTTGTCTGTCTCTCTCTGTCTGTCTTTATCTATGTCTGTCTGTCTACATGTCTCTTTCCCCGCCACCCTCCCCTCTCTCTCACTAGCCATTTAATCTAAAAAAATTTTTTTTTTATATAACTATGTTCTTTCCCATCTACGTGTTCTTTATATAATCGTCTTTTCTCATCCTTAACCCCCCCCCCCCCTCCTCCTACACACCACCCACCCACACCTCCTCCCCTTCTTTTCTACCTCCCACCCCACCCCACCCCACCCCACCCCCACCCCCACCTCCGCCGCACTCAACTCCTTCTGCTATTGACATCTTAATAATCCTTCTACCATTTCCTTAATGGGTTTTGCCGTTTACTTATCTCTTTATTTTATTCTTTTATATCGAGGATAATGGAATAAGCACTTATGTCCTATTTTACATCCAGTTCCCGTGTGTATGCGGTTTTGTCAATTTTGTCATCTGTTCCCAACAGCACACAATGGCCTATTCTTACGAAAAGCGGAACATAATTTAACGTACGCGCAAGATGTTCTGCGTGAGTTCGCACACGGGGCTTCGGTTTAAAGTCTCATCCGGATGACTCTTGGGGAGAGTAGAGTGTGCACTGATGTTAACTCCAGGGGAAAATATCCCTTGAACGGGAATCGAACCCGGGTCGTCAGATTGCGAGCGCACTGTTCTAACCACTAGGCTGTCCCGTCCATCTATCTCCGAGCTTAGACTTACAACACAAGGCCCTCGCTTTGCCCATTTCCTTCTGGAAAATGAAAATCCATTTTAAAATGAAGAAAAGTCATCGTAGTTGTAGTTTAATTATTGATTGCTTTCCTTTGTTTGTTTGTTTTGGTATTTTTTTTTAACATTCACTCTTTCCTTCCTTGCCTTCAGATGTTAAAGACAGGACATTTCACTTAATTTAAAATCGATTCTGTGAGAAAAGCTAAAAGTATGGAAGTCAAAATAGACAGTCCTAAGATGGCATTGTCAACAACAACAACAACAAAAACCAAAGAAAAAAACAAACATCCCACCCTGCTAAAATAATAATAAAACCAAGTTAAAGGCCATTAAAGACAAGTCTAAAAACAAACAAGCAAACAAACAAACCCCCAAACGTAAATCCTGTTTCATTTACAAAACAGAGTACAACAAAACAAAACACAACAAAACCACACACACACACACACACACACACACACACACACACACACACACACACTATAATATATATATATATATATATATATATATATATATAATATATATATATATATATAAACACATACACACAGTGACACAAACACACTCACATACACACATAGTCACACACACAAACACACAGACACACACACACACACACACACACACACACAGAAGAGCAAAATGGCGGGAGGATGGACCGGGGTGGGTGGAGGGAGGGGTAGGGGGGAGGGGGCGGAGAAGAAGAGGAAGGGGGGGGGGGGGGGGGGGGGGGGGGGGGGGGGGGGGAGAGAAGTGTTAATGCATGCACTAACAATTAATAAAATAGTTGTTTCTGATCTAGTGCTTAGTTCAATGGTTGCCCGCGCTTAACCGACCGCTTCGATCAATAATAATAATAATAATAATAATATAATGATAATAATGATAATAATAATAATAATAATAAATGATAATGATAAATAATAATAATAATAAGAATGAATTTATAATAGCGCTGAATCTTGTAAAAATACCACAACAACAACAAATAAAAGATTACTTCTCTCATCTTTTTTCTATTAAACTCTGATGTTTTCTTTTTATTTATCAAGGTTAAGCGTGCGTGTAAGTACAGTGTGAGTAGGCTTTGCAAAGCAGCTTGATGCTTACTGATAATAATAATAATAATAATAATAATAATAATAATGATAATAATAATAATAATGATAACAACAACAACAGCAAAAACGACAGCAATATCATCATCGTCGTCGTCGTCGTCGTCATCATCATCATCATCATCATCATCATCATCATCATCATCATCATCATCATCATCATCATCATCATCGTCGCCACAACGACTGATAACACCGCCACTAGTTTGAGCGTTTATAATTTTTGCTCACTGCATTGGGAATAATTATATTTTAATAATTATCTGCCTGTTCTATGCGTTTGTCATCGTTGATATATTTCTTGGGTTTAGTCCTTGATGCTGGTTTTTGTTTATTTATTTATCTGTCTATTTATCTTCATCATCATCATTTGTTGCTTTACAAGATTCAGCGCTATATAAATTTCATACATTATTATTATTATTATTTTTTACTATTATCATCATCATCATCATCATCATCATCATTTTCAATAATTAAAAAAAAAAAAAAATCAATTTAGACAGAAACTTGTTTCGTTTTTTTAGGGGGGGGGTTATTATACAGTATATGTGTCTGTCTTAGTGTTAACTGGAAACTTTCTTTCTGTAGAGAAATGAAAGCGAAAAGGGGGCACTGGAGAGAAGAGAGAGAGAGAGAGAGAGAGAGAGAGAGAGAGAGAGAGAGAGAGAGAGAGAGAGAGAATTTTCTTGGTATAAGGGGAACAACTCACTAAATGGTCCAGACAAGCACAACCCCAGTTATTGCCGTTGGATCCATGGCTCGATTTTGTCTTCTTCTCCATTTTGTTTCCTTTATCTATTCATTTATTTGGTTTGATTTTTATTTATGCACATAATTTACGCTTTTCTTTTCGTTCAATAACTACTTTATTTTGTTCATTTTATTCATGTATCTGTATGTTTATTTCAACATCAACTGAGAGCCTAATTTTTCTTTCATGAATTAATAAAGTAATTCTACTTCTTCCTTTTACATATTCATTTATTTATTAATTCATTTGGATCTCTTGAGGAGATTTAAAGAAAATTATCATGCATATATTGTTGAACCTTATATTCATTCACCCGCAGATTTTTACAGATTTATTTCACAATTTACTTGATTAGTTTACTGGCTTGTTTATCTACCAAAACACCTCCGTAATTTTGAAATCATCGTCCTCATGGACAATTTTATGACTCAGTCAAAAAAAAAAAAAGTCCAATACTTTAGAATAATTAAGCGCAACAACGCCGTTTTACGACGCATACACACGGGAATAAAATATATAAAATATATAAAAGATTAAAATAAAATAAATTGCTATGATAGCAAGCCTCATTCAAAGATAAGTGAATAAACCAGAACTTAAAACAAATATACGCAAAGACTTCATCAACACACACCGAGGTACCGGCTTATCGCGTTCGGTTGTGACTGGCAAATTTCCGCGGAAACCACACAGTCATTCGATGACCGCTTCGACCGTTGTGATGTATACACCACGAAAATGCGAATGCACATACGTACTTATGCATGCGCACACATAACAACCAACACCAACCCACCATCACCATACCTCTACATTTTACTGTCAAAACTAATTTAAACACACATGGATGCATACATACGCGCGCGCGCACACACACAAACACAGACACACGCGCGCACACACAGTCTGTTATCCCCTCCGCCCCCCCCCCCCCCCCCCCCCCACACCACACACGCACATTACACACACGTCGTCTATCTTTCTCTCACAACGCTCGTGTGCGTGCACATGCACGTGCACACCACACACACACACACACACACACACAGATTCAACATTTTTTGATTTTAAAAATATCAAATTCACAACACACACACCCCACACACATTGCACTGTTTTTGTCAATAAAACACTACAGAGACAACAGGCAGCAGATAAGACACACACACACACACACCTCTCTCTCTCCTCCTCTCCTCTCTCTCTCTCCCCCTCTCTCTCTCTCTCTCCCCCCCTCCTCTCTCTCTCTCCCTCCCTCCTCTCCTCTCTCCCCCCTCTCCCCCCCCCCCCCCCTCTCTCTCTCTCCCCCCCACCCCCACCCCCCCCCTCTCTCTCTCCCCCCTCATCTGACCTGGCCCAAAACGACTGTCGCTGACGGGGATTCTCAGGGCGCTGGTACTCAGCACGCGGTGGAGGGATGGGACTGCGCTCCCCTGTCTCTCCCCCGCTCCCTCTCCCCCTCCCCCTCCCCCCCGCCCCCACAGCCGCGGCGGGTCCCTTCAGCTTTCTCCCCATTTGATGCGCCTTTGCCCGCCGTGCGGGGCGTACCGTGGACACGAGAGGGCATGCAGCGGCGCCCGCTATGACCCTGTGGGACCTCTCTGAGAGTGCTCGCCTGGACTCGTTGTTCATCGGAAGAAAGGGAAAGAGTTGGAATCGGATGAAGGAAGGATGAGAGTATGTCGTTGGATGGGATGGGACTGTCTCTGGTTTTCCTCAGAGTTGTAGTGTTGATGTTGAGATGAGAGAAGATTTGTGGAGTCTGGAGTTGATCCACTATCTGAGAAGTTAATTCTCGCTTGTGTATTTGTTGGATGGTTATCTATTTGTTTTCTTTGTTTCTGTCTCTTCTCTTCTTCTTCTCTCTTTGTTCTTCTTTTTGAGATTGAGTTATCTCTTGACTTCTGGATGTCTTGATCCTCTCCTCTCTCTCTAAATATTTCATGTAAGTAGGTATTTCACGTGTGATGTTGTTTTGTATTCTTTTTGTTGTTTTTGGTTTTCGGTGGTCTCCTCTTCTCTCAAGAAGTATCTCACTTGTAGGATTGTGGTATTTTTTTTGGTTTTTTTTCTGTATCGGGTCTCTCGCTTCTAGAATGGGCTTTAGTATTTTGGCCTCGCGTCTTTCTCTCTCTCAAGAAGTATTTCACTTGTAGAATTGTGTTTGTATTTTTTTGGTTGGTCTCGTCTCTTTCTCAGGAGTATTATTTCCTTGAATGATTGTATTGTGTATTTTGGGGGTTTTTTTTTGCTCTCTTAGGGAGTATTTCACTGTAAAATTTATTTTTTTTAATCTCAGATTTCTCAAAGAGTGTTTCACTTACAGGATTGTAAGCTTAAACTTTTGCCCGTTCTCTCTCAGTGACTATGTCACACTCGTTTCTATCACTCTCTCTCTCTCTCTTTCTTTTTTTTTGTTTGTTTGTTCCCTTAGCAAATACCTCCACTGGTAAAAGTTGTAGTAGTTGTCTTCAATCCAGAAAAAGATTTCACTTACAAAGTTGTCTTGGTTTTGTTTTTTCTCTCAAGCAGTCGTACCTCACCTACAAAGTTTGTGGGGTTTTTTTCCTCTCCCACTCTCTCTCTCAACCAGTATCTCACTAGTAACGTTTTAGCCTTTTTTACCTTTCTGTCTCTCTCTCTCAGCGAGTTTCTCTCAACGATTTTTCTTTCTGTCTTTCTTTACCGCTTTTCTTTGGTGTAAGTAGTCTCTTGGTAATAGCGTTTTCGAATTTCGCCTTCCAAGTTCGTCCTAGGAACTTAAGTTCCCGAAGTTTTTAAAGCAACAAAATGGTCGATTCCAGTCTGGACTGTCTGCTCTTTCTGGTCTCTTCTTTGTCTTTCACACATACGAAATATGTCTCCAGACGAACTTGGTATCACGCCTAAGACTGAAAGTTTCTGAAGCAACAAGCAAACGGGCGATTCTAGACGTCTGTTCTGTTTTGTTTTCTTATTCAGTGATGGAAGTTGGTTGTTGAGTTTTTTGTCTGCAGTTATGGGCTTGGATCCTGCTCAATATGGCCAGTTTTCAAAGCGACGATTGTTATATTCCAAGACGTGTCTTACACAGTAGAGACAAAGTCTGCAGCCCTGAATGTTCTGTCACAATTTTCAGAAATATTAGAATCCAGGCACGGTTTTCAGAAATATTAGAATCCAGGCACGATTTTCAGAAATAGTAGAATCCAGGCACGATTTTCAGAAATGCCAGAATCGGGGTATATCGTCTTGAAAAAAAAACCTCC
>CM054140.1:19234089-19236589 GCA_028751875.1 Rapana venosa | reverse complement strand
AAAAGTATTTATGTCAATTTTTTTTTACAAACTGATATAATATTCATGTTATCCGTCTTGTAGGGTGTCTGGGAAAAGTAAAAATAATATAAAAAAAAAAGGTAAAAACAGAAAAGTGAAAGTCTGTTTTTTGGTTTTATACGTCTGGCATTTTTTCTTCTTACGATTGCGCAAGCTAGGTAGAAGAAGAAATAAATCAATCAGAAAATATTAAAAGGTTGGTTGTTCCTGACGCAGACAGCTCTCTCTCTCTCTCTCTCTCTCTCTCTCTCTCTCTCTCTCTCTCTCTCTCTCTCTCTCTCTCTCTCTCTCTTCATAAGGGCGGATGCTGGATGTTTAAAAAAACAAAAAAGAAAAAGCACATAGGTGCTTATTCATTATCCTCGAATAAAGAATTTGATTTAATATATTTTATTTTAATTTGAACTCTCTCTCTCTCTTCTCTCTCTTCTCTCTCTCTCTCTCTCTCTCTCTCTCTCTCTCTCTCTCTCTCGTATCTTTCTCTCTGCTACTGCTGAAATCTAAAATTTCCAGAAAAGATGACGCTCAAATGAAACTTTTTCTTGTCCTTTTTTTCCCCTGTTTTAAACAAAGATCACGTTGTACGCTTTGACAAAAAAAAAAAAAAAGAAAGCTACCATGTATCTCACAATCATACTATAATGTTTCGTTTCAAACTAATAAATATCTGAGAGAAAACAAAGGCATCACTTTGAAGACACAAAGCAAAAAAAAAATGTGGGGCTGTACTTGTGGCGACGTACGCGCTCTCTCCGTAACAAAAAATTCCGCTCAAATGAAACCTTTTTTTCTTTTTTCAAACAAAGATCGTGCTGTAAGTTTTGAAAAAAAAGCTACGATATATCTTACTACCACACTTCTAGTTTTTAGCTTCAAAATTAATATTTGAGAAAAAAAGTACTACCTAGAAGACATAACGCAAAAAAAGGTGGAGCTGTACCTGTGGCGACGTACTTGTTCTCTCCGCAACACAACCCCCCCACCCCCCAAGACAAAATAAAAAATAAGATCAAACTTCACGGAAAAAAGAAAAACTACCATAAGTACAAATGTTTCAATTCAACTCAATAACTCTATTATCTCACAAAATAGAGAAATTCATGCTTAAGCTAGTATACAACTTCAAAGCAATATTCAACAAATATTTAACCATAATCATAATTCCTCAATAAATCCATCTATCTATCTATCCTTAACATTGAAACCTCAAACCACAAAACATTTTTTTTTTTAATCGCACAAATCCACGAATCTCATCACCGTATTCTTCCAATCACTTACACTACACACACCACACACTACACTACACACACACACACACACACAACACACACACACACACACACACACACACACACACACATTAGATAACAATCACATATTTCACACACACCTATCACAAAATTACTCACACACATCACACATCAAAATCACACACATACACACTAACATCATCAAAAACACACAACACATCAACACACACTGAAATACAAATTTTACACAAATTGTTCAACACTCAAACACAATACTCTCCTTTTCATCTCTTTGCTTCCAGAAATCTCAAAAAGAAAATCACTTCGTAATTCATCGTATGATAAAAAGCATTTACGATATCGATCTTCACAAATCGAAACTTCTCGCTGTATCCTAGCCACTCATATCACAATCAAATCGATTCAACATCCAAAGCGATATGCCGCTATCATTATTATTAATAATTAACATACTTCTTATATATATAAGTCACTCCGATGACTCCAAAAACTCTCCGTATCCTGACTCAACAGTGAAACGCAAACGGTTCACTCACAGCGCACACTACTTTTTTATTAACATGCATTCTTGCGTTAATCCCTCATAAGGCTCCAGAGAGATTAGCGCATGCGTTGTGGCTTTGATAGTAAAAGTTCTGGTTGCTTCCCGTAAGATCATCCCTCGTCCAGAGCGATTAGGGCAAGTCTTTCTAATCCAAATCGTTGCTTCGTTAGGGCGTCACTGATCTGTGGAAGAATAAAAAAAACAAAACAGCATGGTGTTATTAAGTCACTATAAGGATATTACATGTTTGTATCATTATACGTGATGAAAGCTAAGGCGATTTAAAAAAAACACCACACACACATATATAGACACAAGACACACGCACCCGAGCGCTCCCGCGCGCTCACGCACGCACGCACGCACACACATACACACACACACACACACACACATATATATATATATATATATATATATTATATATATAGATAGATAGATATGATATATTATATATATATATATATACACAGACACACCACACACATATAGACACACAGACGCACACACACATATATAGACACACAGACACAGGCACACACACCCGCACTCACGCACACACGCAGGCGCACGCGCGCGCACACGCACACACCCTCCCACACACACACACACACTCGAAACTTGCAACATTTGGTCAGCCTTAAGCACTGTTCCCCCATCC
>CM054140.1:19219089-19221589 GCA_028751875.1 Rapana venosa | reverse complement strand
TGTGTATGTGTGTGATGTGTGTGTGTGTGTGTGTAGCGTGTGCAAAGCATGTGTGTGTATGTGTGTGTATGTGTGTGTGCGCAAAGTGTGTGATGTGTGTGTGTGTGTGTGTGTGTGCAAGTGTGCGTGTGAGATTTTGTGTACAGTGTGTGTATACATGTGCGGGCAAGTCACTGTGTGTGTTTGTGTGTTATAGTTTATGTGTATGTATGTGTGTGTATGTGCGCGCGCGTGCGTGCGTACGTACGTGCAAGTGTGAGTGTGGGGGTGGGTGCGTGCGTGCGTGGAAATGGTGTGTGTGTGTGTGTTCGTGCGCGCAAGTGTGTGTGTGTGTGTGTGTGTGTGTGTGTGCAAGCTTGCGTGCATGCGTAGGTATGTTATGCACACGTATGTGAGAATGTGCGTGTGGGAAAAGATAAGCAAACGTGGAGTAACTTTATCTTGTCACCGTTTGTGTGGTGTATGTCTCTTCTCCGCCTGCCTGTTTGTCTGTCTGTCTGGCTGGCTGTCTGGCTGTTTATCTGTTTGTCTGTCTGTCTCTCTCTACCTCAAAAAGAGATAGAGACAAATTGTCTCTAGTACACGAAAACGGATCGTATAATTATTATGCTGGTACATACATCAGCACTGACATTAACAAACACCACAACACCGATGCGCCGGGGCACCACACACACACACACACACACACACACACACACACACACAACACACACACACACACATACACACACACCACACACACAACACGAGCAGAGAGAGAGAGAGAGAGAGGAGAGAGAGAGAGAGAGAGAGAGAGAAGAGAGAGAGAGAGAGAGAGGGGAGAGAGAGAGAGAGAGAGAGAACGCACGCAGGTACCGCAGGCACGCACATACACATACACACACACAGAACCCACATCAAAAAGTACACACACATAGAGCACACACGCAGACACACACACAACAGAAACACACGCACACACACACTTACTGACGCAGAACATCTTGCGCACACGTTAAAATCCTGTTCCGCTTTTCGTAAGAGTAGGCCATTGTGTGCCGGTGGGAACAGATGACAATTTACAAAACCGCATACACACGGGGACTAGATGTAAAAAAAAGCACATTAAGTGCTTATCCCATTATCCTCGATATAAAAGAATAGAATAAATTTAAAAAAATATCTATTAAAAACTTTTTTATGTTCTTGGCAGTCATTAGAGAAATTTGCATTCGAATGAACACTGGTGTCGAATCGTAATGAGATAATTAGCACACACTAAAACCATCACTTCAGACACAATCGATGTAGATAAAATATTAACATGATTGCCAGCTTGCCTCTAAGACTGTTTTTTCCCCTCACCCCTCCCCCTTCCTCACCACAACCAACACAGAGATGCACGCGCACACACACATGCAAGCGCATGCACGCACAAATACACACACATACACACACACGCACGCGCGCGCGCACACACACACACTCAAGAGTCAAGTCAAATTCTTTTACATCCAATCCGCGACCTTATCAGATAACACCAAGAGAGAGAGAGAAGAGACAGAGACAGACAGACAGAACAGACAGACACAGCAGAAGAAAGCAAGACATTTCCTCATTAACCACCTCTCTTACAAATCCACACACACACACACACACACATACACACGCCTCTAAATGCTCAACACTCGCACCCTATTCCTATCCAAATTAGCTGCCATTGATACAGCTTCCAATCCACCATTTTTCATTTAGGCCAGATGCAAAATTAACGATGGCCTATTCAATTTACGACTGCCACACTTGAGGAAAGACAACTTCGCCCTCACCCCCCCCCCCCTCCCCAATTATCTCAATCAATTATTCAACTCTAGGTGAAACACACAGTCACCCTTTGCATTGCAACACCAGGATCAAAATAATAAAAAGACAAATTTGATCCCATACATACCTTTTGTCTCTCTATATAGCATCGCCCAAATCCTGACAACTGAACAAAATTAATGTACACACTCTATTGCAGAAACCCAACACACCACACGCTGTTCGTACTATTTCGGTGGCTCAATTTCCTCACTTCCGTTTCTCCTCCAGACTATTTTTGGCACACACTAAGGGGAAAATGATTGGCTGCTAAAGGTCTATTACTGGGGGGACTAATTTGCATGCGATAGCGAAAGTAAAGGCTGATTGGCTGGCTGGCTGGCTGGTTGGTTGGTAGTCATTTTGGTCAAGACAGGGTGTGTTCCAAAGTGTCAGGCATTCATGAGTGTGTCAGGGATGTCTTGGTTTTCTGGGTTTTATTGGCAGTCACGTTTGATTGCTTGGCTGACTTGGAATAATTAATGGGTGATGAAGGGTAATACTAGTAGGCCTACTATGTTGGAATGTGGAGTATTTCGGTTTAGTTAGTTAGTGTGTGCGAGTGTGCGTGTGTGTGTTTGTGTGCGCGCGCCCGAGAACGCTCACATTATATCTCCACCTGCCATTTCCCTCCTCCTCTCAAACACACACACAT
>CM054140.1:19211589-19214089 GCA_028751875.1 Rapana venosa | reverse complement strand
TTCGGGCCCAAACGGGGTACGAACCACGCACACACCCGACCCGGACTTTTCGCATTCTAGACAGGCGCGTTACCTCTAGACCACCGATCCACCATATGTGTCTGTGTGTGTCTGTGTGTGTCCATCTGTCTATCTGTGTATGTATATCTGTCTGTCTATGTGTCTGTGTGTGTCCATCCGATTATCTGTGTCTGTATATCTGTATGTCTGTGTGTCTGTGTGCGTGTGGGATGTCCAGTCCATACCGCTAGGTCTCTCTCTCTCTAGGTATCTAGCTAACTATCCCCTCAACCCCTCCTCGTTAACTTGTCTCGTGGACTGGCGCCCATGGTCATGTTTTTCAGCCCGTCTCTCTCTCTGTGTCTCTCTGTCTGTCTCTCTGTCTGTCTGTCTGTCTCTCTCTGTCTGTCTCTGTCATTCATTCATTCATTCATTCATTATTTTTTATCCTTTCATTCATTCTTTTATTTCGAGGATAATGGAATAAGCACTCATGTGCTTCTTTCATCCAGTCCCCGTGTGTATGCAGTTTTGTGAATTTTGTCATCCGTTCCCACCGGCACACAATGGCCTACTCTTTCATTCATTATGTCTAGTCTGTCTGTCAGTCTGTCTGTCTCTCCCCTCCCTCCCTTCCTCTCTCTCTCTCTCTCTCTCTCTCTCTCTCTCCTTCTCTCTCTCTCTCTCCTCTCCTCCTCCGTCCCTCCTTCCCCACTCTCTCTCCCTCCCTCCATCTCGCTCTCTCTCTCCCTCCCTCCATCTCGCTCGCTCTCTTTCTCCCTCCCCCTCAATCTCCTTCCCTCCTTCCCCCTTCCTCTCTCCTAGTCCATTCTTCTTCTTCTTTATCATCATCATCATCATCATCATCATCATCATCATCATCATCATCATCATCATCATCATCATCATCATCATGTTGTTGTTGTTGTTGTTGTTTTTGTTGTTGTTGTTGTTGTTCTTCTTCTTCTTGTTGTTGTTGTTTTCTTCTTCTTCTTCTTCTTCTTCTTCTTCTTTCTTCTTCACATTTTTCACATTCTTTACATTCTTCTTCACATTTTTCACATTCTTCACATTCTTCTTCTTCACATTTTTCACATTTTCACATTCTTCTTCTTCTTCACGCCCACCTTCACAGTAACTTGTGGCCACACACAAAGATAAGGAGGCAGATAGGCAGGGAGCAGAGGGGAGGACAGGAGAGATGGAAGAAGTTACACATCCTTCTTTTTCCTTTTGTAAAAAAAAAAAAAAAATCTATTTTTTTAAGACTTTTTTTTTTGCATCTGGGAAGGGGCCTGCTCTACGAAAAGGCAGCTGGCTTGAAAGCTGATAATTATAAGCTCATTTTGTAGATAGATATATATCTCTCTCGTCTCTCTCTCTCTCTCTCTCTCTCTCTCTCTCTCTCTATATATATATATATATATATATATATATATATATATCACATACCTTGCCATGTATTTCCTTTTGCGATTTCTTTTTTTGTTGTTGTTGGACATATCGTTTCCCATCATGTTTTGAAAAATCACGTTACGGAAATGACATTGTGTCACACCGCAGCAACGAAACATTTTTGAGGAAATACCCTCAGTCCTGTTTTTCCCCCGCAGCAAGCAAAAAAAAAAAAATTGGATGACTTCTTGAATTTGCTTTTCTGAGTGTGTGTATGTGTGTGCGTGTGTGTGTGTGTGTGTGGGGGGGGGTATTTGTTTTGTTTTTGTTTTGTTTTGTTTTGTTTGTTCCAAGCGCTAGAGTTCCAGAAAGTTCTCCAAGGGTAAAAAGGTTGCGTATGCGACCGCTTTTGTCCCCCCACAATGATTAGTTAAGGTAAGGTTAAGGCACTTCGACTTCGGGGATCGTGCTTCTCGATTAGACTTCTACCTGATCCACTCCCTTTCCCTTTTTTATTTTTATTTTATCTGTACGTCTGTCTGTATGTCTGTCTCATTTACTCGACTCCCCACTTCTCTCTCCCCACCCCCTTCTCTCTCTCCCGATATCCGATCCAGAATGTTCAGAATGTCAAGGTCTGGCATACATCAAATCTCCTGTCTTAAGTCTGCAGCCAGCCGGACAGCCAGTCTACCAGCCAACCAGCAAGCTAGCCAGCCTATAAGCCAGCCAACCAGCCAACCAATAAGCCAGCCATCCATCCATCCAGCCATCCATCCAGCCATCCATCCATCCATCCATCCAGCCATCCATCCATCCATCCAGCCATCCAGTCTAGCCAGGCATCCAGGTCATCATCATCATCAGCAACAGTAGCAGTATAGTGCTGGACTTTTAATTTACACATCTGCCTGCCTTCTATTCAACTCTTGCTGCTCTAATGAACTAATCAAAGACTATCTGGAGATGTAGGGTTGGGGGGGGGGGGGGGGGGGAGGGAAGGGGGGCATTTATGTGTGTGTGTGTGTGTGTGTGTGTGTGTGTGTTTGTGTGTGTTGTGTTTGTGTGGTTGTGTTGTGTTGGTGTAGTGTAGTGTGGTGTGGCG
>CM054140.1:19194089-19199089 GCA_028751875.1 Rapana venosa | reverse complement strand
TCCTCTCTCTCTCTCTCTCTCTCACTTTCTTTGTGTTCTCTCTCTCTGTCTCCGTATCTCTCTCCCTCTCCCGTCTCTCTCTATCTCTCTCTTTATTTCTTTGTGTGTCTTCTCTGTGTGTGTCTCTCTCTGTATGCCTGTCTGTCTCTGTCTGTCGGTCTGTCTGTCTGTCTGTCTGTCTCTGTCTGTCTGTCTGTCTCTCGTCTCTCTGTCTCTCTCTCTCCTCTCTGTCTCTCTCTCTCTCTCTCTCTCCCATAACTTAACGGAAGATGGAGTCCTACTGTCATGCAAGCTATTCAACAAATCCTATCATGCATTGTAATAATTTTTCTATTTTCTCCTGGCTTTTTGAAAATATCAAGCATACTTTTTCATGAATAAATGAATTCTGATGTTTTCTCTCTCTCTCTCCACCTCTCCTCTCTCTCTCTCTCTCTCTCTCTCTCTCTCTCTCTCTCTCTCTCTCTCCCTCTCTCTTCTCTCTCTCTCTCTCTCTCCTCTCTCTCTCTCTCATCCTCTCTCTCTCTCTTTCTCTCTCTCTCTCTCTCCCCAGAACATCTTGCGCACACGTTAAAATCCTGTCCAGCTTTTCGTAAGAGGAGGCCATTGTGTGCCGGCGGGAACAGATGACAGAATTTACAAAGTCGCATACACACGGGGACTAGATGTAAAAAAGCACATGAATGCTTATTCCATTATCCTCGATATAAAAGGATAATTAAAAAAAAAAATCTCTCTTTCACTCTCTCTCTTCTCACTCCCTCCCTCACCCCCATCTCCTCTCTCTCTCTCTCTCTCTCCCTCTCTTCCTCTCTCTCTTCTCTCTCTCTCTCTCTCTCCCTTTTCTCTTCTCCTCCCTCAATCTACTCTCTTTCCTTCTCTCTCCTTCTTTCTCCTCTCCTCTCCTACCTCTCTCTCTTTCCCTCTCCTCTTCCCCCCCTCCCTCCCCCCCCCCCCTCTCTCTCTCTCCTTTTTCTCCTCTACTCTCTCTCTCTCTCCCTCTCTCGTCTACTCATTTCCCCTCCTCCTGTCTCTCTCCCCCCCTTTTTCCCCCAAAAAATCCCCCCCCCCATCTCTCTCCCCCCTCTCCCCCCCCACCCCCAAATCTCTTTTTTCTCTCCCTCCCTCCTCCCCCCATTTCTCTCCTCCCCCCCCCCTCCCCCCCCCCCTCTCTCTTTCTCTTTCCTTTGTAACCGACACCACTCTTTAAATTGAGACCCCATTCAAAAAAAAAAAAACCCTTCCCACAATTTAAAACGGACCTGGAACCACCCCCCTCCCCCCCCCCCCCCCCCCCCCCCCGGGAAAAAGAAAATACCCGGGGCCGGCTGCGTGCCTTTCCCAAATCCTTCCGCCGATTGTCCCAAATGGAAAAAAAGCAAAAAAAAAGCAAAGAAAAAAAGGAAGAAAAAAAAAAAGAAAAAGAAAAAGAAAAGAAAAACAGACAGACAAAAGAAAGAAACTTTTAAAAGAAAGAAGGAAGGAAAGAAAAAAAGAAAGGAAAAAAAAGAGGAGGGGACAGAGAAGAGAGGGGAAGAGAGAAAGGGGAGAGAGAGAGAGAGGAGGGGAGAAAGAAGAGGAAGAGGAGAGAGAAGAGAGAAAAGAGAGAAGAAAATGAACGAAAGAAAGGACAAAATTGAAGAAGAAGAGAAGAGAGAGAGAGAGAGAAGAGAGAGAGAGGAAGAGAAAGGGGAGAAGAGAGAAGAGAAAGGGGAGAAGAAAGCAGAAAGAAAAAAAAAAAAAAAAAAAAAGAAAGAAAAGAAAAAAGACAAAAAGAAAGAAAGAAAGAAAAGGGGAAAATTTTCGCTGCATTTCCTAAATCCTTCCTTGATTTGTCCAATAATAACAGCAAAGCAAAGGTAAAAAAAGAAAGAAAAAAAGGAAGGAAAGAAGGAAGAAAAAAAAAGAAATCAAAAGGGAAAGGGAAAGAAAGAAAAAAAAAGACAGAAGAAAGAAAGAAAAAGAAAAGTGCAGCCCTCCCAAAAACCTTTTGCCGATTTTCTAATAGAAAAAAAGCAAAACAGAAAGGAAGAAAGGAAGAACAAAGAAAGGGGAAAAACGAAGGCAAAGAAAGACAGAAAGGAAAAAGACAAAGAAGGAAAGAAAGAAAGACAGACGACAAAAGAAAGGAAGACAACGACAGACAGAAAAAAAAACAAATAAAAAAAAAAGAAAGAAAGAAACAAAAAAAAAAAAAAGGGAACCGCCGGCTTATTTGAAGAAAAACAAAAAAAAAGAAAAAAAAAGAAAAAAGGGTAAAAAAAAAAAAAAGAAGGAAAACAAATACAAAAAGAAAGAAAGAAAGAAGAAAAAAAGGGAAACCCCCGTCTAATTCCTAAAAATTTTATGCGTTTGTTTAATAGATAGAAAGCAAAGCAAGCAAAGCAAAAAAAGGGAGAGAGAGAGGGGAGAGAGAGAGGGAAGAGAAGAGAGAGAGAAAAGAGAGAGAGAAGGGGAAAAGAGAAAGAGAGAGAGAGAGAAGAGAGAGAGAGAGAGAAGAGAGAAAGGGAACTGCGCGTGCTTATTTTTTAAAACCCCCTGCCGTTTTGTCCAAAAAAGCAAAAAAAAAAAGAAAAAAAAATAAAAAAAGAAAGAAGGAAAAAGAAAAAAAAGAAAAAGGGAAAGAAAGTAAGAAAAAAGGACAAGGAAAACCGAGAGCTATATTATTTTAATCCTTCCTGCCGTTTTTGAATATCAAATTTGAAACGAATCAAAGGGGAAGGGAAAAAAGGAAGAAAAAAAAAGGAATGAAAGAAAGAAGGGAAAAAAAAAAAAGGAAGAAAGGATGGAAGGAAAGAAAGAACGATCAAAGAAAGCAAGAAAGGAAGAAAAAAAAATAAAGGAATGAAAGATAGAAGGAAAAAGAAACTAAAAGGAAGAAAAAAAGGATGAAAGAAATAAATAACGAAGAAAAAAGCGAACCCGTGCGTTGCTAAAATTTTAAATGCTTCCTGCCGTTTTGTTCAAAAGGTACAAAGCAATGCGAAGAAAGACAGAAACCTCTAAAAAAAAGAAAGAAAGAAGGAACGAAAGAAAAAAAGAAATAAGGAGAGGAAGAAAGAAAGAATGAAACATAAAAGGGAACCGCGCGAGCTATATTTCTAAATCCTTCCTGCCGTTTGTTGACTATCAGAATAGAATGCGAATCAGAGCAAAGGAAGAAAGGAAGAAAAGAAACTAAAGGAATGAAAGAAGGAAGGAAGGAAGGAAGAAAGAAAAGGAGAGAAAGAAAAAAAAGACAAAGGGAACCGCCCGTGCTATCTATCTATCTATCTATCTATCTATCTATCTATCTATCTATCTATCTATCTATCTATCTATCTATCTATCTATCTATCTATATCTATATATTTATAAATCTATCTAAATCCTTCCTGCAGTTTCGTCCAATAGAGAGAAAGTAATACAAAGCAAAGAAAGAAAGAAAGAGAGAAAGCAAGAAAGAAGGAAAGAAAGAAAGAAAGAAGGAAAGAAAGATCAGAACGAATGAAAGTAAGAAAGAAAGGAAGACTGAAAAAAAGAAAGAATTAAGGAAACGAAAGACAAACAATGAAAGTAAAAAGAAAGTAATACTGAAAATAGAAAGAACGAAGGAAAGAAAGATCAGAACGATGAGAGAAGAAAGAAAGGAAGACTGAAAAAAAGAAAATAGGAAGAAAAAAAAGATCAGAACGAATAAAGTAAGAAAGAAGGAAGACCTGAAAAAAAGAAAATAGGAAGAAAAAAAAGACGATCAAAATGAATAGAAAGTAAAAGAAAAGGAAGACTGAAAAATAAAAAGGAAGGAAGGAAAGACAGACAGACGAATGAAATGTAAGAAAGAAAGTAGACTGAAAAAAAAGAAAAAAAGAAGTAAAAGAAAGATCAAACGAATGAAAGTACGTAAAAGAAGGAGAGACTGAAAAAAAGAACGAAAAAGAAAGACGAAAGGAAAGAAAGAAAAGAAAGAAAAGACTGAAAATTAGAAAAAAAAAGAAAACTGAAAGAAAGAAAGAAAAAGAAAGACTGAAAGAAAGAAATAAACAGAAAGAAACTGAAAAATAAGAAAAGAAAAGAAAAAAATAAGACAGAAGAGAAAGAAACATAAAAAAAGAAAGACATAAAGAAAAAAAATAAACTGCGCGTGCTATAATATCAAAACTTCCCTGCCGTTATGTCCAACAGAGATATAGAAAAACAAAGCAAATGGGAGAAAAAAGACAGAAGAAAAAAATAACAGAAAGCAAGAAAGAAAGAAAGAGATAAAGAGAAAGAAAGAAAGAACGAAAACAAGCAACAAACTGTACGTGCCAGTCCCTAAATCCCTTTGTTGCGTTAATGAGATGAGGCCAGAAAGAGAAGCAAAGAAAGAAAATAGAAAGACGAAATGAATTAAAACGAAGAAAAGGAAAGAAAGAATGAATGAAAAAAAAAGCAACGAACTGTACGTGCCATTCCTAAATCCTTGTATTGCCGTTTATTTGAGAGAGAGGGCAAAAGAGAAGTAAAAGAAAGAGACAATAGAAAAAAGAGAACGACTTAATCACAATTAAAAAAAAGAAGAAAAAGGAAACATTAGAAAGTATGAACGAATCGGAGAGAGAGAGGAAAAAGAGAAGAGAGAGAGAGAGAGAGATAGAAGAGAGAGAAGAGAGAGAAGAGAGACAGACAGACAGACAGACAGACAGACAAGATCAATATCAAATCAAATTAAATCAAAATTGTTTTATTTCGAGAATAATGAATAAACACTCAAGTGGCCTTTTCACAATCAGTTCCGCACCCCCCCCCCCCTCCCCCATTAAGGAAAATATAAATTAAAACCCCCCCCCCCCCCAAAAAAAAAAAAAACACCAAAAAAAAACAACAACCCAACAACTAAAAACAACAACAACAATAATAAACAAAGACAGGACTAGAATACAATAACATAATAACAAAAAACAACCACAACACACCCAAGAACAAATCCCCATAAACAAATAAAGTTAATAAGAATAAAAAAAAACAACAATCATCAA
>CM054140.1:19176589-19184089 GCA_028751875.1 Rapana venosa | reverse complement strand
GAGAGAGAGAGAGAGAGAGAGAGAGAGTGAGAGAGAGAGAGAGAGAGAGAGAGAGAAGAGGGAGAGAGAGGGAAGAGAGAAAAGAGAGAGAGAGAGGAAAGGAAAGAGGAGAGAGAGAGAGAAAGAGAGAGATGAGAGAGAGAGAGAGAGAGAGAGAGAGAGAAGGGTGGGGGGGGGGAGAGAAGAGAGAGAGAGAAGAGAGAGAGAGAGAGAGAGAGAGAGAGAGGAGAGAGAAGAGAGAGAGAGAAGAGAGAGAGAAAGAGGGAGAGAGAGAGAGAGAGAGAGGAAAAGAAAGATGAGAGAGAGGAGAGAATGAGAGAGAGAAAGAGGGAGAGAGGGCAGAGAGAGAGAGAGAAAGAGGGAGAGAGAGAGAGAGAGAGAGAGAGAAGAGAGAGAGAGAAAGAGGGAGAGAGAAAGAGGGGAGAGAGGGAAGAGAGACAGAGAGAGAGAGAAAGAGGGAGAGAAAGAGGGAGAGAGAGAGAGAGAGGAGAGAGAGGAGAGACGAGAAGAGAGAGAGAAAGAGTGAAGAGAAGAGAGAGAGAAAGATGGAGAGAGAGAAGAGGGAGAGAGAGAGAGAAGAGAGAGAGAAAGAGGGAGGGAGAGAGAGAGAGAGATGAAGATGAGAGAGAGAGAGAGAGTAAAAGAAAGAGTGAGAGGGGGGGGAGAGAGAGAGAGAAGGGTGGGGTGGGGCGGGGAGAGAAAGAGAGAGGAGGGAGGGAGAGGAGCAGAGAGAGAGGGGGGAGAGAGGAGAGAGGAGAGGGAAGACAGAGAAAGAGAAGAGAGAGAGGTGGGGAGAGAGAGGAGAGAAGGGGGGCGGGCGGGGAAGAGCGAGAGAGTGGGAGAGGAGAGAGAGAGAGAAGGGGAGAGAAGACGAGACGACAGAGAGAGAGACAGAGAGAAAGGACAGAGACAGAGAGAGACAGAGACGACAGGAAGACAGACAGACAGACGACAGAGAACCTCCCTCTTTCTCTATAGATAGGCCTACTCAGGTCGTCCTACCGCCAAAGTTCAGTGCACATTATCTTCGCAAGTGGAAAGCGATCAGCTTTTTTCTCCCCCCCCCCCCCACCCTCCCCCAGGCAGAATTGCTTTGATTCGTTGTGTGAGGAAAATGTGACGAAAAAGCAACACAACACAACACGACACAACACAACACGATGTGATGTGATTCGATACCCACTGTGAAAGTCCAACATAAACACAGGCCGCTTAACACGAAAGCTGTCTCATATATCACCACATCGTAAAAAGCAGATGTACTAATCTGTTTGTCTGTGTGTGTGTGTGTGTGTGTGTGTGTGTGTGAGTGTGTGTGTGAGTGTGTGTGTGAGTGAGTGTGTGTGTCTGTCTGTCTGTCTCTGACTGTCTGTTTTTCTCTCCCTCTGTTCCTATCTTTATGCCCCACACACAACGCACACACACGCACACACCACACACACACACACACACACACACGCGCGCGCCCTCTCTCTGGTACACACGCACACACACACCTCGTCTCTCTCTCTTCTTACACACAGATCACACTCTCTCACACACTAACACTGCAAACACACACACACTCTCTCTCTCACACACACAAACACACACTACACACACACTACACACACACACTCACACACTACAACACACACAAACACACACACCTCTCTCTCTCTCTCTCACCAACTACAACACTACACACCACACCACACACATCCACCACAACCCACACACCACACACAGACACAACACACACAACACACACGCACACAAACACACACACAACACACACAACACACACACACACACACACACACACACACACACAACACACACACAACACACACACACACACACACACACACACACACACACACACACACACACACACACACACGAACCCCGCAGCGCTGCCTTCGGCTCATCTTTTGACAGCTCTGGCGTAAAACCCACTGCATAATTATGACATAACAAACCGCATCACCCACATCAGTCTGTCTGTCTGTCTGTCTGTGTGTCTGTCTGTAGCTGTCTCTCTGTAGCTGTCTGCCTGTCTCTCTCTGTGTAGCTGTCTGTCTCTTTCATTGTCTGTCTGACTCTCTATCTCTCTTTCTCTGTCTCTCTGTCTCTCTGACTCGTGTGTGTGTGTGTGTGTGTGTGTGTGTGTGTGTGTGTGTGTGTGATGTGGTGTGTGTGTGTGTGTGGAATGTGGAATCAGAATCAATCAGATCAGACATTTTTTATTGCCATAAAAGTCACATGGACTTATTTGACACAACGAAATGAACTTTTTATAATTCAATACAACGTATTATTCATTGGTCGGTGTGTCTGAAATGATGTGCACGAAAACATCATGTTGCATTCTATCTTATTCAAATATTTATCTCTTTTTTTTTTAAAAAAAAGGTACAAACATGATTAACTATTTCGGCTTGATTATCATCGGTTACCATAATCTTGCTTAATTTGTCTATAACGTTCATAGTTGCTTTGACCTTAGCATTAAGAGTTATTAATAAGTTTTCTCTCGTTTAAAATACTCTATAAAATGCATCCATGCTGTAATGAATCTCGTCTTTCTGTTTTGTTACGTATCGACAGTTCTTTCTTCTCTGGTATATTTATATCTTCCTTTTCTCTATCATTAAGTTGTGGCTACTTGCACGAACTTAACAAAATATGTTCCTACGGTTTTTGTTTTCAGTTAATCAGTTATGGCTCTATATCTATATCTTGTGTGTGTTTTGTTGTGTGTGGTTGTTGTGTGTGTGTGCTGTGTGGTGTGTGTTGTGTGTGTGTTGTGTTTTGTTGTGGTGTTTGTCTATTTACTGTATGTCATGTCTGTCGTCGTTCTGGCTCGTTTGTATCGTATATGTGAACTGTGCAGAATACTCTTGCTGCCGCAAGATCTGCACACTGCTGTGTGTTTTTTGTTCAAATGCAGATTCTTATTTCCGCCAATCATTGAGCGAAGGGTGTGGGGGGGGGGGGGGAGGGGTGGGAGGGGGGGGGGGGGGGGGTACAAAACACTACACGTGTTAATAATGATACTATAATAACAAACTCCTCCTCCCTCCTCCTCCCATCATATCATCATCAATCATCATAAATGGAATTTATATAGCGCAGTACTGCACAAGACAATCAATAGCGGTGAACCTTATTTAGCTGCGGTGTTGATATGATAAAATATGTGATCAGAAAATCGATCGGGAAACCGCGCGTGCGCCACCGCGCGTCGTAACACACACACAACAACACACACACACTACATACACCAGCGACAGCACACAACACATCACACTAATCAACACTACACATAAAACACACACAAACGTTTGTAACCGCATGCACACACTCTCTAACACATACACTACACTCAACACTTCACTACACTACACTACACTAGCACACACACTACACTACAACACACACTCACACACAACACAGACACAACACAACACACCCTCTACACTACACTTCACTATACTACACTAACACTACACTACCTACACTACACTACACCATACACACTACAGTACACCACACCACACCACACAACACTACACTACAACCACACTACACCACAGACTCACACACAACACAGACACAAAACAACACCCTCTACACCACACCACACCACATCACACCACACTTCACCACACTACACTACACTACACACACACACACATTCACTCCCTCTCTCTCTCTCTCTCTCTTCTCTTAACAAGAGGATCAATATGGCATCGGACAGGCATCCTTCACTTGATGTAAGCTCTCAGAGGGCTGCAGTAGCACGAACACAAGCTCACCATTATTTCAGTCAGTCAGCACGAACACACACTCACCATTCAGTCAGTCAGCACATTTAACAACACACAGCCCCACCAGGCTTGTTAACTTGCTTGGCCTTGCAAAACTTATCCAGACAACATAGTTTTTCTTTTAAGCAGATGTAGATTAGCATGTACGAGATGTTTCAAATGTTTCACCGGGAACATGACACTGCATGCTGATATGACGAAGGTAAAGGTTTCCCCATAACCTATGTGGTCGTAGAGGAGCGAGGCATCCGAGACCTCAGCTTCTCCAAGGGGCCAGCATATTGAGGGCGGCGCCCATCTCTTCTCCCTTGCTGCTTTACCTTCCCTGACCCTAAAGAGGGCAGGTGCCCATTTATACAGCTGGGTGAACTGGAGGAACTGTACTGAAGCCAAGGCGCGCAAACGGTCACCCATCCACTTGGTAACCACGCTCGATGCTGCTTATAACATTGGCTTGGGGAGAAAGCAAGAAAGCTATCCCGTCACTTCATTGATTAAACAGTCATACAGTTTGTTAAAACTGGAAAGCTTCTTAGGGGGGAGGGGGAGGGGGGGAGGAAAAAGAAAACCAATTTGACAAACCGCTCTAACTTCTAAGACTCTACTACTCACACTCTCATAGTTCCACACTCCACTTTCACCAAAATTCTATGATCCCTTAAACGTAAGGAAACAACAAGCACATATAGACACTAACCAACACTCTCCTTTTTTCATCTTTTACTTCCAACAAACTCTTTGATTGTTCTGATGAAAGGAAATAGAGAACTCACATCGAACACTTTACTATTTGCATACACTACTTAAAAAAACACCCTCTAAGTTGTAAACTGTAAGGAAGTCCAGAATATACAGGAATACTAAACTCCTAACCTTTAACCATAACTTACATAATTAACATGGTTAAAAAAAAACAAACAACCCCCCCCCCCCCCTCTATAAAAACAAACCCAAACAAACAACTTAAGAAAAACCACATATAAAGACACTGCACTTCCTGATAATAACTCCATACTCCCTTTCACCAAACTCTAAGATCTAAGCCATACAAAGTCCAGAATACAAACAAACACACAATTTCTCCTATCTTTATACCATAATTTACAACAAACTCAACGCTCATTCAAAAAACAAACAAACAAACAACAAACAAATTAAAAAAAAAAAAACACACATAAAGACACTGCACTTCCTGACTAATAACTCCATATCTAACTTTCACCAAAGTCAAAGATCTAAGCCATCCGAAAGTCCAGAAACATACATACAAACACCACACTCTCCTACCTTATACCAAAACTTACAACAAACTCAACGATCGCTCAAAATGACACTAACAAAAACCAAGCACATCAAGCCACTACTAACAATGCCATACTCCACTTTCTACACATAGGATCGTTCCAAAAACAAAAACACCACAAACAAACAAAAAAACTACAAAAATACAAGCACAATAAGACATTATGCTCTCATAACAACTCCATATTCCACTTTCAACACACTCTATGATCTTCCAAATGACATATTAAGAAAAACAAGCACATTGAGCTTGACACTACACTCTCATAACAACTCCATATTCCACTTTCAACACACTTTATGATCTCCAAAACGACATAATAAAAACAGGCACATCAAACTTGACATTACGTTCTCATAACAACTCCATATTCCACTTTAATACAGCTCTATGATCTTCCAACGACATAAGAAAAAAGCCATCAACTTGACATTACGTTCTCATAACAACTCCATATTTCACTTTCAACACACTCTATGATCTTCCAAAACGACATATTAAGAAAAACAGGCACATCAAACTTGACACCACGCTCTCATAACAACTCCATATTCCACTTTCAACACACTTTATGATCTCCAAAACAACATAATAAAAACAAGCACATTGAGCTTGACACTACACTCTCATAACAACTCCATATTCCACTTTCAACCCACTCTATGATCTTCCAAACGACATAAGAAAAACAAGCACATTGAGCTTGACACTACGCTCTCATAACAACTCCATATTCCACTTTCAACCCACTCTATGATCTTCCAAACGACATACAAGAAAAACAAGCAGACCAAGCCACCACGCTCTTCCTAACTAACAAACCAACCATCTAACAACTCCGTCCCCCACTTTCAACCGATTTCTATGACCACTCAAACATAAGGACATAAAGAGAGTATAAGGACACCACCACCACCACCACCACCACCACCACCACCACCACCACCACCACCAAGATCCTCAGATCCTTCAAGACCACTCATCAGAGGCCCGCAGAGCATAGCATGGTTCCACTGCTGGGATCACAGAACAGACTCAGACAAGATTTCTGGAGCTGGGAACCAGTTAATGATTTCTGCTGCTGCTGCTGCTGCTGCTGCGCCCTGAACGAGTTAATGATCTCTGCTGCTGCTGGTTACACTCCTGTTTTCAGCTTGCAGGTCATGTAAGTATCTTCTTCTATAGAGTGCGAGTCAGGACATTTTTTGGTGATTTTCACAGATTTGTTTAAAGTATGAAAAAAACCAACCACTTTCTACTTGTTTTTTTTGTGGGGGAATTGTGGACATAGAGCAATATCAGGTAGTCACACGAGCAAATTGGAAATAATCATCAAAATGAAGATTGCTTGTGTTCCTACAGTGTTGACCCCCCGCGCATGCTATAATATTATTATTGCGGTTACGAAGCTAGCAGACGACAAAGGACTGACGGGGTACACAGTGTTTAGCTGTAAAAAAAATTCCCCCCAAATTCAAACCTACCAAATTTGTGGAAAAAAAAACACATTATTTTTTTGGAGTCAGAGGCTAGTCTTTCACACACACAAAAAAGTGGTTTTTATTTCTGTGGATGCCTTAGTTAGTACGTGCGGTATGAATATAATAATAATAATAATAATAATATTAATAATAATTGAGCGCTTTGATTTGTTGCTTTACAAGATTCAGCGCTATACAAATTCCATACATTATTATTATTATTATTATTATTATTATTATTATTATTATTGTATGAATATAAGAGTTTTATGAAAGAAAAAAACAACACCCAGAAGAAAAAAATGCGAATTTCTAATACATGTGTGTAGCCGACGCTGCTGCTGCTGCTGCTGCTATTACTGCTGCTGCTATTACTGCTGCTGCTGCTACTGCTGCTGCTGCTGCTGCTGCTGCTAGCTGTCTAGTAGGCTTTAAAAGCTGCATCTTCTTCCATAAACAGAGCTTGAAGCAGACGATAATTCGCCATGTGGGAGGTGGTCGGGTTTAGTGTATAGCAGGGCCATAGATTCTCGGATAATGAGGCTTATATATATATATCTACTCCTCTTGTCATGTCTGCCTAGCTAAGCTCGGTCGGTCGGTCTGTCTGTCTGTCTGTCTGTTTGTCTGTTTGTGAGTGTCTCAGTCAGTTTTTTCCTTCTCTGTCTGTGTCTATGTTTGTCTGCCTCTCAGTCAGTCTTGCACTGTGTTTGTTTGTCTGCCCGTGTCTGTCTCATAGTTGTTGTGTTTTTAGTATATCTGTGTCTGTGTTTGTCTTCTAGTCTGTATTTCTTTTGTCTATCTATCTGTGTCTGTCTCATAGTATTTCTCTGTATTTCTCTGTCTATGTCTGTGTCTATCTCATAGTATTTCTCTGTCTATCTATCTGTGTCTGTCTCAGAGT
>CM054140.1:19164089-19171589 GCA_028751875.1 Rapana venosa | reverse complement strand
GTGCCAATGTAAGTTAACCCATGTCTGTCTGTCTGTCTGTCTGTCTGTCTGTCTGTCTGTCTGCCTGTCTAACTGTCTGTCTGTCCGTCTCTCCAGCTCTCTCTCTTTCTGTATGTCTGTCTTTGTCTCTGTGTCTCTCCTTCGGATGAGACTATAAACCGAGGCCCCGTGTGCGAACGCACGCAGAACATCTTGTGCACACGTTAAATCCTGTTCCGCTTTTCGAAAGAGTCGGCCGTTGTGTGCCGGTGGGAACAGATAACAGAATTCACAAAACCGCATACACACGGAGACTGGATGTAAAAAAATTGCACATAAGAGCGTATTCCATTATCCTCGATATGAAAGAATAAATAAATAAAAAACAATGATAAATCTCTCCTCTTCCATAAAAAGCAAACAAAATCTTGTTGTTGAATGATTAATGTCACTCCCATTTTTGTTCTCTTCCAAAGGTTACACGCTCCGACTAAAGCAAAATTAACCCGCATCTATCTATCTGTCTGAATGTCTGCCTGTCTGTCTGTTTGTCTGTCTGTCCGTCTCTCTCGTGTGCGTGCGTGCGTGTTCCTTAATTTAACGTCTTTTCACATTATGTGATATTAGTTGTACGTGCGTGCGTGCGTGCGTGCGTGTGTGTATGTGTGTGCATGCCCACGCGTGTGTATGTGTGTGTGTGCATGTGTACACGCACGCGTGTGTTTGTGTGTGTGCGCTTCTGTGTGTGTGTGTTTAGTGCGGATGCGTGCGTGTGTGCATGCCTATGTGCGTGTGTATGTGCGTGTGTGCATGTGTATGTATGTATGTATGCGCGTGCGCACGCGCATGCATGTCTGTCTGTCTCTCTGTCTGTCCGTCCGTCCATCTGTCTGTCCGTATCTCTGTCTGTCTGTCTGTCTGTCTGTCTGTCTGTCTGTCTGTCTGTCTGTCTCTCTCTCTCTCTCTCTCTCTCTCTCTCTCTCTCTCTCTCTCTCTCTCTCTCTCTCCTCTAATTCTTTGTGTTATCGTAAATTCCGCTACCCTGTTTACAATCTCGCAATCCATCTGGAAGCTAATGGTCTGACTCGTTTAACATTTTGCAACACCTGTTTAACACTTTCCCCCCAAAAAAAGAAATTAGCTGGAAGAAAACCCACAGATTTTGTGGGGTTTTTTATTTTGTTTTTATTCATCTGCTTGGATTCCCCCCCCCCCCCCCCCCCCCACCCCCCCAAGGGCAAAAGCATTGTGAAGAATAGCTCTCCTAAACACATTACATTATACCCCCGACTTTTAACTTAATTATTGTGTCCTTTGATTCCTAGCCAACAGCTGAATTTTTTCAAAAACAGTTTATGTGCACCCTCTATAAACATCGTGCTCTCACTGTCTCTGTCTATCTGTCTGTGTGTCTGTCTATCTATCTATCTATCTATCTATCTATCTATCTATCTATCTATCTATCTATCTATCTATCTATCTATCTATCTATCTATCTATCTATCTACCTACCTACCTACCTACCTACCTATCAAGTTCTTCGGATGAGACTATAAACCGAGGCCCCGTGTGCGAACGCATGCTGAACATCTTGCGCACACGTTAAATCCTGTTCCGCTTTTCGAAAGAGTAGGCCATTGTGTGCCGGTGGGAACAGATGACAAAATTGACAAAACCGCATACACACGGAGACTGGATGTAAAAAAGCACATGAGTGCTTATTCCATTATCCTCGATATAAAAAATAAATAAATAAAAAATCTCTCTCTCTCTCTATCTATCTATCTATCTATCTATCTATCTATCTATCTATCTATCTATCTATCTATCTATCTATCTATCTATCTATCTATCTATCTATCTCACTCAAACACACACACACACTACACACACACACTAGAACTCCCCTCCCAAGCCCCCCCCCCCCCCCCCCCCCCACCCCACACACACACCACATTCACCCCCACCCCCACCCACTCACACACACCATTCACCACCCACACCACATTCATCCCCCCCCCCCCCCCCTCCCGAACCCCCGCTCCCACCCAAACAAGTTTTTGTTATCTGTGAATAATGTACGGAAGCCCGCTCTGGTCGAACAAGCAAGCTACTCACTGATAGCAACTGCACTCCAGTCTCTTGATCAGTCAAACCCATAATCATAATTATCGCAACGACGACGAAACAATAACCGCTCGCTTGCTTGCTTGCTTGCCTGCCTGGCTGCCTGCTTGCTTGCTTGCTTAACTTGATACATAATAAATATATAATATAAGCGCGCCTATTTTATTTTTTTTTGGTTGTAGTTGCGAGAGACGAACTTGACAATCGCGAAAGTTTATGATTTAATCAATACGGTCACACGAGCAATTCGTTGTCTGGTAGCAAAGTTGGGAAACTGTCGTGTGTGTGTGTGTTAGTGTGTGTGTTAGTGTGTGTGTGTGTGTGTGTAGTGTATGTGTGTGTGTGGTGTGGTGTGGGAGTGGGGGTGGGGGTGGGGTGGGAATGGGGAGGGGAGGGATTGCGTGTATTGTGTGTGTTTGAGTGAGGGGGATTGCGTGTATTGTGTAGTGTGTGCGTGTGTGTGTGTGTAGTGTGTGTGTGAGTGTGTATGTGTGTGTTTGTAGTGTGTGTGTGAGTGTGTAGTGTGTGTGTGGTAGTGTGTGTGTGAGTGTGTATGTGTGTTTGTGTTTGTGTGTATGTGTCAGTGTGTGTCAGTGTGTATGTGTGTTTGTGTGTAGTGTGTAGTGTGTAGTGTGTGTGTGTATGTGTATGTGTGTATTTGTGTGTGTGTTTGTGTGTGTAGTATGTGTGTGTTTGTGTGTGTGTAGTATGTGTGAGTGTGTGTTTGTGTGTGTAGTGTGTTAATGAGATACTACAAACGCATGACAATACAAAGCGATGCAATTCATTACACCACAACACAGTGCCACACTTACCATACAAGACAGCACACTACATTACACTACAATGCAATTCAATACAATACAACACAATTCAACACAAAAGAACGCGATACAATTCAACATAATACAATACAAAACAATACAATGAGATGCCATATACACGACAATAAAAAAAAAACGACGCACTACATTATACAGCACACTACAATGTCACACAACACAGCACAATGCAATACAGCACAATGCAATACAATACAATGCAATACACATTTTAAAAAACCCAGTTAAACACAATACAATGCAATACAACACAATACAATCCAACACAATACAATGCAATCCAGCTATATTGCCCTTTCAACGACGATGAGCTATCAAAAGAAACGACATGGGGAATAAATAAATAAATAAATAAATAAATAGATAAATAAATAAGCCATCATGTCTACTTGTCTCCCAGTGAAAGAGAGATTGACATGATACTCATCCAGACCTTTCCAAAAATGCTTCCTAGAGCAGAAAAAGAGTTTATTCTACAAACGATTATCTGTACTGTCTATCTGTGTTTATTTTACATGACGATTATCTGCACTGTCCATCTGTGTTTATTCTACATGACGATTATCTGTACTATCTATCTGTGTTTATTCTGCATGACAATTATCTGTACTGTCTATCTGTGTTTATTCTACATGACGATTATCTGTACTGTCTATCTGAGTTTATTCTACATGACGATTGTCTGTACTGTCTATCTGTGTTTATTCTACATGACGATTATCTGTACTGTCTATCTGAGTTTATTCTACATGACGATTATCTGTACTGTCTATCTGTGTTTATTCTACATGACGATTATCTGTACTGTCTATCTGAGTTTATTCTACATGACGATTGTCTGTACTGTCTATCTGTCTCCAGTCTCAACCAAGTCAGTCTTGTCTTTCCGCCTGTGTCTTTCTGTTTCTTTGATCTGTCTGTCTGTCTGTCTGTCTGTGTCTCTCTTTTTCTCACTCTCTCGCTCGTCCTCTCTCTCTCTCTCTCTCAAACACGCACATACACGCGGCAAACACACACATACACACACGCGCGGAACACACACGCGGCAACACACACGCGATACACGCACGCGCACACACACACACACACACACACACACACCACAACACACACACACACACACACACACACACACACACACACACACACACACACACACACACACACACACACACACACTCCCTCTCACACACACACACACACACACACACACACACACACACACACACACGCACACACACACTCCCTCTCTCACACTCATACACACACACCACACACACAAACACAACACACACACACACACACACACACACACACACACACACACACACACACACACCACACACACCACACACACACACGCACGCAGCCTCTATGGAGCTTTAGGCTAAATGAACAAAGCATGTTTTGCTGACAAACTACCCCGAGAACAAAGCAATAGAAGCTTCTCTTTCTCTCTTCGTTTGATGGTTTCTCCATATTTCGTCTCTCTTTCCCTATCGTCCCACTGTCTGTCTCTGTCTGTAGTCTCCAGCAAGAATATTTTTTGAAAATTTCACATACAATGTCAATGGATGGTCTAATATTTAGTTATTGCTTATTGGTTTTTATTGTTCATCCTTGTTATTACTTTGTGTTCATTTTGAAACTGAGTTTACGTCACAGCTTAAAGTCGTATCCGTTCATAAGAGCTCATTTTTGGTTTTTTGGTTTTCGTTACGTTAAATGCATCATGTGATTTTTCTTGTATTCATTTGTATTTACAAAAGAAAGTCGTGTATAACCCCCCTTGTCAATAGTCCACTTTGGGCAATGACAATAAATTGGTCAAAGCGTCAAAGCGTCTCTCTCTCTGTGTCTCTCTCCTTATCCTACACCCCTCACTCTTTTTTTTATCATTGTCCAAATCCTCTCTCCTCCCTCTCTCTCTTTGATAATCCCTAATCAGGGCAAGGGTCAGATGAATAAAAACAACAAAACGTTTGTGAATGCTTATCTGTTGCTCTTGAAAAATAAAGATTATTCATTCATATCTTCTTGTCTCTGTCTCTGTTTTGTCTCGCCCTCTCTCTCTCCTCTCTCTCTCTCCCCTCTCTCTCCTCTTCTCCTCTCTCTCTCTTCGTTTTGTTGATGCCCCCTAACAGGGCAAGGGCCGATAAAAAAAAGTATATGAATACTTATTCTTTTACCCTTGAAAATACAGATTAAATCATTCTTTATTCATTCTTTCATTCTTTCATTTTTCCTCTCTCTCCACCCCCAACGCCCCCCACCCCCTTTCCCCACTCCCTCTCTATCGTATATATCGTCTTTTTTTTGCCTCTCTCTCTCTCTCCCTCCCTCTCCCCCCTCTCTCTCTCCACCCCCAAAACGCCACCCACCTCCTTTCCACAGTATTATCTGTCTTCCTTTTGCCCTCTCTCTGTCTCTCTCTGTCTCTTTCTCTCGTCCCCCCCTCTTCTATCTCTGTCTCCTCTCTCTATCTCTGTTTCCCCCTGCCCCGTCTTGCTTCCCCTTCTCTGTGTCTCTCTCTTTATCTCTCTTTTTCCCTCTCTCTCCTGTCTCCTGTCTCTCTTCTCTCTTTTTCTCTCTCTCTCTGTCTCTCTCTCCCTCTCTGTCTCTCTCTCTTTTCCTGTCTGTCTGTCTGTCTGTTGCTGTCTGTCTTTCTGTCCCTCTCTCTCTCTCCTTCTCTCTGTATGTCCCTGTTACCCTTTGGGGTATCGCCTGTCCTTTCGATTTGTCTGTTTCTCGTTAAAAACGAACGGTATGTACCACTTCGCTGATCCTCTCCTCTCTCCCCCCCTCCTCTCTCTCTCTCCCCCTCCCCTCCCCTCCCTCCCCCCCCTCCTCTCGCTCCCTCTCTGTCTTCCCTCTCTGCTCTCCCTCCTCCCTCACTAACGCACTGCAGTGCTTAGTATAGTAACGGGGTTACTATTTTGCAAGGTACATTTTTGTTGTATATGTTTGTGTGGTTGGTGTGTGTGTGTGTGTGTGTGTGTGTGGTGTTTTGTGTTGTGTTTTGTGTGGTTTAGTGTGGTGGGTTTTGTGTGTTGTTGGAGGGGGTGGGGGTGGGGGGGAGGGGGGTGTATGTGTGTTAGTGTGTTGTGATCATAAATGATTGTGTTTGTGCATGTATGGTGGATATGTAGATTTTATGTATGTATTTATACATAGTATGAGGGGTAAGGGGTACAATTGTTTGTGCGCATGATGCGCGCGCGCGCGCGCGCGTGTGGTGGCGGCGCGCGAGTGTGAGGGTGTATGCGCGTGTGTGAAATGTGGTGTTTAATCGTAAATGTATCTTGCATGAATACACGCATACTTAGTATGTTACGAGCGTGCGTGCGCAGGGGCTACAGGGGTTTTTGGGGTGCACACGCGCTTTTTTTTTGCTAACTTCGATATGTGAAAAAAGGCGGCAAAGACAAAATACATTAAAAAAAAACACCCAAAAAACCCCAAACCCATGAGACATCCAAACAAAAACAACCACAAACCCTTTCCCCGCGTGCGCGGCACGCGCGCACCACACACACACACACCAAAACACACACACACACACACACACACACAACAACACAAACCACAACACACATAACACCCAACAAAAAACCCACACACAAAACAACACAACACACACACACACTTTTGTCCCAATATCACTAAGAGTGAACAGACGTTTAAATTTAAGACAAAAAACAAACAAAACACACACACACAACAAAAAAACCAAAACACCAAACCCCAAAAACATTCAAAAAAATAAAAACACTACCTACCTCCCACAAGACGAATCGATCGACCCCTTTATTAAAACAACACAAAACCCACCGTTTTTTTAACCATACTACGATATATCATCGAAAATCCCCCAAACACTCACACACACACAGAGAAGCGCACACCGCCCAATAAACACACACACCTCACCAAACAACAAAAACAAACAACAAAACCCCTAAGAAAACTTTCCCAAAAGCACGCCGCTCGCCCCCCCCCTCAAAAAATTGCCAGCAAAGCAGCAAAGCCCAAAAGGATACTCCCCCTGGGAGACCGACCCCCAAAGGAGGCAACAGACGACGACAGACCACGTACCCCACACCAACCACGCGAGCAGGCAAAGCGCAGTGGTAGTGGTAGTGGTGGTGGTGGTGGTAGGCTAGCCTAGTATTAGAGGCAGATTTCCCACTATATACTACTAGCCTAGCCTCTCAGCATTCGTCTTGCAAGATTTTAGGCTCGCCTCACACTTGGGAAAGTAGCAACAGTCTTTTAAAATCAAAAGCCTTACAGCAAGCAACACAAATCGCTTCGTTTGCTTTTTGCTGTATGTATGTATTGTTACGCTACTAGGCTTGTTCGCTGCAGTGTCTGTCGCAGTCTGTTGCTGAGTTGGCTATTTATTGTATTAATTTATTTATTCTATTCATTTAATTAATAATTAATTATTCTTTTATTCTTTTATATCGAGGATAAAATTAATGGAATAAACGCTTACGTGCTTTTGTTTTTGGTTTTACATCCAGTCCTCGTGTGGATGCGGTTTTGTAAA
>CM054140.1:19156589-19159089 GCA_028751875.1 Rapana venosa | reverse complement strand
CACACACACACAAACACGCACGCACGCACGCACACACACATGTGTTGGTGGGTATGGCATGGTGAAAGAGTATAGAAAGTAGCAATGCAGTTGTTGTTTTTGGAAAGCCTAACACGAGTTGGGTGAAAGAATAGACGGAGAAAAAAAATCAGAATTAGTAATTGATTATTCCTTATTTTATCTTCCAACTCTTTCAAAAATCATGTAATAACAACTAAACCTAGTGCAACAGCAGCCAAACACACATAAAAACACACACGTTGAGACACACATTCACACACACACACACACGCACGCACGCACGCAGACGTACAAACACACAAATACAGTCATTATGCAATGATATCTCCCTAAAACACACACAACAAAAAGCAGTTGAAGGAAAGAAAGCCACACTGAATAAAATCCGAGATAGAGAGAGAGAGGGGGGTGGAGAGGGAGGGGGGAGGAGGAGAGAGATGGAGGGAAGAGAGAGAGATGGAGGGAGAGAGAGAGAGAGAGGAAGAGAGAGAGAGGGAGAGAGAGAGAGAGAAAGGGAGAGAGAGAGGGAGAGAGAGTGAGAGAGAGAGAGAGCGAGAGAGAGAGAGACAGACAGGAGAGACAGACAGAGAAAGAGAGGGGCAGACAGACAGAGACAGACAGACTTAGACAAACAGACAGAGGTAGACTCAACGACTTTTAATCAGGAAATATAAATAGAAACCTGATACAAAAAAGAACGAAAGCTTTTCATAAGGAAAGAAAGAAAGAAAGAAAGAACGAACAAAAATAATGCCTCTCACACACATGTACATATTTTTGTTTGGTCACCAAACTTCTCCAAGTGTTGGTAACATAAACCCATGGAAACATTTTAATTTCTTTTATTTTATTTTATACCACTTAAAGTCACGGCAGATTTCTCTGCATGAAAGTCAGGCTGCTCTTCCCTGGGAAGAGCGCGTCGCCGCAAGAGCAGCGCCACCCGGTTTTTTTCTCTCTTCTTTTTCCTGTCTGCAACTGTATATATTTCCCCATATTGCGCTATATAAATTCCATTTATTATTATTATTTATCAGAGTACACCTATATACCTCTTTCTACATGCAGTAGACTTGAACACGCTTAATATTTTCTTTTCATCTCTCTCTCTGAGAGTGTAGACGAAATACGACATGATTTCATAATCAACGCCTGAGTAAAAAATAATTAAATCCATAAAACAGTCATCACAAGTCCTCGATCCTACATCCTAAACCGCTACGTAGCAAACGACGAATTCAGCAATGCTTAAGCAGAAAGCATTGACGGTTCCCAGACATTAAAAAAAAGTAAGGGCCCCAACCTTAGTCTTAGGAAGCGAGCACCCGAGACCTCACTCTCAGGAGCCACATATTGAGGCGGGCGCCCATCTCCTCTCCCTCCTCTGCTTTACCTTCCTTACCCAAAAGGGCAGGTACCCATTTACAGCTGGTGAACTTGGGGGGGGGGGGGGACTTACCTGAACCAAGGCGCGCAAACGGTCACCCACCCAAGTGGTAACCACGCTCACCGCTTCCCTTTGGGCTGGGGGAAAGCGGTTGCTCTGACCACTGAGCTACCCGTCCCAGTTTTAAATTTTGCCAAACAAAACATGGACCCTGTCCGTAAACATTCGCTCAAGAGGACTATTCCCCTTCGTCCCATTCACAGTTTCACATATTATGCTCGGAAGATCGCCTTGTAATCTGAATCCCACTCGGCCTGATTATTAAACCTGTTCACACCACTAGCAAAGCCCACTCGGTCGGAAAATGGAATCCGGCTTCTCAACCAGATCGTGCCAGCACTTCTCGTTTTAAAGAGAGGGGGAGGAAAAGGGGGGAGAGAGAGAGAAGAGGGAGAGGGAGAGAGAGAGAGAAGAAGAAGAGAGGGGGGGGAAAGAATGACAAAACAGAACAGAAAAAAACAAACCAAAAAAAGAAAGGCAGAAACACAAAAATGAACCACCACGCCAAAACAAACTAAACACACACACAGCAAACCCAACCACCACCCCCCAACCAAACCAAAACACACACACCACCCCTCCACACTTTCCATACCACCACACAGCCACACACCACACCCACACACACACACACCACACACACACACACCCACACACCCACCTTCACACCACACCACAACACCCACATACACTAAACCATCCACATCAAAACACACACTCACACACAACACCACACACACCACTACACAACACCACACACCACATCACACTAACACACATCCACACATCCACACACACATTACACACACCACCACACATCACACCCACATCACACCCCCACACCCCCCCACACCCACAAACACCCCCCCCCCCCCCCCACACACACACACCCATACTTTTTCACGTCACCACGCCCTGCCCCCCTCCCCTGCCCTGCCCTGCCCTACCCTCCCGCCTCCCTCCCCTTTCCCTGCCCCCAATAGAACAGCTTCAGGGCTTTCCAATTAAGATTCCTGTCATTCGAACTGAAGT
>CM054140.1:19140249-19146089 GCA_028751875.1 Rapana venosa | reverse complement strand
ATATATTTATTAAGTATATCTTCTTTTCTAAAAAAAATTATGTATCTCTTGAAATTAATGCTCAAGCCAGGTAGGGATTATGAATTGTTACATTAAAAAAAATCCTGTTGTCGATGTTGTAGTAAGATTTTTACCTTTGTTTTGTTGATTGTCCCTAATCAGGGCAAGAGTAGGATGAAAAAAGTATGCGTATGCTTATTCTGTTACCCTTGAAAAATAAAGATTCATTCATATTCATTATTCTCTCTCTCTCTCTCTCTCTCTCTCTCTCTCTCTCTCTCTCTCTCTCTCTCTCTCTCTCTCTCTCTCTCTCTCTCTCTTCTCTCTCTCCTCTTCTTTTCTCTCTCTCTGGTGCGTGTGGTACGCGCGCGCGCGCGGCGATACCTTCAATTCTTTCTCAGTATGTGTAGTTACAAACTTTTCGCTTTTGCCTTTTGAGTGACCAAATGTTGCTATGCTCTCCCTGTCATTGCATCAATTGATGGTCAACATACACTATGACGTTGAACAAGCACGATATAAGCCGCGAGCTTCTTGTTGTTGTTTTAGATCATGTCTTGTGGTGTGCAATTGTGACTTTCTCTTTTCTTCTAGAATAAACAAAATACGTTCAAACCAGTTCTCTCTTCTTTTCAGTCCCCTTTCTGCTTCTTTCTTTAGTTCTGTTTTGGTTTTTTTGCACAATCATTAAAATCGCCCATTGTTAAACTGAACATGTATATCTTTCAAACAAGAGCGATTATAAAATCACAAAAACAAACAAACAACCCAACAACACAAACTCACACACACACACTAGCACACACAAACATTATTATGGACTTTAAAGACGTTATTCTTCTGCGATTTAGATTTTCTATCGTTGGTTACGGTTACAAACTAGTTTTTATTGTTCATTCGTTGGATTCTGTTAGACATTTGGAATTTTTATTATTCTGTTACTCAAGAATTATTTGTAGTTACATTTTCTGACAGTTCTGTGTAGATTTAATTAAATACATTAATCCCCAACCCCACTCCCAGAATTCCTTCCACCCCCACTCCCCTACACTTTTTCTTCTCCCCTTACTGTGTCTAATATCACGTTTTGTGAAGAGACGTAAAATGAAATCGAACAGAACACACACACACACACACTAAACACCTCTACCTCCCCCCCCCCCCCCCCCCCCCCCCCCCACACACACACACACCAGCTTGATACTTTTTAAATGCTATATGCGCTACCTTCAGACGATTAACAAACCAAACAATAACCTGCTGTTTCAGCAAATGCAAACCCAGCAGACAGCGACGGAACCGAAATGGATCTCCCCCCCCCCCTCCCCCCCCCCTCTTCCTCGTCAATTATTTTACGGCAAAGGGAGGTGACTGACCTGCCAATAATCTCCCTTTGCCCATACGTCATGTATATACCACGAAATAATTGTAAGGGAGGGATACATGTGTCGGTCTCAAGGTTTACAGTATGGTGATTACGTAGTGTCAAAAAGTGGATGAAGAAATGTCAGTTTGTAATTTGTGTGTAGCACACACGCACGCACACACACACACACACACACACACACACACACACACACACACACACACACACACACACCACACACACACACACACACACACACACACACACACACACACACACACACACACACACACACACACACACACACACACACACACACACACACACACACACACACAGAGGGAATAAAATCCACTCCAAACATCACATACACATACACCACCACCACCACCACAACCACCTCCACGCACGCACACACACACTAAAATACACCCCCTGCTCCCCCCCATCCCCCCACATCACCACAGCTACATAACCCCCTCCCCCCAACCCTCCCCCCCCCCCAATCCCCACCCCTCCACCAACACACACAGACAGAATTTCACTACTCCACATTGAAAACACATAATTCCCGAACCAATCTCTTCTCCCCTCCTCTCTCTCTCTCTATACTAATCTTTCTTCTCCTCATTCTCTTATCTTATCACGTTCCCTCCATGACGACAACCAAAACAAAACAAACAAAAAATCCATAAAATAAAACCACAACAGCTAAAAAATCCCACACATACCACCAGAAAAATCCAACAAAATAAAGAAGAACAGCCCCCCCCAAAAAAAAACAACACAACACACAACAAAACAACAACAACACCAAAACAAACACCCAACACCAACAACAAAAAACAAACCAACAGCAACAACAACAAAAAACACACAAACCAACAAACCCCACCACCACAACAACAACAACAAAACAAACACCAACCAAAAAAAACAAACAACCCCAACAACACCCCCCCGACCCCCCCCCCCCCCTCCGACCCCCCCCCCCCCCCCCCCCCCCCCCCTCCTCCCTCCCCCCCTGCGAAACCGAAAACCCCAGGATACCTCTCACATAAGCAGAACATATTAATCTGTAATAAAATACATTACTGTGCTTGTTTGATCCAGGAAGCCGTGATCCCCGCACAAAATCCTGACAAATACCACACTGCACACCCTACTGCAATACCCACTCCACTATCCACTATAAAAAACAAAAGCACCACAGGATGATATGGATCAGCTAAGTAAGCTAGCTCAGCTATATAAACAATGAATGGGCAGACAGGCTGGCTGGCTGGTTGGTTGGCTGGTTGGTTGGTTGGTTCTCTGCTTAAAAGCTTAGCAGGTGTATGTTTTTCGGGATGTCATGGGATTTTTCCCCCCCCTCCTCCTAAGTGGGATTATTGTTACATACCTACATGGTGGCTCTCTGTCTCGTGTGTTTCGTGTGTGTGTGTGTGTGTGTGTGTGTGTGTGTGTGTGTGTGTGTGTGTGTGTGTTTGTGTGTGTATGTATATGTGTGTGTGTTTGTGTGTGTGTGTGTATGTGTGTGTGTTTGTGTATGTGTGTGCGTATGTGTGGTGTGTGTTTTGAGTGTGTGTGTATGTGTGTTTGTGTGTGTGTGTGTGTGTTTGTGTGTGTGTGTGTGTGTGTGTGTGTGTGTGTGTGTGTGTGTGTGTGTGTGTGTGTGTGTGTGTGTGTGTGTGTGTGTGTTGTGTTTTGTCTGTCTCTCTCCGGTGAAAAGTATGGACAATGAAGAATTTTCCATTATCTTTTTCCATCTCTGTTTCTTTCATGTATACATTTACAGACACACACTTACATTCGGCAAACACACACACACACACACACGTGCACACACACGTGCACACACACACACACACACACACACCTCCATCTGATATCACTTAAAGTGGAAAGACGTTAAAATTGAAGACTTACTTACTTACTTACTTACTTACTTACACACACACACACACAACACACACACACACACACACACACACACACACACACACACACACACACACACACACACACACACACACACACACACACACACACACACACTCACTCACTCAGAATCAACCCCCATCCCCATCCCCACACAGAATTTCACTACTCTAATTCCATAACATGAAATTCACTAACCACCACGTTCTCCCTCCTCTCTCTTTCAAAACTAATCCTTCTTCTCCTCATCTTCTTTCCTATCACAATCTCTCCATGATTAAAAAAACACCACCCAATCCTCAAACAAAATATCCATAGAAATAAAACAAGAACAGCCAAACAAATCTACCCCCAAAATAAAGCAACAGCAATAAAAAAAACAACCAAACCCAATCAAACTAAAAACCCAAGCCAACAACCGAGGATACCTCTCACGTCAGCAGAACATATTAATCTGTAATAAAATACATTGTGCTTGTTTGATCCAGGAAGCCGTGATCCCCACAAAAATCCTGACAAAATACCACAATGCATACCCTACTACTACACCCACTCCACTATCCTCTAAAAAAAAGCACAGGGTGATATAGACGTATTAGGTAAGCTCAGCTATACAAACAATGGGCAGGTTGGTTGGATAGTTTCGCTGCTTAAAAGCTTAGCAGGTATATGTTTTTAGGGATGTCATGGGCTTTTTGGGGATGGGATAACTCAGAGGTCAGAGCGCACGCTTTCCCCCCAGCCAAGGTTAAGCAGCTTCGAGCGTGGTTACCACTTGGATGGGTGACCGGTTTGTGCGCTTTGGTTTGAGTACTGTCCCCCAGTTCACCCAGCTGTAAATGGGTACCTGCCCTCTTTAGGGTCAGGGAAGGTAAAGCAGCGAGGTAGAGGAGATGGGCGGTGCCCTCAATATGCTGGCCCCTGGAAAAGCTGAGGTCTTCTAACGCCTCGCTCCCCTACGACCACATGTGTTATGGGACACCTATACTTTCATGGGCTTTTCCTCCCTCCTATGTGAGATTGTTATATACCTACATAGTGGCTTCCTATCTCTCTCCTTTTTTTTCCCTCTGTATCTGTCTGATTTGTCTGTTTCTCTCTGGTGAAAAGTATGGACAATGAACAATCGTTGTCTTTGTCCCTCCTTCAGTTTTTTTTCCACATATACAAGTTTACAGAGTCACACACTTGCATTTGGCAAACAAACACACACACGCGCGCGCGCGTGCGTACACACACAGACACGCACACACACACGCAGGCACGCGTGCGCGTACACATACACACACACACTCGTGCAGTTGGTCAGACACGCGAGTCCGCCCTTGCACAGGTGAAAACAGAAGAAAAGATAAAGGTACAGAGGGAGAGAGAGAGAGAGAGAGAGAGAGAGAGGAGAGAGAGAAGAGAGAGAGAGAGAAGAGAGAGAGAGAGGAGAGAGAGAGAGAGAGAGAGAAACGAGAGAGAGACAGAGACAGAGACAGACAAACAGACAGACAGACAGGCAGACAGACAGGCAGACAGACAGGACAGAGTCAGAATCGTGGCAGGCAGATCTAACGCACACCTCAGATTTACCAAAACAAAGCAGGTGTTTAATGTTTCTTCACTTCAGATTCACAGGGAAGAAACAAAGCATTAACGCCTTGCAGAGAACAATCAGCAGTGACAGTGAACAAAATTAGGTAATTAACACAAACCCCCAAACAGCGAAAAAGTATTTAATTAAATCTCTCTCTCTCACATACATACACACGCGCGCGCGCACGCACGCAGACACACGCACGCCCACGCTAGCACGCACGCACGCACGCAAACACACGCACGCTCGCACGCACGCACGTGCACACACACATACACATACTGTAGGTACACACTAGGTAATGATACGTGTGTGTTTGTTGCTTTACAAGATTCAGCGCTATATAAATTCCATACATTATTATTATTATTATTATTATTATTATTATTATTATCATTATTATTATTATGTTTATTTATTTAATTAAATTTTTTTTTAATATCGAGGAATAAGCACTTATGTGGGTTTTTTTTTAACATCCAGTCCCCTTGTGTATGCAGTTTTGTAAATTTTGTCATCCGTTCCCACCGGCACACAAAGTGTGTATGTGTATGTGTGCGTGTGTTTGTGTGTAAGTGTGTAGAAGTTAGTGTGAGTGTGAGTGTAAGTGTGCGTGAGTGTGTGTCTTTGTGTGTAAGTGTGTGTGTGTGTGTGTGGAGTGTATCTGAGTGTGAGTCTGTGTGTGTGTGTAGGTGGTGTGTGTGTATGTGTGTAAGTGAGTGTGAGTGTGTGTGTGTGTATGTGTGTGAGTGTGTGTGTGTGTAAGTCTTTGTGTGTAAGAACATGCGTGCGTGCGTGTGTGTGTAAATGGTGTGTAAGTTTGTGTGTGCGTGCGTGCAGTGTTTGTGTGTGTGTTTGTGTGTGTGTGGTATGTGTGTATGTGTGTGTGTGTGTCCGACGAAACACGCTTGCATGTTATTGCGCTGTATACATGCAAAGTCTGTGTGTAAC
>CM054140.1:19120249-19135249 GCA_028751875.1 Rapana venosa | reverse complement strand
TAGCATATTTTTTTTCTTATTATTCACTTCACTCATTATTCTTCATTCATTCTTTTCTTTTATTTCGAGGACAATGTAAAAAGCATCACGCGCTTTTTTTTTGTGTGTGGGGGTTTTTTTTACACCCAATTTCCCCGTATGTATGCGGTTTTGTACTTTATGTCACCCCTTTATTTCCCACCGGCGCCTGGCCTACTCTTCCGAAAAAAAGGAAACAGATTTTTTCACTGTGCGAAGATGTTCTGGGTGCGTTCGAACGGGCCCTTCGGTTTTACTCCCCTCGAAAGGCTGTTCAGGAGAGTGGGTGGAGTCGGCATATGTAAGGGGGAAAAAAATTCCTTTGAACGGGATTCGCCCCGGGGTCTGCAGAAACGAGCGCAATGCTCACTCAAAAACCCCCAGGCTACCCTTTTTCCGCATGTTCAGATGCATCTTTTTTTTATTTATTTATTTTTTATTTTTTCTTTTATATCGGGGAAAAACGGAAAAAAGACTCATGTGCTTTTTTTTTTTTTAAACATTATTTCCCCGTGGGGATATGGGGGTTTTGAAAATTTTTGTCATCGTTTCCCCCGCACAAATGGCTACTCTTTCAAAAAGCAAACAGGATTTAAGTGTGGCAAGATGTTCTGCGTGCGTTGCACAGGGGCTCGGTTTATGTTCAGGGTTTGTGTGGTGACGTTGGTTTTTAAAACAGAAGACGAAAAAAAACGGATAAGCGAGGGGCGGAATGGACAAGGGCGATCCAGAGAAGAAAAATCCTTCATGTGCCCCTTGGGGTTTTTTTAAAAAAAACTCTTGACCCTTTTCTTTAGGCTCCATTAATTCCATGTTCGGGGCCTTTTTAATTTTACCGCATCAAAGGGAAAGAAAAGGGGGGGGGTGTGGTGGTGGTGGTGGGGGGGGTGGGGGGGAGGGGGAGTGTGTTGCCCGTGAATCTCGACTTCCAAAAAAAGTCTTCTGCTGCTTCGCCCCTTTAAAAAAAAAAGTATCCATTGCTCATAACAAATGTAGTTCCCCCCCCCCCGCCCTCCTTTTTTTGGGGGTTGTTTTACTGTATGAAATTAGATTGGGGGGAATTTGCTGAAGTCTTCATTTAAAGTATGTTTTTTTCTTTTTTTATCATTCTTAATCCTATGTATTTCCTTAAATTTCTTTCGTTTTTTTTTGTTTTGTACGTATGTATGTTGTATGTATGTATGAATGTATGTATGAAAATAGATGTGTGCAGTTTATCCCTCCATCCCCCATCCATCCCTCGCCAGCCCCCCCCACCCACCCCCACCCTTCTCCTCTCTTTCTTTCTTCTTCCCTTTCCCTTTTTTCCTTCCTTTTCCTTCCTTCTTCTTCCTTCCTTTCTTTCTTTTCTTTCTTTTATCTATTTAGCTCTTTTGACCCTTCCCCCCCTCTTTCTCTTTCTTCTCTCTCTCTCTCTCTTCTCTCTTCCCCTCTCCATTCTCTCTCTTCACTCACTCATCATGTACACAAGATGAGGATTTCCCCCAGCAGCAATAAACAGCCCAAAATTGTTTTTGGTTTTGGGGCCAGCAAAAGTAGTGGCCCAAAAATAGTGGGAGAGAAAGAAAAGCACCAAACAACAAAAAAAATGATGGGGTTTTTTCTCTTTCTGTCTTCTCCTCTGGTAAAAAGGTGCAGAGAGAAAGAGAGGATGGAGAAGGAGAGAAGAGAGAGAGGAGAGGGGAGAGAGAGAGGGAGGGAGGGAAGGGGAAGGAGAGGGGAGGGGGAGGGAAGGGGGAAAGGGGGGAGGGAGGGAGGAGGGGGAGGGATGGACAGAGAGAGAGGGAGGGACAGAGAAAAGAGAGGGGGAGGAGCTGAGAGAGGAGAGAGAGAGAGAGAGAGGGGAGAAGGGAGAGAAAGGGAGGGGGAGAGAGAAAGGAGAAGGGTGTTTGAGAGAGAGGAGGAGAGAGAGTGAGAATGTGTGTGTGTGTGAGAAAGAGAAAGAGAGAGTGAGAGAGAGAGTGAGAAGTGTGTGTGTGAGAGAGAGAGGGGGGAAAGAGAGAGAGTGAGAGAGTGAGAATGTGTGGTGTGAGAGAGAGAGAAAGAGAGGGAAGGAGAGGGAGTGAAAATGTGTGTGTGTGTGAGAGAGAGAGATAGAGAGAGGGAGAAGAGTGAGAATGGGTGTGTGTGTGTGTGTGTGTGTGTGTGTGTGTAAAGAGAGAGGAGAGAGAGTAACCACGCTGAACATCCAGTTAGGGACAAGCAGACCATGTAAAGGACACTACATACAGACTTGGGGACGGGATAGCTCAGTGGTCAGAGCACTCGCTTTCCCCCCAGCTAAGGTTAAGCAGCATCGAGTGTGGTTTACCAATTGGATGGGTGACCGTTTGCGCGCCTTGGCTTCAGTACAGTTCCTCCAGTTCACCCAGCTGTACATGGGTACCTGCCCTCTTTAGGGTCAGGGAAGGTAAAGCAACGAGGGAGGGGAGAGAGAGAGAGAGAGAGAGAGAGAGAGAGAGAGAGAGAGAGAGAGCGGAGATGGGTGCCGCCCTCAATATGCTGGCCCCTAGAGAAGTGAGGTCTCTGACGCCTCGCTCCCTTACGACTTAATAGGTTATAGGACACCTTTTACATACTACTACTACTACTACTACTACTACTACTACTACTACTACTACTACTACTACTACTACTACTAATGATATATGGAATTTATATAGCGCTGAATCTTGTAAAAAAAAACCCACCCACACCCACAGACAGTGCTAAACACAAACAAAAAACCCGAGGGTTGGATGTGTGTGTGTGTGTGTGTGTGTGTGTGTTGTGGGGGGGGGGGGGGGTAGATAGATAAGAACATTACACACATCTGTGCTTTACCACTCTCCGACCCGACCCGAACCAAACAAAGGACCCCACTCAGGAAAAAACCACAACACCCCCAAAACAAGAGGATAAATACAAAGGCTGACCCTACCATCAACCCACTATACTATTCCCCACAACCAGTCTCTTCATGCGGCATTGACAAGACTGATCTATCTATCTCTTGTTCTGTTGTCTGCCATAAAGACCCTCTATACCATTCCCCCACGTCCAATCTCTTACTGTGGGGCATTGACAAGACTTCCTTTTCTCTCCCTCCCCCCTCTCTTCTCTCTTTCTTTCTGTCTCCTCTCTCTCAACTCTCATCGTCTTTCCCCCCCCCCTTCCCCCCCCCCTCATCTCCTCTCATCCTGACTCTTTTTTCTCTCTCTCTCCTCTTTCTCCTCTTCTTTTCCCTTGCCTATAAAGATCCACTAACCCCCCCCCCCCCCCCACGTCAATCACTTACTGGCGGCATTTACAAGACTGATCTCTCTCTGTCTCTCTCTCTCTGTCCCTGTCCCTCCTCTCTCTTTCCTCCCTCTCTTTCTCCTCTCTCTCCCCCTTCTTCCTCTCTCTCCTCTTTTTCTTCTCTCTTTCTCTCTCTTCTCTTCTCTATTTTCTCTCTTCTCTCTTTCTCTCTCTCTTTCTCTCTCCCTCTCCTCTCCTCTTTCTCTTCTCCCTCTCTCCCTCTCCGTCTTTCTCTCTCTCCTTTCTCTCTCTCTTTCTCTCTCTATTTCTCCCCTCTCTCCCCCTCCCTCTCCTCTCTCTTTCTCTCTCCCCTCCTCTCTCCCTCTCCTCTCCCCTTCTGTTTTTCTGCCATAACACCACTATAAACCAACCCCCCCCATCCAGTCTCTTCCTGTGCGGCATTGACAAGACTTCTCTCTCTCTTTCCCCCCCCCCCCCTCTCCTCTCTCTCTCCTCTCCCCCCCTCTCTCTCTTCTGTTGTCTGCCATAAAGACCACTAAAACCATCCCCCATTCCAGTCTCTTACTAATTTCGGCATTGGCAAGACTTTTCTCTCTCTCTCTCTGCTCTTCTTTTCTTTTTTTTCTTTCTTCTTTTCCTCTTCTGTTGTCTACCATAAAGACAAACGCTGATTGACAGAGGAGGTCTTTGAAGATTCTACTCTACTCCGCTTTTCTTCTTTTACTTTTTCTTCCCCCCCCCCCCCCACCCCCCCCCCAAAAAAAAAAAGGTTTCCAAGCCACCCCTTTTTATGTACGGCACAGGGTTCCTCCCAACATGATTTTTCCCAGGTTTCCGTGTGTGAACCAAAAAAAAAAAAAGCCAATTCCGAATGACCCCTCCACCTCCACCTCCCCGTCCCCACCCCACACCATTTAAGATATTAAGCTAAGAACGGGTCGACAATAAGAAGAAATGCCATGAGTGTGATTTTGATTTCTGGAGGGAAGATTGTGTGGCCGACCGCAAACCCAAGCTGTTATTAAGAAATGGTCGACAATAAGAAGAAATGCCATGAGTGTGATTTGATTTCTGGAGGAAAGATTGTGTGGCCGACCGCAAACCCAAGTTGTTATTAAGAAATGGTCGACAATTAGAAGAATGCCATGAGTGTGATTTTGATTTGCTGGAGGAAAGATTGTGTTTTGGCCGACCGCAAACCCAAGCTGTACGGCCCACGAGAGGAGCTGGATAGGACAGTACATGCCGTTATGTTTTCCAAGCACACCTGACGGTGTGAAAAGCCAACGAGAGAAGAAGAAGAAAGAGGAAGGTTTCTTCAGTGCCGAGTCCATGTGACTCCCTCTCCCTACCCCCCCCCCCCCCCCTCCTCCTCACCCCCCCCCCCCTTCCTCTGAAGACGTTAGAATGCCACGACTTTGCTTTGATCTTTTCAGTGCAATTCCAGGTGACCCCCCCCCCCCCCCCCTCCCACGTTTTCTGTCTCTCTGAGAAACGCTCAACCAATAAGAAAAGTCTCGAAGAATGCCATGACTTTGGTTTGATCTTTTCGGGCCAATTCCAGGTGACCCCCTTCCCCCCACCCCCCCCCCCCCCCTCTCTCCTCTCTCTTTCTCTATCTTCGATTGAGGATATTAATCTGGGGAACGCTCAACAATAAAAACAGAAGTCTCGAAGAACGCCATGACTTTGGTTCGATCTTTTTTTCAGTGCCAATTCTAGGCGATACCCTTCCCCCAATCCCACACTTCTTCCCATTGAAGGTGTTAAACCGAGGAACGTTCAACAATAACAACAGCAGCCTTGAACAATGCCAGGGCTTTGATCTGATCTCTCGGTGCTAATTCTAGGACAAACAGCCTCCTCCTCACCCCCCACCCCCCACCCCTCTTTCCTCTCCCCCGCACCTCCTTTTGAATAATATCTTATCTGAAAAACGTTCAACAATAAGAAAAGTCTTAAAGAATGCCATGACCTTGGTTTGATCTTTTCGGGGCCAAATCCAGGTGACACCCCCACACCCCTCCCTCCTCACTCTTCTTTATTATTTTTTTTATTATATTCTTTTATATCGAGAATAATGGAATAAGCACTCATGTGCTTTTTACATCCAGTCCCCGTGTGTATGCGGTTTTTGTAAATTCTGTCATCCGTTCTCACCGGCACACAATAACCTACTCTTACGAAAAGCGGAACAGGATTTAACGTGTGCGCAAGATGTTCTGCGTGCTTTCGCACACGGGGCCTCGGTTTATAGTCTCATCCGAAGGACTTTTGGGGAGAGTGGAGTCTGCACTGATGTTAACTCAAGAGGAAAATATCTCCTTGATAGGGAATCGAACCCGGGTTATCAGTTGCGAACGCAATGTTCTAACCACTAGGCTATCCCGTCCCCTTTGAAGATAGTAAATCTGGGGGAACGTTCAACAATAACAACAACAACAATCTAGAAGAATATACCATGACCCCGATCTGACCTTTATCTCTCTCTCTCTCCACCTCCCTCCCCCCACCCACACTCCCCCCCCCCCCCTTCCCCCACCCCCACACACTTTTTCCCTTTTTCCTTTCTGTCTTTGCGTCTCTATATTATGTCTCACTCCAATAACTATTTCTAAGACTGCAATAAACAAAACAAACAAACAAAACAAAAATAAAAAAGAACAAAAAGACAGGCAGTGCGAAGACTCAGTAAGAGAGCTATTCTATCAGTTCTATTCAACTCTGTACTACTCTCCGTGACCTGGTATCTGTCTGTAGCTAGCTTATGACTTTGAAGAATGGCTTGGTTCTATACAACCCCTCATCCACACCCGACCTCCCCACCACCCCCCCACCCCCACCATCCTCCCCCACCCCCCCCTCTTGGTGACTAGACTATTCTTCTGTTTCAATGACTCTCTTTGTCCGTCTGTTTTTTTGTGTTTTAAATTCTTTTTCTGATTTTTTTCGTTGGTCTTGTGCATTACCAGTTTCTACGATTGATTGATATTGGATTCGATCTTTTTCAGCCCCTTTTTTTCTTCTGAAATGGCTTTATAAACAACAGAGTCTTGGCAAATCTGTTTTGGTCGTAGACTTTTGCCTCTCTCTGTGTCTGTCTCCGTGTCTGTCTGTCTGTCTGTCTGTCTGCCTACCTGTCTGTCTGTCTGCCCTGTCTTTTCATATGATCCGTTGATAGTACTATATAAATACTCTTATATCTGTCTGTCTATCTGTCTGTTTTCTCTCTCTTCTGTCGTCTGTCTGTCTGTCTGTTTCTCTCTCTCTCTCTCTTCTGTCTGTCTGTTTTCTCCCCTCTCCTCTCACTCGTCACTCTCTCTCTCTCTCTCCTCCCCTCTCTCTCTCCTTCTCTCTCTCTCTCTCTTTTCTTTCTCTCCTCTCTGTCCTCTCCTTCTCTTTTCTCTTCATATAATACGTTGATATGCCAACTCTATATGCCCACCAATCTTTTGTAGTGTGGCCTAAGGCCCATGTGCAGTAACAGTCCGAACTCTCTTTCTCTCTCTCTGATTATTAACGAAAAAAATGGCAAACCCCTCTTCCCACACACAGGTACTGTCCTCATTTGAAAAAAAAAAATTTACATTAAGAAAAAAACAAACTAAAACTACACACATATTATAATATAAACCACCACCAAACAACAACAAAGAAAAACAAAAACAAAACTAGAAATGAAGCAAACCAAAAAAACCAAAAAAAAAACCTGACAAAAAAATAAATGACACGGTCTTTTAACAATAAAGCCGAAAACAAAAACAAACAAAACAAAAAAAAACACCACAAAACCCCCCTGAAAAAACCAGACATAATCATAGACACCTCAAAACAAATGATTACAACAATAAAAGCAAAAGGAAAAGAAATCAAAAAAAAAAAACACAAAACCAAAAAACAAAACCACAAAACCTCAATAAAAAAAGATGATCCTACTCACCAACCACCAACCACAGAATCAACTAACAGAACAAACAGAACCCACACCCACAAACACCGCCGCCACCTCTTGCGACCTTGGCTAAGGAGAACCACACACACACACACACCACACACACACCACACACACACACACCACACACAACACACACACACACACACACACACACACACACACACACACACACACACGCACGCACGCACTCATGCACACACACCACACACACACACACACACGCACGCACGCACACACACCCTGCACACACACACGCACACACACACATCATACACACACACACACACACACACACACACACACACACACACACACACACGCACACACTACGCTTACTATCACTTTTTCCACCTTCTGACTGAAAATATCTACAAACACACGTGTACACACACACACGCGCACACACACACACATACATACACCACACACACAAAACACACACACACATACATACACACACACAAACACCCCACACACACCACGCACACACACTCCCCTCTCTCAAACCGCACACACACAAAACTCTCTTCTCACACACACACACACACACACCACACTCACCCACCTCCCCCAACACACACATCCCCCCCCCCCCCCCCCCCCTCCCCCACCCACCACACCCCCTCCCACCCCATCCACCCCCTACTCCACCACAACACACCCCCTCTCCCCCCCTCCCCCAACCTCCCCTTTCTCCCCTCCCCCCCTCCCCCTACCCCCCTCCCCCCCCCCCCCCCCCCCCCCCCCCCCCACACACACACACACATACACCCATCACACCTCATTGGCTATATGTTGCTTACAAAAAGCACACACCAGCTCGCACTCAAAAACAACACACACACACACACAACACCACACACACACACAACACACACACACAAAAACAACACACACAAAGAGAAAAACGACTGTTAAATAGAGTAGCCGTCGTAGTAGTAACTTCACACCAGCCAGCCAGCCAACCAGCCAGCTAGCCAGCCAGAAGAAACATCTGCTGGTACTCATCATCATCAATGCCATGCCCAGAACAGATGAACGCTGACAGATGCGTCGGCGCGGAGGACAAGAAACGCTTTCAACCAACTAACTAACGCATCGCGCCGCCGCGCGGGAAAAACAGCCTTAAATAAAGCCTTAGCTTTGCTTGCCGCTATGTATGTTCCTTCCCTGGTGCTTTACATTAAGGGCCGGACCACACTTGTTTTGGCCGAAGCGGCGCGGCGCGCGCGGCGCGGCGCGATTGGTACAGCGGCGAAGCGTCGTTTTTCTGATTGTGTTATTTTTTTCTTTTTTTCTTTTTTTTTCTTTTATTTATTTTATTTTATTCTTTCATATCGAGGATAATGGAATAAGCACTTATGTGCTTTAAAAAAAAAATCCAGTCCCCGTGTGTATGCGGTTTTGTAAATTGTCATCTGTTCCCACCGGCACAGAAGTGTGTGTGTGTGTGTGTGTGTGTGTGTGTGTGTGTGTGAGGGGGCGCGCGCGCGCGTGTATATATGTGTGGTGTGTGTGTGTGTGTGTATGCCTGCCATTATGTTCCTTATGCTCTTAAGGCCAGACCACACTTTTCTTTCCGAAGCGGCGCGTTTATTTGGTACTGTGGTATTGCCTAAAGCGCGCGCAGAGATGACATAGAGTTGTTTTATTGTTGTTGTGGTGGTGGTGGTCATGGTGTGGTGTGTGTGTGTGTTTGTGTGTGTGCGTGTTTGTGTGTGTGTGTTTGTGTGTGTGTGTTTGGTGTGTGTTTGTGTGAGTGTGTGTTTGGTGTTTGTGGTGAGTGTGTGTGTGTGTGCGTGTGTGTGTGTGTGTCTCAGAAAAAAAATTCTATTCTATGCAGGTGCGCCAGTCTCTATTGTATGCAAGGTGTTGCCTTGAACAGATCCTTACTTCAATATTGCGCACCTCTACATGCCAACCAATTCATGCAATCACACACACGCACACACACACAAACACATACACAAACTCACACACATACACACACACAAACACGCACCACACACACCACACATACACACACACACAAACACACACACCACACATACACACACAACCACACATACACACACACTCACACACAAAAACATAAACACACACACACACACACCACACATGCACACACACTCACACACAAACACATAAACACTCACACACACTCACACATACACAAAGATATACACACACAAACACACACAAACACACACTCACACACACACACACACACACACACACGAACACACACACAAACATAACACATTCACAACACACACAACAAACACACACATTCACACACACACACACACTCACACACAAACAAACACACACACAAACACACACAAACGCACACACTCACACACACAGACACACATGTACACACACATAACACCCCCCCCCCCCCCCCCACACACACACACAACAAACACACACACACACCACACACACACACACACACACACACACACACACACACACATACACCACACACACACACACACACACACACACACACACACACACACACCACACACAAACACACACACACACACGTATAAACGTACACACAAACACCCCCCCCCCCCCCCCACACGCACACACAACACACACACAAACACACCACACACACACACACACACACTCACACACACACGTACAAACCCCCCCCCCCCCCCCCCCCACCCCCACCTCCACACACACACGAACACACACACACTTCTCTAGCCTAATGACTCTAACAGTGAGTAACCTTCGAAAGGGACCTTGCATTAGCCATGAGGGATTGCTGGTCAGTGTGTTGATTCGATCACAATGCAGTTGAGGCCATTCCCTATACCGCCACTCTGTCACAATCATTACCTTACCCCGCATGAACAACCCCCCCCCCCCCCCACCCCTCTCATCTCCCTCCCCTCCAATCTCTCTGTCTGTCTCTGTCTGTCTGTCTGTCTTCTCTGTCTGTCTCTGTCTGTCTGCCTCTGTCTGTCTGTCTCCCGTCTTTTGTCTCTGTCTGTCTCTCTCTGTGTCTGTCCCGTCTGTCTCTCTGTCTGTCTGTCTGTCTCTTTCTGGTCTGTCTGTCTGCCTCTGTCCTGTCTGTCTGTCTCCTGTCTGTATGTTTTGTCTCTGTCTGTCTCTGTCTGTCTGTCTGTCTCTGTCTGTCTGTCTGTCTCTGTCTGTCTGTCTGTCTCTGTCTGTAAAGTTTGTCTCTGTCTGTCTCTGTCTGTCCTGTCTTTCTCCTCTCTCTCTCGCCTCTCCTTTCTCTCCCCTCAAGTTCAAGTTCTCTCTGCTCTGTCTTCTTCTGTCTGTCTGTCTGTCTGTCTGTCTGTCCTGTCTCTCTCTCTCTCTCTCACTCTCTCTCTCTCTCCCCTCTCTCTCTCTTTCTCTCTCTCAGAGTTCAGAGTTCTCTCTGTTTCTGTCTCTCTCTGTCTGTCTGTCTGTCCCCCTCTCTTAGAGTTCAGAGTTGTCTCTGTCTGTCTGTCTCTCTCTCAGAGTTTAGAGTTTTCTCTGTTTCTGTCTGTCTCTGTCTCTGTCTGTCTCTGTCTCCCTCTCTTCGAGTTCAGAGTTCTCTTCTCCTGTCTGTCTCTGTCTGTCTGTCTCTGTCTGTCTGTCTCTGTCTTTCTGTTTCTCTGTCTATGTCTCTCTGTGCCGACCTTCTCTGTTTTGTCTGTGGTGTGTGGTGTGTGTTGTGTGTTGTGTGTGTGTCGCGCGCGCAGGTGCATGGGCTCATGCTCACGATATGCGTACGCGCGCGCGGGCACGTACGAGAAAAGAGAGAGAGAGAGAGAGAGGGAGAAGAGAGAGAGAGAGAGAGAGAGAGAGAGAGAGAGAGAGAGAGAGAGAGAGAGAGAGAGAGACAGACAGACAGACAGACAGACAGAACTCGAACTCGAACTCGAATATTTTAATGAGGGTAATTGGATAAGCCAGAGGCTTCTTACACCAGGCCCCTCAAGGGGAAAAAGTGAAACAAACATGAATAAACCAATTGATCAATAAACAAGATAATGTCAAAAAGCAAAGAAATGAATCATTCAAATAGCACTTCAATTATTGACTGAAGTCATGAAATCAATGAAAGACCACAGAAGTAAACCACGAATAAACAGACAAAACCAATTGAACACTGACAAACTCCTCTCCTTGACACGCCCCTTCCCTAAACAGAAACCCCCCCCCCAAAAATCAACACACACACACACAACACACACACACGCACGCACGCACGCACGCACGCGCGCATGCACGCACGCACGCACGCATGCACACACACACACACACACACACACACACTACGACAGAGACACAGAGACAGAGTCAGAGAGTCAGAGACAGACAGAGAGCCAGCCAACCAGCCAGCCAGCTAACCAGACAGACAGACAGACAGACAGAGAGACTATTGGGTCAAGGACACACACACACACACACCACACACACACACACACACAACACAGCACACACGCACACACAAAGAGATAAAAACGGACTAACGCTATTCCTGACACTGACATAAGCCCATCTGGTGGCGGCTCTAAGCTATTATCGATAATGATAATAATAATAACATAAATTCCCGCACTCTACTACGCTACAGTATATTCTGGCCCCTCCTCTGCATGTCTGATTGACAGCTAGTGTCCAGTCCCCGCTATTTGGGGCTGACCACCTGACCATCATCCACTCCCCCCCCTACCTTTTCATAAGCCTTGGGCCTCTTTTGACCTTGGCCTGACCTCTAACTGACCAAGCCCCACAGCCCCCCTCCCCCCTTCCCTCCCCCCTCCCCCAATCTTTCTCGATCTTCATCCAATCCCTACCTACCATCGAGACTGTGTTCCATTCAGTCCTTGTTTTGCTGTGTTTTTCTTTCTCTAACGTTTTACAAAATTAATGCAATGGTGTGTATAGTCCCTGTGAAAGAAAGGTGAAGGTGTCCCATAACCTATAAAGTCGTAGGGGAGCGAGGCGTCAGAGACCTCACTTCTCTAGGGCCAGCATATTGAGGGCGGCGCCCATCTCCTCCTCTCCCTCTCTGCTGCTTTACCTTCCCTGACCCTTAAGAGGGCAGGTACCCATTTACAGCTGGGTGAACTGGGGGAACTGTACTGAAGCCAAGGCGCGCAAACGGTCACGCATCCAACTGGTAACCACGCTCGATGCTGCTTAACTTAGCTGGGGGAAAAGCGAGTGCTCTGACCACTGAGCTATCCCGTCCTCCAAAACTGTATAAGTGGAGATTAAATTTTAAAAAAAAGCAAGCATAAACTAACCCAGAACAGAAAAAAACCCGAAAGGAAATAAATCACAACAAAGAAGAAGAAGAAGTAGTAGAAGAAAAAGTTGATGAAGTTGATAATGATAACGACGACAGGAAGAAGAAGAAGGAAATGGACAGGAGACACACACACACACACACACACACACACACTCCTTAGCACACACAGCACACACTCCTTAGCACACACGTTCAAAGACCTAGCCTACTAGAGATCAACGTTAGAACGCCACAACCTTCATGATTGTGCAGTAGTAGACTCTATAGCTCTACACGAAACCCACACATAGCATATCATCATAGTATATTCATATATATATTGTGCCAGTAAGCATTCGAATTCTGAATTCACAATGATGTTGACTACCTAGTTTTTACATTTCTCTGAATTATCTGCCTGATTGTCATTGTTACGAGTGTAGTCAATACATAATTGTGTGTGTGTGTGTGTGTGTGTGTGGGTGGGTGCGTGGGTGTGTGAAATAAGTCTGTGTTCTAGTCAACTGTCTTAAAACATTGAATTCATATATTGGTGTATGGTGTGGGTGTGCGTGGGCGTGTTCGCACACACACGTACGTGCGTGTGTACGTGCTGCGTATATGCGTGCGTAAAAATAAGTTTTTATGTCTTCTAGTCAATGGTTTAAAATTGTGTTCACAATTGATGTGTGTGCGTGCGGGCGTTTGCGTGTGTGTGCGCATGCGCGCGTGTGTGTGTGTGTGTGTGTGTGTGTGTGTGTGTGTGTGTGTGTGTGTTCGTGACATTTTATTTGAAAACCAATATGAAATATAGCTTTTGTGTCTTCGATATATTTGATGAGTATCAATCTGCCTGTCAGTATTGTAATTGCCCTTCATGGGATGATTAAAGTGTTTTTGACTTGACTTGACTTGACTATATTCATACGGTCACGCTACAGTAGACCACCTGGCTTTTTGTCCTAGCAACCAACCCCAGCAGTGAAATCAGACACCCATCAGCTACTTTGGTGGGACGTTGTGTATGTATGTATAGGTAGATAGGTAGGTAGGTAGGAAGGTAGGCAGGTATGCGGTGAGCAGTGTCAGGTATGGTTTTGGTTGGGTTTTTTTTTAGGCTGCCTGGGGTCAGTCCTGGTTATTGCCGTAGTGTTCGTTTCATGGGTGTGTGTGTGTGTGTGTGTGTGTGTGTGTGTGTGTGTGTGTGTGTCTTCAATTTTACGTCTGTTCACTTAAAGTGATATTAGACGAGTGTGGTGTGTGTGTGTGTGTGTGTGTGTGTGTGTGTGTGTGGGTGTGTGTTATGTGTATGTTTTGATTTGTTTTGCTTTACAAGATTCAATGTTAAAAGAAAATCCGTATTTTTTCTTCTTCTTCTTCTTTCTTCTTTCTTGTTCTTGTTCTTCTCGTTCTTTTCGTTCTTCTTGTTCTTCTTGTTCTTGTTCTTCTTGTTGTTGTTGCTTCTTCTTCTTTTTCTTCTTCTTCTTCTTTTTCTTCTTCTTCCTATCGTCATCAATGTTATTGTTATCATACCCTCATCCTCAACATCGATATCATCAGCAACAGCAGCAGCATCAGCATCATTATCACCATCCTCCTCCTCCTCCTTACCATCAGCACCATCACCACCATTATTTCATCATCATCATCATCATCATCATCATCATCATCATCAATCATCATCATCATCATCATCTGATAGACTAGAATTATTTGGTCTATTATTATGCCAAGTTAAAAATTTCAGAGAGTTAGAAACAAAATGGTGAGTGCAGGTGTATGTTTGAACGAATATGCATGTAAGCGCAACATACAAACGCATAAGCCAGTGGCATACAGAGAGACAGGCACACGCACACACACACATACACTTTTCGGAAGAGTAGGCCATTGTGTGCCGGTGGGAACAGATGACAAACTTTACAAAACTGCATACACATGGGGACTGGATGTTAACCCCCCCCCCCCCCTCCACCCCCACTTGAGTGCTTATTCCATTATCCTCGAAATAAAAGAATATTAAAAAAAACACACACACCACACACAAAACACACACACACACACCCTCACACACTCAATCAGACACACACAAACACACACACACGGGCACACACACACGCATACACACACACACACACACACACACCACACACACACACACACACACACACACACACAACACACACAAACACAACACACACACAAAACACACACACACCACACCACTATCTTCTACGTTTTAACTTTTCACGCATTTCTTCTACCCATTGATTTTTTTTAACACACCATCTTTCAACTATCCATAATTACAAAAAAAAGCAAACCCAAACAACTTTCTTTTCTCTCAACTTTACTTTAAGCTTTTTTAGGTCATTCACCCACCAAAAGTAAACGTATCAACTTTGTTCACAGAAGATTTAACATAAAAAAAACACTCCCCCCAAAACTAAGAGGACTTTCCCCTTAACCCTATGGCAGAACATCTTTACCATCACGATTTTTTCCCTCCAGCCTAAGATCTACTGTCCAAAGTTTC
>CM054140.1:19102749-19105249 GCA_028751875.1 Rapana venosa | reverse complement strand
TTCTGTGTGTGTGTGTGTGTGTGTGTGTGTGTGTGTGTGTGTGTGTGTGTGTGTGTGTGTGTGTGTATCTGCCTGTCTATCTCTGTCTGTCTGTCTTGGCTTGTCTGTCTGTCATTCTGTCTGTTTGTGTCTGTCTGTCTCTCTGTCTGTGTTTGGAATAGGAGGAGAGAAATTCGTGTGACACTGATGATGATGATGATGACGATGACGATGATGAGAGTGAGAATGATGATGATGATGACGATGTTGACGACGACGACGACGATGATGACGACGACAATGATGATGACAAAGAAGATGATGATGATAATGAAGACAAAGAAGACAAAACGAAGATGATGATAATAATAATAATAATAATAATAATAGTAATAATTATTATAATTATAATGATGATGACGATGATGTAAACGACGCCGACGATGATGATGACAATAATGATGATGATGAGGAGGATGACGACGACAATGATGACAATGTTGATGAAGATGCTGCTGCTGCTGCTGCTTCTGATAAGGATGATGATGAGGAGGAGCAGGAGCAGGAGAAAGAGGAGGAAGAGAAGGAGAAGGAGAAAGAGGAGGAAGGAGAAGGAGGAAGAGAAGGAGGAAGATAAGGATAATGAAGATGCTGCTCTTACTGCTGCTGCTGCTGCTGCTAGTACTACTACTGCTGATCGGTGTATTGATCGATTTGGGCTGGCGCCCGCGATGTTTGGTTTTCCTGTTTGTTTAATTGAAGACCCAGTTCCCACCGCTCCTGTGCGCTGTCGGTATGTATAATCATGGGCTAGGCCCGGGAGGTGTGTGTTCAATAAAGCATACGATGAACCGTCCACAGCCTGTCTCGCTAGTGCCGCTATCGGCTTTTCTGTCTGTCGGCCTGTCTGTCGGTCTGTATGTGTCTGTCTGTCTGTCTATCTGTCTGTCTGCCGGTGTCTGTCGATCTGTCTGTCTCTCTGTGTGTCTGTATGTCTGCCTGTCTGTCTCTCTCTAGGTCAATTTACAATTCAAGCTCGTTCAGAGCTCAGAGCTCTCTCTCTCTCTCTCTGGCACTCTTTTTCTCTCTCTCACAGTCTTTTCTCTTCTCTTCTCTCCTCTTCTCTTCTCTTGTCTTCTCTTCTCTTCTCTTCTCTCTCTCTCTCTCTCCCCTCTCTCTCTCTCTCTGTATAAGTATTGGGTTATTATTATTAAGATGTATCCCTAACGGGTGGGACTGGATGTAAAAAAGCACATATGTGCTTATTCATTATCCTCGAAATAAAAGAATTTGTCATTGTCATTGTCATTGTCATTGAATTTGTCTCTCCTCCTCCTCCTCCTCCTCTCTGCCCCCCCCCCCCCCCCTCTCTCATATCATCGATTCCACCTCCATCACATCACCATCACCATCATCATACTACTACGACTACGACCAAACCATCGCCACCACTACCACGACTACCACTACTATTGCTAATACACCACCACCACCACCACCACCACCACCACCACCACTTTCTCCAAGTAAATAAAGAGTCATTCCATTCTTCAGCATCCTCTTCCTCCTCCTCCTTCCTCTCCTCTGCTCTCTACTACTGAACCCCCCTCCCCTCCTCTCCCGAACCCCCCGAGTCTCCTCCCACTCCTTCCTCCATGATTCCTTGTTTTCCCTCACCCTCCCTCTCCAATGACCTTAAACACTGTTATCGATCTTCCTCTCTTATTTCCATCCTCTCTCTCTCTCTCTCTCTCTCTCTCTCACCTCATCTCTCTCTCTCTCTCTCTCTCTTCTCCCCACCCCTCTTTCTCTCTCTGTCTCTGTATCTCTCTCTCCACCCTCTCTCTCTATGTGTCTCTGTATCTATCTGTCTCTGTCTCTCTGTTTCTGTGTCTGTCTCTCACTCTCCCTCCCTCTCTCTCTCTCTCTCTCTCTTTCTCTCCCCACCCTCTTTCTCTCTCCGTGTCTCTGTATCTCCTTTCTCTCTGTCTCTGTCTCTCTGTGTCTCTCTGTATGTCTCTCACTCACTCTCTCTCTGTCTATCTCTGTCTCTGTCTGTCTGTGTCTGTCTCTCTCTACTCTATCTCGCTCACTCTCGCTCTCTCTTGCTCACTCTCGCTCTTCTCTCACTGCCCCTCCTCTGTCTGTCTCTCTCCTTCCTTCTCTCCCTCTGTCTGTCTCTCCCCCTCTCCCTCTCTTCCCCCCTCTCCCTCTCTCTCCCTCTCTCTCTCCCCACTCTCTCCCACTCTCCCTCTTCGCCCCCCCCCTCTCTCTCTCTCCCTCCCTCTCTCTCCCTCTCCCTCTCTCTCTCTCACCCTCTCTCTCTCCCTCTCTCTCTCTCTCCCTCTCTACCCCTCCCCCTCCCTCTCTCTCTCCCACTCCTCTCTCCTCCCCCCTCCCCTTCCCCCTCCCCTTCCCCCTCTCTCTCCCCTCCACCCCTCTCTCCCCCTTTCCCCTCCTCCCCCTCCTCCCCCCCTCTCCCCCCCTCTGTCTTCCCCTCTCTCCCCTCTCCCCCTTCTCC
>CM054140.1:19072749-19087749 GCA_028751875.1 Rapana venosa | reverse complement strand
CTGCTACTGCTACTGCTACTACTACTACTACTATTACTACTACAATTACTGCTACTACTACTACTACTGCTGCTGCTACTATTACTACTACTACTACTACTGCTGCTGCTGCTGCTGCTGCTGCTGCTGCTGCTAGCATGCTACTACTATTACTGCTACTGCTGCTGCTACTACTTCTACTTCTAGCACTTCTACTAGTTAGTTATTGCTACTGCTGCTGCTGCTGCTGCTACTACTACTACTACTATTATAATTTTCAACCTGCCTGCCTATCTGTCTGTCTGCCTGTCTATCTGCCTGCCTGCCTGTCTGTCTGTCTGTCTGTCTGTCTGTATGACCTGGTGTCTGTCTCAGTCTTCTCCCACATACTGTCTGTCTCGCTAGTGGGGAAAAAAAACAACAACCCACAAAGGTACCACGCACAGGGCACACCAAAAGGGCAGACAGAACAAAGCAGGCTAATGGAAGAGAAGCCCCCCCAAACAGAAAGAAAGAAAAGAAAAGAAAGGAAAGAAAGAAAGAAAGAAAATAAAGAAAGAAAAGAAAAGAAAACGATTGAAGAAGAGGCCAAACACCGTAATTACTGTAGTCTTCCTGATGGCTTTGACAATTTGTGTGTGTGTGTGCGTGTGTGTGTGTGTTAGTCTGTCTGTTAGTCTGTCTGTCTGTTAGTCTGTTTTTCTGTTGGTATGTCAGTCCTGTTGGTCGGTCTGTCTGTCTGTCTGTCTGACTTTCTGTCTGTCGGTCTGCCTGTCTATCTGTCTGACGGTCAGTTGGTTTCAGTGACCCTATAATAATTATATACTTTACATCTTACACACACACACACACACAGATGCATACATGCGAGCTCGCATACACATACACAAACAAATAAATCCAAGCAAACACATACATACAAACACACACACAAACAACATAACAATCAGCGTCTGGTCTATCGATCGTTCAGAAGAGAGTGATGAGGGAGTAGGAGAGATGAGAGAGAGTAGAGAGAGATGAGTGAGAGATGAGTCTGGAGTAGGAATGAGCGCTGTCGAGACCGCGCGGCTGCAGTAGGACGAGAGGAGTTAAGTGAGTAGAAAGAGTATGAGAGAGAATCTTAGACACAGAGAAACAAGAGTGATAAGGAGATGCAACGACAAGAAAAACAAAAGAAAAACAAAACAAACAAGCAGAGAAGACAAGCAGAGAGAGAGCATCGAGATAGAGAGAGAGAGAGATGAGAGCGGAGAGGAGGAGAGAGAGAGAGAGAGAGAGAGAGAGAGAGAGAGAGGAGGAGAGAGAGAGAGAGGAGAGCGAGAGAGAGACAGAGCAGAGGGCCAACACACAAAAAACAAAACAAAAAAATCATCAGAAGAAAAAGACAGCTTCAGAAGAGAAAGGGAAAAACATGGAAAAAGATGAAAAAAAGAAGCACAAAAACAAGAAAAAAAAAAAAAGGAAAAGAAAAGAAAAGACAAAAATAAATAAATAAATAAATACAAAGTCCTCAAGCCAACCATCAAGCCATAACAGTCTCACAGAGTGTCGAAGGCGTTACAGCGTTCTTAAGAGACTGAGACTATAAACCGAAGCCCCGTGTGCGAACGCATGCAGAACATCTTGCGCACACGTTAAATCCTGTTGCGCTTTTCGGAAGAGTAGGCCATTGGGTGCCGGTGGAAACAGATGACAAAATTTACAAACCGCATACACACGGGGACTGGATGTAAAAAGCACATAAAGTGCTTATTCCATTATCCTCGATATAAAAGAATAAATAAATAAATAAAATAAATAAGGTCTTCCCATGTACCAGTCGAGGTGTTTTTTTCTTATTATTTTCTTGTTTCTTTTTTTCTGTTTTTATTTTATTATAAAGCGAGTCTTGTTTGTCTTAGACAAGACATACATACAAGACAGACAAAGCGCGCTTCCTATCCTCCATCCATCTGTCTATCTATGTATATGCCATTTGATGGTGGGTTGTTTTGGGGTGGGTTTTTTTGGCAGACAATTTCCTGTTTTATGCGTTAGATGGTGCAAGCATACTGTCCATCTCTTTGTCTGTCTATGTCTGTCTGTCTGTCTCTGTCTGTCTCTGTCTGTCTGTCTGTTTCTCTCTCTCTCTCTATCTCTGTCTACGTCTCTGTCTGTCTGCTTTGTCTGTCTGTATCTGTGTCTGTGTCTGTCTGTTCACAATGACTGACGCACTATCTATCTATCTATCTGTCTATTTATCTATGTATCTATGTATCTATGTATCTATCTATCTATCTATCTATCTATCTATCTATCTGTCCCTCTCTCTCTCTATCTCTCTATCTATCTCTATCTCTCTTTGACAGCCAATCTCTCCGAGACAATCTGTATTCTTGTCCAGATAGATAAGACATACTGTCTATACATTTTTGCCAGTCGGTTTAATCAACTTTTTTCTTAAAGACTATTTCTAATTTTTGTAGACTGTCCAACGCACTGTCTATATCTCAGCCAGTCAGTGTGTTCCAGAAATCTATCATTAATTTTGTCCAAACAGATCAACGTATTGTCGGTTCTTGCTATTCGGGTTTCTCTTCCCATTTTTGTTGTTGTAAGGCAATTTTCAATTTTTGTACAGAATGACAAAATTATTGAGCCGTCTGTCTCTGTGTGCTAGTCAATGTGTCTGAGACACTGCATTTGTCTGTCTATGTTAGTCAATATGTATGAGGCGGTGCATTTGTCTGTCTATGTTAGTCAATGTCTGAGACAGTGCATTTGTCTGTCTATGCTAGTCAATAATTATGTCTGAGACGGTCTATTTTCTTGTCCAAATACACATACTGTCTATCTATTTGTGTCAATAAAATTGAGGGTTTTTTTCTTTTTTGAGACAGTTTCCGTCTTTGTACACACCGACAAATGCACTGTCTGTCTAATTGCACAAGTTAGTGTTTCCAGGAAAGCTAAGGTTATGTACAAACTGAGAAGCAAATTGTCTATCGATTTTGTTTCCACGAAATCTATAATTTTGTACAAACAGAGAAGCAAACTGTCTATCGATTTTGTTTCAACAAAATCTATGATTTTGTACAAACAGACAAGCAAATTGTCTATCGATTTTGTTTCCACGAAATCTATGATTTTGTGCAAACAGATAAGCAAATTGTATATCGATTTTGTTTCCACGAAATCTATAATTTTGTACAAACAGACAAACATATTGTGTGTCATTTTTTCCCAGTTGGCTTTCTTTTCTTTTCTTTCTTGTCACTTTAAACCCCCCCCAACAATTTCCATTGTTGTACAGACATACAAGCGTACTTTCTATATTTGCCAGTCTATATTTTTGCGACAATCGAAGTTCTTGAATAAACACATAGCCGTACTGTCTACCTGTCTTTTTACCGGTCAGTTTTTAGTTGGTCAGGCAAGTTTCATGACCAACGCTGTGTCTGTTATTTTAGTCCAATTTTGTGAGACAGTCTTATGCTTTTGTCCAAGCAAACGAACGCACTGTCTCCATTCATGCTATAGTGGCTGTCTCTGAGAACGTTTCTGTCTTCCATCAGACAGACAGCCAGCCAACCAGACTGCCAGACAGATAGACTGCCAGACAGACACTGTCTATGTTCTATAATATTTTGAAGTCAATCTCGATATCTGTTTTTGCACAGAGAGGGAGACAAACACTCTCTGTGTACTGAATTTTGACATTTCGTAGACAATCTCCGTTTTTGTTTTTTGTTTGTTTGTTTTTTGGTACCCCAAGGCAAACATACGGTGTGTATCTGTAGTTTTCAATGTTTTGGGGGGACGATCTCTGATTTTATACAAATAAGAGACACACTCATTGTCTGTATCTCAGTTTAACACTAGTCTAGGCGATGTTCTAGAACAGTCTCTGTCTGATCTCATCCAGACAGACAAACGCACTTCCTTTCTTGTGTGGGCTAGTATAGTCACTGTTCACGTCCACACTGACGAACGCGTTGACAGTTTATCTATATCTAAGCCAGTTGATGTGTCTGGGATAGTGTGTATTTTATATTTACGCCATCTGCAGTTTGTTCAACCATTGTTTGTGCATGTCCAGACAGGAAAACTCACTATCTCTCTCTCTCTTTATACTATTTTGATGGATGGAATTCTGTGGAATGTGAGACAGACACAAAAATCAGCGATTGGAGACATTTTAAGCAAACAATGATGTTCTTACATTGATATGTTATTCCGGTTAGGAGAGAGAGAGAGAGAGAGAGAGAGAGAGAGGATGAGAGAGAGAGAGAGAGAGAGAGAGAGAGAGAGAGAGAGAGAGAGAGAGAGAGAGAGAGAGAGAGAAAGAAAGAGAGAGAGATTTATACAGATCTATCTATCTATCTATCGATTTATCTATTTATCTACCTACCTACCTACCTACCTATCTATCTATCTATCTATCTATCTATCTATCTATCTATCTATCTATCTATCTATCTATCTATCTATCTATCTATCTATCTATCTATCTATCTATCTATCTATCTATCTATCTATCTATCTATGTTGTATGTGTGTATATATCTATTTATCTATCTATCTATCTATTTAGCTATCTATCTATCTATCTATTCATCTATTATCTATTTATCTATCTATCTATATGGAGAAAGAGAGAGAGAGAGAGAGAGAGAGAGAGGAGAGAGAGAGGAGAGATGAGAGAAGAGAGAGAGGAGAGAGAGGAGAGAGAGAGAGAGCGAGGGGGGGAGAGCGAGGGGAGAGAGAGAGAGAGGAGATGAGAGAGAGAGAGAGAGAGAGAGAGAGAGAGAGAGTGAGAGGAGAGGAGGGGAGAGAGGAGAGGAAATAAAGGGGGGGAAAGAAAAAAGTTTTTCCCTTTAAAGATTTTTATTTTTCCCTAAAAAAAAAAAATTTTTTTTAAAAATTTTAATTATTTTTTTTTTTAAAATAAAAATAAAAAAATTTTTTTCCTTTATCTATTATTTTTATTTTTTAATTAAAAAAAACCCTTTTTACTTTTTTATTTTTTTTAATTTTTTTTTTTGGGTTAAAAAAAAAAAAAGGGGGGGAAAAAAAAAAAGGAAAAAGAAAAAAAAATTAAAAAAGGGGGGTTTTAAAAGGAAAAAAGGGGATAAAAAAAAAATAAAGGGAAAAAATTAAATTAAAAAAAAAAATTTAAAAAAAAAAAACAAAAAGGGGAGAGGGGGAAAAAAAAAAGGGGGAAAAATTAAAAGGGGGAAATTAAAAAAAAAAAAGGGAAAAAAAAAGGGAAAAAAGAAAAAGGGGGAAAAAAAAAAAAAAAAAAAAAAAAAAAAAAAGGGGGGAGGGAAGCAACAGGGAGGAGGGAGAGGAAGAAGCGAACACCAAGCCAGCAGCCAGAAATCTCTGTCTTACCATAAAACAACGCCCTGTTCCTCTCTAACCCCCACCCCCACCCCCCCCCCCCCCCCCCCCCCCCCCCCCCTTCACTCCCCAGTAATGTTTCTGGAACGCCTTGATTCGTCAGTACAACCACATTTCTTTTTTACCTGTGTCCTGCCATGAACGAAACGCAATTTCTATCCAGTCGAAGATTCTTACTTTTATCAGGACAGACCAACGCACTAGCTTGGCAGTCAAAGATTCTTACTTTATTCGTCCAGACAGACAAACGCACTAGCTATGGCAGTCAAAGATTCTTACTTTATTCGTCCAGACAGACAAACGCACTACTAGCTATGGCAGTCAAAGATTCTTACTTTATTCGTCCAGACAGACAAACGCACTACTAGCTATGCCAGTCGAAGATTCTTACTAACTGTTTTATTCCAGACAGACAAACGCACTGACTATGCCAGTCGAAGATTCTTACTTTATTCGTCAAGACAGACAAACGCACTGTCTATGCCAGTCGAAGATTCTTACTTTATTCGTCCAGACAGACAAACGCACTATCTATGCCAGTCGAAGATTCTTACTTTATTCGTCCAGACAGACAAACGCACTACTAGCTATGCCAGTCGAAGATTCTTAGAAAACCGTTTATTCAGACAGAAGACAAACGCAAAATCTATGCCAGTCGAAGATTCTACTGTTTAAATCAGACGGGTCAGACAAACCCCCTAGCTATGCCAGTCGAAGATTCTTACTTACTATTTTGCCAGACGACAAACACACTAGCTATGCCATCGCGTCTTACTTACTATTTCTCCAGACAGACAAAAGCACTATCTATGCCATCGAAGTTTTACTAACTGTTTTATTCCAGACAGACAGACAAACGCAGTAGCTATGCTAGTCAAAGATTCTTACTAACTATTTTCGTCCAGACAGACAAACGCACTATCTATGCCAGTCGAAGATCCTTATTTTTTCCGTCCAGACAGACAAACGCACTATCTATGCCAGTCGAAGATTCTTATTACTTTTTTCGTCCAGACAGACAAACGCACTATCTATGCCAGTCGAAGATTCTTACTTTATTCATCCAGACAGACAAACGCACTAGCTATGCTAGTCAAAGAGCCTTACTTTATTCGTCCAGACAAACAAACGCACTAGCTATGGCAGTCAAATATCCTTACTTTATTCGTCCAGACAGACAAACGCAATATCTATGCCAGTCGAAGATTCTTACTAACTGTTTTATTCCAGACAGACAAACGCACTATCTATTCCAGTCGAAGATCCTTACTAACTATTTTCGTCCACACAGACAAACGCACTATCTATGCCAGTCGAAGATCCTTACTTTTTTCGTCCAGACAGACAAACGCACTGCTAGCTATGCCAGTCGAAGATTCTTACTATTTTCGTCCAGACAGACAAACGCACTATCTATGCCAGTCGAAGATTCTTACTTTATTCATCCAGACAGACAAACGCACTAGCTATGGCAGTCAAAGATTCTTACTATTTTCGTCCAGACAGACAAACGCACTAGCTATGGCAGTCAAAGATTCTTACTATTTTCGTCCAGACAGACAAACGCACTAGCTATGGCAGTCGAAGATTCTTTCTTACAATTTTCGTCCAGACAGACAAACGCACTATCTATGCCAGTCAAAGATTCTTACTTTATTCATCCAGACAGACAAACGCACTAGCTATGGCAGTCAAAGATTCTTACTATTTTCGTCCAGACAGACAAACGCACTATCTATGCCAGTCGAAGATTCTTACTTTATTTGTCCAGACAGACAAACGCACTAGCTATGCTAGTCAAAGAGCCTTACTTTATTCGTCCAGACAAACAAACGCACTAGCTATGGCAGTCAAAGATCCTTACTTTATTCGTCCAGACAGACAAACGCAATATCTATGCCAGTCGAAGATTCTTACTAACTGTTTTATTCCAGACAGACAAACGCACTATCTATTCCAGTCGAAGATCCTTACTAACTATTTTCGTCCAGACAGACAAACGCACTATCTATTCCAGTCGAAGATCCTTACTAACTATTTTCGTCCAGACAGACAAACGCACTATCTATGCCAGTCGAAGATTCTTACTGACTGTTTTATTCCAGACAGACAGACAAACGCACTATCTATGCCAGTCGAAGATTCTTACTGACTGTTTTATTCCAGACAGACAAACGCACAGTCTATGCCAGTCGAAGATTCTTACTTTATTCGTCCAGACAGACAAACGCACTACTAGCTATGCCAGTCGAAGATCCTTACTATTTTCGTCCAGACAGACAAACGCACTATCTATGCCAGTCGAATATTCTTACTGACTGTTTTATTCCAGACAGACAGACAAACGCACTAGCTATGCCAGTCGAAGATTCTTACTTTATTCCTCCAGACAGACAAACGCACTATCTATGCCAGTCGAAGATCCTTACTAACTCTTTTCGTCCAGACAGACAAACGCACTGTCTATGCCAGTCGAAGATTCTTACTTTATTCGTCCAGACAGACAAACGCACTATCTATGCCAGTCGAAGATTCTTACTGACTGTTTTATTCCAGACAGACAGACAAACGCACTAGCTAGGCCAGTCGAAGATTCTTACTATTTTCGTCCAGACAGACCAACGCACTACTAGCTATGCCAATCGACGAATCTCAGTAACATTAACAGGGTTGGTTTTTGTTTGTTTGTTGTTGTTTTTTTTAATCCAGACAGGAAAACACACTAACCGTGTACATATACCTACACTACCAGTCGATATTTTTGGAGACGATCTATTATGATATTGTTAGTTTGTTGGGATGAAGGCGCTGTCTACTTTTGCCAGACACTGATGTATGGCTATGGGAACTATGTCAGCCAGTGTTGATCTGTTCACTCTCTGTTCTGTTCTGTTTTTGCCCGTACAGACAAAAGATAGTGTGTCTACCTATCCATAGTACTTGAAACATTGAGGAACGTTATTTTTTCTTCTTCTTCTGCTATTTATTTGTATATGCAGGAAGATGAACAGGAAGATGTCTCTGTGTTGGAGATGGTTTCCTTGTGTCCAGATCGACGAACAGACTGTCTATGTTGTAAGTCAAAGATTTGGGGTGGCGCTGCTCTTGTGGCGACGCGCTCCTCCTCCCGGCGAGAGCAGCTCGAATTTCACGCATAGAACTCCGCCGTGACTTAAAGTGTGTATACAATAAATTCTAAAAAAAGAATAAGTAAAAAAAAATTCTATAAAAAAAATCATTGGTCTTTAGACACACGAACGCAATCTGTAAGTCGGTCGAAGAGTTCTTGTTGTCGTTGTTGTTGTAATTGTTGTTGTTTTTGTTGTTGTTCTTCTTTTCTTCTTCTTAGTCTTGTTGTTGCTTTTGGTTGTTGTTGGTTTTGGTGTTGTTTTGTTGTTCTTCTTCTTGTTCTTCTTGTTCTTTATGTTCTTTTTTCTTCTTGTTCTTCTTGTTCTTCTTGTTTTCTTGTTCTTCAAATTCTTCTTGCTCTTCTTGTTCTTCTTGTTCTTCTTGTTCTTGTTCTTTTTTGTTGTTGTTGTTTCTTTCTTCTTCTTCTTCTTGTTTTTTCTTCTTCTTTTCTTCTTGTTCTTGTTCTTGTTCTTCTTGTTCTTCTTCTTCTTCTTCTTCTTCTTCTTCGTCATCATCGTCATCGTGCTCGAACGCTCAGACAAGCAACTATTGTTGTCTTGTCATATGAGCGAAAATGCCTAACGCTGCCGTTAATAAACACCTGACAAGTCAGGCCCAGCACCTACTATTTCAGTGTGAGTGAGAATTTTCTTTTAAGTCTTTCTAGGGAAAAAAAACAGGCACGATAACGGACCCAAAAAAGGTAGAAAATAGACAAGAAGGTGACGAGAAGAAAAGGAACAAGGCAGAAAACAAAGAGAAGGATAGAAAAGAGGGAATTCCTAGCACAGATTTCCCAGAAGGTAGGGGATGCTATTATTAATGACAGGTCTTTAGAAATTCCCACAGAGGGATGTTAGAGAGAGAGAGAGTGGAAGAGTTACAGTGAGGGTTTTGTCCAAACACACAACAAGCGCACTGGCTGTGTATCTATATGGCAGTGGATGTTTTCTGAGACAATCTCTGTTGGGTTTTTTTAAAGCATGAATAGAAGAGCACACTACCGTCTTGTTTTTGTTAGTCGATATATATATATATATATAATATATATATATATATATATATATATTTTTTTTTTTTAGAGAGACAGTTTCTACTTCTGTATAGACAGAAGAATGGAATGTCTATGATATAGGCAGTTGATATATATATTTTTAAAGAAAGACTTTTTGTGTTCTTTTTTTTGTTTTGTTTTACTGACATGCAAAAACATTGTCTTGTCTCTTTACGCTATGCAACAGTTCTTGAGACAGCTTAATATGTTTTTGTTCAGAGAGACGAACGCACTGTATATATCTGTCGATGTCAGTCTCGACGCTTATGTTACGGTCTTTATCGTTGACCACGCGAGCAAACGCACTGTCCATTTATGCATACTATAATTGTAATTACATACCTACATGCATACCTATATTATTATAATATATATATATAATATATAATATAATTTTTATAAGTAATATAATTTAATTATATATATTATATATATATATATATAAATTGTATATAATATCATATAATGGCAATTGCCCTTCAAGGGATGATTAAGCTGTTTTTTGACCTTGAAATATTTTCCTATTCTGGAGACAATCTCTGCTTGTCTTCGATACAGGGCGACGACAAACAGACCGTTATCTCTTGTAAATACCAGGGCAATGTTTCTAAACACACAGTCTCTGTCTAGTCCAACAACTGCAAACCACTTTTCTTTTAGTTCAAAATTCAGCGGATGAATGACGTTTCTCTTTTCCAGTCACACAGAAACACACTATCTGCGACCAGCACTGATGATTCTCAGTACACGGTTTTTGGTTCCAGACACACGAACCCCAACGCAGTACCTATGCTGTCGGTCGATGCTTTTTGAGGTAATCTAGGTTTTTTTTCGGGCCAAAAAAAACCACCCACAAAAACACTGTTGCATTGTCAGTCAATTTTTTTTTTTGGGGGAGACAGTTTTACTTTTACACAGACACACGAAAAAACACTTTCTTTCTTCAGAGATTGATGTTTTTGAACATTATCTTGCGCAGACACGCACACGAACGCATTTTTCAGTGTTTATGCTAGTTGATATTTTCAACCTGTCTTGTTTTCATTCAGACGTCCGAACGAAAAGTATTGAGTAAGCTAGCCGATGAATCTAAGAATGTTTCTACTGTCATACAGACAGACGAACGTACTATAACAGTCGATGTTCAACGTCCGCACTGACGAACGCACTGTCCACTTACCTAGCATATTTTTTTTAATGTTCGTTGATGTTTTTGAGGTATTTAAGAAAAAATTGTTCAGACGTGCAGTGTTTATCTACTCTAGTCGATGTATTTTGATGCAGTCTATATCATTTATGCCAGTCGATGTATTTTGATGCAGTCTTTATCATTTATGCCAGTCGATGTATTTTGATGCATTCTTTATCATCTATACCGGTCGATGTATTTTGATGCATTCTTTATCATCTATACCGGTCGATGTATTTTGATGCAGTCTTTATAATCTATGCCAGTCGATGTGATTTTGATGCAGTCTTTATCATCTATGCCAGTCGATGTATTTTGATGCAGTCTTTATAATCTATGCCAGTCGATGTGATTTTGATGCAGTCTTTATCATCTATGCCAATCGATGTATTTTGATGCAGTCTTTATCATCTATGCCAGTCGATGTATTTGATACAGTCTTTATCATCTATGCCAGTCGATGTAATTTTGATGCATTCTTTATCATCTATACCGGTCGATGTATTTTGATGCATTCTTTATCATCTATACCGGTCGATGTATTTTGATGCATTCTTTATCATCTATACCGGTCGATGTATTTTGATGCATTCTTTATCATCTATAACGGTCGATGTATTTTGATGCATTCTTTATCATCTATAACGGTCGATGTATTTTGATGCATTCTTTATCATCTATAACGGTCGATGTATTTTGATGCATTCTTTATCATCTATACCGGTCGATGTATTTTGATGCAGTCTTTATCATATATGCCAGTCGATGTATTTGATACAGTCTTTATCATTTATGCTAGTCGATGTATTTGATGCAGTCTTTATCATTTATGCTAGTCGATGTATTTTGATGCATTCTTTATCATCTATAACGGTCGATGTATTTTGATGCAGTCTTTATCGTCTATGCCAGTCGATGTGATTTTGATGCAGTCTTTATAATTTATTTCTAAATCGATGATTGATACAGTCTTATCATCATGCCAAAACGATGTATTTTATGCAGTCCTTTATCATCTATGCCAGTCGATGTACTTTGATGCTTTTTTATCATTTTATGCCCGTCGATTTTATTTTGATGCGTCTTTATCATCTATGCAGTCGATGTTTTTGATGCAGTTTTATATTATGCAGTGATGTATTTTGATGCAGGGCTTATCATCAAGCAGTCGATGTATTTGATGCAGTCTTATCATTATGCCAAATCGTCTTAAATTTGACAGACAGGCGAAAAGCACTGTCTATTAATTTCATCATCCCACTTTATCTACTTACGTCAATCAAATTTTACTGGAACAGCCTGTTTTGTGTGTGTGTGTGTGTGTGTGTGTGTGTGTGTGTGTGAGAGAGAGAGGAGAGAGAGAGAGAGAGAGGAGGAGAGAGAGAAAAGAGAGAGAGAAGAGTGAAAAAGAGAGAGAGAGTGAGAGAGAGGGGAGAGAGGAGAGAGAGAGAGGGTTGATGATGCAAGGCAGCAGTGTGTAGAGTGGTTTCAACCCGTTTAATCTGTATACAGTGCGCAAATTTAAATCTGAGATTTGTCAAGATCTTACACAGCAATAGCCCCCCCCCCTCCCTTTCCCCCCTCCACCCCCCAAACCTCCCACCCCCGATATTTCCTTTGGTCGGCGGGGCTATAAAACAAACAAGATTGGATAGGATTGGATTGGAGACCGACGAAACACACTGTCCGTTTAGGCTGGCACGGTCGAGACAGACTCTCTAATCTCGCCCCAGACAGACGAACAGTTGTCTGATTATGTCAACCGATGTTTCTCAATCAACCTTTTGACCGACCTTGCGCACCACAGACCAACGCACTGTCTGATTATTTATGTCAACGGACGTTTCTGAGAAAGTCTTTGGACCAAACCACAACCCGCGCCGACCAACGCACTAATCATCAGGCTCGTTAATAATTCTTTTCCGGAGACTGTGTTTATAATCTCGTCCTTTATAGACGGGGACGGGGATAGCTCAGTGGTCGGAGCACTCGCTTTCCCCCAGCCAAGGTTAAGCAGCGTCGAGCGTGGTTACCAGTTGGATGGGTGACCGTTTGCGCGCCTTGGCTTCAGTACAGTTCCCCACCAGTTCACCCAGCTGTAAATGGGTACCTGCCCTCTTTAGGGTCAGGGAAGGTAAAGCAGCAGAGAGGGAGAGGAGATGGGCGCCGCCCTCAATATGCTGGCCCCTAGAGAAGTGAAGTCTCTGATGCTTCGCTCCCCTACGACCTTATAGGTTATGGGACTCCTTTACCTTTACCTTTATACCTTTATAGACAAACGCAAACGCACTGTCTACTCATTGCTCATCAGGATTTCCGAGACTGTCTAACAATTAATCTCGGTCCACATAGACAAACGCACTGTCTATCTCGTTTATGCCAGTGGATGATTTGTGGCCACAGTCTCTTTGTTTTGGGTTCAGACAGACAGACGAACGCACGCACGCACGCACGCACGCACACTCTACTTCATTCTCTCTGCTAGTCAATAATTATTTCAGAGGCGCCTGTTGTTCTTGTGGCGGTTGTTTTTATTATTATTATTATTATTATTATTGTTATTGTTATTATTATTATTATTATTACTATTGTTATTATTATTAATTTTGTATTTTAGCCGTCTTCTCTGTCAGAGGCAGATTTTGCAATATAGGCGATGTTTGTGTTATATTTAGTTGTTGAATTTTTGTGGGTTTTTTTTTGGGGGGGGGGGGTTTAAAAAAAACCAAAACTTTGATGCCCTTTCAGATTTGCTGTCTTTTTTTTTTCCTGTTTATTTTAGAGATTATTTTTTTTATTTTTGTTTTCCTCTTTCGTGTTATTTCTCTGTGAATGTATACAACAAGTTGTGATGTAAGGCAGAGTTGACATTTTCATGTTTTGCTGTTATTTGGTTTTCGTTTTTTTCCCCGTTTCTTTCTTTCTTTGTTTTCTTATTTTATGTTTGGTTTACTTTCTATAAGTTTCATAGATTTTTCGAACAGTTGTTTGTAGATGTTTTGTAGATTTTCCTTACGCAAGTAGCAAAAAGGCGCTATATATATGGTTTATCTTTATTATTATTATTATTATTATTATTATTATTATTATTGTTATTATTATTATTATTATATTATTATTATTATCATTATTATAATAATTATTTCATCACCATCATCATCATCATTCTTCTTCTTCTTCTTATTGTTATCGTTATTATTATTGATATTATTATTATTATTATTATTATTATTATTTCTTGGTCATAATGACACAATCCTTGCTTTCAACACACATAACACAACACAAACACACACATACACATGCCACTATCACCACACCACACCACACCACAACAACACACACAGTGACCCCCCCCCCCCCCCCTTCCGAAACAAGAACACCATCCCACCCCCTACACACACACACACACACACACAACACACACACACACACACACACACACACACACAAACACACACACACACAACCACCATTACCACCACGGCCACACACACACAACAACCACCACACCCACACCACCACCACACCCCACCACCAACACACCACACCACCAACACACCACACCCACAGCCCCACACCACTACCCCACACCCTACCCCCCACCACTTCACCCTCCCCTCCCTCCCCACCACACCACCACCCCACACCCCACACCACCACCACACCACAACCACCCCACACCACCACCCCACACCACCCCTCCCCCCACCACCACACCACACCACACCCCCCCTCCCCCCCACCCACCACCCCAAACACACCCACCCACCCCACCCTACCCTCCCCCCCCACCACCACACCTACCCTCCCCCCCCACCCAACACCCCCCCCACCACCACACCACCCTACCCCCCCTCCTCCCACCACCACCCTCCTCCCCCCCCCACCCCACACCCCCTCCCCACCCCACCACCACAACCACCTCCCCCAACACACCACCCTCCCCCCCCCACCACCCCCCCACCCACCACCACCACCACCACCCCCCCCACCACCACCACCACCACACCACCACCCCACCCTACCACCACAACCCTACCATCCCATCCACCACCACTACAACACTACTACCACTCACTGCGGTTCGGATCCTCGGTCGGCTCCTTGAAGACCTCCGGCGTGGCGTGGCACGCCGCTCTTGGGCGACAGGTCGTAGTCGCTCTCGGAGCGGTACAGGAAGGACTCTCGCCGCTGCGGCAGATGCTGCAGCACCAGTCCTGACGACGGACTGCTCCCTTCCAGCGGAGACCTGCCCGGCCCG
>CM054140.1:19065249-19067749 GCA_028751875.1 Rapana venosa | reverse complement strand
CCCCCATTCTCTTTGTCTCTGTGTGTTTGTCTGTCTGACTGTGTGTGTGTTTGTCTGTCTGTCTGTCTCTCGCTCGCTCCCTCTCTTTTCTTGCTCTCTTTCTCTCTCTCTCTTCTCCCCTCTCTCTCTCTCTCTCTCTCTCTCTCTCTCTCTCTGTGCCTCATTTCTCTTTTCTCTGTGTGACTCATTGGTCTCTCCCTCTCTCTCTCTCTCTCTCTCTCTCTCTCTTTCTTTTTTTCTTTCTTTCTTTCTTTCTTTCCTTTTTTCTTTCTTTCTCCTTCCCTCTCTCTTTCTTTCTCCCTCCTCCCCCCCTCTCTCTCTGTGATGTGGATGGTGTACATAGTGACGGCAATGGCGATGTAGATTTCGAAAATGATGATGGTGATGACGATGTAGATACTGAACATGATGATAGCAAGGATGATGCAGATGTTACGAGGTGGCGTGACGATGATATAGATATTGATGATGATAACAAAGATATCGATGATGATAACAAAGATATTGATGATGATAACAAAGACATTGATGATGATAATAAAGATATTGATGATGATGACGTAGATGTTCAAAAGATGATGGCGATGATGGGGGAAATGCTGATGGTGGTGTTGATGTAGATGCCGAAGGTGATGATGGTGATGGTGATGATGATGTGGATATTGAAGGTGACGAAAGTAACGTTGGTGTAGATGTTGAGGTTGATAGTGGTGATAGTGACTATGTTTGAAGATGTTAAAGATGACGATGGTGACAGTGGTGTATAAGTTGAAGATGACAATATATAAATATGGATGATGAAGATGATGATCATGACAATGATGTAGACATTGAAGATGATGATCGTGACGATGATCATTATACAGATCGAAGAAGACGATGATAGTGTAGATGATGAGGTGAGGATGGTGTTGATGATGACGACGTAGATGATGATAGTGATGATGGTTATGTTGACAATGATGACTTAGATGCTGAAGATGAGGATGGGGATGATAATAACAAAAAGACATTGAGTGTGCTTCTGTATGCTTGCAGAACTGGAAATGTAAAATAGAAGCAACGTTGCCTGATATGTTGACTACCTAGCCCCTACCTGCCCCAACCATGTTTTGTATAGTGGCCTAAGGCCGAAGTACAACAAAACTTTTCAGTGTTCAGTGTTCAGTGTTCTCTCTCTCTGTGAATAAAAGAATAAAAAGAATAAAAATAAAGAAAAGAATTTGTCATTGTTAGGTGTTTCGGGATCAGAAAATGGGAATGGACAAGATACAAACGCAGGCATTTACGTGCAGACACATGCAGACACAAACACACACACACGCGCACGCGTACACATACACACACACACTCACACATACATACAAAGACACACACACATACATACAAAGACACACACACACATGCACAAACACACATACAAACACACACAAAGACAAACATACACACACCAAGACACACACAACACATATAATCACACACCCAGACATACACACACATACAAACACACATATATACAAACACACTAACACACACAAATTCACACACATACAGATAGTCAGCAGTCAACCAACCAACCAACCAGTCAATGGCTGCCAATATATTATCAGAGACAACCAACCTTACCCAGCCCAACCCAGCCCAACCCCAAAGCAAACCCAAACCAAACCGAACCGAACCACCCAGCGAATTAATCGCCACCACCAAGGTATTAGCAAGAGACAATCTGGCTAGAATGGCCTCCATCCACCTATCCACTCAATTCATAGTCACCAACGTATTTGCAGAGACAACCAACCAACCAGCCAACCCAACCCAACCCAAAACCAAACCTAACCCAACCCCAACCCAATAAACCAACCCAAACCCAACCCAAAACCCAACACCAAGCCCAAAACCCAAACCCAAACCCAAACGCAAACCAGCCAGCCAATTAATCGCCACACCACACCACACCACACCACCACCAAGGTATTAGCCAGAGACAATCTGGCTAGAATGGGGTCTATTCAGCAAGTGGCGAGAAGAAGATTCCAAAGAAGGCCAGCCAGTGTCCACCAAACATAACGGACATTCCCTGTCCGTTCCTGCGGTCAGCCTGAAATTGCTCTGTGTCCATGGCAACACGGAGATGTCATTGAGGGGTCAGTTTTTGTCTGCCCACAGTGTGTCTGTTTGTCCGTCTGTCGATTCTGTTGATTCTGAGTGAGTGAGTGAGTGAGTGGGTGTGTGAGTGATGTGTGTGTGTGTGTGTGTGTGTGTGTGTGTGTGTGTGTGTGTGTGTGTGTGAGTGTGTGTGTGTGTGTGTGTGTGTGTGTGTGTGTGTGTGTGTGTGTTTTGGTCTGTTTGCGCATTGTATGTATGAATGTGGCTGGTTGTCTGAGAGGAGTATGTGTGTGTGTATACGTGTGTGTGTGTGTGTGTGCGTGTGTGTGTGTGTGTGTGTGTGTGTGTGCGTGCGTGTGTGTGTTCGAGCGTGTGTGTATGTGTGTATGCAAGT
>CM054140.1:19047749-19050249 GCA_028751875.1 Rapana venosa | reverse complement strand
CTCTCTCTCTGTCTCTCTCTCTGTCTCTGTCTCCTGCCATTTACGTCGTCTAGACGTACTGAGTATATGTTTCCTCCGTTCTCTCTCTACTTTTTCAGTGTTAATTCGACTTTCCCCCCCGTAGTGTGTGTGTGTGTGTGTGTGTTGTTGTTGTTGTTGTTGTCTTCGATTTTACGTCTGTTCACTCACAGTGATATTAGACGAGAAAGAAAAAAAAATGTATACAAGGGGTGTATGATAATTGAGGTGGTTGTAGAGGCCCTACTGAAAAATGCGAGGGGGGAAAAGTAGTCTAATCATGAAAAGAAACCGTGCAAAGAAAAAGATACAATAAAAAGTATTTTAAAAAACCCCAAAAACATCACCGAAACAAAAAACATAAAAAGTGATTAACGTTAATGAAACTATAACAAATGTCCTATAGGACTATGCCAGAGACCTTTTGCAATATCAAATGCCAAGTTCAAATTATTGAATATGCTTCTAAGGGAGTTTTCAGAAAATTGAGGTAAAAAAGCTTTCGTATTTACATTCAAATATTATATGAGTATTAGAAATATTCTCACCACATAGACATTTACTGTTTCTACTGAATTTGGTTACGAATGCATTAAGTTTTATTCTATAAAACAAACTATTCACTCTTCTTGCTGTGGAGATATTTGAGCAAGCCTTAGAATGGCTCACGACACTTGCTTTATCAGCTTTGATGACAGATCTGTTTAGAAATCTCTCTTTTAGGTGATACGTTTCTGTGACCTTTTTCCATGATGTTTGTTCTAATAAGTGGTAGCCCTCTTGTAATGATAAAGGCACGTGCAATGTTGCTGATTTCCGTTCATGCTTTGCACCTCTTTTAGCAGCTCTATCAGCCCACTCATTTGGAAAGAATCCACTGTGTGAAGGCACCCAACAGAAAGTGACACTTGTGCCCTTTAAGGTTAAAAGGTGTATGACATGATTAATCTCTAATGCAATATTTGAAGATTTTTTGTACCACAAGGATTTTAAAGCATACAATACCGACTTAGAATCAACACAAATAAGGATTTGAAATATGTGTGTGTGTGTGTGTGTGTGTGTGTGTGTGTGTGTGTTTTGTGTGTGTGTGTGTGTGTGTGTGTGTGTGTTTGTGTGTGTGTGTGTGTGTGTGTGGATGGGTAGGTCAGTGGGTTGGGGTTGTGGTGATGGTGGTAGTGGTGGTGGTGGCATGTGTGTGTGTGGGGGTGGGTGGGTGGGAGGGGGGATGGGGGGGGTTGGTGTGATGTGGTGTTGTGGTGGTTGTGGTGGTGGTGGTGGTGGTGGTGGTGTGTGTGTGTGTGTGTGTGTTTGTTGGTGTGTAGTGTTGGTGTAGTTGTGGTGGTGGTGTATGTGTGTGTGTATGTGTGTGTGTGTTTGGTGTGGTGGTAGTGGTATGTGTGATGGTGATGTGGTGTGGTGGGGTGAGGTGGTGATGGTGGTGGTGTGTGTATGTTCGATGTGTTATGGTGTGGTGCAGTATAATATGTTTTATGTGAGCGAGCATACGCACGCGTATGCCTACACACACACACACACACAACACACACACACACACACACACACACACACACACACACACACCACAAACACCCCCCCCCCACCCCCCCCCACACACACACCACACAAACACCCACACACACACCACACAAATACCACCACCCCACACCCACACCACACAAACACCCACACACACACCACACACACACCATACAAACACACACACACACCACACAAACACCAACACCCCCCCCCCCCGCCCACACACACACACCACACAACCCCCCCCTCCCACACACACACACCACACAACCCCCCCACCCATACACACACACACACCACACACACACATACGCACGAGCTAATGCACATGCATGTACACACAGCACTATCGACCTCTACTTCTCAGCCATTATTCTTGACAACAAAATTAATGCACACTTACAAATAAATGTATTTTTGCACCCATCCTCCTAAAAGCACCCCCAAAAAAGAATGACAGCAGTCACACAAGGCATTAGGAACCTACGTGTTTATCCTCTACTCAAAACAGCTCGACATCAATTATATTGGCCAACATCCACAATAATTATATAAACCGTCTTTTTATTTTTTTTATTCGTTGTTCCTCGGCTAGAGCTCCGAGGTTCACTAATAGAGAGATTCTGCGTATGCGACCGGTTACTCTAATAATAATAATAATAATAATAATAATAATAATGTATGGAATTTATATAGCGCTCAATCTTGTAAAGCAACAAATCAAAGCGCTCAGATTTTTTTTTAAAAATCGAGGATAATGAATTAAACACTCATGTGCTTTTCTTTTTTTTTACATCTAGTCCCCGTGTGTATGCGGTTTTGTAAATTTTGTCATCTGTTCCCATCAGGCACACAATGGCCTACTCTTTCGAAAAGCGGAACAGGATTTAAAGTGTGCGCAAGATGTTCTGCATGCGTTCGCACACGGGGCCTCGGTTTA
>CM054140.1:19040249-19045249 GCA_028751875.1 Rapana venosa | reverse complement strand
CGGTAGTAGGGGTCGTTGCTGGTCTCGCGAGAGGGCGCGAGGTTTGGGAGAACGGAGCGGAAGTGGCTGTTGTTGCTGTTGTTGTTGTTGTTGCTGAGGTTGCTGAGGTTGCTGTTGCTGCTGGGGAAGAGTTTGGGAGAGGGATGATGACGTGGTCGTTGTCGTTTCCGTGAAATTCTGACGTAGTTGGCGGTATTCGTATTGGTGATGTTGTTGGACGCGGACAGAGATGTGTTGTTCTTGTTGTTGTTGTTGGTGTTGGTGTTGTTTTTGTTGTATGAGGTTGAGCTGCGGGGGCTGTTTGTGCCGCTGTTTCGGGGAAGGTTCTTGTGGAAGGGTCTGGGCGTCTGCGACGATCGGTTCCTGGCGTTGGAGTTGGAGAGGGGAGGAGGAGCGAGGGGATTCTGGGCGTGAGGGCGGTTTGGTCCTGGCCGTGGCTTCTTGCCGGGTCGTGTCCTGGCGCTCCTTCCACTGGCTGAAGCGATGCAGCATCCTCTCCATGCTTGCTGGTAGCGGTGATGGAGTACAGCGAGGTGAGGAGGCAATATCCCGCTTTATGTATAAGAGAAAAGGGTTTGGGTTTTTTTTTTTCTCTCTCTCTCTCTCTCTCTGTCTTTTCACGCTGTAGTTGTAACCGTCAGCTTTGAGGACACATTTTTTTATGTTGATGGGATCATGTACTGTGTAAAACAAATACACAAAGTCTTCACAAAACTGAAACACACAATTTTTTTACCCTCCCCTCTCTTAATTTCTTTGTTTCGGAATTCTGTGTGGCTGCTGAATGAAGGTGAAATGGAAAAAAAGGGGAGAAAAAAAAGTCCCAGGTTCTCTTTCAATCAATACCGATCCCTTTTCATATTCACACTCTCACTAACGAAGTCTGATGAAGGGGGAGACCAGGCCAGGGATAGAATAGAATTACTATTCCTGTCAAAATAGGTTTGGGCTTTTTTTTTCTTTTCCTCTCCTTCGTCTGAATTATGTAACACCACAAGAGAACACCTGATCGAAAAAGCCACCGAAATTTTTAAACTTTGCTTCGTCTCACTTCTTTGTAGATTTCTTTTTTTGGGGGGGACAATCTTGTTTTCAAAAAGAATAAAACAACACTAATTTTTTTTTATACTATTCCTCTTTGAATTACGTTTCACCAACACGCACAGTTCAAAAACACAAAATTAAAGCATTTCAACAGAAGATCCACCAGGGTTTCTAGATCCCCACATCATCCCGTTCACGTTTCGCTTTCTACAAAAAAATCTGTAACAACCCCAGTTCGTCGTCACAAGAAAAAATAAATAAAACACTCCACAACACCAAGGAAACCCACCAAAAACTCTCAAAGCTCTTTAATATGCAAAGAACATCTTTTTCCCTCTTACTACTGACTTCGTCACGATCAAAGCGTAAGAAAAACAAAGATAATAGAAACTTTGAAAATCATATCAGACCTTGTCTTTACATTGCTCAAGGTTATGTGGATTTTGATGCTGATAAAAATAACAAAACACTCCCAAGCATAGTTAATATTATTTCCAGAAGCTCCTACCAAGCTCCTTTAACCTTCTAGAACTTCTTTTTCTTCTTTTTTAGTCTCTTTTCTTGTCGATCCTTGATACTTTCTTCTTTAATTCTTCTTCCTTTCTTTCTTCTTCAGTTTTTCTTCTTTCTTTTCTCCCTTCTTCTCATCTTCTTTATTCTTTTTCAGCTCTTCATTTTTTACTTCCCTTCTTTCGTCTTCTCTCTCTCTTCTCTCCTTCTTCTTTTCTTCCTCTCCTCTTCTTCTCTCCTCCTCCTCCTCTTCCTTCTCCTCTCTTCTCTATCTCTTTGCTTCTAAGAGTCAGCAGGCGTGATGTGGCATTATTATGTGGACTATTATGAACGTAGTGACACCACCGTGACAAATTGGACTTGAGCCTAAGAAATGAACACACCTACCTACACGTAGGAGTACACTAAAGATGTGTGTGTGTGTTTTGGTTTTAGTTTTTACCGTGCTGTCTCCGCTTGGCAGTTTAATCTGATCTTTTTTTCTTCTTTTTAGTCTATGTGTACAGATATAAAGCAGACAACGTTTTGTTACATCACACACACAAAAAACGTTTTGTATTCTTTGTACATCACGAAAGGTTGATCTTCTTTGTTACATTATGCAAGGTTGATCTTCTTTGTTACATTAAGAAAGGTTGATCTTCTTTGCTACATTACGCAAGGTTGATCTTCTTTGTTACATTAAGAAAGGTTGATCTTCTTTGTTGCATTATGCAAGGTTTATCTTCTTTGTTACATTATGCAAGGTTGATCTTCTTTGTTACATTATGCAAGGTTTATCTTCTTTGTTACATTAAGAAAGGTTTATCTTCTTTGTTACATTACGCAAGGTTCAACTTCTTTGTTACATTACGCAAGGTTCATCTTCTTTGTTACATTACGCAAGGTTCATCTTCTTTGCTACATTACGCAAGGTTCATCTTCTTTGTTACATTATGCAAGGTTTATTTTCTTTGTTACATTATGCAAGGTTGATCTTTGTTACATTAAGAAAGGCTGATATTCTTTGTGACATCACAAAAGGTTTATGTTCTTTGTGACATCACAAAAGGTTTATGTTCTTTGTAATATCACAAAAAGGTCGATATTCTTTGTTACATTACGAAAGGTTTAAGTCCTTTGTAATATCACAAAAAGGTTGATATTCTTTGTTACATTACGAAAGGTTTATGTTCTTTGTGACATCACAACAAGGTTGATACTATTTGCTACATCACAAAAAAGGGTTATATTCTTTGTCACATCACAAAATGTTTATATTCTTCGTTACATTACGAAAGGTTTATACTCTTTGTTACATCACAAACACTTTTTATTATTTGTTACATCAAAAAGGTTTACATGGCTTGAGACATCATAAACGGTTTGTGTGCTCTGTTACATCACAAAAAGTTTATATTCTTTGTTACATCACAAAAGTTATATTCTTTGTTACACCACAAAAGGTTTACATTATTTGAGACATCATAAAAGGTCTACCTGCTCCGTTACATCATAGAAGGTTCACACTCTTTGTTATATCACAGAAAGGTTTATATTATTCGCTACATCATTAAAAAAAAGGTTTATATTCTATATCTTAGGTTGCAAAATTAAAGAACATATTCACAGCTTAATCCACGTCAACATACATACTGCTACACCAGCTATGGTTTAAACAGCATCTTTAGAAACACTGGACCAAAACTGGCTGTGTACCCCGCACATCTTTAATAACACGGTAATTCAACACGGAACGGGGACTGTTTACGCTGACATTTTGTGCGGGAAACATTGCACTTGAAAAGCAGTATCGGAACGTCATCAATCCTATCCAATCAGTTTGTTTACGACCCTAACCGAACGCACACGCCATCTTTAAAGTGATCATTTCCTGAGGATTAAAGCCTGAGTTAACCTTAACTGGGCAGTTATACACACACACACACACACACACACACACACACACACACACACACACACACACACATGCACGCAAGCACGCACGCACACACACACACACACACAGACACACACACACACACACACACACACACACACACACACACACACACACACACACACACACCACACACACACACACACACGACATCACTAGACATCACTAACTAAGATCACCTGTTCCGAACACACTGTTGTTACATCATACACAAAAAGATGTGTGCACGCAATCTGGAGACAACAAAGATAAGTAGAATATTAATAGTTAAACTGATAAGAATTTGATAAGAATATCACTGACAAATTCGCGCTGGTAGCGTTTGAAATCCTTCAAACTACCAACAGATGGTAAATAAAAAATAGTCACCACTTAAACCACAACTAAAACACACTTTGGTACTCAAAAAAAATGGTATATATTCCGTCTCTGGTCTTCTTTTTTTTTTTTAAAAGGTAAATGAAACATTTACAGCTTCGCCAAAAAAAAATCAGAGAATATTGACACAGCTACACCCGATAATATCAGACACAGCGTCTCCGATTACACTGCACGAACCGTATTGTAGACTGTATGATGTATATCTGCATACAACCCTCCTGCTTCTCGACAGAAGAAACACAACACACACACACACACAAAACACACACACACGCACACACACACACACACACACACACACACACACTAACACACACACACACACACACACATACACACACTAACACACACTAACACAGAACAAGGCCAGACAATGTAATGATGACAGCACAGCACAGCACAGCACAGCACAGCACTCCTCCAGAAACCTACAGACTAGACTTCAGATTTTTTGGTTTTTTGTTTTTGTTTGGTTGCAACACAGCAGCAAAAAGCAAGAACGATGGTGGGTAGTATCAACACCAGACTACTGTACATCAACACCGTCACTTTCCCTCCCCCCCCCCCCCCTTACCACCCCGACCTCCCCAAACACTTACTATATATATATATACCCTCCAGGGCAAGCAAGCACACGTTAGATGTTGCTGGGTCTGGAACTTCTGGTGTGGCAGAACTTTAGGGTGAAATGCCACGAGCTCAAACAAAGCCGCAGATCTTAGCCATATGTCGTGGGGGAGAAAACAGCATTTGCCTACGATCAACAAAGAGACGGGCTAGCCTAGCAGGTGAGTTTGACAACACTGGGAGCCAGCCTTCTCTCCTCACCATCCTCCTCCTCCTCCTCCTCCTCCTCCTCCTACTACTACTACTACTCCTACTCCTACTCCTCCTCCTCCTCCTACTACTCCTCCTCCTCCTACTACTACTACCACCACCACTACTTACTACCGCTTCTACCAAACCCCTGTTCTGTATGTAGGTTACGCCATAACACAGGGACAAAAAACAAAAAAAGACGAAGACATCAACTCGTCATATTTTTTCTCTCTCTTGTCTACGACATGACAAGAAGCGAGAAACAACGTTCTCTCTGTTCAAGAATGGTTCATAATCTGACGGTAGA
>CM054140.1:19027749-19032749 GCA_028751875.1 Rapana venosa | reverse complement strand
ACTAACACTAACACACACACACACACACACTAACACACACAAAACACACACACAACACACACACACACACACACACACACACACACACACACACACACACACACACACACACACACACACACACACACACACACACACGAGCTCAGAGATTCACCAATGGTAAGAATTTGCGTACGCGACCCTTCGTGCCCATCTCTAAGGCAGCCGCACTTTGACTGCGGGGAGGAATGCTAGCTATTCCAAACACGTTTTTACGCCTATTTTTGGTAGGACAGTCCCGAGCAAATGTTTAAAGCAAGGAAGGTGCAGATTGGAAAGATGGGGGTGGCGGTGTGGAGAGGGGATGAGATGGGGGGTGACGGGGGAATGAGAAGAAAACTTTGGTAAAAACGTCCCTTACATGCGAAATGACACTTCATCACACAGAAGATGGGACCACAGGTCGTAAGGACTAAAGTGGTTAGAGCGTTGTCCTCGTGGATCTGATGGCAAATGGGAAGACAGGTTCGAGCCTATACTAAACTGGTTTTTGTTTTTCAAAGGATACTTTTTTTTTTCTAATGGACGGGGATAGCTCAGTGGTCAGAGCACTCGCTTTTCCCCCAGCCAAGGTTAAGCAGTGTCGATCGAGCGTGGTTACCAGTTGAATTGGTGACCCTTTACGTGCCTTGGCTTCAGTACAGTCCCCCAGTTCACCCAGCTGTAAATGGGTACCTGCCCTCTTTAGGGTCAGGGAAGGTAAAGCAGCGAGGGAGAGGAGATGGGCGGTGCTGCCCTCAATATGCTGGCCCTTAGAGAAGCTGAGGTCTCTGACGTCTCGCTACCCTACGACCACATAGGTTATGGGACTCCTTTACCGTAACTTTTTATGTGGAGTTAAGATTGGTACTGACTCCTCTTCCCTGAGAATTTCTGTCCCTGTCTCTGTCGATCTGTCTGTTTGTCTGCCTGTCTGTCTGTCTGCCTCCCTGCCTGTCTGTCTATCTGTCTCTGTCTGTCTGTCTCTGTCTGTCTATCTGTCTGTCTGCCTGCCTGTCTGTCTATCTGTCTCTGTCTGTCTGTCTCTGTCTCTCTCACTAGTTCTCTCTCTCTGTCTTTCTCTCTGTCTTTCTCTCTGTCTCTCTTCTCTATCTTATTGATTCAGCATTCCAAGTCTTTTAAATTACAGCCATTGATAAGACTAAGATAAGATAACAGTCAATACACTCAGCTAGTAGACAACATAAAATTAGGATAACAATCAATACTTTTGGGGGGTTAAGATAACAACAGTCCATATTGTTTTGGATAAACAGTCAATCAAACTAAAAAATATAAGTAAGCAAGACTTAAGATTACAGATAATATTATTTTAGCTAAGAGGTACTAAGAATAAAGGCTGAGAGTAAAACAAACAAGAAAATATCTTAGACTTAAAGACTAAGAAAACAGTCAAATAGAGTTAAGATGCTAGTTAACATAACTTAAGATAAAACAATCCCAAAGATTTACAATATCGGCCAATAACACAACAGCCGAAACACACACACACCCCCTAACTGGTCAATAAGATTTAGAACATCTGAACAAAAATTAAAGAAAAAAAAAGTTAACAAGACTTAAAATAAACTTTAAAAAAGGCATCAGAAAAAAACAAACCCAAACAAAATTTGAGGTAACTGTCAAATTTTTTTTAGATTACATGTCAATACAACTGAACATAACGATCTATAAGATTAGAGAAAACTGTCTAAAGATTAAGTTAACATTTAGTAAGACGAAGAAACGGCTAAAAAGAAGTTTACAGCCAATAAGCCTTAGGACAACTGTAAAACAAAACAAAAAAGTTAACGGTCAATGCGACTACAGACAGCAAGCACGAAAACTTGAGACAATTTGTCAATAAGATTTGATGCAACAGTCACTAGGCTTAAGACGATAACAATCGCCAATACCAACGGCCCACACTATCCAAAGCTGTCAGTAAGAATGAAGACGACAACTGTCCATCAAACTTAAGATACGTATAGAAAAGAAGTTAGCAAAACTTAGGATAACAGTCAGCAAGACTTAAAGATAACAGGCAACAAGACTTAAAGATAACAGTCAGCAAGACTTCAAGATAACAGTCAGCAAGACTTTAAGATAACAGTCAGCAAGACTTTAAGATAGCAGTCACCAAGACTTAAAGATAACAGTCATCAAGAGTTAAAGATAACAATCATCAAGACTTAAGATAACAGTCAACAAAACTTTAAGAGAACAGTCAACAAGGCTGTAAGATAACAGTCAACAAGGCTGTAAGATAACAGTCAACAAGACTTAAGATAGTAGTCAACAAGACTTTAACATAACAGTCAACAAGACTTAAAGATAACAGTCATGCAGACTTTAAGATAACAGTTATAAAGACTTTAAGATAACAGTCAGCAAGACTTAAGATAACCAGTCAATAAGACATTAGAACAACAGCCAGCAAGAAAACGATCATTAACATTCAAGATCAACTGCCAAAAAAACCAACAACCAAAGAACAATCAACGCGACTTTTAAAGATACCAATCAACATAATAAATATCTAATCAAGATACTATGACAAATCGTGGACTTGACATAATACAACAGCCGACAAGACTCGACAAGTGAAACAAGCCATCAAATAAGTTTAAAGTCCAACAAAGACTGAAAAAAGTAACAAAGGTCACCACCAATACCACTCCAAAATTAACCCAACCCCACCCCTCAGCTCCCCCCCCCCCCTCCCCACCTCCCCACCCCCTCTGAGGGAAAGTCCATTTCGGCCAATCAGAGACCAAGACACACCAAAAAAACCCACACAAAAAATATTTTTAAAAAACCTACCAGGAACCTTCGCTCAGTCGCCCAGGAAATAGCATCGCCAATCCTCCGAAGGCTGAACAACCCTCGATCGCCCAAAGAGAAGAGAAGAGAACCCGGGGAAAATGAACAACAACAACAACAGCAGAAGTAGAGGAGATAAACCACTGAGCACGCAGAGAGAGCGACAAAGATTCGGATTCGGATTTGGATTCGGATGAGAGCAACAGAGACAGACAGAGAGACAGAGAGAGAGAAAGAGAGCGAGCGAGAAAACCGTCAGCCTCTATAACAAAAGACTTTCTAGAACTTATACTGATGCCAATATTGAGGGCGAAAATAACTCTGAGCGAAAAACTAATGCTGGATGATTACCGGAAGAGGAATGACGCAAAACGCGAACAGCGCCATGCCGCGGATAGAAATTAAAAACAAAAAGAAAAAAAAAAACAAGCAAAAAAAAAAAAAAAAGGTTTTGGGGGATCAAAGGGTTACAAGTTAAAAAAAAAAATAAATAAAACACCAGAAAAAAGGTTTTTTTTAGCTGTAAGTCGGCAGATTGTCTACAAATGTCTTTTTTTCTTGTCTGTTTGTCTTGAGTTGGGTTTTTTTTGTGTGTGTTTTGTTTTGGTTTTTTGTTGTTGTTGCTCTTTTTGTGTATGTGCTTGGTTGCAGTAGCAACTGTGGGTTGAGTAATTATTGGCAGATGGATGGATTGTGGACGGTTAAGAGATCAATCTTGCCCTTTTGTTCTCTGCTCTCTGCTCTCTCTCTCTCTCTCTCTCTTTTCCTCTCCTCTCGTCTCTCACTCTCTCTCTCTCTCTCGTCTTTCTCTGTCTCTCTCAGCTCTTTCTCTGTCTCTGTCCTGTTCTCTGTCTTCTCTCTGCCTTTTCTCTGTCTCTCTCTGCCTCTTTATCTCTGTTCCTCTCTCTGTGCCTCTTTCTCTGCTGCTCTCTCTCTCAGCCTTTCTCTGTCTCTGTCATCTTTCTATGCTCTCTCCTCCTCTCTCTCTCTCTCTCTCTCTCTCTCTCTCTGCCTCTTCTCTCTCTCTCTTTCTCTCTCTGCTCTCTCTCTCTCACCTTTCTCTGTCTCTCTCTGTCTCTCTCTCTGCCTCTTTATCTCTCTCTCTTCTCTCTGCCTCTCTCCTCTCAGCCTTTCTCTGTCTCTCTCTCTGCTTTCCTCTTTGTCTCTCCTGTGTCGCCTCTCTCTCTCAGACTTTCTCCTCTCTCTCTCTCTCTTCTCTCTCTCTCTCTCTCTCTCATCTCTGTCTCTCTCTCTCTCTCTCTCTTGCCCCTCTTCTCTCTGTTTGCCTCTCTCTCTCAGCATTTTCTCTGTCTCTGTCATTCTTCTCTGTCCTCTCTCTTGTCTGTCTTGTCTCTCTCTCTCTCCTCTAGCCTCTTTATCTCTCTCTGTCTCCTTTTCTCTCTCTACCTTACTCTGACTCTGTCAGTCTTATCCTTCATTTTGTCTCTCTCTCTCTGCTTCTTTATCTCTCGCTGAACCTCTCTACTCTCTCTCTCTCTCTCTCTCTCTCTCTCTCGGCATTTCTGTCTCTGTCAGTCTTTCTGTTTCTCTCTGTCTCTCTCTCTGTGCCTCTCTTTCTCTCTCTCTCTAAGCCTTTCTCTGTCTCTCTTTATCAGCCTTTCTCTGTCTCTCTCTCTGTCTCTGTCTCTGTCTCTGTCTCTCTCTCTCTCTCTCTCTCTCTCTCTCTCTCTCTTCTCTCTCTCTCTTCCAGCCTTTCTCTTGTCTCCTTCTCTCTTTCTGTCTCTCTTTTTCTGTCTTCCTCTACCCATATGTACGTCTCTCTTGCATGATAGCATTGAATAAAAAAAAAAAAAAGTTTCAATTTTGTTTTCTATTCCTTGACTGTCTGTGTTTTTTGTTTAATGTTACTGCTGATGGTGTAAACTATTTTTTTTTGTTTCTCTCTAGTATTATGGCTTTGTGTTTGTCAAAAGGGTTTGATTTTGTTTTCTTTCTTCTGTTCTCTCTCTCTCTGTGTCTCTCTCTCTGTCTCTCTCTCTGTCTCTCTCTCTGTCTCTCTCTCTCCCTCACTCTTTCTCTTTCTTTCCTTCCTTCCTTCCTTCCTACCTTCCTTCCTCCCTTTCTTTCTTTCTTTCTTTCTTCTTTCTTTCTTCTTTCTTTTCTTTCTTTCTTCTTCTTTCCTTCTTTCTTTCTTTTCT
>CM054140.1:18995249-19015249 GCA_028751875.1 Rapana venosa | reverse complement strand
TAAAGGAGAACAAATCCTCTGAAGTCGGAGTATGGCTGCCTATATGGCGAGGTACTTGAAAAGAGTCAAATACACGCAAACTTCTCATCCGGTGTACTTCCTATCTCACAGTGATTCCCAGGTGGTGGGATGATGAGTGAGTCAGAGCGTGGTATGTTCTGGGTGACCCCCAGGGTGTAAAGCTGGGGAACGCAAAACAACAACAATAACAACAAGAACAACAAGAGACTGTACTTCAGTTATTCAGGTGATATTTTCGTTTTTCTAGACTGTATTTCCGTCTGTCAGAAGACACTTCCGTTTTGTCAGACAAAACTTTTTGTTTCTCAGACATTACTTCCGATTTCCAGTCTATATTTCCTCTTTTTTTTCCCATAAGCAACTTCCGTTTTTCAGACTATTCTTAGCATTTTCCAGACTATGCTTCCGTTTTTCAAACTGCACATCAGCACTAATAGAGATGTTTTAGAGGCCAAACGACTCTTAGGTTTTCAAAACTATTCTTGAGCTCTTAGCTATTCATCTATGTTGCTCTTCACTTTCTCGGAGTATTAGTTCCTGACATCAAATAAGCTTCTCGTTTCCAAAACTTTTTGTTGTTGTTTTTCAGACTATTCACTTTTCTTTCCAAAGTCTGTATTTTAGCTCCTCAGACGGGATAGTTTCAGAATAATAGATTGTTGTCGTTGTTTGTTTGTTTGTTTGTTGTTGTTGTTTTTGTTGCTGTTGTTGTTTTTGTTTGTTTTTTTATTTGTTTTTTTTAACTAAGCGTTGATTTCAAAGTTTATGCATTTATTCTTGAGATTGTAGGTTAATTTCTCAAACTACACATTATTTTGTACCTCTGCTTACACTTTCGTTCTGCAAACTGTATCGTATGTTTCACAGGAAAAACAAGAATCCATTACTGCAACTAACTATATTACAGTTTCATTCAGATTACATCATTTGCACTAAACCATCTCACGGTATACAGATTGATCCATATGAAGACCTGCCGACTTCAGTCATGAAAAGAAAACTATTCATTCATTCTTTTCTTTTGAAGATAATGCAATACGCGCTCATACGCTTCTTTAACATCCAGTCCCCGTGTGCGTGCGGTTTTGTAAATTTTTGTTACCCATTCCCACCGGCACACAATGGCCTATTGTGCTTAAAGCTGGAACAGGTTTTAACGTGTGGGCAGGATGTTCTGCGTGCGTTCGCACACGGGCGGGGCCTCGGTTTATAGTCTCGTCTGAAAAAACTAACTATAGTGGATTGGACACGTTACAAGATCCAATGGCCTAGCTAACTTTCTTCTACAGAGAACTGTCAAACGAAGGCGACAGAGAGAGAGAGAGAGGGGGGGGGGGGGAAGACAGACTGACAGACAGCGACAGAAAGACAGACTGACAGACAGACTGACAGACAGACTGACAGACAGAGAGAGACACAGATACAGAGAGACAGACAGAGAGACAGATAGAGAGAGACAGAGACAGACAGAGGACAGACAGAGATAGAGACAGAGAGAGACAGAGAGAGACAAAGACAGAGATAGACAGAGAGATCGGGGATCAGACAAACAGTGGCAGGACAGACAGGGAAACTGTCTTCAGGGATTCATGCTCTGGCAAACAGCCGACATAGATGAAGGGAAGTGGTGAGCAGCTCTTTACTACGTACGGCGCCCTACTGACTCCCGATGGAATTACGAGAGAGAGAGAGAGAGAGAGAGAGAGAGAGAGAGAGAGAGAGAGAGAGAGAGAGAGAGAGAGAGAGGAACAGAGAGAAAGAGATACAGAGAGAGAGAGAGGGGGGGGAGAGACAGAGACAGAGAAGGAGGGAGAGACAAGGAGAGGGAAAGAGAGAGGGAGAGAGAGAGAGGAACAGAGAGAGAGAGAGGGGGGGATGCGAGAGAGAGACAGAGAGCAAGAGATACAGAGAGAGGGGGAAAGGGAGAGAGGCAGACAGAGAGAGAGGGAAGGAGGGAAGGAGGGAGAGACAAGGAGAGGGAAAGAGAGAGGGACAGAGAGGAACAGAGAGAGAGAGAGAGGGGGGATGCGAGAGAGAGAGACAGAGAGAAAGAGATACAAAGAAAAAGAGAGAGAGAGGGGAGGGGAAGTGGAGAGAGAGACAGAGAGGGAGGGAGGGAGGGAGAGAGAGAGAGAGAAAGAGAGAGAGAGGAACAGAGAGAGAGGGAGGGAGGGAGGGAAAGAGAGAGAGAGAGATAGAGAGAGACAGAGACAGAGACAGAGAGAGAGAAGGAGAGAGGGAGAGAGGTTATAGCCATGTTTTCTCAACTATACCTTAATTCCTCCGACTTACATCCCAGTTTTTAGACTGACTATATATTTCTGAACACTGTAATCTCTTTCTCACACTCAATTATCACCCTTTCAAAATGAACTATCATCAAATCTAATTAAAAAGTTATCCTTGCACAGTAAATAATACTGGTGTGTTTTTTCTCGGTTTGATGTGCAAGCTAGCTTTATTTGTATTCATCCATCTTTCCCTCTGCATCCCTGTCTTAAAATTTATAATCAAACTGACAACCATGTTTATTCTTTCAGTTCTGGTTTAAAAAAAAAAAACCTCAGAAAATAACCATCATTGACTAGACCGCACGTTTCATTTTGGTTTTTCGACAAACTATATCCCTTCGGTACTTAATTTTTTATCTTCTTGATACTCCTAAACTATAATATAGTCCAACACTAAAATCGAATTTTATAAACATCCTAAAATAGAATGGGTTTACCCTTGAGCAATGCTTAGACAAGATCTGTAAGATTAAAATCGAAGTGTGATCGAAATGTACAAGAAAAAAAGAATCTGATTCGAAAATCGAAAATGCTTGCCACAAAATCACTTATAGGATTTTCCACTGTAGACACACACATACGCACACAAACAAAAAAAACCCAAGGTATTTTTTCTCTCTTGCGATTGAAGAAAATCACATAATTGATAACGATCTACACTGAACAAGCCTCCTCCATCTCCCCTCCCCCCCACCTAAAAACAAACCAAAAAAAAGAAAAAAAAAGAGACACATTCGTCGCTTTAAGAGAAATGGGGAAAAATCGACAAAGCAAAAGGGATATGAAAATGAAATTGTACTCATTGATAATTGAAGAAAAACGTCTTGTTACACAATCACAATAATTGTCCACGTTGTCGATATCGTTAAATCGACGAATCCACAACCACACCACACAATTCCAAACCGCACCAACACACACTCACAAAAACCCTCAGAAGTTAATAACACCAACACATCTTTGACGACACAAAAACGAAGGGTTTTTTCTCAAAAAAAAAAAAATACACCACCACTACCACCACAATAATAACAACCACCATACACAGCCTCTGAAAATGAACCAGAAAAAACTCCACCACACCTCACAACTCCACACAACACAACACAACACAACACACAAAAATAAGAAGATCTCAGAGGAAAATCCCGCGCGAACTAGCATCCAAACCGACCAACAAGCACTGAAAATGAATACACGCCACTCAGTTTTCAGACAGACACACACACACACACACTACACTACACTACACCACCACACTCACACACACACACACACACACGCGCACACGCGCACACACTACACTACACCACCACTCACACACACCACTCACACACACACCACACACACACCACACACACACCACACAGAACAGGCACCGTACTAGAGAACGAAAAGAAAGAAGGACACACAGTCAGCCACAGGATCTATAAACGTTGCCTCAACCTGCTTCTTTTTCTCCTCTCTCTCTCTCTCTCATTCTCTCTCTCTCTCTCTCTCTCTCTCTCTCTCTCTCTTCTCTCTCTCTCTCTTTTCTCTCTCTCTCTATCTCTTCTCTCTACTCTCTCACTCTCCTTCTCTCCTCTCTCTCTCTCCTCTCTCTCTCTCCTCTCTCTCTCTCTCTCTTCTCCTTATCTCTCTCTCTCTCCCTCCCTCTCTCTCTCTCCTCCTCTCTTCTCTCTCTCCCTTCTCCTCTCCCCTTCTCTCTCTCTCTCTCGCTTCCTCTCTCTCTCTCTCTCCTTCATTCTCTCTCTCCCCTTCTCTCTCTCTCCTTCTCTCACTCTCTCTCTCTTTCCTTCCCTCTCTCTCTCCTTCCTCTCTCTCTCTCTCCCTCTCTCTCTCTCTCCCCTTCCCTCTCTCTCTCTCTCTCCTTATCTCTCTCTCCCTCTCTCTCTCTCTCTCTCCCCTTCCCTCTCTCTCTCTCTCTCTTCTCTCTTCTCTCTCTCTCTCTCTCTCTGTCCTCTCTCTCTCTCTCTCTCTCTCTCTCTCTCTCTCTCTCTCTCTCTCTCTCTCTCTCTCTCTCTCTCTCTCTCTCCTTCTCTCTCTCCTCTCTTCTCTCTCCTTCTCTCTCTCTCTCCTCTCTCCTCTCTCTCTCTCTCTCTCTCCCCTTCCTCTCCTCTCTCTCTCCCTCTCTCTCCTCTCTCTCCCTTCCCTCTCTCTCTCTCTCCTCTCTCTCTCTCTCTGTCTCTCTCTGTCTCTCTCTCTTGTCTCTCTCTCTCTTCTCTCTCTCTCCTCTCTCTCTCTCTCTCTCTCTCTCTCTCTCCCGTCATCTCCTTCTCTCTCCTCTCCTCTCTCCATCTCTCTCAACCTCTCCTCTCCTCTCTCTCCCTCTCCTCTCTCTCTCTACTCTCTCTCTCCTCACTCTCCTACCTCTCTCATCTCTCATCCTCTCTCTCTCTCTCTCTCTGGTACTACGACACAGATTGCCTGGGGCAATTTTCCCCATCACACTTCCTATGGCACTAGCAGACACACTGACTGACTGACTGACTGACCGACCATCAGGCCGACGACACACAGGTAAGCAGACATACAGACAGAAAGACACACAGACACACACACACACACACACACACACACACACACACACACACAACACACACACACAGGTAGACAGACACACAGATAGAAAGACACACAGACAGAAAGACACACAGACACACAGACACACAGAAACACACACACACAGGTAGACAGACACACAGACAGAAAGACACACAGGTAGACAGACAGAAAGACACACACACACACAGGTAGACAGACACACAGACAGAAAGACACACAGACACACAGAAAGACACACACAGTAACAGACACACAGACAGACAAGACACAGACAGAAGAACACAGAAACACACACACACACAGGTAGACAGACACACAGACAGACAGACAGACAGAAAGACACACAGACACACAGAAAGACACACACAGGTAGACAGACACACAGACAGACAGACACACAGACAGACACACAGAAACACACACACACACAGGTAGACAGACACACAGACAGAAAGACACACAGACACACAGAAAGACACACACAGGTAGACAGACACACAGACAACAGACACACAGACAGACACACAGAAACACACACACACACAGGTAACAGACACACAGACAGACAGACAGACAGAAAGACACACAGACACACAGAAAGACACACACAGGTAGACAGACACACAGACAGACAGACACACAGACAGACAGACAGAAAGAGACAGAAAGACACACAGACAGACAGAAAGACACACAGACAGACAGAAAGACACACAGGTAGACAGACACACAGGTAGACAGACAGAAAGACAGACACACACACAGACACACAGACAGAAGGAAGGGGAAGGTTTGCTAGAACCGAGAGAGAGGTGAGAGACAGATTTTTCCACTACCCCCCCCCCCCCCCCTCCACCCCACAAAAAATGGATGCAGCAGATAAAAAAAGAGACGGTTTTCTGTCCTTTTCCATCCCCTGCGGCTCGTTCGAAAATATCGTCTTGAGAAATCGCCTAGGGGAGATTTAAAAAAAAAAAAAAAAAAAAAGGGGGGGGGGGGTGTTCGGGGAGGGAAAGGAGTGTGTACGCTATTATCGAACCTTGCAACGTTTTTTTTTTCTTTTCTTATTTCTTTATATATATATATATATATATATATATTAAAAGGTAGGATGAAGTACAGATGGCTGAGGGAGTAAAGGCTGGAAGGGGATAGTGGTGGAGGTGGTGGCTTGGGGTGGGGTAAGGGGTAGGTAGGAGGGTGGGGGTGGGTAGGGGTAGGTAGGGTGGGGGTGGGGTAGGGGTAGGTAGGGTGAGGGTGAGGTGGTGGGGGCGGGTTGGTGTGTGGTGGTGGTGGGGGGGGGGGGGGGGTTCTTCTTCTTCTTCTTCGTTCCATAGGGACTTAAAAACAGGCAGCAAGATTTGGATGCAAAAGGCACAGGATTTAGGATCGTGTCTGGAAGGTAGGAGTAAAAGTAGTAGTAGTAGTAGTAGTAGTAGAAATGTGTGTGTGTGTGTGTATGTGTGTGTGAGAACATATTATTTATCTTGCTTTTATTTCGAGGATTCAGAATAAGCACTCATGTGGGTTGTTTTTTTAACATCCAGTCCCCCGGCCGTGTGCGTGCAATTTTGTAAATTTTGTCATCCGTTCCACAATGGCCTACTCTTCCAATATGTTCTGCATGCGTTCGCACACAGGATCTCGGTTTGCCAGTCTCATCAGTGAGTGTGTGAGTGAGTGTGAGTGTGTGTGTGTGTGTGTGTGTGTGTGTGTGTGTGCTGCGTGCGTGTGTGTGTGTAGCGTGCGTGTGTGTGTGTGTGCGTGTATGGTGTGCGTGCGTGTGTGTGTGTGTGTGCGTGCGCACGCGCACGCGCGCGTGTGTGTGTGTGTGTGTAAGATTGCTTGCATAGACCAAACTTTGAAAAAAAAAGGTAGATATCTGGAACTTGGAATTTCAAAAATCACTGCTCAGGGATAGTTTAAACGAGTTCCATTCATTCTTCACAGCACAGGCCTGAGATGGATGATTATGAACTAGGACGGGTATGATAGAACACCTTTTAAACCCTATACAATTGACCAGCATACCCATTGTCATACAATGGAAGTCGGGTATTGTGAATGTGCACACAGACAACACCCCCGACCCCCCCCCCCCCCCCCCCCCACCCGCACCCCCCTCCTACACACACACACATACACGCTCTCCATTTTCAGAGCTCTACCATTTAACACACAACACACACACACACACACACACACACACACACCACACACACACCACACACACACACACCACACACACACACACACACACACACACCACACACACACACCACACACACCATACACAACGAAAGCAACATATACACATACGCACATATAAAACACACATGTACGTACAGACACACATACACATAACACATATACACACAACACACACACATACCCACAACATACACATGCACACACAAACACACACATACACACACAAAACATGAACGCACGTGCCGAGCACATACACACACACACAACACACACACACACAACACACACAAAACACACACACAAACACACACAACGCATACTATCATATAAAAACATCAGTATACACACTATCTGTACTGAAATGATAGTGCGATACTGTACACACACACACACACACACACACACACACACACACACACACAACACACACACACACACACACACACACACACACACACACACACACACTAACACACCCACCCACCCAACACACACTAACACACACACACACACACACCACACTCACCCCCCCCCCCCCCCCCACACACACACACACAAACACAAACACGCACACACACACACACACACACACACACACACACACACACACACACACACACACACACACACACACACACACACACACGACGACCCGGGTTCGATTCCCGTTCAAGGGGATATTTTCCCCTGGAGTTAACATCAGTGCAGACTCCTCTCTACCCCAAAAAACTTTCGGATGAGACTATAAACCGAGGCTCCGTGTTCGAACGCACGCAGAACACCTTGCGCACATGTTAAATCCTGTTCCGCTTTTCGTAAGAGTAGGCCATTGTGTGCCGGTGGGAACAGATGACAGAAATTATAAAACCGCATACACACGGGGACTAGAAGTAAAAAAGCACAAAAGTACTTATTGCATTATCCTCGATATAAAAGATTTTTTATAAAAACGTAAAATACACACACACTCACCCACACACACACAACCCTTCCCCCCCCCCCCCCCCCCACACACACACACCACCCACACACACCCCCCCCCCCCACACACACACACAAACACACACATGCACACACACATATAGATTACAGTACAGTTTCGCCAATCTGTTATCTCTGTGCCTTGTCATACAACGCAATTTATAGCAGAGATAGATTACTCGTGCCATCATTATTGCCTCATGATTATCCAGTCTCCCAGACTATAATTATATAGCAGCCCTTTTTTGCTATGGCTGGTTCTCATTATGATCTCCATTATGCATGGATGTGTGATACTACGCGTACGACATGAGCTACCCTCTGCTCCCTTGTGATACAATAATAACACAGTCCTTTTTTTTCAAAAAGAAAAAAAAAATGTTCAGAACATATGTAAGCTCATGTAGCTGATAATTATGATCCCCCAAAATTGTGTCTTGCAAAATAAGAATCTTGCAAGTTTATTTATTTATTTATTTATTCCTTTACATCGAGGATAATGGAATAAGCACTCATATGCTTTTTTACATCCAGTCCCCGTGTTTCTTGAAGCAAGCCTGCAGCTTTTTCTAGGAACATTTTTTTTGTTTCTTCTTGCTATTGAATTATAATACCAAAACAATGTCAATAGCAACATCAATGTTAACAACCAAAAAATGGGTTGTGGCCGGGGGTGGGGAGGGGGGGGGGGGGGGGGAGTGTGGGGGGGAGGAAGGGTGATTTTTGTCCAAACTTTTGAAAAATGGAGCTACTACGCTGTTTAAGAATGAAGAGGCAAATAATTATGAGTGCTGGAAATTCTGTTCAATAATAGTAATACCAATAATGAAACTACTACTACTACTTACTACTACTACTACTACTACTACTACTACTACTACTACTACTTACTACTACTTTCTACTACTACTACTACTTCTACTACTGTTACTGCTGCTGCTGCTGCTGCTGCTGCTGCTGCTGCTGCTACTACTACTACTACTGCTGCTGCTGCTGCTACTACTACTGCTGCTGCTGCTGATGATGATGATGATGGCTAAAGTTCCCATCATCCTGCCGAAGTGTATAACCTGTGTGTGTGTGTGTGTGTGTGTGTGTGTGTGTGTTGTGTGTGGTGGTGTGGTGTGGGGCGGTGTTGGTGTGTAGAGAGAAACTGTAATTATTGTGGTTGCATGTGTGGGAATGGATCGAATGCAAGCGCTTTGATTTGTTTTTGCAAGATACAGCGCTATATAAATTCCATTTATTGTTACTATTATTATTATTATCATTATTTATTATAACGTAATAATAATTGGACATTTTTGTAGTGTTCTTTGCTTGTTTCTACGGTGTATCATTTAACGTTGCTGCAATGACATATTATTTCTCTTCATCAGCTCAAGATTTCATGTTCTGTCCTTTTCCAAAAGTGCTTAGGGGGAGCAAGAATAACCACACCATACAGAATAACAAAAAAAACAACAAAAACAACCCCAAATGTATGTCAAGATACGAATATTCATAAAGATATTACCATAATATTTCAAGTCAACAGACACACCAAATCTTTCCACCGAAAGAAACTTTTATTCAAAGCTACTCAAATCTTCCCGTTTCAGACTTTCGTATTAAAACAACACACCGAATCCAACAACACGAAACGTTTAACCAGCTTCGCAACAACTTTACACACAATCATTAACAACTACTAGGAACAACACACAACAACAAGAAGAACAACAACAAGCCTCACAGCAAACTTTACACACGATTCCTGACAGCTATTAGGAGCGAGAAAAAGAAGAAGAAAAAAACCCCAGTCAGTCAGTCAAACAGTCATATCAGTTTAACCTTTCTCCCCCCCCCCCCCCCCCCCAAAAACCGCTATTTTTCAATTCTGCCTGTACTAAAGGATGGGGGGGGGGGGGGGGGGGGGGGGGGGGGGGGGGGGGTGCATTAAAAATTTTAGCGGGGAAAAAAAACTGCCCCTTAGGGAAATAAAAAAATTTTAAAGGGTGGGCGTCCCGGGTGAGGTAGTATTTTTAAAAACCCCCCCCCCCCCCCCCCCCCCCCCCGGGGCCAATCAAAAACTGTTTTCTGGTTTTCATAGATTTTTTAAAAGAGAAATGAAAAACTGCAATGTGTACGGGTTGTTTTTTTTTTTTTGGGGGGGGGGTTTGTTGTTGTTGTTAGAATGTATGTTAGATTGGGGGGGGTGGGTTGGTTTTTTGGGTTTTTTGTTATTGTTGTTGTTTTTGGGTTTGTTGGGGGGTTTTTTTTTTTTTTTTTTTTTTTTTTGGGGGGGGGGTGGTGGGGCCCATAGATTAACACCATAGTTGAAGAAAGTGGGAAATGATCATCAAATATAAAGGGTTTTTTTAACCTACAGTGTTTTGAAAACCGCGAAAGGGCAAAATTTTAATGGGGAAAGGGAAAACTAGCAACACAAAAAACTGGGGGGGGGGGGGGGGGATACAGGGGTTTGCTAAACAAAAAAATAAAATTTCCCAAGAAAACCAAATTTTTTTTTCATTGTCCGATTTTTAAAAACCAGGGGTCTGCCCTTTCACCCCCCAAAAAAAAAAGGTTTTTTTTAAAAAATTTTCTGGGGATGCCTTAGTCCCCAAAACCACCACCCCTTGCGTGCTTACAATTTAAAGGTACTCGGGCCCACGAGGGCCAGGGGTTTAACCCCAAAGGCGAGGGCCTGGGGTGATTCCGGGGCAAAAAACACTGAAGCCATGGACTGTCCCCCCCCAAAAGCTCCCCCACCTTGCAGGCAACAGACATTTTAAAATTTTCCCCCGCGAGGGCCACAGAGTACAAGGGGAAAAGGGAAAAGGTAAAGTAAAAAAAAGTAAGAGCCTTAGTACGTGCAGTACAAATGCGAGAAATGGATTTTTATGTGGAACTAGAAGGTAAAGTAAAGGTAAAGGGGTCCCATACCTAGGGCCCATAAGGGCGTTTGGGGGAACGAGGGGGTCAGAGACCTCAATTCTCTAGGGGCCCGCCAAAAAAATTGAGGGGGGCGCCCATCTCCTCTCCCTCGCTGCTTTACCTTCCCTGACCCTAAAGAGGACAGGTACCCATTTACAGCTGGGAACGGGGGGGAAAATGTACGAAGCCAAGGCGCGCAAAAGGGCAACCCCCGATTGGGAACCAAAGCTCGACCTGCTTAACTTGGCTTTGGGGAAAAACGAGTGCTCCCCACCACAACACTGAACTAAACCCGTCCCCTGGGAAATAGAAGGGGCATTTCAAAAAAGTAAATGTTTTGTGTACCTGGACGTACTTTCTTTATTTTGTTTTTAAAAGTATGCATCGAATATTGTTTTCCCAGACAAAAGAGAGCCCAGGAAGGGAGAGAAAAAAATAAAAAAAAAAAAAAAGGGTGCTCAAAAAAACCCAAAGATGGAAAATCCCGCCCTTTATCAATAAATTTTAGCATGGAAGGCTCCCGGTGGGGGGGGGGGCCTCTCAATTTTGGGTTTTAAGGGGGGGGGTGGGGGTGGGGGGAGGGGGGGGGGGGGGGGGGGGGGGGGGGGGGGGGGGGGAGGGGGGGGGGGGGGGGGGGGGGGGGGGGGGGGGGGGAAGAGACAGATGAGAAGAGAGAGAGAGAGTAGGGTGGGGGTTGGGGGAGATAAGAGAGGATAAATAGGAATTGGTTTTTCGTGCGTGTGAGTGTGTGGTGTGTGTTGTGTGTGTGTGTGTGAGTGTGATTGTGTGTGTGTGTGTGTGTGTTTGTTTGTGTGTGTGTGTGTGTGTGTGTGTGTGTGTGTCTGTGTGTGTCTGCGCGCGCGCGATTGTGTGTTAGTGTTATTATGTGTGTATGTGTAGTTGTGTGTTTGTGGTTGTGTGTTTGTGTGCGTGTAAGTTTGTGTGTGTATGCGATAGTGTGTGTGTGAAGTTTGTGTGTAATGTGTGTGTTGTGTGTAAGTTTGTGTGTGTGTTGTATGTGTGTGTGTTTGTGTGTGTATGTGTGTGAGACTGTTGTGTGGATTGTGTGTGTGTTTAAGTGTTGTGTGGTGTGTGTATGTGTGTGTATGTGTGTGTTTGTGTGCATGTGCTTAGCACATGTGCGTGCTTGCTTGCGTGCGTGCGGTGCGCACGCGCGCGTGTGTAAATGTGTGTAAGCTGGTATCTCTAAAAGTCGATACAAAGTATGCAACTATGCAGAGGCTGGACTTTCTTGTAAACCAGAAAGTTCTGCACAAGCTTGTACTGTTTTGTACCCCCTGTACCCATGATTGTGTATGCTGGAGGCAAGAACATCATCATCATCAACGATAAACCCAACTCTATCTTTTTTTAGATGTTTTGCACGAATATTAGTTTCTTTTCTTACCATACTGCAACTGTTCATAGTTTTTTTGTTTATATAAATGGCCTGTTTGCAAGTGTGTCAACGGTATGTCTTCATATTTATAAATTAGATTATGTTAGTTATGTGTGTTTGTTTTGTTGGCAATTTTTAGTTTTGTGCGTTTGTTTTGATGGTTGTTTATGTTTTTATTTTAATTTTATTTTATTGCTAAATGGTCCCAATGCCTTTGCTGCTCATTTCAAGCTATATTAGCCAATCCTTTCCAAGTTTCTTCCTTGACTTACACTTGGTACGTCTTGAGCAAGATGCTCTGTTAATTTATACATTATTATTATTATTATTATTATTATATTTATTTATGTTTTGTCGAGTTCAAACAAAATTACACTAAGTAGGATTCTTGGGTTTTGTTGTTTATTTTGCACACAATCTATTTGATTTACTGTTTGATACCAGGTACAAACGCTTAATTATCTTATATTTTTGTGTATATACATACATACATACATACATACATGCATACTCATCACACATTCAATCATTCTTTTTTTTCAACATACATTCTTCATAATCATTCATACATAATAACACATTCATACATACAACATACATACAACTACATACATACATACAACATCATACTCACTACATCGTACATACAACAACATACCACACATAAACATACAACATACAACATAAAAATACTTTCCCAACAACAACCAACACAATACAACTCTACAACACCAACATTCATACAACAAAAAACATCAACTCTAAACAACCCAACAAAAACCCCCCACAACCCCCCAACATCTACCTACATCATCATCAAAAAAACATACAACAACAACCCCCACCCACAACAACCCCAACACAACCAACACACAACCCCAAAACCTAGCAAAACCCCAAACATCAAGTGACGCCTTCTCAACGAAAATTTTTTCTCTGTGTCAGGGTTACACCTTTCCAAAAAAAATTTCCTCTTTTTTTTTTTTTTAAACCCCATCACGCATGTGACTTTGACGTTAATCCCTTTAAACTTTTAAATAATCATTAATAAAAAAATAAAATAAATAATTTTTTAATAGCGCTATATCTTGAGAGACAAATCAAAGCGCTTGCCCCAAACTCATTTTACACAGCAACAACCAAAAAAATTAATAGTTCCCCAAAAGTCCAAATTAATGTGCCCCCGCGCGCGCGCGCGCCGCGCACACAACAACACACAACCACACCACACACACACACACACACACAAGAGGTCAAACCCCCTGGCGGGGCAATGAACTTGGCTGTTAAAGGAAAGGGAAAAAACATGGATGAACGGAGAAGAAAATCTTAATTTGAAATAAAAAAGTCTTGAACGATTTAAAAGTATCATAAGAAGGCTTTTGGGGAGAAGAGAGGGGGGTCTTCCAGATCGAGGGCCCAAAAAATAGAAAAGATCATTCACAATTTTTTTATGCAAATTCAAAAAGAAAAGAAAAGATTAAGCAGGGAAATCTAGACACGCCGACCAATGAATAATACGTTTATTAAATATTTACATGAAAAGTTTATTTCTTGGTCAAATAAGCCATGTCCCTTTTCGGCAATAAAAAAATTCGATTCTTTTCTAGAGAAAAAAAAAAAAAACCACAACCCCCCCCCCCCCCCCCCCCCCCCCCAACAACACCACTAGAATAGACCAGGAAAGACATTGCCCTTTTCCAAAGTCGACTTTTAATTTTCGAGCCGGCCATAGAATAACGCGCCCATTCAAACAATGAACTAACCCCAAAAAATGGAACATTCCGCTGGAAAATTTTTTGGGTTTTAATGTGGTTTGGGTTTTTTTTGAAAAAAAACCCCAAAAAAAACCCGTTATCTAACAAAATTTCTGGCGAAGTTATACAAAATTTTATTTCATCTCGAAATTCCCTCAAAAAAAAAAAAAAAACAAAACAAAGAACAAAAACAAAAAAAAAAAACCCCTAAAAAAAAGTAAAGGTGCTTCTTTTTGTTTTCCCGACAAAAAAATACTGCTGACTAAAGTATCTGACGCAAATAATCTTTGGCAACGTCATCCCTTTTCAGAAAAACGCAAAGTTTAATTTTACCTGAAGGAGGAAAAACCTAAAGCGTTAAAACAACTTCTATTTTTTCCCTTTCATATAACCGCGCTGGCTAAATCAGAGAGAACAAACGCTACATTTCTCCCCCCTTTCTGTTCATGACTGAAATGAAAGGGAAAGATTGTTATCCTTTGTGGGGTTATTTTAGTGAACGCTGGGTTCTTTCCCTTTGCGATGTTTTGTATGTAAAGTTTTTTTTCCTTTTTAGTGGGGGACGTTCAGGCTGCATATTTCATTTTCTGAGGTATAAATGAAGATAAGTTTAAATTTTTTCTTTTAAAAAGCACTGTGTATGTTTAGTGGTTGTAACAGGCTGTGCAGTTTTTTATTAAAATAAAATCCAATAATAATTAATAGGGGGGTCGAAAAAATGATAAATTTTTTTTACAAGCTCATTTGAAATAGTACCATATATTGAAACAGCATCGCTGCAAGGGGCCCAAAAAAACTTTAAATTTACTAATTTTTTTACACTGTTTTCATGAAAACCAATCCAAAATGGCTGCCCCAAAATAAACGTTTCAAACTTCTACTAAAGTTTTTTTTTTTCTTTTAAACATAACGATACAAAAAAAATCCTTTCCTCACCATGTTTTACAACCTAAGTTTCCTGAAAAATTTATACAGGGAAAAATCCATATTGCATCAGCATTTTTTATAACGAAGATTTGGGGCCCCTTTTAAAAAACCCTACACCCTATATTATAGCTCATCAATAATTATGTTTTTTATAATTGTACTTGTGCGTTCTGGTGCGTATGTAAAGGCCCCCCCACCACTTAGTTTTTCAAAGTCAAAGTAAAATTTTATTTTTAATGGGACATTTAATAAGCATGCATTTTTTTTTTTTTCATCAAGCCACTATCTAAAGAAAGAAAAAAAAGCGGAGAAAAAAAAGATAATGTAAAATTCAGACATAGAATAAAAAACCCAACTATGTAAACTATACAAAACAAACAAAAAAACCCCCAAAACATACATATTTGGGAAAAAAACAAAAAAAAAAACCCAAAAAAATGAACCTACAATTCAAAAATTCAAAAATCTTAAAAAAAAAAACCGCTAACACAAACAAAAACCCAACAAAAAAGAAAAACCAAACCAAAACAACAAAGAAGACAAAACAAATAAAAAAAAAAAACCCACACCCAAAGCTTCCCTCCCCCCTCCCCACACACCCATATACACACAAACCCCAAACCCTACAAACAAAGAATAAAAAACAAAAAAAATAAAACAACAAGAACAACCACAACAAGGAAAAAAACAATCAAACAAACACATATATACATACACAACAACAACAGCGACAATAACTAACATAGGACAAGAATAACAGCCAAGACAAATGAAGAACAATATAGAACTAACAAAAGACGAGGAAAAGAGTCCAAAATATCCCTCCCCCTCCCCAAGAAAACCACCCTAAACCCAAAACAAACAAAAGGCAAAATAAACCAGAACCCCACCCCCACCACTACCAACAATAACAACAACAATAACCAAATGGATATAAACAGAGGAAACTGATGTATCATTTAAACACTTACATACACATACACATCCTCACCCATATCCCCTTCACCACATAATATACTCATATAAAAAAACAAGAATAACCAACAGCTATTGGATTCAGAGCAAAGAAGTATAACAAAGACATCCATTCCCTCCCTTTCCCCGGGTCATATACACACATGTACATGTGCTCTCACGGAATGTGTGTGTGTGTGTGTGTGTGTGTGTGTGTGTTGTGTGTGTGTGTTGTGTTGTGAATGAGTGTGTGTGTGCACGCGTGCGTGCGTCCGTGTATGTGCGTGTGTGGTGTAGTGTGGTGTGTGTGTTGTATTGTGTTGTGTTATATTGTGTTGTGTGTGTGTTTGTGAACGTGTGTGTTGTGGTTGTTGTGTTGTATTGTTGTTCTGGTGTGTGTCTGTGTGCGAGCATGCGTGCGTGCGAGTGTGGTCTATATGTGTGCGCGCGAGCGTGTATGTGTGTGTGTGTGTGTGTGTGTGTGTGCGCGCGCACGCGCCTGTGTGTATGCCTGTCTATGAGTGTGTTCTCCCCCATCCCCCAGGCTATTTTTCTCACTTGATGTTGTTTTAGGGAACGGGAAAACGACCCCCCCCCTCCCAACCCCTCACACACATCATGACACTATTTCCTTGTACAACCTCACGAATTTTTCACGGGAGGTATGTAGAAGGGAGAAACTATAAAAGAAAAAAAGCAGAGCAGAGTCGGAGGAAGTAGTCTGCCTATGTGCAGACAGACGACCATTAAACGTTGTCGCAGGAAGTGTACTTGATTGAGAGAGAGAGAGAGGAGAAGAGAGAGAAGAGAGAGAGAGAAGAGAGAGAGGGGGGGGGGAGGGAGAGAGGGAGAGGGAAGGGAGAGAGACAAGAGAGAGATGGAGAAAGAGGGAGGGAGAAAGAGAGAGAGGGAAAAAAGAGAGGGAGAAAGAGAGAGGGAGAGAGAGGGAGGGAGAAAGAGAGAGACATAGAGAGAGAGACAGACAGGCAGGCAGGCAGACAGATATACAGATGCAGACAGATAGATTGACAGGAAGTCAGACAGACACAAACAGACACAAAGATCACAGACAACAAGGAAAAAAAACCCAACCGCAACATTATCAGGCTAATCTCTGAAATCTTATTTTACTTCGAAAAACTAACACCCCCCCCTCCAAAAAAAAAAAAAAAATCAAAATAATCAATGCTTCTTTCTCCCCCCCCCCCCCTATCCTCCTTTACTACCCCCCAAAAAACAAAAACTGTAGATAGATTGGAAAGGGTAGTTTGTTTTCGTTTTGCTGTTGTTCGTGGTGGTGGGGGTTTTCTTGTTGTTGTTGTTTCTTTTGGGGAAGGGGGTGGGGTTGGTTGTTGTGTTATCTGGTCTATTGAACAATACATTTTGATTGAGAGGATACCGTTACCAAGTACAAACAAATCCCCAAAATAAATTTATACTCACTCCAGCTCCTCTCTCTCTTCTTCTCTCTCTCTCTCTCTCTCTCTCTCTCTCTCTCTCTCTCTCCTCTCTCTCTCTCTCTCTCTCCTTCTCTCTCTTCTCTCCTTCTCTTTCTCTCATATAATTTGATGTTTAAGAACACCGTTACCGATATCAACCAAGAATTAAAAAAACACCAACAACAACTAACTTTCAGCTCCACCCCCCCCTCCCCCCTTTCCTCCTCTCTCTCTCTCTCTCATCAACTTAGTTTAAGAAGTCCGTACATACTACAACCAAATTTAAAAAACTCTAGCTCCTCTCTTCTCTCTCTCTCTCTTTTCTCTCTCTCTTCTTTCTTCTCTCTCTCTCTCTGTGTGAATCCCTTGTTCTATCCCGGCCCAACAATGTATTGTGTCCAGGCCAATTACATTAAATCATTTCAGAGTTCAAGAGTTCTCTTTCTCCCTTTCCCTCTCTCTCTCTCTTTTTCTCTCTTTCTTTCTCTTCTCTCTCTCTCTCTTTTCTCTCTCTCTCTCCTCCCTCTCTCCTCCCCTCTCTCTCATACAATTGTTAAGAGCACCGCTACCATATTACAACCTATTTTAAAAGAACAACCCAAACAAACAACTAACTCCAGCCTCCTCTCTCTCTCCCTCTCTCTCTCTCTCTCTCTATGATCCATTTGTCTATCCTAATCCCACCCACATATGTATTGTGGTCCCGGGCCAGTCATTAACTCATTTCAAGTTCTAGAGGTTCTCTCTCTCTCCTCTCTTTCTCTCTTCTCTCTCTCTTCTCTCCTCCTCTCTCTCTCTCCCCCCTCTCTCTCTCTGAATGAATACCATGTTCTATCCGAGCCAACAAATGTATTTGGTCCTAGGGACCATATATTAAATCATTTCAGATGTCGAGAGTTCTCTTCTCTCTCTCTCTCTCTTTTTATCTTCTCTCTCTCTCTCTCTCTCCCTCCCTCTCTCCTCTGTGAATGAATCCATTGTTCTATTCCGAGCCAACAATGTTGCCAGAGCCATGCTATGTCTTAAATCATTTCAGAGTTCAGAGAGTTTCTCTCTCTCTCCTCTTCTCTCTCTCTTCTCTCTCCTCTCCTTTCTCTCATTTCTCATATATAATCCATTATTTTGCTCCAACAAAATGTATTGTGGAAGGACTAAATGACATTACATTCTAATCAAAATCTCTCTCTCTCTCTCCACTCCCTCATCCACCATCTGTTATCTTATCTCTTTCTGATCCTCTACTCTCTTCCGTCCCTTTTTTCTTGCTCTCTCTCCCTCGTTCCCCTTTGATTTTCGTTCTCTTTTTTCTTCACCCCTTCGTCTCTCCTCCTCTCCTTACCTCTCCCCCCCCCCCCCCTTCCCCTCTAAAACTCCGTCACTACCAAACACAAACTGCGGAGGCCGACTCCTTGACCCCCTCACTCTTGTAGGCCTAGTTGTGACTGCTAGATGCCATGCAATTTCTTTGTTCCGAAGATACGGTCCCTCCTGCCTGTACTGTGCTGTGCTGTGTGTGCTGTGAGTAGGCAGTCCACCCCAGTGTTCTGATTTTTAAATATATATTATATATATTAAATTTCCTTTATTATATAATTTTTTCACTTTTTTGTGGAAGGACGTTAAAACTGAAGAACTACTACTACTACTACTACTACTACTACGCACACACACACACACACACACACACACACATCTGTGTTCTGATTTCCTTTATGGGCTCATTGTCTGAGTCCTCTGATGAGACTCGGTTTGGGGGTGGGGGTGTGGGTGGTGGTGGTGGGGGGGTGGTGGGGTGGGGGGGGTGGGAGGCGGAGTGGGGGAGGGGTGGTGGGGTTGTGGGAGGGGATGGGGGCGGGATGGGGGGTGGATGGTGGGGGGGGTGGTGGAACCGAAACGAAACAGCCGATGAATAAATAAAGAAAAACAACTACACACACGCGTATGCCCTTCAAAAACTCACGTTCGGACGCATGCACGCACAAACACACACACACACACACACACACTCACGCACGCACGCACGCACGCACACCTGCAAACATGTCTTATGTCTATGCAACATTGTTCTTAGATAGATGGCTTGATGAAAAAAAGCAAATGCATTGCTTATTCAATGTACCATCTGGAAATAAAATTTTGACTTGACTTGACTTGACTTGACATGCACACACACCAAACACGCGCGCGCGCGCATTAGCAAGCAACTTCTTTTAAATTGTCATCAACAACCAATATCAAACGAAAGGTATTGCTTTGACTGCTTTTTACACACAGGTAAAAGAAATTGGGGATCATGTCCGAAAATAATTGATGGATAATCATCTTATCGTATCCAAAACCGAATATAAAAACAAATATCCCTCGAGAGGCATCACAACAATTATGGACGGCTGCCGTAAAATGATGTCAGGTTGGACAGTAGAAATAATGATAGTATACTGCAATAATATGATGCAATGTAGTGTAATGAAGCAAACACTTGTATAGGACGATCCTTTATGATTTTAAATAAACAGAAAAGCAAGAATGATACAGA
>CM054140.1:18980249-18987749 GCA_028751875.1 Rapana venosa | reverse complement strand
TTTGTCGCTTTTTTTGTTTGTTTGTCTCGTGGTTATGTGTCTTGATAAATCTTTGATTTAAAATATGTTTTTGTTCATTATGTTTAAGGAGAGTTGCATGCGTGTAAATGATTTCAGTGCAAGCGCTTCGATTTGTTTGTTTTTACAAGATTCAGCGCTATATAAATTCCCTATTATTATTATTATTATTATTATTATTATTATTATTATTATTATTAAATCAGTTTAAAAAACGATTGAGAAGTTGTTAAGTGGTACCGGTAACCTCTGCGCTTCTTTACCTTCACTACAATTTTCACATTGATAGTGGCTCTGTGTATCTTATGAGGTTTGGGATAATTATATAGTTTTCTGTGAGAGTCTCTGTCATTCTTCAGAAAACTTATATAGATATTATGGTTAAAAAATAGTTGTGCTTATTCTCTGATAAGGATTAGCCCCCATAAAGCTGAACCAAGAACATGTCACGATTATCATTTAGTAAAGAAGAAGGGAAGAAAAGAATTAGGAAAAAAAGAAGAAGAAAGACAACAAGAATGAAAACGGAAACAAAAAAGGAAGAAGAAGACAAGAAGGAAAGAATTGTAGAACAGAAAGAAAAGAGAACATAACAGAAAAAAGTGAAAGAAGAAGGGAAATGACAAAAAGGCAGGATAAAGAGAAAAGAAAGCGAAGAATACGGAGAAGAAGAAGAAGAAGAAGAAGAAGAAGAAGAAGAAGAAGAAGAAGAAGAAGAAGAAGAAGAAGAAGAAGAAGAAGAAGAAGATGGAGAAGAAGAAGCAGAAGAAGATGGAGGAGAAGAAGAAGAAGGATTGCGAAGAAGAAATGCGAAGAAGAATTGCGAAGAAGAAGAATTGCGAAGAAGAAGAATGCGAAGAATTGCGAAGAATTGCGAAGAATTGCGAAGAAGAAGAAGAAGAAGAAGAAGAAGAAGAAGAAGAACAAGAAGAACAAGAAGAACAAGAAGAAGAACAAGAAGAAGAACAAGAAGAAAATGAGAACAAGAAGAAGAACAAGAAGAAGACGAAGAAGAAGAGAAGATGAAGAAAAGAAGAAGAAGAGAGAAGAAGAAGAAGAAAAGAAGAAGAAGAAGAAGAAGAAGAAGAAAGAAGAAGAAGAAGAAGAAGGAGAAGAAGAAGGAAGGAAGGAGGAGTTGAGGACGTTGCAGTTTAATCTTCTAGAACCATAAACATATCAGCAAAATATCCCATGAAAGGTCAGATACGACAGCTAAGATCTATTACTTTCAAACACACTCCTAAAGGCATATGCACGCAAGCCTGATATGAGTCGCGCGCGCTCGCACGCACGCACGCACGCACGCACGCACCGACGCACGCACACACACACACACACACGCACGTTCACACACAATAGGATATGCTATGCATGTAGTATGCACACTCGCACGCACACATGCGCAGGCCCACATGCACAGACAAAAAATTATGCACACACAGTACGTACGTACGCACTTCAGCATGAAATATGCACACACACACACACACACACAACACACACACACACACACACACACACACACACACACACACTCACACATACACACACACACATATGTACCACACACACACACACACACACACACGCGCGCGCGCGCACGCGCGAGCACCCATACATATACACACACACTCGCTGACATTCTAATGAAAAAAAGCTTGTAAACAACCCTCAATAAAGTACATTTTTACTTGACGCCAAAACACACACACACACACACACACACACATACACACACACACACACACATACACTCACACACACACATACACACACACTCAAAACACACACACACACACACACACACACACACATACACACACACACACACACTCACCCCCACCCCCCCACCCCACACACACACCCCAACTCACACACATATCCCCCCCCCCCCCCCCCACACACACACACACAAACACACCAGCTGAATGCATTCCAAAACTTCCAAAACTATCCTCAGTGTCCTGTAGATTTACCTGAAGAGACCTTCTAAGAAAGTCCCATCCAAAGCACACAGCCAAGTACCACATCGGGCATTGCAAAATTAATTATGATAATGATTATAACCTTAACACGTTTTAACACGTGTGTCCTATCTTTGTATGTGTGTGTGTGTGTGTGTGTGTGTGTGTGTGTGTGTGTGTGTGTGTGTGTGTTGTGTGTGTGTGTGTGGTGTGTGTTGTGTGGTGTGGTGGTGGTGGTGTGAGGTGTGTGGTTGTGGTGGTGGTGGTGGTGGTGCGTGTGTGTGTGTGTGTGTGTGTGTATGTGGTCGTGTGTGTGTGTGTGCGGTGTGTAGTGTGGTGTTGTGTGTGTGGTGGTGGTGGTGGTGGTGGTGGTGGTGGTGGTGGTGGTGTGTGTGTGTGTGTGTGTGTGTGTGTGTGTGTGTGTGTGTGTGTGGTCATGCTCTCTCTGTCTCTGTCTCTGTCTGTTTCTATCACTGTCTCCGTCTATCTCTCTCTCTCTCCTCTCCCTCTGTGTGTGTGTGTGTATGTGTGTGTGTGTGTGTGTGTGTGTGTGTGTGTGTGTGTGTGTGTGTGTGTGTGTGTGTGTGATATCTTTGTAGAGCTTCTGTTAGTGTGTGTTGAACGTCTGTCTGGTTGTCTGTCTGGCTGTCTGGCTGACTGTTCGTCTGTCTGTCTGGCTGGCTGGCTGTCCGTCTGTCTGGCTGGCTGGCTGGCTAGATGAGTCACTCTGTGTATACATTATTATTATTATTATTATTATTATTATTATAGCGTCTGTGTCTCTCTGTATTCTGTATTTCATGGTTGTAACGTGTGTGTGTGTGTGTGTGTGTGTGTGTGTGTGTGTGTTTATGTGTGTGTGTGTGTGTGTGTGTGTGTGTGTGTGTGTGTGTGTGTGTGTGTGTGTGGTTATGTATGCGTGTTGTTTCTGTTATTCTGTCTTTCTCGCTCCTTTTTTTTTTTTTATTCAATGCCTGTTTATCAAAGAGACAGTTATTCTCTGTCTTTTTACTAAGTCTATGTTCCCTCTCTTTTTCTCTCTCTACTTCTGTCTGTCTGTCTGCCTGTGTGCGTGTCTGTCTGTCTCTGTCTCTGTCTCTGTCTCTCTCTCTCTCTCTCTCTCTCTCTCTCTCTCTCTCTCTCTCTCTCTCTCTCGTGTGTGTGTGTGTGTGTGTGTGTGTGTGTGTGTGTGTGTGTGTGTGTGTGTGTGTGTGTGTGTGTGTGTGTGTTGTGTGTGTGTGTGTGTGTGAGTGCGAGTGTCCATTGTGTGTGTGTGTGTGTGTACTTATGAGTGTCTGAATTTTTAAAAATAAAAATCTCCTAATCATACTGTGAACGGTCGCACGCGTGTGTATTATTCGATAGCAAGCGCTTTGATTCGTTTGTTTTACACGATTCAGCACTATAGAAATTCCATACTCCATTATTACTATTGATACCATTACTACGATCATGCAATGCGGTGGAATGTAATTCAATAATATTACTATTACAACATGGCACCATACTGTATAAAACAGCCAGCAGGGCACATCACAGCAAATTTCAACACAACCTATGAGAAACACAAATCAATACAATGCAACACAACACAATGCAATACACAGCAATGCAAAGCAAAACAAAACATAAAATCACATAGCATAACAATGCAATTCAACCCGGCGTAATCCAAGATGGCGCACGGCAATATTCAAGAATATAAAGCAATACCACAAACGGTACAAAACGTTACAACACAACTCAACCCAACCAGAAAAAAAAATTCAAGCCGGTAACCCCAGCAGTAAAAGAAAAGAGAAGAGGGAAAGAAGAGATGAGAGGAGAGAATAAAAGAGAAGAGAGGAGAGGAGAAGAAAAGAGAGGAGAGGAGAAGGAAAGAAAAGAGAGGAGAGGAGAAGAAAAGAGAGGAGAAGAAGAGAAGAGAGGAGAGGATGGAATAAAAGAAAAGAGAAGAAGATAGGAGAGAATAAAAGAGAAGAGAAGAGAGGAGAGGAGAGAATAAAAGAGAAGAGACTTCAGAGGAGAGAAGAGGAGAAGATTGGAGAAGAAAAGAGAGGAGAGGAGAAGAGAAGAAAAGAGAGGAGAGGAGAAGAGAAGAGAAGAGAGGAGAGGAGAAGAGAAGAGAGGAGAGAAGGCAAGAGAAGAGTAGAGAAAAGAAGAAAGATAAGAGGAGAGAAGAGAAAAAGAAGAAAAGATAAGAGAAGACAAGAGAAGAGTAAAGAAGAAAAGATCAGAGGAGAGAAGAGAAAAAGAAGAAAAGATCAGAGAAGAGAGGAGAAGAGTAGAGAAGAGACGAGAGGAGAAGAGAGGAGAGAAGACAAGAGAAAAGAGAAGTGAAGAGGAGAGAAGAGTAGAGAAAAGAAGAGAAGAGAAAAGAAGAAAAGAGAGAAGACAAGACAAGAGAAGGGATAATGTGATTTTCCCTCAATACAGAAGAGAAAAGACAGGGACAGCTCCAACCAGAGCTAAGAGAACAGCCCAAACTAGCACTCCGAGATCTTGATGCCACTTGGTGCCAATCGTGGATTAATCCCTCCAGAATCCCTTCTTGTCAACTGCCAGAATCCCCCTAGCGATCCCCTTGCAGTTGTTTACGTGCGCAGTGTCTGCTTCTGCTACCTATCTTGTTTTGGGATTTTTTGGGGGGGGGGGGGGGGGGGGGGGGGGGGGGGTGTTTGGTTTGGTTGTTGACAGCATTCTGATGTAGTATGGCGATTCTACTGGCGTCAAAAGTGTGTAAGGTTTTTTTTCTTCTCTTCTGTCTCGTGAAAATGGGTAATTAATTATCGTGATAGTACTACTACAAGAACAACGCGCGCTAAATAATTTCGTGTAACGCACGGGACCTCGGTTTTATCGTCTCATCCGAAAGACTAGCGCCCAGACCACCACTCATCTTGCGCACACGTTAAATCCTGTTCCGGTTTTCGTAAGAGTAGGCCATTGTAAGCCAGTGGGAGCAGATGACAAAATTGACAAAACTGCATACACAAAGGGACTAGATGTAAAAAACAAAAAGCACATAAGTGCTTATTTCATTATCCTCGATATAAAATAATAATAATAATAATAATAATAATAATATTAATATTAATAATAATGATTATGATAATATTAACATCAACAACAACAACGATAATAATAATAATAATAATAATAATATTAATAATAATAATAATAACAATGATGATGATGATGATGATGATAATGATGATGATGATGATGATGATGATGATATAAAAAAACCCAAGAATAACGGATAGGGGGAGAAGGTTTGGGGCCCAAACGGGGATTCGAACCACCGCACACTTCCGACCCGGACTTTTCGCTGTCTAGGCAGGTGCGTTACCTCTAGACCACCGATCCTCGGGAGAAGGCAGAAAGGCCACACAGCGCCTGTGCTTTCAAGTCAAGTCAAGTCAAGTCAAGTCAAGTCAAGTCAAATCAAAGTCAAAAACACTTTAATCATCCCATGAAGAGCAATTACAACACTGACAGGCACATTAACACGTATCATGCATTATCTCGAAAGACACAAGAAAGATACATTTAAAATTGGTATGAACAGTCCAAGATAGTTTCAAAAACAAAACCAAAAAAATTCCCCAAAAAACATACAAAAAAGAAAAAAATTAATCACACACACATACGCACGCGGGTGCGCGCACACACACACGGCGTACGCACACACACACACACACACTCACACACACACACACACACACACACACACACACACACACACACACACACACACACACACACACCACACACACACACCACAATGTAGGAATACAATGTTGTAAAAAAACCCACATTGATTGGAAAAGACATGATATGATATAAACTTATAATTTACGTGTGCACGCACGCACTCACTCACTCACTCACTCACACACGCACACACATGTGCGCTCACCCATACACACACACACACCAATATAATTATGAACACAGTTTTATAAAGTTTGATAAAGTCTGCATGTATACAAGCAGAAGTAGGCCACACACACAAGTCGATCAATCGATCGATCGCTCGCTCCTCTGCCTATCTTCCTCACACACACAGCACGTAGGGGAGGGGGGGAAGGAGGATGGGGGTGGGGGTGGGGGGTACGGGATAGTCTGGTGGTTAGCGTGATGCGCTCGCGATCTGCTGACCCGAGTTCGATTCCCGTTCAAGAGGAATTTCTTCCTCTCTGGAGTTAACATCAGTGCCGACTCCTTTCTCCCCCCCCCCCCCCCCCCCCCCCCCCCCCCCCCCCCCCCCCCCCCCCCCACAAAAAAGTCCTTCGGATGAGACAATAAATAAGCCGAGGTCCCGTGTACGAACGCACGCGAACGAACGTCTTGCGCACACGTTATAAAACCCGTTCCGCTTTTCGGAAGAGTAGGCTATTGCGTGCCGGTGGGAATGGATGACAATAGTTATTTACAAAACTGCATACACGCGGGGACTATGCTAAAAACAAAAACAAAAGGCACGCCAGAGCTTATATCCTCGAAAAAAATAGAATAAAAATTAAAAAAACAAAAAACAAAAAAAAACAACCAGTAGTCGCTCTGTACTCTAGGGACAAGATGACATGGCCAGGCTTCAAACAGCCATTCCCCCACCCCCCACCCTCCCCTTAGTGATTCTGGTCCTTCTAGCTTTGACTCTCCTCCTCAAAATGAGTTGCAATGCACCAGTGGTCAATTTTTTGAGAAGTTGACCTTTTTAAAAAAAAAATCTGCAATTAAAAAAAAGGCTATTCAGTTAAAAGAAAAGAAAAGAAAATCGGACAAAAATCTATTTCCCCCGTGGGGATGCCAGGGGGCATGTCAGTATAAACAGCACCCCTCACCTTCTGGAAATTCTGTGCTTGAAATTTCCTCTTTTCTATCCCTCTCTTTGTTTCTGCCTTGCTCCTTTGTCTTCCTGTCACCTCCTCCTTCTTGTTTTTTGGTTGTTTTTGACTTCTTGGTCCATTCTCCTGCGGGGTGTTTTTTTTTTTTTTCCCGCAGAAAGACTTGAAAGATAACATTTCTCTCTTAATATGTCGTAGTCAGATGCGCTGGGTCTGACTTGCCAGGCGCTTAGCGGCAGCGTGACGCAATTTTGCTCATATAACAGACTCAATAGGCTGGCCCCTGGAGAAGTTGAGGTCTCTGATGCCTCACTCCCTAACGACCACACAGGTTAGGGGAACACCTTTTACATTTACCTCTTTAACAGACAACAATAGTTGTTGTCTGAGTGTTCGACGACGACGAAGAAGAAAGACGAATCTGTAAAAGAAAACGTTATTAGAAAACTGAAATATCAGAATTCAGGAAGTTCAAATAAAAAAAAGAGATCAATTAACAAATATTTACCTCGTAGTTCGTGGCCAATGATGAAGGGTTGAGTGTTTTTTAAAACGCTTTTTTTCTTTTAAAGCAAAAGCAAAAACAAAACTACCTCATTGATACTTCCTTCGGATGAGACTATAAACCGAGGAGGTCCCGTGTGCGAACGCACGCAGAACATCTT
>CM054140.1:18965249-18970249 GCA_028751875.1 Rapana venosa | reverse complement strand
AGTACAGTAGTAGTACAGTAGTGCTACTGTACTACTACTGTACTACTACTACTACTACTACTACTACTACTACTACTACTACTACTACTGCTGCTGCTGCTGCTGCTGCTGCTGCTGCTGCTGCTCCTACTGCTACTACTCCTGCTGCTGCTGCTGATGATGATAATGATGACAATGATATAAACACAGGCATAAAGTCCCTTTTGAAGGAACTAAACATATACTTGTTCAACACACACACACACACACACACACACACACACACACACACACACACACACACACACACACACACACACACAACACACACACACACACACACACACACACACACACACACACACACACACACACACACACACACACACAAAAGAAAATGAGTGGTTTGGGAAGCAAAGTAAAGAGAATGGCGATAATTTCTAAGAGACCTATGAAAAATAGGCTTCAAATTCTGATCATCTTTATCTCGTCTTTTCTTTGCTACGGGTGGGCTTGTCCCTATCATTAAGCTGCATCAATGCGTAATTTCTACATTTTCAAAGTGGTTGGTAGAGAAGGCTAAACTATTTGGCCATTGATGTGAAACTATCTCTATCCTTCTTTCCTTTGTTAATCAGTCTATCTCTATCCTTCTTTCCTTTGTTAATCAGTCTATCTCTATCCTTCTTTTCTTTGTTAATCAGTTTTTAAAAAACCCAACAACAACCAAACAAAACATACTATTGTTGATTATGACATAATGAAAGAACAAGATACAAGCAAAGAAACAAGCAATAATGGACATCATCAACACATTTTCTTAATGGTTAATTGACAAACAGGCCCCAATTTTAGATCTTGTTGCATGATTTTCGTTATTTGCGTGTCATTCATTTGTTGTTATTGCTCTTGTCAAACTGATGATGATAATGGCCAGTGTGTATGTGTGTGTGTGTGTGTGTGTGTTGTGTGTGTGTGTGTGTGTGTGTGTGTGTGTGTGTGTGTGTGTGTGTGTGTGTGTTGTCTGCCTGCCTGTCTGTTTGTCTGTCTGTCTGTGCACACACGAAAGTACTATCACACTGATTTGTGATCAAATTTTATATCAGAATAAATGACCTATGTTGCCACTAATGTTGTTCTTTATCACTGTTACTTTTCCAGCAGATTTTTCATTCAAAGAAGAGAAAAAAATGAAAAACAACAAAACAAAACAAAAACAAAACGAAACCAAGCAACAACAAAAAAGAAGGCAGACCCCCCTCCCCACCCCGAAAACAAAATAAACATAAAAAAACAGCCATCGAACGAAGTGCTGGCAAAATTGGGCACTAAAAGCTCAAAGCGATTATAAGACAATCATGGATACTGCTCAGCTTTCTTAAACCCTCCCCTTACCGTCTTTTATCAATAAAAGCTTATGTATGTGCTCTTTGTTCTAATTAATTTTCTAGTTTTGTTTGCTGCCTCATCTTCCTGTCCTGCTGCTCCCTACCCCGCTCATTCCAATCTCTCCACACCTCAGCTATACCCAGATTCCTCATGTGGCATCCTCAGGGTCGGAAGTCCACAAGGGAGCCCATCACTATCAGGCCGCCGTGGGGCCACCAGCCAGAGGGGCCCCTCCTGCACTGCTGCTGGGTCACTTTAGTGGAGTTCAGTGGTGCCTGTTCTGAGCTAACATACGCAGGGCAACCACGTACTAAGCTCCCTTACTGACGCTCAGTCGCGGAGCCAGACTGAGTGAGTTGCCCTACCCGGGGTTTGGAGCTACCCCACAAAGCCCCTAGCCCTCCAAGACCTTCTCCCATGAACCTCCAACCTGGAAGGCTGTGACACAAACTCACTCGCCACAGGCACAGAGAGTGTACCGGGAAATCAAAACTGAGGTCACCATGAGACCAGAGCAGCCGGGGGATCATTTCATCAGAGACAATAATATTGTCTTGTATGGCTTGCTTGATGATCCATGGTGATGATGATGATGATGATGATGATGATGATGATGATGATGATGGATGATGATGATGATGATGATGATGATGATGATGTAATGATGCGGCTATGGAAGTTCATGTAGTTTGAGACTACGTGACTGGGCTGTACTCTACACTTCCTATTGTAATAATAATATTTATATCCTGGCGTTAAACCGGGCCTGAGAGATACAGACACCTGCAGTGTTGGTCAGGTAATTTGAGCCACACTCTCAACATCGCATCCGTAAAGAGGATGAAGCTCAACTGTGTTGTTTTTCCCTGTCTTCCCAAATGACCCTATAGTAAACTCACTCTGGGTATAAGAGCCGGCTAGAGTCAGATTTTTGTTTTAGAAAAATCGCTAGCTCTTAAGAGATTCGAACCCGCGACCTTCCTTCAAGGTGTTAACCACTTGCGCGCTATGGTGGCTGGTTCTAGTTCTGCTCTGTACTTTTTGTATTCACAGAAAATATCAAGACATTGCGCAAGTAAAATAGAAACAAAATCGCGAAGAAAATGCGACAACACAGCTAGTTTTAGTATCTACGGTAAATAACTCCCCTACCCCCTTCACATATTGTTTTTATTTTATTTAGTTGTTTTATTTCGAGTATAGTGGAAAAACACTCGTGTGCTTTTTTCATCCAGTCCCCGGGTCTATGCAGTTTGTCAATTTTGTCATCCGTTCCCACCTCGGCACACAATGGCCTACTTTTCCGAAAAGCGCAAGATATTCTGCGTACGTTCGCACACGGGGCCTCGGTTTATAGTCTCATCCGAAGGACTTTTTGGGGAGAGTGGAGTCGGCACTGATGTTAACTCCAGAGGAAAAAAAATCCTCTTGAACGGGAATCGAATCCGGGTCAGCAGATCACGAATACATCACTCTTAACAACCAGGCTATCCCGTCCATAGCTCTGAACAGTTTGACGACAACAACATTTGCTGTACTTTTTTCTTCTGTCATATATTTAAAAAATAATCACCCAGATCCCAGCTTCAGCACGAAACGTGGGCCTTGGGTTCAATAGAAGCCGAAAGGAAAACGCAGTCAGGTAGACCTGTCTTTGAAAACAGGTTTTATTTCCATGTGGCGTGCACAGCCATTCTCAGTTAAGCTGCCCACGATCGATGCCGGCCATTGATTGATGATGGCCGTACATACCAGCTGACACGTATAGCATTACTATCATTACCTTCGGGTTTGATTTCTTTTTTTTACAACCCCCCCCCCCCCCCCCCCCCCACTAAGATTACAAACTTAACTGTAATTCAGAGACGTCCAAAAGACACCGGCGAAGAATAAACGACACTTGCTAATTCTACAACAAAAATGTTTGCTTTTTAAAAATTATTATCATTGATGTTTGTGTGAATTGCGTTTTAAACTTAAAGAGTTTGTCTTGAAACTGCTATCTATTTCTTTATCGTTCTCTGTCTGCCTGTCTGTCTGTCTGTCTTTCTTTATTTCTCTATACAGAATAGTTTAGGATTAGCAGTATTTAGAGCCTTTTGATCACGAGAACGAAGTGGAGAATAAGACTGGGCGCATACGTACTATACACAATGTAGAAATGATCACCGCATTTAAAAAAAAAAAGAGAATCAACCCTTTAGGACTTATAAAGCAGATTCAAACTAATCAATTCAACCACCGACACAATACCAACACAATGACCATACTAGTTGAAACACAGTTGATATGATGAAGAACTGTACTGATACACAATCGTCCAAATATAGTTCATACGATGATTAACAATCCTTGTCCAAAACACATATTTACCAATAATCACACTGTCCCCCAAAAAAACCCACACACCACTGTTTATAACACAACCATACTCCTCCAAAAACACTATTATTAATTTTCACGAAGAATTAAACCACACGCGTCAACACACACAATCCAAAATCCCGAATCTCCCTCACACAGCAATTAGAACACAGTAACCGAACCTCTCTCTCTCTCTCTTACACCACACACCAACACACACACAAAAAACACACACAACACACCGTCACCATCACCACCACCACCACCACCACCACCACCTACCATTATCCCACTGATTGATCTTTAGCACAGATTGGCCAAGAAGAAGAAAAGAAGGACAAGAAGAAGAAGAAGAAGAAGAAGAAGAAGAAAGAAGAAGAAGGAGGAGGAGGAGGAGAAGAAGAAGAAGTCGTACACATCCTTATCGGGACAAGACTTCGGTTTGACAGAGTACAGATCGATACAGTCAGGTATGAGTGGGGGACCATCCCGTGACGCTCATTCTCTCCGCCATATGCAGTATATGTATATAGATATATAATAAAACGTCATCTGGACGCGTGTACGTATCGCTAAGCGGGACTTTTTCCTCGTTCGATCCTCAACATATGGACTGTGTTATAAAAAAACAACAACAACTCACACCCAAAAAACGAAAAAAGAAATAGCACATATGTGTTGTAGGTTGATGGCTGAATTTTATTTTTATTTATCTTTTTTTATTTTTATTTATTTTTTTTTTTTTACTACAGGTGGTCATAGATTGTGTGGGTGGTCGTAGTGTTACAACTCCCCCCCCCCCAAAAAAAAAAAAAAAAAAAATCCAGCGACCTTCTAACCACGAATGATAGGAGTTTTGTTGTTGTTGTTGTTGTTTTTTTTAAGTACGAGTGACCTGTGTGTGTGTGTTGGTTTCAGTTTGTTCAAATTGTAGTTTTGTTTTTGGTTTGGTCTGGTTTTGGGGGTATTGTTACAACGACATACACGGTCTACATGTATAGTCCATACATTGCGTAGTAATAATTATGGCAAGGTAGTTGGGAGACTGGCAGAAAATCGATGGACAGAGTTTTTTGTTGTTGCTGGTTTGTGTGCGTTAGGGTTTTTCTCTCCCCTGAACATACGCGTGATGAGGGTGAATGACACTAGCATGCAGTGATACTTGAAACCCGTTTTGATTGTAGCGGTTGTTGAATTGAATCTGATAAGCCTTTACATTTGAAATACCATCTTGAATTGCAGTAAACGCTGTTTTGCACTGGATAAAA
>CM054140.1:18957749-18960249 GCA_028751875.1 Rapana venosa | reverse complement strand
GTGGTGTGGTGGGTATGTAGTGTAGTGTGGTGTGGTGTGTGTGGTGTAGTGTAGTGTGTAGTGTGGTGTGTGTGTGTGTGGTGTGGTGTGTAGTGTAGTGTAGTGTAGTGTAGTGTAGTGTAGTGTGGTGTAGTGTAGTGTGGTGTGGTGTGGTGTAGTGTGGTGTGGTGTGGTGTAGTGTGGCGTGGTGTAGGGTAGGAGTAGTGTGGTAGTGTTGTGTGGTGTAGTGTAGTGTGGTATAGTGTGGTTGTGGTGGTGTGTGTGGTGTGGTGTGGTGTTAGTGTAGTGTAGTGTGGTGTGGTGTGGTGTGTGTAGTGTTGTGTAGTGTGTGTAGTGTAGTGTAGTGTAGTGTAGTGTAGTGTGGTGTAGTGTAGTGTAGTGTTGTAGTGTAGAGTGTAGTGTATGTAGTGTAGTGTAGAGTGTGGTGTGGTGTAGTGTGGTGTAGTGTAGTGTGGTGTAGAGTAGTGTGGTGTAGTGTAGAGTGTAGTGTAGTGTAGTGTAAGTGTGGTGTGGTGTGGTGTGGTGTAGTGTAGTGTAGTGTAGTGTAGTGTGGTGTGGTGTATGTGGTGTAGTGTGGTGTGTGGTGTGGTGTAGTGTAGTGTAGTGTAGTGTAGTGTAGTGTAGTGTAGTGTAGAGTAGAGTAGTGTAGTGTAGTGTGGTGTAGTGTGGTGTGGTGTAGTGTGGTGTGGTGTGGTGTAGGTGTGGTGTAGTGTGGTGTGGTGTGGTGTAGTGTAGTGTAGTCTAGTGTAGTGTGGTGTGGTTTGGAGTGGTGTGGTGTGGTGTGGTGTGGGTGAGTGTAGTGTGGTGTGGTGTAGTGTAGTGTGGTGTGGTGTTAGTAGTGTAGTGTAGTGTAGTGTAGTGTGGTGTGGTGTGGTGTGGTGTAGTGTAGTGTAGTGTAGTGTAGTGTGGTGTAGTGTAGTGTGGCGTGGTGTAGTGTGGTGTAGTGTAGTGTAGTGTAGTGTAGTCTAGGAGTTATGTGTAAAGACAGAGAGCTAGAGAGAGAGATGAGAGCAGAGAAGAGAGAGAGAGAGGTAGAGAGAGAGAGAGAGAGAGGCAGAAGAGAGAGAGGCAGAGAGAGAGAGAGAGAGGAGAGAGGCAGAGAGAGAGAGAGAGAGAGAGGAGAGAGAGAGAGGAGAGAGAGAGAGAGAAGAGAGAAGGAGAGAGAGAGAGAGAGAGAGAGTGACAGACAGAGAGAGTGACAGACAGAGACTGAGAGAGAGAGACTGAGAGAGACAGAGACACAGCGAGAAGTCCCATGGGAGTATTCGACCAGACCTTACTCAAATCGAAACATCCGCAGAAAATGTCGATATTAATTCACCTACCCCTCCCGCGCGCGTGCGTGTGTGTGTGTGTGTGTGTGTGTGTGTGTGTGTGTGTGTGTGTGTGTGTGTGTGCGTGCGTGCGCGCGTGTGTGTGTGTGTGTGCGTGCGTGCGTGCGTGCTGTGTGTGTGTGTGTGTGTGTGTGTGTTCAGACTCAATCATGTTCTTTCTGACAAAACAACTAACGTCGATATCGCAATATCCGCCCTCACACCATAGGGAACAAGAAAGCCGAAAAATATGAAAGAAAAGAAGACAGAAGGAAAGAAAGAATGAAAGAAAGAAAGAAAGAAAGGAAGAAAGAAAGAAAAAGAAAGAAGAAAAAAAGAAAGAAAGAAAGGACGAGATAGCCTAGTGGTTAGAACATTGCATTCGCAATCTGACGACCCGGATTCGATTCCCGTTCAAGGGGATAATTATTTTCCCCTGGAGTTAACATTAGTGCCGACTCCACTCTCCCCCCCAAAAGTCCTTCGGATGAGACTATAAACCGAGGAGGTCCCGTGTGCGAACGCACGCAGAACATCTTGCGCACACGTTAAATCATGTTCTGCTTTTCGTAAGAGTAGGCCATTGTGTGCCGGTGGGAACAGATGACATAATATAAAAAACCGCATACACAAAGGGACTGGATGTAAAAAAAAAAAAAGCATCACACAAGTGCTTATTCCATTATCCTCGATATAAAAGAATGAAATAAAAATGAAAATGAAAATAGTTTCCCTTTTTCCTAACTCTTCTCTCTCTCTCTCTCTCTCTCTCTCTCTCTCTCTCTCTCTCTCTCTCTCTCTCTCTCTCTCTCTCTCTCTCTCTCTCTCTCACACACAACACACACACACACACACACACACACACACACCCTCCAAGCCTAACTAACCCCCCCCCCCCCCTTCCCTGCCTCCTAGCTGGTCGTGGTAGTTTCCCTTTGCTAGCAGTTCTCTCTCTCTCTCTCTCTCTCTCTCTCTCTCTCTCTCTCTCTCTCTCTCTCTCACACACAGACACACAGACACAGACACAGACACACACACACACACACACTCTCTCTCTCTCTCTCTCTCTCCTAACTAACCATGCACCCCTCCCCACCACCCTACCCTCTGCCTTAAATTTGTACCCCCCGGACAGAAAGTTAGTAAAGGTATGTATGTATGTATGTATGTATGTATGTATGTATGAA
>CM054140.1:18925249-18947749 GCA_028751875.1 Rapana venosa | reverse complement strand
TAAGCTGTGACACTAAATTTACTAAAACACCTTTAAACTGTGACACCACAGGTTCAGACTTACTTCAGCAACCACTAAACCAGCGTTAAAGAGTTTGATCAACAGTTGTTAAATCAACGTTAAACTCTTAAGTCTCTGCTCTGTAAAACAGCTTTAAACCTTTGATATCTAAGTTTCTCTAAAAACAGCTTTTAACTGTGACACCAACAGCCGTTAAAACAGCTTTGAACCGTGACACCACAGCTTCAAACTGTAACACCAACAACCCGTATAAACCAGAGTTAAAGTGTGAGACCAACAACTGCTAGAACAACGTTACAAAACTGTGACACTCAGCTCTTTAAATCGGCTTTAAACTCTAAATGTTTCAGCTCTTTTAAAACAGCGTTAAACTCTAATATTTCAGCTCTTTAAAACAGCGTTAAACTCTAATATTTCAGCTCTTTAAAACAGCGTTAAACTCTAATATTTCAGCTCTTTAAAACGGCGTTAAACTCTTAATATTTCAGCTCTTTTAAAACAGCGTTAAACTCTTAATATTTCAGCTCTTTTAAAACAGCGTTAAACTCTAATATTTCAGCTCTTTAAAACAGCGTTAAACTCTAATATTTCAGCTCTTTAAAACAGCGTTAAACTCTTAATATTTCAGCTCTTCTAAAACAGCGTTAAACTCTAATATTTCAGCTCTTTAAAACGGCGTTAAACTCTTAATATTTCAGCTCTTTTAAAACAGCGTTAAACTCTTAATATTTCAGCTCTTTTAAAACAGCGTTAAACTCTAATATTTCAGCTCTTTAAAACAGCGTTAAACTCTAATATTTCAGCTCTTTAAAACAGCGTTAAACTCTTAATATTTCAGCTCTTCTAAAACAGCGTTAAACTCTAATATTTCAGCTCTTTAAAACGGCGTTAAACTCTTAATATTTCAGCTCTTTTAAAACCGCGTTAAACTCTAATATTTCAGCTCTTTAAAACGGCGTTAAACTCTAATATTTCAGCTCTTTAAAACAGCGTTAAACTCTAATATTTCAGCTCTTTAAAACAGCGTTAAACTCTAATATTTCAGCTCTTTAAAACAGCGTTTAAACTCTAATATTTCAGCTCTTTTAAAACAGCGTTAAACTCTTAATATTTCAGCTCTTTTAAAACAGCGTTAAACTCTAATATTTCAGCTCTTCAAAACAGCGTTAAACTCTAATATTTCAGCTCTTTAAAACAGCGTTAAACTCTAATATTTCAGCTCTTTAAAACAGCGTTAAACTCTAATATTTCAGCTCTTTTAAAACAGCGTTAAACTCTAATATTTCAGCTCTTTAAAACAGCGTTAAACTCTAATATTTCAGCTCTTTAAAACAGCGTTAAACTCTAATATTTCAGCTCTTTAAAACAGCGTTAAACTCTAAATATTTCAGCTCTTTTAAAACAGCGTTAAACTCTTAATATTTCAGCTCTTTTAAAACAGCGTTAAACTCTAATATTTCAGCTCTTTAAAACGGCGTTAAACTCTTAATATTTCAGCTCTTTTAAAACAGCGTTAAACTCTTAATATTTCAGCTCTTTTAAAACGGCGTTAAACTCTTAATATTTCAGCTCTTTAAAACAGCGTTAAACTCTAATATTTCAGCTCTTTAAAACAGCGTTAAACTCTAATATTTCAGCTCTTTAAAACAGCGTTAAACTCTAATATTTCAGCTCTTTAAAACAGCGTTAAACTCTAATATTTCAGCTCTTTTAAAACAGCTTTAAACTCTAATATTTCAGCTCTTTAAAACAGCGTTTAACTCTAATATTTCAGCTCTTTAAAACGGCGTTAAACTCTTAATATTTCAGCTCTTTTAAAACAGCGTTAAACTCTTAATATTTCAGCTCTTTTAAAACAGCGTTAAACTCTTAATATTCCAGCTCTTTTAAAACAGCGTTAAACTCTAATATTTCAGCTCTTTAAAACAGCGTTAAACTCTAATATTTCAGCTCTTTAAAACAGCGTTAAACTCTAATATTTCAGCTCTTTAAAACGGCGTTAAACTCTTGATATTTCAGCTCTTTTAAAACAGCGTTAAACTCTAATATTTCAGCTCTTTTAAAACAGCGTTAAACTCTAATATTTCAGCTCTTTAAAACAGCGTTAAACTCTAATATTTCAGCTCTTTAAAACAGCGTTAAACTCTAATATTTCAGCTCTTTAAAACGGCGTTAAACTCTTAATATTTCAGCTCTTTAAAACAGCGTTAAACTCTTTATATTTCAGTTCTTTAAAACAGCGTTAGACTCTAATATTTCAGCTCTTTAAAACAGCGTTAAACTCTAATATTTCAGCTCTTTAAAACAGCGTTCAACTCTAATATTTCAGCTCTTTAAAACGGCGTTAAACTCTTAATATTTCAGCTCTTTTAAAACAGCTTTAAACTCTAATATTTCAGCTCTTTAAAACAGCGTTTAACTCTAATATTTCAGCTCTTTTAAAACAGCGTTAAACTCTAATATTTCAGCTCTTTAAAACAGCGTTAAACTCTAATATTTCAGCTCTTTAAAACAGCGTTAAACTCTAATATTTCAGCTCTTTAAAACGGCGTTAAACTCTTAATATTTCAGCTCTTTTAAAACAGCGTTAAACTCTAATATTTCAGCTCTTTAAAACAGCGTTAAACTCTAATATTTCAGCTCTTTAAAACGGCGTTAAACTCTTAATATTTCAGCTCTTTAAAACGGCGTTAAACTCTTAATATTTCAGCTCTTTTAAAACAGCGTTAAACTCTAATATTTCAGCTCTTTAAAACAGCGTTAAACTCTAATATTTCAGCTCTTTAAAACGGCGTTAAACTCTTAATATTTCAGCTCTTTTAAAACAGCGTTAAACTCTTAATATTTCAGCTCTTTAAAACGGCGTTAAAGTCTTTATATTTCAGCTCTTTAAAACAGCGTTAGACTCTAATATTTCAGCTCTTTAAAACGGCGATAAACTCTTAATATTTCAGCTCTTTTAAAACAGCGTTAAACTCTTAATATTTCAGCTCTTTTAAAACAGCGTTAAACTCTAATATTTCAGCTCTTTAAAACAGCGTTAAACTCTAATATTTCAGCTCTTTAAAACAGCGTTAAACTCTAATATTTCAGCTCTTTAAAACGGCGTTAAACTCTTAATATTTCAGCTCTTTTAAAACAGCGTTAAACTCTTAATATTTCAGCTCTTTTAAAACAGCGTTAAACTCTAATATTTCAGCTCTTTAAAACGGCGTTAAACTCTTAATATTTCAGCTCTTTAAAACAGCGTTAAACTCTAATATTTCAGCTCTTTAAAACAGCGTTAAACTCTTAATATTTCAGCTCTTTAAAACAGCGTTAAACTCTAATATTTCAGCTCTTTTAAAACAGCTTTAAACGGTGACACCAACAGTGGTTAGCCCAACTTGAAACAGCGAGACTCGGCTCTCTTTTTTTTTAAAGAAAAAAAAAAGAAGAAGAAAAAGAAAAAAGAAGAAGAAAAAGAAAAAGAAAAGAAAGAAAAAAGCGTTAAACCGTCACATCCCAATTCTTCGACACCTGATGCCAGTTCAAAAACGAGGACAGGAGAAGCAAACATACGAACATGCAAACAGACAGACAGACAGACAGATAGACTGACAGACAAACAGACAGACAGACAGATAGACAGACAAACAGACAGACAGACAGACAGACGGATGGACAGCCCAAAACCCAAAAGACAAACAAAACAACAAACTTAGGAATGAAAGAACAACATAAATAACGCATGAACACTGAAGTCACAATGGGAAGGGGAGGGGGGGGAGGGGGTGGGAGGGCATACTGCTGCAAACAGCCAGCAAACTCATCCTCATGGTAAAAAGCATTAATGGAAATTTCTGAAGCTCCAAAGACTTTAGAAAAAACCCCAAAGCTGTTACATTCCCTGCTTCCTAAAAACCCCCTACCCCACCTCCCCCCTCTCCCCCCCCCTACCCCTCCCCCCCCTCTCCCCTACCCCTCTCCCCCCTCCACTCTTTGTCCTTCTTCTCTCCAGCTTCTTTATTCCAAGCAAATAGGAAAAGGGTTGAACAAAAATGTAGAACAGATCTTATTATTATTACTGTTGCAAAGGTCAGAATGGAGGATAAAAACGTAGAAAGGGAAAAGAATGAGAAGAGAAAGATCGATGTATGTCCGTTTGTTCGCTCTGTGTGTGTGTTTGTGTTGTGTGTGGTGTGTGTGGTGTGTGTGTGTTGGGGTGTGTGTGTGTGTGTGTTGTGTGCGTGTGTGTGTGTGTGTGTGTGTGTGTTTCGTGCGTGCGTGTGTGTGTGTGTGTGTGTGTTTTTGTGTGTGTGTGTGGTGTGGGATGTTGTGGTGTGGTTTTGGTATGGTGTAGTGTAGTGTGGGTGGTGTAGTGTAGTTGTATGGGGGTAGTGTGATGTAGTGTGGTGTGGTGTGTTGCGGTGTGTTGGTGTGTGGTGTGGTGAGGTGTGGTGTGGGGTGGTGTGATATGGGGTGGTGTGTGGTTTTGGTGTGGTGTAGTGTAAATGTAGTGTGTGTTGTTTTGTGCTGTGTTGTATGGTAGTGTGTACGTGTATGTGTCTGTATGTCTGTCTCTCTTTCTCTCTTCTCCCTCCCTCTCTTTGTGTGTGTGTGTGTGTGCTTGCGTGTGTGTGCGTGCGTGTGTGTGTGTGTGTGTGTGTGTGTGTGTGTGTGTGTGTTGTTGTGTGTGCGCGGGGCGCGTATGGTGTGCGGGGTGCATGTACATACATTTATCGTGGTGTGTTATATTGTGTTGTGTTGTATTGTTCTATAGGTGCTCTGGCTATGTGTGTGTGTGTCTTTGTGCGTGTGTGTGTGTATGTGTGTGTGTGAGTGAGAGAGAGAGAGAGAGACAGACAGACAGACAGACAGACAGACAGAGGGGCAGAGAGAGAGAGAAAGCAATAAAGTGTACGATCAGTGAAGAAAAGAATGCAAACGTACATTTTTATTACTCCATTGTAACTGAAACTCCAATAAATTAATAAAAATGCTCATTTCTGTATACAAATACAGCTAAGTAGTTACAAAACCCCATCAACAATCAAAACAAAGGAAATAAAGGAAGACCCCAAATGACAAACAAAACACCAAGAAGATGAATCAATCCCGACAGAAAAGAAGGCAGAAGAAGGATAAAAGAAAAGCCTCATGGAAATGAAGCACCCCCTCCCTTAAAAAAAGCCCCCCACAAACCACAACAACCCAAAACAAATCACCACCACCAAAAACAAAACAAAACAAAAAAATCCCCAAACAACCCCCCCCCCCCCCCCCCACCACACACACACACATTCACACAAACCAAGGAATCCAGGTAAAACAAGACAAAAAACAAAAACAAAAACCCCAACAAGACACACACAAAAAAACCACAAGGTGTAAAGGTAACTGTATCAAATTAACCCTTAAATTACCGCATGAGCCTTTTTTTTTCTCTTTCTTTTCAACATCTGCACCCTTCAGGGATAAAGAAGAAGAAGGAAAAAAACACACACAAAAAAGAAACAAGGGCCATAACCGATTTCTATCAGCTCGCAGTGGCCTCCCTTTCTGCGAGAAGGGCGCCAAGTGCAGAGGGTAGGTACGGTCGGAAAGGCGATAGATACCAGAAACAGGACCCGTAACCCCCCCCTGAAGATGGCATGACAGCCAACTCAATTGCTTCCCTTGTTCCCCCCTGATTGCCTGTGGCTTGCGGCCCCTTGCTTGGTGCCAAAGAACTGGCGGTGGCCCCGTCGGTAATGAGTTAAAGTCTTGATTTGCAACTGCAACATTGGTTAAAGGCAGGTGTGTTTGTGTGTGTGTGTGTGTGTTGGGGTGTGTGTAAGGTGTGGACAGGCATGACTGGTAGTTATGTGGTTTGTTTGTACTGCTTTTCATTATGGCTAGAAGGATGATGAAGACAAAGATGTGAACGATGTAAGCCGTTCAGTGTTATGTATGTATGATGTCTATTTGCTTTTTTTCTCCTCCCCATTTAAAAAAAATTGTTTAGTTTCATTCAAAGATTCGATTTTCCTCTTTTGCTTTGCCAAGTTTAAACAAGACTGAAAGGGATTTTATCTGAGTCATTTTGTGTTTTGTAGGTCTTCTTAATTATTTAGTTAGTGTTGATACATCTTAACATGAATTATGTATTTGACCATCTTGCATTTAAGAATACAATTACTGCGTTTATTAAAAGACTATAGACATGATACTCGGAACCATGACTCTAAATCTCAATTTCAGATGTTTCTTCAATAAAGGCCACCTTCCATGTGTCTACAACGTTTGTTCATGCATTAATGAAAGATGATGATTGACTGCAAAGAGGATTTTGATGTTGGATTCATTTTTTAGAGAAAATCAATAATTTATTGTTCAGAGATCAGCACGACAAAGAATTCTGCCGCAATTTCATTTTCAATGTGCAGTTTAATATCTGTCAGAACTCCTCTTACCTCACAGAGATTGCAGTCATAATCATATCTCGGTCTTTAGAATGATTTCCTCCCTGTAAGGATACCACAGGCCTGTCAGTATATACAGAATCCCCACCTTCTGGAAATTGTATGCTAGAAATTTCCTCTTTTCTATCTCTCTCTCTTTGTTTCGGCCTTAGCCTTCTTCCTGATCTTCCTGTCACTTCCTTTTTGTCTATTTCCTGCCTTCTTGGTCCATTCTCCTGCCTTTTTCTCCCCCCTCCCAGACAGACTTTCAAAGATAACAACTCTCTCCCACGCCGAAGTCGGATGCGCTGGGTCTGACTTGTCAGGCGCTTAACGGCAGTGGAACACATTTTCGCTCGTATGACAAACAACAAAACTTGCTTACTGAGCTTTGAGGAGGAAGAAGAACTTGAAGAAGAATTTGAAGAAGAATTTGAAGAAGAATTTGAAGAAGCAGAAGAAGAAGAAGAAAATTTGAAGAATTTGAAGAAGAAGAAGAAGAAGAATTTGAAGAATTTGAAGAAGAAGAATTTGAAGAAGAATTTGAAGAATAAGAATTTGAAGAAGAAGAATAAGAATTTGAAGAAGAAGAAGAAGAAGAAGAATTTGAAGAAGAAGAAGAAGAAGAAGAATTTGAAGAAGAAGAGAAGTCCAGAAGGCAGTGAGAAGAATTTGAAAAAAAAAGAAGAATTTGGAGAAGAAGAAGAAGTAGAAGAAGAAGAAGAAGAAGAAGAAGAAGAAGAAGAAGAAGAAATAGAAAAAAATAGAAGGAATAGAAGAAGATTACGACGACGACGACGACGACGAAGAAGAAGAAAAAGAAGAAGAAGAAGAAGAAGAAGAAGAAGAAGAAGAAGAAGACGAAGAAGAAGATGACGACGACGACGACGACGACGACGACGAAGAAGAAGAAGAAGAAGAAGAAGAAGAAGAAGAAGAAGAAAGAAGAAGAAGAAGAAGAAGAAGAAGAAGAAGAAGAAGAAGAACCAGAAGAAGAAGAACCAGAAGAACCAGAAGAACCAGAAGAACCAGAAGAAGAAGAACCAGAAGAAGAACAAGAAGAACAAGAACAAGAACAAGAACAAGAAGAACAACAAGAAGAAGAAGAAGAAGAAGAACTAGAAGACCAACAAGAAGAAGATCGATTCTATTGCAATGAACTTTTAACAGATAATGCATCGGATGCTGTTGCCACTGATTCCTACTATCGCTACTACCCGCATCGAAACTCATCCCAATCTTACCGCTCCAGACACACCTACAATTTCTTCTCTTTTTTCCTCCCCACTTTTCCCAAAGCAGACCAAGAAATCTACAAGGGAGCCTGAAAAAAAAAGGTCGAGCTGCCGTCAGGCCACTCATCAAACGAGACCTTGCACTGCTGTTGTATATATACATAATTATGATGTCCGCGGAGGTATTCTGTTGTGACCTGGAGCACACACAAGACTCTGCTATTGGCTACTCACTAATTCCCTTACTTACGGTGGTGTCAAGAATAGCTTTGCTGTACGAGAGAGAGATCATCATGAGAGAGAGAGAGAGGGTGGGAGAGGGGTGGTGGTGGGAGAGACGGAGGGAGGGAGGGATGGAGGGAGGGAGGGAAGGAAAGAGAGATAGAGAGGGGGAGGGAGGGAGAGAGGGAGGGGAGGGAGGGAAGGTGAGAGAGGGAGGGAGAGAGGGAGGGAGAGAGAGGAAGCAAACAGAGAGGCACAGCGACAGAGAGTGAGAGAGAGAGAGAGAAAGAGAGAGAAGAGAGGGGGGGGAGAGAAAGAGAGAGAGAGAGAGAGAGAGAGAGAGAGAGAGAGAGAGCCAGCCAGCCAGCAGCCAGACAGAAAGAGACACACAGAGACAGACAGAAAGAGACACACAGAGACAGACAGAGGCAGAGACATGCATACAGACAGATACACAGACAAAAGATAGATAGACAGACAGACAGATCAAGGACAGAGAGGTGAGGGAGATAGAAGAGTCATGAAGAAATAAGAGATAGAAGAGAAGAGACAGACAGACAGACAGTCAGAGACGGCCAGCAGCCAAGATGAACCAGACAGACAAACAAACAGACGAACAAATTAACAAATATAAACAAACAGACAGACAGACAGACAGACAGACAAGAAGGGTTCTGGAATGGGTTGGGGTTTTTTTTAAAGAGAAAAAGAAAATGGGTGTTGTGGGTGGGAATAGATCAAGGATGGAATGACATCAGATTCGATGAAGAAACAAACTGGGAAGACTGGGCTGATAAAAGAGGGGGGGTGGGGGGGGGTAGGGAGGGGGGGGGGGGATAGAGAAAAAATAAAGATAAGAGATGGGCCAGAAATAGTGAGAAGAAAGGGGGGTGGGCTGGAGGGGGGGGGGGGGGGGTGGAGGGGGGGGGGTGTGAAACACTAAAAGTGAAATGAAAGGGACGGGTCAGGGTGAGGAGGGTGAGGGTGGATGGTGAGTGAATGTTAGTCTTCGTTATGTATATGGTGTTAAATACGCGGGCGCGCGCGTGCACAAGCAAACACGCACACATACACAAACACACACACACGCACACAACACATACACACACAACACATACACACACACGCGCACACACAACACAACACACACACACACATACATACGCACGAGCAGACCTTCGTTATAATTATATTGGTAATAATTATAGCCACAACACACAAGACAAAAAGTCAAGACCTTCATTCGGTATAGTGATGTGACGAAAACACACACACACACACCAACACACACACACAACACACACACACACACCACACACACAACACACACCACACACACACACACAAGAAGCCATAGAAAATCCCTCATTATATTCAGCAGTAGATGAAGACCCAAAGCAGAAGCCAAGACTTCCATTACGCACAAGCAAGTGTTAAAAAAAAATCCCACTTCGGAAGCAAAGGGCAGACATTCATTACATAATGATGATGACAACGATGATGATGAAGGTGATGACGACGACGACGATGATGATGATGATGATGATGATGATGATGATAATGATGAGGAGTAGAAGAAGAACTACTACTACTACTACTACTACTACTACTACTACTACTACTACTACTGATGATAATGAATGATAATAATAATAATAGTAGTAGTAATAATAATAATAAGAATGCACGCACACACACGCGCACACGCACACACACGCACACACACACACACACGCATACACACACATACATACATCAGGTAATGTAATAAGAAAGGGGCAAGAATCTCATGTTGTTCTGCAATCAGCAGCTTGTACGCAAAGCCATAGCCATTTTGGCTGATCCTTCCCACGCTTTGTTTCCAGAATTTCAGTTGTTGTCTTCGGAACGCCGTTTTCAGTGTCCCATCAGCAAAACAAACAGAAAAAGAAATTCTTTTGTGCCAGTAATTAAATTGTAATTGCCCTTCATGGGATGATTAAAGTGTTTTTGACTTGACTTGATAATAGTAGCAATAACAGGAGTTGCAAAAATAATAATAATAATAATAATAATAATAATAATAATAATAATTGTAATGTATGGAATGTATGTAGCGCTGAATCTTGTAAAGCAATAAATCAAAGCGCTTACATTCAAACCATTTACACGCATGCGATTGCACATATATTTTACAAACAAATGTCAAATTCACGCCAAAACACACACACACACACACACACACACACACACACACACACACACACACACGCACGCACACACACATTACAGTACATACATCAGGTAATTTAATAAGGAAGGGGCAAGAAAAAGAAACACAGACATTCATTACTTTACTGTAGTATAGCAAACACACAACACACACAACACAACACACACACACACACACACACACACACACACACACACACACACACACACACACACACACACACACACACACACACACACACATCTAATATCACTTAGAGTGAATAGACGTTAAATTGAAGACAACAACAACAACAACAACAACAACAACAACAACACACAACAACAACAACAACACACACACACACACACACACACTCACACCCCACACACACACACACAAACCCCCTAATTCCAGCCATACAAATTGTAAAACAATGAAAGCAACGAAAAATACAAACGTCAGAACAAAAGCAATACAGAACTAGAAACAATCAAACGCGAGTGGCATCATGGAGTTGAATGGAAAAGTGATGGATCTGAATCCATAGCAAATTCATATTCCCCCAACATATCAGGGCTGGACAAGCAAAAAAAACCCCCCAAAAACAAAAAAAACAAAAAACAAAAAACCCCAGCCGTGTGACAGGGCACATCTTTAGCTAGTTTCTTTGCTTGCAGTTGTGAGATTTTATTGATAGAGTGTGTAGGGTGTGTGTGTGTGTGGTGTGTGTGTGTGTGTGTTTGTGTGTAGTGTGTGGTTTGTGCGTCTTGTGTGTGTGGGGGGGGGGTATTGTGTGTGTAGTGTTGTGTAGGTGTTGTGTGTAGGTGTGTGTGTGTGTGTGTGTTTGTGTGTAGGGTGTGTGTGTGTGTGGTGGGTGTGTGTGTGTGTAGGTGTGTGTGTGTGGGTGTGTGTGTGTGTTTGTGTGTAGGTGTGTGTGTGTGTGTGTGTGTGTGTTGTGTGCGTGGTAGGGTGTGTGTGTGTGTAGGGTGTGTGTGGTAGGTGTGTGTGTGTGTAGTGTGTGTGTTTGTTGTGTGTGTGTTTGTGTGTGTGTGTAGGTGTGTGTGGTGTGTTGTGTGGTGTGTGTGGTGTGTTGTAGGGTGTGTGTGTGTAGGGTGTGTGGTGTAGGGTGTGTGGGTGTGTGTGTGTAGGGTGTCTGTGTCTGTGTGTGTATGACTCTGTCTCTGTCTGTCTCTCTCTTTCTTACTCTCTCTCTCTCTCTCTCTCTCTCTCTCTCTTCTCTCTCTCTCTCTCTCTCTCTCTCTCTCTCTCTCTCTCTCTCTCTCTCTCTCTCTCTCTCTCTCTCTCTCTTCTCTCTCTCTCTCTGTGCTAATGTGTATGTGTTAGTGTTCGTGCATGCATCTGTGCACGGGCATACTTGCATGTTTAGAAGTACCTTTCATATGTATTCATCTACATGTGGGTGCGCGCGTGCGTGCGTGCGAATGTGAGTGCGTGCGTGTGTGTGCGTGTGCGTGTGCGCGTGACTCTCTCTCATCTTCTCTCTCTCTCTCGTTCATCTTCTCTCTCTCTCCTATGCAAATTATGATTGTATATCTCCCCATGTCTGTGTGAACGCACCTGAGAACGCACATACTCGCATACTTTTAAGCACCCTTTACATGTGTACATACATCTACGTGCACGGACGCGCGCGCATGTGTGTGTGTGTGTGTGTGTGCACGCACGCTTGCGCGCGCACACACATTGTGTGCGAGTACATGTACACATTATGTCTGTCTTTCTGTCTGTGTATCTATCTGTCTGTGTATCTATCTGTCTGTCTGAGCCAGTGTGTCCACAAGAGAGGACCTCTAAGGGGGCATGCGTGTGAATCCTAGAAATGAGATAACAACGCTGAGGGAGGAAGGAGGGGGGGAGGGTAGGGCGAGGGGGGGGGGGGGAGGGGCGAGGGGGGGGGGGGGGTGGAGGGGGGGAGGTGGTCAGGGAAGAAGCAGGGAGGAGAGGGAATGACGTCTAAATCGATGGAAGCGACATTCTGGGCAATACGGGATTAAGCAAAGGGAGGAACGAAGGCTGGAAGAAGAGGAGGAGGAAGAAGAAGAAGAAGGTAGGGGTAAGGGAGGGGTGGGGTGTAGGGTGGAGGGTGGGGGTGGGGGAGGGAGCAGGTGGCGTGTGGTGGTGGAGGAGGAGGAGGAGGGGGAGGAGGAGGGGGAGGAGGAGGAGGGTGAGGGTGGTGGAACGTCTCCAGAGCCCTATACAAGAAGCTGGCGCGGTTGTAGTGGCCAGGATGTCATAATGGCCTGTCTGACTTGGCAAGCTGCGTGGATGTTTAGTTTAGTTTAGTTTCGGTTGCACACCGGTATTAAAAAAAAATCACTCTTTTCCTTCTGTTTTTCTATGTAACTCTTATATTCATACCATACGTACTAAGGCATCCACAGAAATAAAAACCACTTTTTGTGAAAGACTAGCCTCTGACTCAAAACTCGTGTGATTTTGAACAAATTTGGTAGGTTTGAAATTTTTTTAATTTTTCAGCGAACAATGTACCCCCCTCAGTCCTTTGTCGTCTGCTACCCTCCTTACCGCAATATGCATGCGCGGGGTCAACGCTGTAGGAATACAGGCAAACCTCATTTGATGGTTATTTCCAACTTTCTCGTGACTACCTGGTATTGCTCTATGTCCTCAATCCCCCCAAAAACAAGTGCACAGTCCATTTCTTCATGCAGAAAAAAATCTGTGAACATTACCAACATTTTTTCCCCACTCGCACTCCTTAGAAGATACTACGTGACCCCCAAATTAATACCGGTGTGCAGCCTTAGTTAGTTAGTTAGTGCAGCTGGTGACGTGGGCGTGGTTGGTTTTTGTTTTGGTTGGTTTGCATTGTGTGTTTGTTCTGCGGTTGTTGTGGGTCTTTAGGGATTACAGCAATGTTTGGGGGATATCTATTATTTCCTTGTTGAGGAAATAATAATATACACATTATGCCATCAGCACCTGGGCTTTATCACAGTTCTTGATTAAACCATTGACGCTGGGGGCAACAACAGCAAAGTGAGAGGCTGTATGACCAGTGGCTTTCTTTCCCACTCATGGAATTCCACTTTACAGCTTAGTCTTTAGTGATCGACTATGACTCTCTGACTAGGAGGCTTGACTCGCACAGTCCTTATGTGCTGCAGCAGCCCTGGGGGGCTGGTTGGCCTTTGGAGAACATCTCCAACGCTGACTGTCCTTATGCCCACTTGGCCGAGAGAGTGGGGATGTACTGCGAGCAAGGCATCTCCACTATAATCAAATTTCTGCCCAGTTTCCGAAACAGCAGCTGCCTCCTCTGCTGTTTTGGAGGTCATCGTCGAACACGACGGACAAACATACACATTTCTCTGCTGATTTAATAATAATAATAATAATAATAATAATAATAAGAAGAAGAAGAAGAAGAAGAAGAAGAAGAAAGAAGAAGAGAAGAGAAGAGAAGAAACAATGAAGAAAATAATACGAATGATAGTAATGATAATAATAAATGGAATTTATTAAAGCGCTATATCTTGAGAGACAAATCAAAGCGCTTGCACTCAACTCATTCTTTCACAGTCATACAACCAGTAAGTAACAATTAATAGTCCATCAAGTCCAAATGTGCACGCCACCACACACACACACACACACAACGCACACACACACAAACACACACACACACACACACACAACACACAAGGTCACACACACCATGGCAGGGCAATAGAATCTTGGCTGTTGAAGGCAGGGCCAGGGAAAAGCTATGAGATGAAGCAGAAGAGGAAAAAGTCACAGCAGATTTTCTGGCATGAACACTTTAGACTGCGCTCCATGGAAGAGAAGCAGCACCCCCCCCTTTCACCCCACCCCTTCAACCCCCCCCCCCCCCCCCCCCCCCCCCCCCCCCCGTCTTCTTTTTCCTTTCTTTTCCTGTCTGCGTGTGAAGTTGCTGACCTACGAGACTGTCTTTTTTTTTTACCCTACAAAATGTTGCCAGGGATGATTCTCTTGGTACATGAGTTCTTTTATGTCTGTTCAATGCGTGTGGTACATGACACCCTCCCCGGGTTTATAGAGTCTCATCCGAAAGACTAGCACCCGGACCACCACTCACGGTCTGGAAGGAAGGTGGCAGGAGGGTTAAGACGTTTGCTTGCCAACAAGTCAACCGTGAGGTTCTGGGTTCGATTCCCAGCCTCACCCTTTCTTCCCAGTTTGACACAAAAAAATCGAACTGAATGTCAAAGTCCTTCTTCGGATGAGACTATAAACCGAGGCCCCCGTGTGCGAACGCATGCAGAACATCTTGAGCACGCGTTAAATCCTGTTCCGCTTTTCGAAAGAGTAGGCCATTGTGTTCCGGTGGGAACAGATGACAACATTTACACAACCGCATACACACGGGGACTGGATGTAAATAAAAGCACATGGGTGCTTATTCCATTAACCTCGATATAAAAGAATAAAAGAAAGAAAGAAAAGCGTGAGATTTCTGTCTCCAGGCAAGTGCATTACATTCTAGACCACTTCCCTAGCGGCGATGCGCTCTCCCCGGAGAGAATGGCCCCCAATTCGTCCACACACAGAGGCCTGTCATGACTGACAGCAGTATCCGATGAATATTCAATTCAATTCAATTCAATGGTTCACAATACCACAACTTCGCAATACTACAACTTCGCAATACTACAACTTCAACACTACAACTTCGCAATACTACAACTTCGCAATACTACAACTTCGCAATACTACAACTTCGCAATACTACAACTTCGCAATACTACAACTTCGCAATACTACAACTTCAACACTACAACTTCGCAATACTACAACTTCGCAATACTACAACTTCAACACTACAACTTCGCAATACTACAACTTCGCAATACTACAACTTAACAGTACTACAACTTTTCATTTTCAATTCAATTCAAAGGTTCAAAATACTACAACTTCGCAATACTACAACCTCAACACTACTACAACCTCACAATACTACAACCTTTCATAATCAATTCAATTCAATAGTCCACAATACTACAACTTTTTCAAGTATACATCTTCCTACATGCTGCTATGCTGTCTTTCACATTCATTACCACAGCCAATCTCCCAAACTAAAACCTGATGATAATGATGATGATGATGATGATGATGATGATGATGATGATGATGATGATGATGATGATGACGACGAAGACGACGACCACGACATTGTTGATGATGATGAGGAAGAGGAGGAAGAGGAGGAGGAAGAGGAGGAGGAGGAGAAAGAGGAGGAGAAAGGGACAGAGGAGAAAGTCTGCGACTGAACAGTATCTGCCCGTGCCCCTTCAATTCTTCAATAGGCAGGGTAGCAGTGAAAAGAAGAAGAAGAAGAAGAAGAAGAAGAAGAAGAAGAAGAAGAAGAAGAAGAAGAAAATGATGATGATGATGAAGGGTAACATAGAAAGAGACCAGACAAGGGATGCAAAGCAAAAGAGAGTTGTGATACAATATAATACAGAAAAGAAAGGAGGTATTGAGGTAAAGAAGGAACAAGCGCGGACAGACATCAAAAGAGAAGAAGAAGAAGAAGACATCGGATGGAAGGTAAAAAAAAAAACAAAGAAAGAGAAAGAGACTAGACAAGGGATGCAAAGCGAAAGAGAGCTGTGATATACAATACAATACTGAAAAGAATGTGAGGTGCGGCGTAAGCTAAAGAAGGGACAAGTGTGGACAGATCGATGAAGGGATACTTGCTGAATACAGGTGGGTTTTTTTGAGCAGAGTAGGCACACTATGGAAGAGAGAGAGAGAGAGAGAGAGAGAGAGAGAGAGAGAGAGAGAGAGAGAGAGAGAGAGAGAGAGAGAGAGAGAGAGAGAGAGAGAGAGAGAGAGAGAGAGAGAGAGAGAAGAGAAAGAGAGAGAGAGGGGGGGAGAGAAAGAGAAAGAGAATGAATGAAAGAATGAAGAATGATGAATGATCTATTTTTCAAGGGATATTTATCATTGATACAATGACTGTGTAAGATAGTTGAATGCATGCGCCTTGATTTGTCTTTGCAAGATATAGCGCTATAATAGGTTCCATTTATATATTAATATTATTATTATTATTATTATTATTATTATTATTATTATTGTTATTATTATTATTATTAATATTATTATCATTATTATTATTATTATTATCATTATTATTATTAACAGAATAAGCATGCGCATGCGTTTCATCAGGCCCTTGCGCTGAGTAGGGATATCAACAAAACAAGAGGAAAGGCCCTATACAACAACGACAACATGAGAGAGAGAGAGAGAGAGAGAGAGAGAGAGAAGAGAGAAGAGAGAGAGAGAGAGAGAAGAGAGAGAGAGAGAGAAGAGAGAGAGGAGAGAGAGAGAGAAAGAGAGAAGAGAGAGAGAGAGAGAGAGAGAGAGAGAGAGAGAGACAGACAGACAGACAGACAGACAGACAGAGAGACAGACACAGACAGAGAGACAGAGAGAGACAAACAGACACGGAGACAGACAGACAGACAAAGACACATACAGGCACAGACACAGACAGAAAGTTGTTGTATGTGTCTGAGTATGCATGTGTACACATCCATTCAAACATAAGCACACACACAGAACCCCCACCCCCCCCCCCCCACACACACACACACAACAACGACAACAACAACATCAACACCACCAAATGCATGCGACTGTAATACGTGCCCAAGCACTAATAACACTCATGCATGCATGCATGCATGATATATCTCTCTTTGTCTGCTGTGTTTGTGTATGCACTTGTGTGTATGTGTGTGTGTGTGTGTGTATGCGTGCGTGCATGCGTGCGTGCGTGCGTGTGTGTGTGTATGTGTGTGTGTGTGTGTCTGTGAATGAATGCTAGGGACTGAGATAACGATAACAGAGGGGGGGGGGGGAGACGGTAAGGGGGGGAGGGGGGGATAGGAGCGAGGACAGAATGGCATCTAATCGATAGAGGCCACATTCCGGGCAATATAGCATTAAGGAAGAGAGGGAGAAGGGATGGGAGGGTGGGGGGGGAGGAAGGAGGAAAGGAGAGGGGGAGGGGGGGGGGAGGCGGAGACTGGATGGAGGTGAAGAAGGGATGCAGGTGGTAGTGGTGGTGGTGGGGTGGGGTGGGGGTGGTGATGGGGGTGGGGGGTGGGTGAGAGGGGGTGGTTGGGGGGGGGTGGGGGGTGGAGGAGAATTTTGGGGCAAAGAGCTGGACGGTCAAGATGTCAGAATGCCCTTTCTGACCTTTCACAGTTGTCTGTCTGTCTGTCTGTCTGTCTGTCTGTCTGGGTGTCGGTCAGTGCAGCTGTTGATGTTTGTGTTGTGTTGGTGTGTTGGTGGTGGTGGTGGTGGTGGTGTGGTGTGTATGTGTGTGTGTGTGTGTACATGTGGACTTGTTAGATATACCAAGCGCTTTGATTTGTCTGTGCAAGATACAGCGCTATATAAGTTCCATTTATTATTATTATTATCATTATTATTATTATTATTATTATTATTACTTGCTATTGGTTGCATGACTGTGTAAGAATGAGTTGAGTGCAAAACGCTTTGATTTGTCTGTGCAAGATACAGCACTTTATAAATTTCATTTATTATTTTTAATATTATTATTGATTATTATTATATTATTAATATTAATATTATAATCATTATTTTTAATATTATTAATAACTATATTGATATTGTGTGATGTATTGGTGAATGTTGTGCCTGGTCTTGATTGCTCTCACCCTGATTAAGAGTTCGCTGCTTTCTTGTTTTTGTGGGTGCTTTGACTCTATGATGAGCAGATTGAGCCCCCCAAAAAAAACAACCAACAAAACAACAAACAACATTACACTACAACGAATACACAAGAAGAGCATTTATGTTTTCAGTGTAGAAAAACTGCAGTAGTAGTGTTTACAAGTATCATCAAACATATATAAGATACAAAATAAATTCACCACAGAAAGTTAGACACACACACTGCTTATTCAATTTCGTTTTCTTTAATAAATCAAACTTATCCAGTACTTCATATAATTATTTGCTTGTTGTTGAGGTCAAAATAAAAATTTTAAAAAATACACATTTGAAGCTTCAGCAACTCTACATAATTTTTTTCCACACATTCTCAGATAATCGACCTAAATAATTATGATCCCACCACTACAATACTTACCAGCACCATTACCATGCGTCATAATTATATCCATCCTGTTACATACTAAGCCTCCTCCTCCCCCTCCCCCCCCCCTCCCCCCCACACACACTTCATCCAATCTACAACCAAAGCCTTGATGGTGGGAAGGAGGCAGAAGAGAGTGACTGGAAGCGAGAGTCTTTGGGTGAAAGGTATCTTTTGAGCGCTTTGTTTTGTTGCTTTGCAAGATTCAACGCTATATAAATTCCATACATTCTTCTTCTTCTTCTTCTTCTTCTTCTTCTTCTTCTTATTTTTATTATTATCTGTCTGTATCCTCCCCTCCATCGCCCTTTCAGCCCTTCATTTTTCAAGTCCTTCGGATGAGACTATAAACCGAGGCCCCGTGTGCGAACGCATGCTTCTAGAACATCTTGCGCACACGTTAAATCCTGTTCCACTTTTCGAAAGAGTAGGCCATTGTGTGCCATTGTGGGAACAGATGACAAATTTTACAAAACCGCATACACACGGGGACTGGATGTAAAAAAAAGCACATGAGTGCTTATTCCATTATCCTCGATTAAAAAAAAAATCTGAGCGCTTTGATTTGTTGCTTTATATTCCATACATTGTTGTTGTTGTTATTATTATTATTATTATTATTATCATCATCATCATCATTATTCATTCAAAGCAGCAAGGTTAGAAGACCACACAGAACGCCAAAAACAAAACAAAAAGGACAAAAGATGAAAAGCAAAGAGAGCTGTGGTACATATACATACAAGACAAAAAGGAAGTGTGGAGGGGAAGAAGAAACGACAAAAACCTGGAAAGACATTTATAATGATCGATACAGGCACACTTTGATTAAGCACACAAGACTAGGACGTATGAGTGGCTACAGGCATAAGGGAAAGTTGAGGGGGGGAGTAGAGGGAGAGAGGGGAGGGTTGGGCAAAAAGGGAAGCAGGAATGGCAGAGGGATATGCAGATTTCTACAGCCTGAAAAAAAGACAGGGATTTGTGAGTGAAAGAGCCAAGGTGCCTGGCTTGTGTTTGAGCTTGTTGCTGATGGCGTTGTCTGTATGTTTAACGTCTATTCGTAGTTTGGGATAACTATTAGACGAGCTTGTTGCTGATGGTGATGTCTGTATGTTTAACGTCTATTCGTAGTCTGGGATAACTATTAGACGAGCTTGTTGCTGTTTAGAGTCATTATGATGATCACAAGATAGACAGAGAGAAAGAAAAGGAGTGAATAACCTCAGTGAGTGAACCTAGGCCGTTGTGTCCGGAAGATAAAATTTACAAAACTGCATACACACGGGAGACAGGATGAGAGAAAAGCACCTGAGTGTTTATTCCATTATCCTCGAAATAAAGAATACAATAAAATAAAAGAACTAAATAAAATAAACTTAGAAAAAAAGCTTTGCTGATACCCAGGCATTGTTACATAACCGCCACAAATTAAAGAGAGCTGCTATTTTCTTCGGTGTTTGTTTGGTTGGTTGTTTGGTTGGTTTTATGTTGTGTTCTGTGCTTTTTAAAAAAAGAATATTAATGAAAAGGCGCAGTATTTCTCTTCTAGGTCAAAATAGTCTTTCTATGACAGTTGTACATACTTTATAATGTTTGACGCCATCAGACTGTTACACAGTGAGTATTTGTAATGCACAAGTAAGCAAGGACATTTTGTGAGCTTAGTCTCCTCATAAAAACTCTGAGCGCTTACAAAGATAAATCATACACAAATATAAAAATTACAGAGCAAAAATATTAACGCATATAGGCAGCAACCCAAAACACACACACACACACACAAACACACACACACACACACACACGCACTTTCACTCCCATCCTCCTCACATACCACCCTCCATCATTTCCACCATCTATACGTGCCTATACGTATAATGCAATTCTTTCTTTCTTTTTAAATATTCCTGATGCCATCAGTAAGAAACATTCATTTTGATGTTTTTATGGTTCTGGTAATAGCTAATAATTCTAATATCTGCATCATCAAGAGTAATAATAACACGTCAAACTGAAAATCAGTTTTCCAATCGAATCAAAGAATTACAGTCATTATCCCAACACGAATCGCCGACGATGAAAACTGGCATTGATAAAGCTATTAAACAGGGCTAAACACAGAATTAAAGATGGATAGAACACATGTGTAGGCTATACCATTTTTTTCTCCTTGAAGGGGATGTTCACAAGGAACAGCAGTGACAGACAGAGAGAAAGACAGACAAGCAGACAGGCATACACACATAATTATACATACAGTCTATTCGATTCAATTCAAACATGTTAGCATCTCGCAAATATAATATACATTCACATAGGTTACAAGGCATAAATAAGGAAGTAAATTTAGGAACAAAATATTTAGACAGATAGATAGACAGAACAGATAGACAGGCAAACAGAGAGACAGACAGGGAGAGACAGACGGACGGAGGGACGGACACACACACACACACACACACACACACACACACACACACACACACACACACATACACACACACACACACATACACACACACACATACACACACACACACACACTCACACACATACACACCCACACACACAGTGCCTTGTTCAATTTGTTCTACAGGCTGGTTGCATACGAACTTGGCAGTTTATGTTTACTGATTAACGCCTTAACATCAGAATTAATCCACCTGGAATGACCTCCCTCTTTCACTTCGCCAAAAGCCTTCACTTGATACCTTCAAATCCAGCCTCAAAACACACTTATTTCCTACCTGAGACTTTCCCCCCACATATCTGTCCCTAATTTTCAACAGCATCTTTCACCTTCTAAGTGGTGTTCCGAGAGAGTGTGTGTGTGTGTGTGTGTGTGTGTGTGTGTGTGTGTGTGTGTGTGTGTGTGTGTGTGTGTGTGTGTGTGTATGTGTGTGCGTGCGTGTGTGCGCGTGCGTGCGTGCATACGTGCGCGCGCATGGATTTGAAATATGTTGTTCATTATGTTTAAGGAGAGTTGCATGCCTGTAAATGATTGAGTGCAAGCGCTTCGATTTGTTGTTTTTTTTACAAGATTCAGCGCTATATAAATTCCATATAATATTATTATTATTATTAAACGTGGAGCTCTTTTGGTAAATGCAACGACAACAACAACAACAAAACTACATAATGACTGTATTTCATCTTTTGTGTTCGTATAGGCCCTATGGCCTATAAAAAGAGACAGTGATAAAGAAACAGACAAACAGATGGATAGACAGACAAGCAGACAACCAGACAGCCAGACAGAGAGACACAAAGACAGACAGACAGGCAAACAACAGACAGACAAAGACAATGGGGCGCACATCTTCCATCTTTTTGTGTGATAAGCATTAGAGCTCCTATCCCAGCAAAGGAGAAAGTAAACGGCACTTCATCCCTCCCATCATCCCCCTCCCTCTCTCTCTCTCGCCTCCTCCTACCCCCCCCCCCCTCCTGCCTCACTCACGCCCTCCTGCTCCTTTCCATCCCCCTAGTGGTGAGAACATTGCGCTCGCAATCTGACGACCCGGGTTCGATTCTCGTTCAAGGGGGATATTTTCCTCAGGAGTTAACATCAGTGCAAGACTCCACTTTTCCCCCAAAGTCCTTCGGATGAGGTTATAAACCGAGACCCCGTGTGCGATCGCATGCAGAACGTCTTACGCACACGTTAAATCCTGTTCCGCTTTTCGGAAGAGTAGGCCATTGTGTGCTGGTGGGAACGGTTGACAAAATTTACAAAAACTGCATACACACGGGGATTGGATGTAGAAAAAAAGCCCATTGAGTGCTTATTTCATTACCCTCGATATATAAGAAGAAATAAATAAATAATAATAGACCTCTCCCATCTGCCGTCTTGTTCGAATACTCCTCCAACCTTACAATTTCCTCATAGCCCTGAATAGGCCGAAAAAAAGATATCGAACACAAAATTTTTCACGTCGATCTTTATTTTGGGAACTTCAGAGGTTATTTCAAGATTTCCCCAAAACGCTTAGATGAAAGGATCAAGATAATATTCGGAAATGTTATTAGAATGGGATGCAGTGGTCGTGATGGTTATAAATGTGAATTTCTCTCTGTCTGTCTGTCTGTCTGTCTGTCTGTCTGTCTGTCTGTCTGTCTGTCTGTCTGTCTGTCTGTCTCTCTCTCTCTCTCTCTTTCGGATGAGACTATAAACCGAAGCCCCGTGTGCGAACGCACGCAGAACAGCTTGAGCACATGTTAAGTCCT
>CM054140.1:18910249-18922749 GCA_028751875.1 Rapana venosa | reverse complement strand
CCTCCTCCTCTCCTGTCCTCCTCCTCTACACCCACCCCCCTCCACCACCACCCCTCCCCCCAAATCTACATCGTCTTTACTCCCCAACCTTTTCATTTACTGATAAACCTGGACAGGTCGGGAAGAACAAATCAAACGTTAAAAACAGACAGAAAAAAAACAAATCCGACGATCTTCATTTTGGAAGTGTGTCAGTAGATTTCAAGATCCCTCAGACTTCAGATTCGGGGCTGCGCTTTAGATGGAACTGACGACGATGACGATGATGATGCTATTGATAAGAAAGCGATATCAGAGAGGGATGCACGCATGCAGTGATGGCGATGGCTATCTGTGATTTCTTTCTTTCTCTCTTTCTCTCTTTCTTTCTCTCTTCTCTCACCTCCTCCTCTCTCTCTCTCTCTCTCTCTCCCCTCTCTCTCTCCTCTCATCTCCTCCTCTCTCTCCTCTCTCTCTCTCTCTCTCTCTTCCTCCCCTCTCTCTCTCCCTCCCTTTCACTCTCTGTGCCTCTATCCCTCTCCCTCTCTCCCTCTCCCCCCTCTCTATCTTTGTGTGACAAAATGTCTTTTCTTTTGTCAGTTCGTGGTCGTCACAATTGAGATTTATGATTAACAAAACCAGAGCAGGACCAAAATTTCTTTGTTGTTGTTGTCTTCTACCTCCTGTCTAAAAAGAGCGTCTTGTCAATAACTTGTGGTCTAATTTCTGTCTGCCTGTCTGCCTGTCCGCCTGTCCGCCTGCCTGTCCGCCTGCCTGTCTGTCTGCCTGTCCGCCTGCCTGCCTGTCTGCCTGCCTGTCTGCCTGTCTGTCTGCCTGTCTGCCTGTCTGCCTGCCTGTCTGCCTGTCTGCCTGTCTGCCTGCCTGTCTGCCTGTCTGCCTGTCCGCCTCCCTGTCTGTCTCCCTTTGTCCGCCTGCCTGCCTGTCTTTTCTGCCTGTCTGCCTGTCTGTCTGCCTGTCTGCCTGTCTGCCTGCCTGTCTGCCTGTCTGCCTGTCTGCCTGTCTGCCTGCCTGCCTGCCTGTCTGTCTGCCTGTCTGCCTGTCTGCCTGTCTGCCTGCCTGCCTGCCTGCCTGTCTGTCTGCCTGCCTGCCTGTCTGTCTGCCTGTCTGCCTGTCTGCCTGCCTGTCTGCCTGTCTGTCTGCCTGTCTGTCTGCCTGCCTGCCTGCCTGTCTGCCTGACCTGCCTGCCTGTCTGCCTGTCTGTCTGCCTGTCTGCCTGTCTGCCTGTCCGCCTGCCTGTCTGTCTGCCTGTCTGCCTGTCCGCCTGCCTGTCTGTCTGCATGTCTGTCTGTCTGCCTGTCTGCCTGCATGTCTGTCTGTCTGCATGTCTGTCTGTATGTCTGCATGTCTGTCTGTCTGATTGTCTGTCTGTCTGCCTGCATGTCCGTCTGTTTGTCTGTCTGTCTTTGTGTCGTATGTTTGTCTGTATTTCTGTCAATGTTTCTAGAGAGTGTGTCTGTCTGTCTGTCAGTCTAAACTTATCTTTTTTATTTTCTGCCTGTCGGTCTGTATTGATTTCTTTCAGTCTGTATGTCAGAGAGTCTGTCTGTCTGTCTAAACTTATCTGTTTTATTTTCTGTCTGTCGGTCTGTAAGTAAGTCTTCAATTTTAAGTTCTTTCCAGACGACCCTAAAATAGGAGACGGTATAGGAGAGAGAGAGAGAGGGGGGGGACGGGATAGCTCAGTGGTCGGAGCACTCGCTTTCCCCCAGCCAAGTTAAGCAGCGTCGAGCTTGGTTACCAGTTGGATGGGTGACTGTTTGCGCGCCTTGGCTTCAGTATAGTCCCCCAGTTTACCCAGCTGTATATGGGTACCTGCCTCTTTAGGGTCAGGGAAGGTAAAGCAGCGAGGGAGAGGAGATGGGCGCCGCCCTCAAAATGCTGGCCCTAGAGAAGTGAGGTCTCTGATGCCTCACTCCCCTACGACCTTATAGGTTATGGGAACACCTTTACCATTTTACCTTTTCATAGGAGGGAAAGAGAGAGAGAGAGAGAGAGAGAGAGAGAGAGAGAGAGAGAGAGAGAGAGAGAGATTTACTCTGTGTGTGTGTTTGTGTGCGTGTGTGTGTGTGAGCGTGTGTATGTGTGCAATAAGGAGTAACAAACAATAAGTATTCTTAACATGAACAGATCAAGAACAAACGTTTAAAAAAAACACAACTGAAATTCAAAAAGAACTACTAGAACTACAATAAATGCCCCAAATGGTCTGTATTCTGCCAGTCTGTTTTGTCAGAGAGTCTGTCTGTCTGTCTGTCTAAACCACTGTGTTTTTTTTTCCCAGTCTGTATCATTTTCTGTTAATCTCTATGTCACCTAGTCTGTCAGTCTTTCTGTCTATCTGTTTGTCCTTCTTTCGTTCTGTGTCTCTCTCTGTGTCTGTGTCTGTTCTGTCATGTCATCTGCGGTCTTTTTGGCATTCATCCACAAACTATTCTTACGGAATGACAAGCCGTTTTGTTTCATCGTTCGTTTGGACTTTAAGTACCTACCCCTCACCCCCCACCCCACCCCCACCCCATTGTCAGTACTGGCACTTAAGGTGTCATCATCTTTGAGAGAGGGATTATATAATTAATGAGGCGTGGGCTGCATCTTTTGGGGGATACACTCGTATGCCGTAATCCTTTTCGCCATAGATTTTAACTGGTTGTATTGAATGACTTCATAAAAATCAACGAAGAATCGCGCTAAGTAGCAGAAACGAAGCGTAATGTTTCTCGCAATAATTATTTTTTTAATGTGTGTGTGGGGTTATTTTTTAGCAACAAGTTTTGTTGTAAGCTGGTTTATGGGTAGTAAATTAAGTTACGTACAACAAAATGTATAATCACGTACAAACACTGAGACAGGCGCACATTCAGTACACACAAACACACAGACACAGATAGACAAAACACAGACACAGACAAAACACACACACACAAAAGACAAAACATACAAACAAACACAGAAATAACACACACACACACACACACACCACACACAAACGCGCGCACGTACGCGCGCACGCACACATACACACACACACACACACACGTCTAGTGACATGAATATGAGCAGGTGTTAGAGGGAGAGAGAGAAAAAGAACCCGAACTCGAATGTTTTAATGAGGATAATTGGATAAGTCAGGGGCTTCTTTACTCCAGGTCCTCAGGAAAAATAAAATAACAAAGACATCAAACAAAAGGCAAACAAACATGAAGAAATGCATAGCATATGCACAATGAAGCTGACAATAAACTTGATCACTTAGTTATACATGCAATCAACTACTCACATTAACATTCAATTCTATACTAAATCAGTCAATCGATACAAATTGACTAATTTCATGTCTATACACATCCAAATTTCCCTAGCGACTAGAAGCAGTGGAAATGTGGTTCGTCCGGAGAATCATGAAAATCTCATGGACAAAAAGAAAAACTAATGCAGAAGTAATGGAAATGGCTGGGTACAAGAGATCCCTTCTCAACACCATCAGAGAAAGACAGCTCAAATTTTTCGGCCATATAATCAGGGCTGACGGACTAGAGAAACTGTTATGGAGTGGCAAAATCTGTGGAAACAAGAGCAGAGGAAGACAACGCACAAAATTCACAGACAGCTTAAACAAATTCGCAACGAATAAAGAGGGCACTAACAATGAGCTCATGAGAGGGACCGAGAACAGGGAAGAATGGAGAGCCATGATCGTCGATGTCTGCAGGACCAGACCGGACACTTGAAGAAGAAGAAGAAGACACATCCAAATTTCCCTCACACATAAAGATACATAAATACACAAAGAGAGGAGGAAGAGAGAGAGAGAGAGAGAGAGAGAAGAAAAGAGAGAGAAGAGAGAGAGAGAGAGAAGAGAAAGCGAGAGAGAGAGAGAGACGAGAGAGAGAGAAAGAGAGAGAGAGAGATGGGGGGGGGGCAAAGGAGAAGAAGAATTAGAAGAGAGAGAGAGAGAGAAAGAGAGAGAGAGAGAGGCATGCAAACAAGCGTGCACACACACACACACACACACACACACACACACACACACACACAACACACACACCCCACACACACACACACATAAACACACACACACATACACACACATAGAAACAATCAAACAATCACAAACAATCACACCAACAATCTATTGTCTTCCTATTCATAAACAAGGAAACCCAGAACAGACAAAACTAGCTACCCGGCCAATTGCTTTGGCCTCACACAAATGGCAAGCTAATGGAGAGAATTATTCTTAAAAGGCTGATGTACTTCTATGATAAAAATAAAATAATCCCGGTCAATCAAGCGGGTTTTCGAAAAAACAGATTTGCTGTAATAGTAAGTCTTCAATTTTAAGTCTTTCCAGACGTCCCTAAAATAGGTGGACGGTTTATAGGAGTGTGAGGAGAGGAGGGGGGGGGGGGGGGTGGGGGGGGGGGACGGGATAGCTCAGTTGGTCGAGAGCAGCACTCGCTTTCCCCCCTAGCAAGTTAAGCAGCGTCGAGCTGGTTACCAGTTGGATGGGGATGATGTCTTGCGCGCCTTGGCTTCAGTATAGTCCCCAGTTTACCCAGCTGTCTAATGGGGTACCTGCCTCTTTAGGGTCAGGGAAGGTTGTTAGTTTTTGTCTATAATGCAGGCGAGGGAGGAGTTAGATGGGCGCCCCTCCCTCCGCCCCGCCCCCCCTCCCTGCCCCCCCCGCCCCCCGCCCTCTGCCCTCAAAATGCTGGGTTTTGATGTGTGTGGTGGTGGGGGCCTTCGGTTTTCGTGGCCCTAGAGAATGTGAGGGTCTCTGATACCTCATCCCTACGGCACCGTATAGGTTTGGGGAACACCTTTACCATTTAACTTTTCATAGGAGGGAAAGGAGAGAGAGAGAGACGATTGAGGAGATTGAGAAGATGAGAGAGAGGATTTACTCTGTGTGTGTGTGTTTGTTGTGTGTGTTCTGTGTTGTGTGTGTGTGAGAGTGTGTTGTGTTGCAAATAAGGAGTAACAAACAATAAGTATTCTTAAAACATGAACAGATCAAGAACAATACTTTAAAAAAAACACAAACTGGAAATTCAAAAAGGAACTACTTAGATCTACAATAATGCCCCAAATGGTTGATATTCTGCCGTCTGTTTTGTCAGAGAGTCTGTCTGTCTGTCGGTCTAAACTCATCTTGTTTTTTTTCAGTCTGTATCATTTTCCGTTATCTTATGTCAACCTAGTCTGTCAGGCATTCTGTCTATCTGTTTTGTGCATTCTTTCTTTTCTGTGTCTCTCTATGTTCTGTGTCTGTTCTGTCATGTCATCATCTGCGGTTTTTTTTTTGGCACATTCACCACAAACTATTCTTACGGAATGACAAGCCGTTTTGTTGCATCGTCGTTTGGACTTTAAGTACCTACCCCCCCCCCCCTTTCACCCCCCACCCACCCTCTTCCCTTTGTCATTATGGCACACTTAAGGTTTTTGTGTGTCATCATCTTTGAGAGAGGGATTATATAAGTTAATGAGGGGGCGTGCGTGGGGCTTGCATCTATTGGGGGATACACCGTAGGCCCGGTAATCCGCTTTTCGCCCTAGATTTTAATGGTTGTATTGAATGACTTCATTAAAAATCAAAACGAAGCGGAATCGCGCTAAGTTAGAGGAAGCGAAGCGTCGTAATGTTTCTCGCAATAATATTTTATTTAATGTGTGTGTGGGGGTTATTTTTTTTGCAACAAGTTTTGTTGTAAGCTATGGTTTATGGGTTAGTTATGTAAGAGTGTAAATTTAAGTTGTACAACAAAATGTATAATCAGTACAAAACACTGAGACGGCGCACAGTCAGTACACACAACACACAGACACAGATAGACAAAACACCAGACACAGGACAAAACACACACAAACAGAAAAAACTAGCAACAAACACAGAAATACACACTACACACACACACACACACATACACCAAACGCGCGCACGTACGCGCGCACGCACCTCATACACACACACACGTCTAGTGACTATGACATTGAATATGAGCAGGTGTTAGATGGGGATGTATGAGAGTGAAAAAGAACCCGAAACTCGAATGTTTTAATGAGGATAATTGGAATAAGCAGGTGGCTTCTTTACTCAGTGGTCCTCGGAAAAAATAAATAACCAAAGACATCAAAACAAAATGGCAAACAATCATGATGAAATGCATAGCATATGCACAATGAAGCTGACAATAAAATTGATCACTTAGTTTTAGACATGCAATCAAACTTACTCACTTAACATTCAATTCTATCCTAAATCAGTCAATGGATACAAATTTGACTAATTTCATGTCTATACACATCAAATTTCCCTCACACATAAAAGATACATAAATACACAAAGAAAGAGAGAGAGAGAGAGAGAGAGACGAGAGACGAGAGAGATGAGAGAGAGAATGAGACGAGACGGTTTGATGATGGCGAGAGATAGAGAGAGATTAGATGTAGATGGAGAGATGGAGAGAGAGAGAAAGAGATGAGAGAGAGATGGGGGAGGGGGCAAAGGAGAAGAAGATTAGAGGGGGAGAAAGAGAGAGGAAGGAGAGAGAGAGAGAGATAGAGACGAGACGTTGAGACGAGAGAGAGAGAGAGAGAGTGTGAGAGAGATCATGCAAACAAGGCGTGGGCACACACAACACACACACACCACACCAAACACCCACAACACACACATAAACACATAGAGATCCAACCCTGCTCTCAGTTACACTTACATCACGAATTCGACACTCTAAACCACTAGCGCTATTTTTGTCCTGTAGACATGCCACATCTTAGTTGGTCGTTTTTAAGTCGTTGTTGTTTGGGTTCCCCCCCCCCCCCCCACACACACCCCCCCCCCCCACACACCCCCCACACACACCCCCACCCCCCCACACCACACACCAAACTACACAGGCATACTCCACATACCATAGGACATTTCACGAAAAGTTTATATCACTCTAGAGTGAACTGACGTTAAAACTGAAGACCAACAACTAAGAAACAACAACACAACGAAACAGTTTGCAAGAAAAAAAATCAGACAAAGAACAAAAGAAAATTAAAAGACGAGAAAAAGAATCTCTATCACAAACCTTATTAACTTTTAAAAAAGGTACACAAAACGCGTCCTTTCACAGATACTCCATGATTATACCATAGACATTTTCAGGAAAGAAAAAAATAGTTTGCAGGAAAAAGCAAATCCTACCAAAGAGACACAGGAAAAAATAAAGATGATGAGAAGGAAGTCTATCACAGACTTTATGAACTTTTTAAAGTAATAAAAGCGACTTTTCACGAAAAAACCTGTCTAAATTGACTGTTTAAGTTTACCGTCTAGTAAAAAAGCAAACTTGAAAACTCTTTGCTTATGAGAAAACAATGCCAAGAAGATGGTTCATAATATACGTTCTAGCTATTAGGGTGTTGATTTTTGTTGTGTGCGTGTGTGAGTCTATTATTTTTGTTTTCTGTATCGTGTGTGGGTGTGTGTGTGTGTGTGTGTGTGCGTGTGTTGGAAATTGTGTGGGTGTGTGTGTGTGTGTGTTGTGTGTTTGTGTGGATTGTGTGTGTGTTTTTCTTAATGCCTGTGGGTGTGTGTGTTGTCGTGTGTGTGTGTGTGTGTTTGTGTATGTGCCTGTTTGTGTGTGTGTGTGTGTGAATGAAAGCAAAGTCAAACTTTATTTTGAGATGGTACATTGATTGATCAGTGTTGTGGGTGTGTGTGTGTGTGTGTGTGTGCTACATGCGTGTGCGTGTGTGTAGTGGGGGAAGGGGAAGTGCGTATTCTATGGTGTTTGTGTTTGTCCGTTTTTCTTTGATTTCTTTTCTAAAACCATGCACAATATATCTCTGTCTTTAGTAATAGATACCTTCTATCACGCAATATTATAAAAAAAAAATTCCCTTATTTTTTGTTTTTCGTTGTAATGCTTTCTTTAGGAGAGATTTCACCAACGTAAATCAATATGTTTTTTCTTCTTCTTCTTTTTTTTATTTTTATAGTCTTTTAAAACATGCAGTGGCGTGTGTAGCGATCATAATCTGAAATGCTCTGCACTGCTTTACATCACGCTGGAATCAATCGGTTTGGTTTACTTTGTATTGATTGTCGTGTGCTGAATGAATTGTCGAATTTTGTTATTGTTGTTGTTAGTGTTGTTGTGATTGTTATTGTTGTTGTTGGTGGTGGTGTTATTCTTGTTTTTGTGTGTGTTGTTGTTATTGTGCTGCTTCTCCTTCCTGTTTGCACTCGTCTTCTTGCATTCTTATTGTTGTTATTGTTGTTATTGTTGTTGCTGTTGTTAGTGTTGAAGAAGGAATGCGCAATAATGATACGAGAAAGAACGAAATAGACGAGAGAGAGAGAGACAGACAGACAAGACAGAGAGACAGAGGCAGGACAGGGCAGAAGACAGACAGACAAAAAGAGAAAGATGAAAGAGGAGAATGGAAACAGAAAGACGAACGCCAATATTCAATAACGGCAAATTGCTTCCACTACCGTGATAATTAGAGCACACACACAACACACACAACACACACAACACACACACACACACACACCAACAACACAACACACACACACACACACACAAATATACCCATGCTTCCTGAAACGAATATAAGAAAAACACCCCAAACAAACAACAAAAGCCAGAAACACACAAACATACATCCACCAACACGCACATACACATCCACACACCACACACACACACACCACATAGGGACATGAGCAAGCAAACAAATACAACAAACGCATAAGCAATCACACACACATACATACACAAAACACACACATCCACCCGTGTACATGTACACCATACACACACACGCACACACACACACGTTGGCGCGCGCCTGCACGCCACACACACATACACACCCACCCATTATATGCACATCGTCACACACACACACACACACACACACAAACAAACAAACATACAGACGTGGGTGCGCGCCCGCATACACACACAAGTACATTTTTTAAAGTTAAAAAATGTATACATATACACACACATATATCAATTACATGTACATCGTACACACACAGACTCACAAACAGACACACACACACACACATACACACACAAGCAAACACAAACACACACACAAAGACACATACACCCTCACACATGTACACCATACACACATACATACACACAACACAACACACACACACACACACACACACACACCACATATGAACTCACACACATATAAACTCATAACACACACCCGCCTCCAACCCACACCCCACCCCCCACACACACACCACACCTCCCACTCCTACCCCCCACCCCCACAACCCTACCCCAACACACCACCCTTACCCCCTCCCTCCCCCCCTTCCCTCCCCCCCCCCCCCCCCCCCACACCCTTCACACACAAGGCAATAACTGCAACCGGCAATAATGTCAGAATATTATTCCTTCTGGTCCTAGTACCTTTGTCCTGTCCCCGCTATGTATGAGAAGGAAGGAAGGAAGGAAAGATCAAAACGTGCAATGAGAACCAATCTCTCGCTTTGCCTCTCTGTCTGTCTCTCTGTCTGTCTGTCTGTCTGTATGTCTGTCTTCTCCTCTCTCTCTCTCTCTCTCTTTCTCTCTCTCTTTCTCTCTCTCTCTCTCTTCTCTCTCTCTCTCCTCTCTCTCTCTCTCTCTCTCTCTCTCTCTGTCTTTCTTCATGAGAAAAGTATGTCAACACTTATATTACGCAACCCTCGGGAATAAAGATTATCATTCAATCAATCAATCATACTATCAGTCAATCAAACAATCAATATCTCTCTCTCTATTTCAATGAAAAAAGTATGTCAATACTTATATTACGTAGCCCTTGGGAATAAAGATTGTCGATCACTCAATTAATCAATCAATCAATGAATGAATCAATCAGTCAGTCAATCAATCACTCTCTCTCTCTATCTCTCTTGATGAAAACAAGTATGTCAATACTTACATTACGTAACCCTCGGGAATAAACATTATCGGTCAATCAATCAATCAACCAATCTCTCTCTCCCCCTCTCCCCCTCTCCTCTCTCTCCTCTTCTCCTCCCCCTCCTCTCTCTCTCTCTTCCCCCCCCCCCTCTCTCTCTCCCCTCTCTCTCTCCCTCTCTCTCTCTCTCCCCCCCCCCTCTCTCCTCTCCCCCTCTCTCTCTCCTCTCTCTCTTCTCTCCCTCCCTCTCTCTCTTCTCTCCCCCCCTCTCTCTCTTCCCCCCTCTCTCTCTCCCTCCCTCTTCTCTCTTCCCCCTCCTCTCTCTCTTTTCCCCCTCCCTCTCTCTCTCTCCTCCTCCCCCTCCGCTCTCCCCTTCTCTCTCTCCGTCTCTCCCCTCCCCCCCCTCTCTCTCTCTCTTTTCCCCTCCCTCTCTCTCTCTCCGTCTCTCCCCCTCCGCTCCCCTCTCTCTTTCCGTCTCTCCCCCTCCCCCCCCCCCCTCTCTCTCTCTCTTTTCCCCCTCCCTCTCTCTCTCTCCGCTCTCCCCCTCTCTCTCTCTCTCTCTTCCCCTCTCTCTCTCTCTCCGTCCCTCCTCTCTCTCTCTCCTCTCTCTCTCCCTCCCTCTCTCTCTTCCCTCCCTCTCTCTCTCTCTCTTCCCCCTCCTCTCTCTTTCCCCCCCCCCCCTCTCTCTCTCTCTTCCCCCCTCTCTCTCTCTTCCCCCTCCCTCTCTCTCTCTCCGTCTCTCCCCCTCCCCTCCCCCCACCTTCTCTCTCTCCACGGTCGATCGAGTTCGTTAACCAGGCCTCCTCATGCCATCGATGTGACGTATTCAATTACGTCAGCATTGACGTCAGATAGGGGGAAGAGGTGGGAGGGGGGGGGGGGAGGGGGGGGATATAGTTTTGCAATGCATTCTTGCCAAGTCAGGGTTTTGACCGATGAGATGATGACAATGGTGTAGTGTGTGTGTGCGCGTGAGTTTTGTATTTGTGTGTGTGTTGTGTTGTGTGTGTGTGTGTATGGTGTGGTGTGGTGATGGTGTGTGTGTGTGTGTGTGTGTGGTGTGGTGGTGGTGGTGTGTGCGTGGTGTGTGTGTGTGTGTGTGTGTGTGTGTGTGGTGTTGGTGGTGGTGGTGGTGTGTGTGTGTGTGTGTGTGTGTGTGTGTGTGTGTGTGTGTGTGGTGTGGTTGGTGGTGGTGGTGGTGGTGGTGGTGGTGTGTGTGTGTGTGTGTGTGTGTTTTGTGTGGTGTGTGTGTGTGTATGTGTGTGTGTGTGTGTGCGTGCGTGTGTGTGTGTGTGTGTGTGTGTGTGTGTGTGGGTGCGTGCGTGTGTGTGTGTGTGTGTGTGTGTGTGTGAGAGTGCGTGCGTGTGTGTGTGTGTGTGTGGGTGCGTGCGCGCGCGCGCGCGTGTGTGTGTGTGTTGTGTGAATGAGTGAGTGTGTGTGTGTCTGTGTGTGTGTCTCTGTGTGTGTGAATGAGTGCGTGAGTGTGTGTGTGTGTGTGTGTGTGTGTGTGTGTTTTGTTATGGTGTATTGTGTTGTGGTGTGTGTTGTGTGGTGTGGTGTGGTGTTGTTTATTGTGTTGTGTGTTGTGTTGCGTGTGTGTTGTGTTGTGGTGTAGTGTGTGTGTTATGTGGTGTTGTGTGGTGTGTGTGTATTGTGTGTTGTGTTGTGTTGTGTAGTGTCGTGTGTGTATGCGTATGCGCGCGTGCGCGTGTGTTTGTGTGTGTGTGTGTGTGTGTGCGCGCGCGCGCGTGCATGTGGACGCATACAATATATATGTATGATGTATGTATAGTGTATGCCTATACATATTCAAATCAAATTGATTCAACCATAAAAAAATGAAAGGTAAAATATTCAGCATGAACACTATCTTTAAATCCAGACTCCACTTTCTTCTAGGCCAGCCGTCTCTCTTCCCATCTTCTTTTCCCCTCATAACTCTTTCAGCCTTTCAGCAAAACTTGCTAGTACCGAACTCAGAAATCCTTTTTTTATAAAGAAAAAAAACTTAGTTACAGGTGGAGACTGATTGATGTAGCCAGGACGAAGAGTCTCAGACCGTCCGTGCATTTTTGATACAGCTCTTTCAGGATAGAATACATTGATAGTTTAAAGTCAAAGAGATGTCCACATAACCTGTGTAACATCCGCGCGAACAGCTGCAATGTATCGTGTAGTCATAAACCTTTCTCACTTTCCATTCATACCTTTTCCCTAGACCCATCATCTCATCTGTAAGCAATAGAAAAGCATAAAATTCGATTCCCCCACTCTCTGAATCTATGTCTTTATCCAACATTTTGTTAACATTTGAAACAAACACTGACGAAAACCTTTCTGACCTTTCTTGCCATACCTTTTTCTTAGACCCATCATCTCATCTGTAAGCAATAGAAAAGCATACAATTCGATTCCCCCACTCTCTGAATCTATGTCTTTATTGCCATGGTATCCAACATTTTGTTAACGTTTGAAACAAACACTGATGACGAAAACCTTTCTGACCTTTCTTGCCATGCCTTTTCGAAGACCCATCGCCACTTTTGTAAGCGATAGAAAAG
>CM054140.1:18902749-18905249 GCA_028751875.1 Rapana venosa | reverse complement strand
AACCCGGGTCGTCAGATTGCCAGCGCAATGTTCTAACCATTAGGCTATCCCGTCCCCCAGTTTTTGCTTGAATCGCTTTCCCTTCGTTTCGATTGAGAAGCATTTTCAGTGACATTGCGTTGAAATAATCAGTTTTGAAGCTCGACTAAAGGAAAAATCCCCAAGTATAGGTAAACCTTTTTAGTAGTTTTTACTTCCAAGAAAAAAATATAATATATAACATAAAGAGAAAATTGAATGTATATATTATATGACATGTTAGTATATAATATACTTGATTTTGTGACTGTAGACATCTGGCAAACTTGGCTGGAATTTACTGCTGCTTGTACTACCATTAATGCTGCTTCTGCTGCTTTTGCTGCTGCTGCTGCTGCTGCTGCTGCTAAGATCATAATGGTGATAACCATAATTATTATAGAAAAATGCGACTACTACTTTTATCATTACTAATACTACTACCAATGCTTCTACTACTCCTACAATTACACCTCCTCCTCCTCCTCCTCCTCCAACTACTACTACTATACTACTACTACTACTACTACTACTACTACTACTACTACTACTACTACTATTACCACCACCACTTCTTCCAATACTTCTATCAGTATTTCTTGCGCTACAATTACTGTTGATGCTTCTGCTCCCATAATTATCGTCATCCTGGTGACATCATCATCATCTGTCTAATCGAGTTGTCTGGTACACTGCGTCCTAACATAATTATCATAATCACCAACTTAGTCATCGTCGTTATTATCGTCATTAACATCCCTATCTGATCATCGTCGTCGCTGTCGTCATCGCTTCCGTTATCGGAGCGTCATCATCATTTCGGTGATGGTGGTTGTTGTGGCAATGATGATGATGATGATGATGATGATGATGAGATGATGATGATGATGATGACGCCGACAATAATAATGATAATAATAATAATAATAATAATAATAAAATAAAACAAATAAATAATAAATAATAATGATGATGATGATGATGATATATAATAATAATGATGCTGATGCTGATGATGATGATGATTAATGATGATGCTGATGACGACGACAATAATAATAATGATGATAATAATAATAATAATAATGATGATGATGACATTGATGACATTGATGATAACGATGATGATAATGACTGACGGTGACACATCACGATCATCATCATCACAACGACGACACGATAACAACAACAACAACAACGAATAATGCTAACATGACATACATCGTCCACACATCGTTCACTTAACTGCAACGCTAGTAATGTTTCGATACAGTACCAATTATCCCACACTAGCAAATACAATACCTCTTGTCTCCAAGTCCACTCGCCGGTCATCCAACAAGACAAACAGCCTGTGCAGACTTCTTTCTGGTCAATAATAATATGACCGACCCCTTAAACGACCTGCCTTCCAAATTTAGAACCAAACGCTTGCAGCGATCGTCTGAAAATTCATGTTTCCAGAAGGACAGTGGTTTAATGGCCTCCCAAAAAAGGGCAGACGGCATATCGAATGTAGAATCTTGTCATGGAATAGGTGGCTGTCGTTTTCTACCTGATAGTGAACTTGTTGCCTTGCTGGACATCGTTTAACTGTTTCTGAGGATTTGCTGTTTGTTGTTTTTTTTAGTGTTCGGAGAGTATCTCCCGTGAGGAGTTTCTTCATTTAGTGCCATAGAGTCCAGTTCGTTAGAAGAAGACGTTAAGGGAAAGGATGATTTTTTTGATGGATGCAGGTGTATCTTGTTTCATCTCATATCTGTCCCTGCCTTTAAAAGCCAAAATTCCATCACCCTGCTGAAATGTACGACCTGTGTGTGTGTGTGTGTGTGTGTGTGTGTGTGTGTGTGTGTGTGTGTGTGTGTGTGTGTGTGTGTGCGTGTGTGTGTGTGTTGTGTGTGTGCGTGTGTGCATGTGTGTGTGTGCGTACATTTGAATTTGTTAGAATATTGTTAATCATTGTTGGTTGCTTGTGTAGGAGCGGATTGAATGGAAGCGCCCTGATTTGTAATTCCAAGATATAGCGCTCTATAAATTTCCTTTAATTATTATTATTATTATTATTATTATTATTATCAATAATAATATCTGTCTTCTTTTGTCTGGATCCGTACCCTCTCTCTCTCTCTCTCTCTCTCCTCTCTCTCTCTCTCTTCTCTTTCTGTGTGTGTGTGTGTGTGTGTGTGTGTGTGTGTGTGTGTGTGTGTGTGTGTTGTGAGTGTGCTGTGTTATGTCTGTGTATGTGTGTTGTATTGTGATATGCTGTTTTGTATTGAGATGTGTTGAATTGTGACTTAATATGGCTGTGGATTGTAGTGCTATTGTTTTTTGTGTTGAATAGTATTGTACTGTGTTGTGTTGCAGTGTAGAAGTGTAATATTCCCTATCGTATTTTCATTGTAATTGTATTGCATTGTGCTACGCTATGCTGTAAGCATGCGCGCGCGCACGTGTTTGTATGTGTTTGTGTGCGTGCGTGCTT
>CM054140.1:18892749-18895249 GCA_028751875.1 Rapana venosa | reverse complement strand
CATTCATTCTTTTACTTCACAGATTATAGAATCAATACTCATGTTCAATTTTAACATCCAGTCACCGTATACGTGCAGTTTTGTCAATAGTATCCGTTCCCGTCAGCACACATGTCCTACTCTTCCGAAAGGTGGCACAGGTTTTAACGTGTGCGCAACATGTTCTGCGTGCGATTTCACATGAGACCCCGACATAGGTATAGTCTCAATCCACTCAGCATAATGAAGCGTAGCTACTTGGTAGCCTTGTGTAGCGTAGCGTAGCGTAGCGTAGTCAACCAATCTACCTTGGCCTCTATCTATAGCGTAGTCAGCCCTGTATTCACCAGTCTACCTTGGCCTCTATAGCGTAGTCAGTCCTATATTCACCAGTCTACTTTGGCCTCTATAGCGTAGTCAGCCCTGTATTCACCAGTCTACCTTGGCCTCTATCTATAGAATAGTCAGCCCTGTATTCACCAGTCTACCTTGGCCTCTATCTATATAGCGTAGTCAGCCAGTCTGCCTTGGCCTCTATCTATAGAATAGTCAGCCAGTCTGCCTTGGTCTCTATCTATAGCGTAGTCAGCCTGTCTACCTTGGCATCTATCTATAGCGTAGTCAGCCAGTCTATCTTGGCCTCTATCTATAGCGTAGTCAGCCAGTCTGCCTTGGCCTCTATAGCGTAGTCAGCCAGTCTACCTTGGCCTCTATCTATAGCGTAGTCAGCCAGTCTATCTTGGCCTCTATCTATAGCGTAGTCAGCCAGTCTGCCTTGGCCTCTATAGCGTAGTCAGCCAGTCTACCTTGGCCTCTATCTATAGCGTAGTCAGCCAGTCTGCCTTGGCCTCTATAGCGTAGTCAGCCAGTCTACCTTGGCCTCTATCTATAGCGTAGTCAGCCTGTCTACATTGGACTCTATCTATAGCGTAGTCAGCCCTGTATTCACCAGTCTACCTTGGCCTCTATCTATAGCGTAGTCAGCCAGTCTACATTGAACTCTATCTATAGCGTAGTCAGCCAGTCTACCTTGGCCTCTATAGTGTAGTCAGCCAGTCTGCCTTGGCCTCTATCTATATAGCATAGTCAGCCTGTCTACATTGGACTCTATCTATAGCGTAGTCAGCCCTGTATTCACCAGTCTGCCTTGGCCTCTATCTATAGCGTAGTCAGCCAGTCTGCCTTGGCCTCTATCTATAGCGTAGTCAGCCAGTCTGCCTTGGTCTCTATCTATAGCGTAGTCAGCCAGTCTGCCTTGGTCTCTATCTATAGCGTAGTCAGCCTGTCTACCTTGGCATCTATCTATAGCGTAGTCAGCCAGTCTGCCTTGGTCTCTATCTATAGCGTAGTCAGCCCTGTATTCACCAGTCTACCTTGGCCTCTATCTATAGCGTAGTCAGCCAGTCTACATTGGACTCTATCTATAGCGTAGTCAGCCAGTCTACATTGGCCTCTATCTATAGCGTAGTCAGCCAGTCTGCCTTGGCCTCTATAGCGTAGTCAGCCAGTCTGCCTTGGCCTCTATCTATACCGTAGTCAGCCCTCTCTACTTTGCCAGTCTGTGAAACCTTGAAGGGAAGCACTCTCTGTAGGATAACGGGAGGCCAGACAGCGAGAGAAAAGGGAGAGATGGGGAAAAACACCAGGATCATGTTTTCCCTGGAGAGGCTGATGTTTCTGTAGCCTTCAATCCTCCATGGACCGCTTACGTTACAGGACTATTTTTACCCTGTCTCGTTGGCTGCTTTCCCGCCAACCAGACGAATGAGACTGTTAAGGATGCTTCCAGACGTGGTTAAAAAAGCATGATTTGGCGAAACTCGTTGAACAAAGCTAAAGCTTTTCTGGTGCTATTGAAAATGACTAAACAAGAAGTAATACACAGAAATCTCGTGTGATTTATAATAATAATTCCTTCAGAGAAACGCCAGGGGCCTGTCAGTATCGATAGCATTCCCACATTCTGGAATTTCTGTACTACGATTTCCTTCTTTTCTGTTTGTGTAAGTTTTTTTCCTTCGATAACAAAAAAGGGTTCTTTGTACAAAAAAATTACACCTAAAAATACAGCAAAAATTCCCGGAAAGATATTGTATCCAGTTCCCTTTCTTTAAAAAAAAGAGAAAAAAAATCCACTTCCATAACAATCATATAAACAGTATTCTGTGGGGTGTGACAGATTTAATGCAAATACTGATGAATTCAGACTAACATAAAAAGAGTGTCTTAGAAAGAACTTTTTTGGGGTGCAAAAGATTCAACGCAGATACTGACTGAATCAAAATAACACAAAAGAGAGTATCTTAGAAAGAACTTTTTTTTGGTGTGAAAGATTTAATGCAAATACTGACTGAATCAAAATAACACAAAGGAGAGTGTCTTCAAAAGCCACGGGCTGACTTACCAAGGACACCCTCCCTGTCTTTTCTTAATCCTCGAAACAGCTAGGGGAATCAATCCCAAAGCAAATGCGAATCCCTTTCTCAACACCTGCCCCCCTCCTTCCCACCCCCTCCTCCCC
>CM054140.1:18870249-18875249 GCA_028751875.1 Rapana venosa | reverse complement strand
CTCTGTGTCTCAAAAAGTGCAGTCTTTTACACAAGAAAACTCGAAGGGAAGGAAAAAGGTATCGCTTTTGTAAAAAAAAAGAGGAAGACAGAAGGGAACAGAACTGCAAAAAAAAAGGAGAAGAAGAAAAAAAATGAAGGACAGACAGGGGATGGGGAATCAATAGCAGTCAGGAAAAAAGTGCAAGTTTAGGGAAAACAAGCTGTCTTCAGGTTGAAACTACACAGACATAAAAAGATTCTATACATATTTCACTACGGTAGGGAACAACTGTCTGCCTCTGTCTTTCTTCAATGTACTGTACGCTGCATTACATTACACTTAGTCCCACTAACAAGAAAGGTCGTGAGGGCACTGTACTGATGAGAAGGCTATACGGGCTTTCTCTAGATGTGGAAATTGTATGCCAATGCCCGAGTATGTTAGAATTAAGTTAGGGGTTCTCTCTTACTCACTCTCTCTCTCTCTCTCTTACTCACTCTCGATTGGTCTCTGGTCTCTCTTTCTCTTTCACCATCTTTCTTGTATTCTTTCTCGCTCTCTCACTCATTTTCTCATGTGCCGCACACCACAAAACAAACATAAACACACATATACACACCCCAGTCTCTCTCTCTCCATCTCTCTCTCTCACTCACTCTCACTCATTTTCTCACGTGCCAACACACCACACACACACAAAACCACACCACACAAAACACTTCTCTCTCTCTCTCTCTCTCTCTCTCTCTCTCTCTCTCTCTCTCTCTCTCTCTCAAACTTGCAGCCTTTACACACGAATACTAGAAGAGGAAGGAAAACGTGCATGGCTTTAGGTGAGAAAGAAGAGGAAAGAGACAAGCAGCAGAACTGCCAAGAGGGAAATAAAAAGAAGGAAGGACAGACAGGAAGGGGGATGGGGAATAATCGATAGCAGTCAAGGGAGAAAAGGTGTCGAGTTGATGAGACACTGGGCTGTAATACTGTTAGGTCTGGTACTGCTGCTGCTGGTGCTGTTTGTATGGAACCATCTGTCTCTGTCCCTGTCTCTGTTTGACCAAAGGAACACACACACACTCACACCCCACACAAAACACACACACACACAAACACACACACACACACAAAACACACACACATGCACACACACTCTCTCTCCCTATCTCTCTGTGTCTCGTCTGTTTTGTCTCTTCTCTGGGCTGTCTGTCTTTTTCTCTCTCTTCTCTCTCTCTCTCTCTGTCTCTCTCTCTCTCTCCTTAATCGCCTTCTATTCTTTTCTTCGTCTTCCTCCTCCCCTCCTTCTTCTTTTTCTTCTTTTTCTTGTTCTTCTTTTTCTTCTTCTTCTACTTTTTCTCCTCTCCCTCTCTCCTCTCCTCTCTCTCTCTCCTCTTTTCTCTCTCCCCCTCCCTCTCTCTCTCTCTTATTTTCTCCTCCCCCTATTTTTACACACAAGTTTGCAGATGCAATAAGGACAATACAAGATGTGATTGTGATGTGATGATGTTGATATGATGTTTATGATGGTCAATAATCGATCGCCCTCAAGGAGAACAAAAAAAGAAGGTCTGGATCTGTCTGACGAGACAGATAGACAGAAAATGGGCTGCAGCATAAGCGAGGTTTGTTTGGTACTGCTGCTGCTGCTGCTGCTGCTGCTGCTGCTGCTGCTGCTGCTGCTGCTTGTTGGTATCACACGCTCTTCTGAAGTCTCTTTCTGGGTAAAAAGTGTGTTGGGATTTCTCTTTGTTGTTTCTCTTGTAATCCTGGTTGTTTAGCACTGTTTTCCTCTGGGTCATCACAAGCTTTTTTTCCTTTTTTTAGTTTATGTTGCTTTCTGTCTCTCTGTCTGTGTCTGTGTCTCTATCTGTCTGTCTGTCTGTCTGACTGTCTCTCTCTCTGTCTGTATGTCTGTCTCTCTCTCTCTCTCACTGAGAGACAGAGAACTCCAAGTTTACCATCTCATCCAAAATGTCTGGCACCTATTTATCATTATTATATTTTTTATTCTTTTATAACGAGGATAATGGAATAAGCACTTATGTGCTTTTCTACATCCAGTCCCTTTGTGTATGCGGTTTTGTAAATTTCTGTCCACTGTTCCCACCGGCACACAATGGCCTACTCTTACGAACAGCGGAACAGGATTTAACGTGTGCGCAAGATGTTATGTGTGCGTTCGCACACGGGACCTTGGTTTATAGTCTCATCCGAGGAACTTTTAGGGAGAGCGGAGTCTGCACTGATGTTAACTCCAAGGGAAAATATCCCCTTGAACGGGGATCGAACCCGGGTCGTCATATTGCGAGCGCAATGTTCTAACCACTAGGCTATCCCGTCCCCCTACGCCAACCTAGACCATTACTGATGAGGAGTCTAAGCAGATTTGGATTTTTTTTTTAAAAGTCCGGTTTCAGACGTCAGAGATTCAAACACACCACCTTTCATTTTCTGGCTCAGTGCATTAGGTACCTCTCAGTATAAAGAAAAGTAAAGAAGAAGATCGAAGTAAGAAAGTAAGCAAGAAAGAGTGAAAGAAAGAAAACAAGAAAGAAAGAAAGAAAGAAACGAAGGAAGAAAGGAAGGAAGGAAGAAGAGGAGGAGGAGGAGGAAGAGGAGGAGGAAGAGGAGAGGAGGAAGGAGGAGGAAGAGGAGGAGGAGGAAGAAGAGAAGAAGAAGAAGAAGAAGAAGAAGAAGAAGAAAGAAGAAGAAGAAGAAGAAAAAAAAAAATTGCGGAGAAGAAGAAGAAAAAGAAGAAGAAGAAGAAGAAGAAGAACAACAACAACAACAACAACAACAACAACAAGAACAAGAAGCAGAACAAGAACAAGAAGAAGAAGCAGAACAAGAACAAGAACAAGAACAAGAAGCAGAACAAGCAGAAGAAGAAGAAGAAGAAGAAGAAGAAAACAACAACAACAACAACAAGAACAACAACAACAACAACAACAACAACGAGAAGGACAAGACAAGAAGTAATCGACATCATCATGAAGGAATACACCCACAAGTATGGATAACGAAGGACTGAAACTGTATTAATGTATGTTTGTGCTGTTAGGTCTGCAACTGTTTCTGTGTGTACCCACCCGTCTGTCCTTCCTCGAAAAGTATTGGTCTTTGATGGGTTTTCCCCCCTTTTTTTGGAATGTTTTGAGTTTTACTTTTCCTCCCTGTGTCTCTGTCTGTCTGTCTGTCTGTCTGACTGACTGACTCTCTCTCCCTCACACATTCTTCGGATGAGACTATACACCGAGGACCCGTGTGCGAACGCACGCAGAACATCTTGCGCGCACGTTAAATCCTGTTCCGCTTTTCGTAAGATTAAGCCATTGTGTGCCGGTGGGAACGGGTGACATAATTTACAAAACCGCATACACACGGGGACTGGATGTTAAAAAAAAGCACATGAGTGCTTATTCCATTATCCTCGATATAAAAAATTAAATAAATAACACATCCCTCCTCTCTCTCTTTGTGTCTCTGTCTGTATGTCTGTGTCTCTCTCTAAATGCACGCACGGACGCACGCAGGCACGTGCGCACACACACTCACACTCACAGATGCGCAGAAAGGGCAAGCGTATATGTATTGTATTGTATTGCATTTTTTTTTGCCCCAAAAATTTGCATGTATTGTATTGTAGTGTATTGCATTGTATTATAATACATTCTAGTGCAGTGTAGAGTAATGTAGTGTGGTGTTTTTATTTTGTTTATTTAATTTTTTTATATCGAGGATAATGAAATAAGCACTTATGTGCTTTTTTACATCTAGTCCTCGTCTGTATGCGGTATTTTAAATTTGTCATCTGTTCCCACCGGCACACAATGGCCTACTCTTACGAAAAGCGGAAACAAGATTTAACGGTGCACAAGATGTTCTGCTGCGTTTGGACACGGGCCATCGGTTTATAGTCCTCATCACCGAAGGACGTTATGGGGAAAGTGGATCTGCTCTGATGTTTAACTCCTGGGGAAAATACCTCTTGAATGGGAATCGAAACCCGGGACGTCAGATTGCGAGGCTATGTTTAACCATTAGGACTATCCCGTCCCCTTGAGTAGTGAGTGAAATTGTAGTGTAGTGTAAGTGTATGCAGTGCAGTCAGTGCAGTGCAGTGCAGTTCAGTGTAGTGTTAGTGTACTAGTGTAATTAGTGTAAGTTGCAGTGCAAGAGTAGTGTAGTGTAGTGTAGGGAAGTTGTAGTGTAGTGTAAGGTAGTGGAGTGTAGTGTAGTGTAGTTAGTTAGTGTGAATACCACTTTGTCACAAACAAAACCCAATAAAACTCGAATATTCCTGATAATCTCTCTCTTCCTTAAGTAAATAGGTCGACAGGTATCCAACCAAAAAGACAGTAGGCGGGGTTTTTTGTGTGGAAGATATAGAGAAAATAGGATTCTTCTCTTCTCTTGTCTTCTCTTCTATGCATGAATTTCGAGCTGCTCTCCCTGGAGAGAGCGCGAGGCCACAAGTGCAGCGCCACCCATTATTTGGGTTTTTTATATTTTTTTCCTTTATGCAATTATATTGCTATTGGGGTGTTATCATCAGAATAGCTATTTTCTCAGGAATTTTGCCAGAGATAACCCTCTTGTTGCGTGGGTTCTTTTATGAGCGCTGAATGCGTGTTGTCCGCGGGGCTACAATGTATCACCTATCTGAGAGATTAACTGTGTGTGTGAGTGTGTGTGTGGTGTGTGTGTGTGGGTGTGTGGTGTTGTGTGTGTGTGTGTGCGTGCGTGTGCATGCGTGTGTGTGTGTGTGTATGTCTGTGTGTCCTGTGTGTGTGATTTTAATTTAATTTCATTGTTTTATTTTATTTTTTTATATCGAGGATAATGGAATAGGCACTCATATGCTTTTTAAATTCAGTCCCCGTGTGTATTTAGTGTGTGTGTATGCCTGCGTGCTCACGTGTGTGTGCGTGCATACGTGCGTGTGCGCGTGCGTACGTGTGTGCGTGCGTGCGTGCATGTACGTGTGTGTTTGTCAGTCAAGTCTGTCTGCCTGCTTGTCTGTG
>CM054140.1:18862749-18865249 GCA_028751875.1 Rapana venosa | reverse complement strand
TCTCTTTCTACCTCCCCCCTCCCTAACTCTCCTATCCTTCTCCCTCTCTCTCTCCCTCTCCCTCTCCTCTCTCTCCCTCTCCCTCTCTTCTCCTTCTCCTCTCTCTCTCTCCTCTCTCTCTCTCCCTTCCTTCTTCTCTACTCCCTCTCTCTCTCTCTCCCCTCTCTCTCTCCCTCTCTCTCTCTCCTCTTCTCTCTCTCTCCCTCTCTCTCTCTCTCCCTCTCTCTCTCCCTCCTCTCTCCTCTCTCCCTCCTCCCTTCTCTCTCCTGTCCCTCTCTCTCTCTCCTCTCTCTCTCCCCCTCCCCTCTCTCTCTCTCCCCTCTCCTCTTCTCTCTCCCTCTCTCATCTCTCCCTCTCTCTCTCCCCCTCTCTCTCTCTCCCTCTCTCTCTTTCTCCCCTTTCCTCTTTCTCTCCTCTTTTCTCTCTCTCTCTCCTGTCTCTTTTTCTTGTTTCCTTAAACTGACCAAAAAGATGGGGAAAATGTCAGGAAGGCAATTCCTCAGCCACATCATTAGCACACCCCTAACCCCCCCCACCCACCCCCCCCCCCCCATCCCCCCATCCCCGCCCGTACCCCTCTTTCACCCTCCCCCCAACCGTCCCCACCCCCACTCCCACTCTCCTCTTTCCTCACCCCTCTCCTCCTCCTATCACCCTAGAAGCCCATCATCAATCTTTATTTATCCTCTATTCCCACTTCTCCCTTCGTCCATTCCTGCAATATATTTTGTGCGAAAGTAAAAAAAAAAAAAAAAAGACAGATTGATCTTCTTGCTTATGTTCTCTTTCTTTCTTTCTTTCTTTCTATTGTCGTTAACAATTTTTTGTTTTGGCTAAAGGTGTCATTTTGTTTTTATTTTGTCTGATATTTTCAACTCGATTTTTTTTTTTTACATGTGTTGCAAGATTGAACCCAAAAGTTGAATTCAAAGGAAAAAAAAAACAAAAAAACAGATAAGGTTTAAAAGACCAGGATTCATATCATGCGCTGATCGTGGTGTGTGTATGATAATTATAATGCAAGCGCACGTGTGAGTGTGTGCATGTATGTATGGATGTCTATCTGTCTGTCTATCTGTCTGTCTGTATGTATGTAGTATGTATGTATTGTATGTATGTATGTATGTATGTATGCATGTATGTATGTATGCATGTATGAGTATGTATGTATGTATGTATGTATGTATGTATGTATGTATGTATGTATGATGTATTATGTATGATGTATGTATGATGATGTATGTATGTATGTATGTATGTGTGTGTAAGTATGTATGTATGTATGTATGTATGTTATGTATGTAGATAGTATGTATGCATGCATGTATGCATGTATGTATATATGTCTATGTGTATGTACGTATGCACGTGCGTACTTGCGTGCGTGTGCGTGTGTGTTCGTATGTATGAGTGTGTGCATGCCGGAATGCGTGTTTCCATGTGTTTGTACATGCGCGGGCACACCATTATTATTATTATTATTATTATTATTATTATTATTATTACTGTGAATAGAATTTAAAATCAAGTACACTGCTGTAAACATATGCCGGGCAATGTAGACTTCTCACCCAAAGGTTCAATTCTATATTTACTTATTCTCTTCTTACACTAATTTATGAATAGAAAATCATTTACAAACCAACATTCAATACAGCTAAAAAATAAACACCCCCAAAAACAAACAAAACAAGAACCCATCAACGACCACAAAAGCTCAACATCAAAATTAATAAGAATTTATCAATATCAAAACTAATAAGAAGGGATAAAGACAAACCGTATATGGAGAATTGAAACAAAGATGCCTCCACACAAAGGGTATAGAAAGGTAGAGCGACAGACTGACTGACTGACTGACTGACTGACCGAGTGACAGACGGACAGACAGACAGAAGCACACGCATATTCACCCACCTAAACGACGCATGCACGCACGCACACACATCACACACACACACACACACCACCAACATCCAAACACCCACAATACACACACGCACGCACACACACACACACAAGCTACACACACACACACACACACACGAACACACATACACGACACACACATACATGCACATACACGAACACACAACACGCACACACGCACACGCACACACACACGACACACACATACACACACAAGATAAAACTAATAAACCCACACCTACGTAAAAGCCATCAGTGAATCGTTAAATGTCAGCAGCAAACGACACCAACATAAACACAACAATATACAACCAAGCTACATGAAAGGAGACACTACATACGCGCGCACACACACACCACACACACCACACACACACACACACACACACACACACACTCTATAAAACCCGTGCGCGTGCTCTCGCCACACACCACACATACACACACACACATTCACTCTCACTATCACAAAAAACACACAACATAACTACACACACACACACACATTCAACAAGCCACACACACACGTACATACACACAACAGTTATCGACACACACAAACCAACCCCAC
>CM054140.1:18807749-18830249 GCA_028751875.1 Rapana venosa | reverse complement strand
CTGACTTCCCTTCTCCTTCCCTTCTCCTTCCTGTCACGCTCACAGAATGCCAGGAATCTCTCCTCCTAATCTATCAGCTTTTTTTTTCTCCAACCACCCTCCCACGCCAGCAGGATCTGCGGTCTAGAGGTTAACGTGCACTTGCCTAGAAAGTGAGAAGTTGTTGGTACGATCCCCCGAGAGAGAGAGAGAGAGAGAGAGAGAGAAGAGACAGAGAGACAGAGAGACAGAGAGAGACAGAGACAGAGACAGAGAGACAGATAGAGGCAGAGAGAGACAGAGACCGAGACAGACAGAGAGACAGAGCAAAGTAGAGACAAAGAGACAGCAACACAGAGGAGTTCATATACTGGACCAAAACAACCAGCGTCAAAAACAGCACAAGCCCAACACATACCTACTACAACCAGCCAAGATTCGCAGATAGACAGACAGACAGACAGACACAAGCATTTCAACACTGCTCCTTCCCAATCCACTCTTCATTCCCAATACAACTCTTCAACTATCTGACCCCCTCCCTCGTGCCCTATCCCTTATCTATCAACTATCCATCCCGTTCCCTTTGTTCAGCCGCAGATACTTTATGCTTTCGAACACCCAGATTTAAACAAACCACTGTTGGCCGTCGCTCTTTCTCCATTTCTGTTCCATCCACCTGGAATGACCTCCCTCTTTCACTTCGCCCAAAGCCTTCATTTGATACCTTTAAATCCGCCTCATCCGCCACTTATGTCCTTCCTGACACTTTCCCCTCATAGCCGTCCTTACTTTTCAACAGCATCCTTTATCTCCTAAGTGTGTTCGCGCGCGCGCGCGCGCGGTGTGTGTGTGTGTGTGTGTGTGTGTGTGTGCGTGCACGCGCGTGCGCACGTGCATAAATTTGAAATCTGTTATTTATTATATTTGAGGAAAGTTTACATGCGAGTAAATGATTTGAGTGCAAGCGCTTCGATGTGTTTGTTTTACAAAAGATTCAGCGCTATATATATTCCATATATTATTATTATCATTATTAGTCAATCAGACCCTATGACCCCAGCCAGCATCACTTTAACCAGGACTATGTGTACGCCACAAGCCAGCAGAACTGGTCCAGGAACTACCTAGCTATCAACACAATCTCGGCATCAAGGTCACCAAACGGTAAACTCAATCAATGAAACCCAAACGATCTGAATGGAACAGGACACAGCTCCAGACAGGAACGGCATCAAACCTGTTATTTGCACAAGGTTCCGTGTATCGGAGCGCGCAAGTCAAATAAGCCCAATTTGTGTGACCTTTGGTTGGGCAAGTTAAATGAGCCTAATTTTGTTTGACCTCTGGTTGGACAAGTCAAATAAACCTAATTTTTGTTACCTTTGGTTGGGCAAGTCAAATAAGCCTCATTGTTGTGACCTTTGGTTGGGCAAGTCAAATAAGCCTCATTGTTGTGACCTTTGGTTGGGCAAGTCAAATAAACCGAATTTTTGTTACCTTTAGATTTTTATTCAGAAAGATGAGTCAGTGGTTAGCATAAGAAAGAGAAAAAAACCCCAACCTGATCATGCTGGTTTAATAATCCTTCCGTTACCAGAACACGAATGACCTAAATTTGAAAATGATTTAGAAATGAGAATGATGACTCATATGATAGTTGATAGCAGCAGCATCTTCTTGTGGCACGACTTTTATTGTACGAAATTAGTACAAAAACAGACTATTGCAAATAGCATGGCATCCACCCCACCCACCCCTCTCTCCACCACAACCATTCCTCTAAATTCTATGTGGTAGCCTAGATGAAAATGACAAAATTTACAAAACTGCAGACACAGGGGGACTGGATGTAAAAAGCACAGGGGTGATTATTCCATTATCCTCGAAATAAAAGAATATAATACATTTTTAAGAAAAAGATAATAAAACAATATTCATATAAAAAAAAACCCATGGCAAAAGTGTCGACATCACAAACGTATTAAATTTTATAATCGTACTTGCAGAGTTCTTCTGTTGAAACACCATTCCCTTTCCATGAAAGAGACAAAGAAAGGAACACTTAATGGCTGAGAGAACTCATCAGTTTTGTTAGAAGTAAATAGACAAACACACCAGAATTGAAAACGCCATAAAACCACAAGAAAAGCTCCTGACTTCAGTGAAAAAAACACTTCAAACTAAAGGGGTACACGGGCAATACACACGAACATTTAGACTGGCCAAGACTGTCCTACAGGGAACGAGAGTATAAGGAGAGAGACAAAGAAGAGGCAGACAGAGAAAATGATGGAAACACAATGTCAGATATTGGACTGGCATTGAGTGCAACCACATACTACAGAAAGCTGAGAACTGTGAGGAGTGAAGGAAGCTGGCCGCAAAATATTTAGTGGTGCCCCAACTATCGACCAGACTATGGGATAGGTTAAGGAAGATAAGCACAACAGACTCGTGGGGGGAGTGGGGGGGGGGGGGGGGCAAATAGATAACAGAAACACAAAGACATAGATAAATAGACATACAGAAAGATACAGAGATACATAAGAGACAGAGATCAAAATATTCACTTTTTATTTGCATACGGATAAAAAAAAGAAACAGACACAGACAGAAACATAAATACACAAGAGACAGAGATTACTCACTTTTAAAAAAAAAATTGCATACACATAAAGAGAAAGAGATACAGACAGAAGAAACAGAGATATACACAGAGATTTATTAAAATATTCACTTTTTATTTGCATACGGATAAAGAAACAGAGACATCGACAGAAACAGAGATATACACAAAGATTAAAATATTCACTTTTTTATTTTTGCCCTACAGACCATCAGAATAATTATTTGATCACAGCACCTTTTATCCAGCCACATTGACAAAAGACACCATCTTTTGGACATTACATCTCTCTCTCTCTCGCTCTCTCTCTCGCTCTCTGTTTGTCTCTCTCTCTCTCTCTCTCTCTCTCTCTCTCTCTCTCTCTCTCTCCTCTCTCTCTCTCTTTTCTTCTTCTTCTCCTTAATTCCTCACCAGACCACTCTCTTCTCTAACCTCTCCGGTCTCGTCTCCGGGCTCTATCCTTTCTTTCCTTCCCTTCCTTCCTACTGCTCATTAATTGATGACCCCACACACCACCACACACCACACCACACCACACATCACACCTCACACACTCCACACCCAAGGGACCACCAATGCACAGGCTTAGCTAGCCGGAAGATCCATTTTTTCCCTGATGACATAATCAGACCAGAGGATCACATCACTGCCCCGCCATCATCAACGTAAGCAGGTTATGTAACGGGCGTACAGACGTCACAAGCAGCAGCAGCAGCAGCAGCAGGCAGCAGCGCCAGTGAAATCGTTCCTGGCAAATAAAATTAATGGTAATGACGTCTGGCTTTTTTTTTTTCTTTTCTTATTTTTATTAAGGTAGCCTACCAGTCAACTGGATCAGACTGATGCAGCCCCCAAATCTGCCTACCAGTCAGAATTGGACCTGGGGAGGGAGGGGGAGGGGGGGGAGGAGAGAGAGGGAGAGAGAGAGAGAGAGGAGAGAGAGAGAGGGAGAGAGAGAGGGGGGGGGAGAGAGGGAGACAGAGGCAGAGACAGGGGCAGAGGCAGAATGACAAATTCTTTTATTTCGAGGATAATGAATAAGCACCATGTGCTTTTCTTACATCCAGTCCCCACCTCTATAGATAGATAGATATAGATGATAGAATAGATAGATAGATAGATAATAGACAGATTAGATAGATAGATAGATAAATAGACAGTTAGTTATTAGTTAGATAGATAGAAAGAAAATAGAGAGATAGATAAAAGATAGATAGATAGACAGACAGAGAGAAACAGAGAGGAGAGGAGAGAGAGGAGAGAGAGAGAGAGAGAGAAAGGGAAAGAGAGAGAGAGACAGAGGGTGGGGTGGGGTGTACTATAGCATCAGACCAATCTACGGTCATTTGGAAATAGAGGGTCTAGATCTTCATCCTTTCTTCATAAGAGGTTATGTGACGGGATCGTCTCTAAGGCCGATTCCTTATTGGTCTGAAGTGAAGGGACTCTGGTGGTGCACAAGCAATAGGAACTGTCAGTCTACTCCCTACAAAACTGCTGGCGTGGACATAAAATGGAATCAGGTTGTTTTGAGGCTGTTGTTGGTGTTGTTGTTGCTGGTGATGTTTTGCTGTCTTTCATTTTTTTTATAGTAATGATTGTAATCTATTGAATAACAAAACAATGCTAATCGCTTTTGGTTTTACTATTGGGATTTGTTTCGACGTTCAAAATACCGCCCCCCACCCCACCCCCACCCCCCACCCTCAATATCATATAGATTACATTTGTGATCATCCCGTATTGAACAAGGTTGTATTTGAATTGTTCCACAGCAGAGCCCTGTGTTAAAATTTGGCACTGCTTTTAACAGGCAGAGCGAATTGCTACAGACATATATTTGAATTGCAGCGCCCCCCCCCCTCCACACACACACACACACTCTTTTTGGGGGGTGGGGGGTGGGATTTATTTTGTTTCTAGTCGTATTTTGTTTGGATGCTTTGTCCTCTTTTTTTCCTTCTCGTCAATAACATTAATTTGCTTCCCTTAAAGAAGAGGTTTATTAACATTTGTCACAGAAACAGTTGCTATATTGGCCCAATTTCTTTAAAGAGTGCAATGTGATATTATGATATACTGTGATACACTGTGATGTACTTGCGTGCGTGTATGTATGTGCATGCATGCGCGCGTGCGTGCGTGTATATATATGTGTATGTTCATGCGCGTGCGCACTCACATTATGTGTGTGCGTGTATGTCCTACATAACCAACGATTTCTTCTTTATTAATAAGAAGCGAGTGTTGGATTCTGAAATTTAAAAAAAAGCCACCCTATCAAGCTATCCAGACCAGCATTTCCAATTGATACCGAGAACTTACAGGCAATTTGTACCTGTGCAAAGCCTTCCAGACAGACACCTAGTCAGGTGTCTAGCATCTGCTCTCTCTCTCTCTCTCATCTCTCTCTCTCTCTCTCTCTTCTCTCTCTCTCTCTCTCTCTCTCTCTCTCTCTCTCTCTCTCTTCCCTCTCTCCCCTCCTCTCTCTCTCTCCTTCCCTCCCTCCTCTTCTCTCGTTCCCCCTCTCATTCCTCCCTCCCTCTTTCTCTCCCTCCCTCTCTCTCTCCTCTCTCTCTCCATTCCTCTCTCTCTTTTTCTCTCCTTCCCTCCACTCTCTCTCCCCTTCTCTCCATCTCTCTCTCTCTCTCTCTTTCTCTCCCTCTCTTTCTCTCCCTCCCTCCCTCTCTCTATATCTTGCTTGCTTTTCAGTGTGTGTGTGTTGTGTGTGGTGTGTGTGTGTGTGTTTGCGCGCGCGCACGCGCGCACACGTATGTGTGTGTATTGTTTTCTATGCAATTCTGTCATTCTACACATTTTTTCCTTATCATTTATCTCTTCTTTTTTTACCGAGGGCTGGATGTAAAAAAGCAATGTAATGCTTAATCTATTACCCTCTGAAAAAGAAAAAATCGTTCAAAATTGTACAAAAATTGTTCTCTCTACCCCTCCCTCCCTCCCTCCCTCTATTCCTCTCTCTCTCTCTCCAGCTCCCCCTTTCTCTCCCTCCCTCCATCTCTCTCTCCCTCCCTCTCTCCCTCCCTCCCTTCCTCTCTCCATCCATCTCTCTCTCTTCTTTCCTACCCCGCCACGCTTTCACACGTGTTGCCTCTCTTTGTTTCTTTCTTTTTTTTTTTTCTTTTTTTGAAGTCCTACAAAACAACACTAATACGGGTGCAATGGCCGACCGACAGACTGGATACAGCGGTACTATTTTTCTAACCGGTACCCGACAACAAAATGGAGCACTCGCTTTCCCCCAGCCAAGTTAAGCAGCGTCGAGCGTGGTTACCACTTGGATGGGTGACCCTTTGCGCGCCTTGGCTTCAGTACAGTTCCCCCAGTTCACCCAGCTGTAAATGGGTACCTGCCCTCTTTAGGGTCAGGGAAGGTAAAGTAGCGAGGGAGAGGAGATGGGCGCCGCCCTCAATATGCTGGCCCCTAGAGAAGTGAGGTCTCTGACGCCTCGCTCCCCTACGACCTTATAGGTTATGGGACTCCTTTACCTTTTTTTACCTACCCGACAACGGCACTGAAGCTACACAGGCTGCTGGTGTGGTAAATAAAGCTTGGTGGGTAGCGCCTGAGAGTTTAATATGGTTGTGCTTCTTGACATCAGTGTGCTGATTCCACTCTCCCCCCAAAAGTCCTTTTGGATGAGACTATAAACCGTGGCCCCGTGTGCCAACGCACGCAGAACATCTTGCGCGCACGTTAAATCCTGTTCCGTAAGAGTTAGGCCATTGTGTGCCGGTGGGAATAGATGACAGAATTTGCAAAACCGTATACACACGGGGGGACTGGATGTGATAAAAGCACGTAAGTGCTTATTCCACTATTCTCGATATAAAAGAGTAAGCTAAAACTAAAACTAAACTACACTTCTCCCTTCCAGCTTGAAAATCCTGTGAGGAGTCACCCGTAGCCCTGAAAATGCTTGCTCTCTGTCACACTCAGTGCATCTGGAAATCACCTGCGAGAGGATGAGTTACATTTTAGATGAACAGTTTGTGTATGTGTGTGTAGCTGTATTCATATTCTTAGCCATAAGTAGTAGTAGTAGTAGCAGCAGCAGCAGCAGCAGCAGCAGCAGCAGCAGCAGCAGCAGCAGCAGCAGCAGCAGCAGCAGTAGTAGTAGTAGTAGTAGTAGTAGTAGTAGTACAGGCAGCAGTAGTACAGGCAGCCATACTCAGAAGTCGGAGAAACCTGATTTTATTAATCAAAAACCTAAAACTTTAATATAATAACTAAGATTTTATATTTCAAAAATCCCCCTGACGCTTACATGCCAACCCGTGACGGTCTTATTCCCGTCAAGCTTTCGCTTACTAAGTACACCATGCACAAGAACAAGTGACTCGACCAGACCTTTCTGTCTGAACTCCTTGAGCAGTCAATGCACAACCCTGAAAATATTATTACAGCGTATCTTGGGGGAAAATTCAACCTGCTGAACCCACCCTTCTCCAGGCCTTATATATCATGCTACATATTATTGATCTTTTCGTGATATACATGTGCATACCAGCGCTACCCGTAGCTAACCATACAAGATATAACCATATAAGAGAAAATAATTTTTAAAAAGAAAATAAATACTTTTCTAAGAAAAAAAGATGGACGGGCTTGTATAAGTCTGCTCTCAAGGGGTCATGGGTGGTGTGTGTGTGTGTGTGTGTGTGTGTGTGTGTGTGTGTGTGTGTGTGTGTGTGTGTGTGTGTGTGTGTGTGTGTGCGGCACACGGAACCTCGGTTTAAAGCTTCATCTGCAGGACTTGCAGGCGGAATCTATGTTAGACACATCACTGTGACGATTTCTAACCGACAGCCCAGATCATCGTCTAGTTACGGGTCCAACTCACTCAGCACCACTGGCTCCCCGAAAGCACAAGCATAGTTTTTATAAACTCTGGTAATTCGTAACGTTATTTTAAAAACCAACTGAAGTTGGAATATAGCTGCCTATGTAGTGATGGATTTGAACAAGTCACATTATAAGCAAACTCCTTATCCATACTAATCTCACAGTGATTCCTAGGTATACTGAGTTTTATCTATTTATTTATTTGATCTTATTCTATTTCTTCTTTATTTCGAGTGTATCGGAATAAACACTCATGTGCTTTCTTTTCCCTCCAGTCCCCGTGTGTACGCAGTTTTGTCAATTTTAATCATCCGTCCCCCACCGGCTCACAACGGCCTACTCACCCGAACAGCGGAACGGATTTTATAACGCACGCGCAAGATGTTCTACGTTAAGATGACCCCCGCGAGACTGTGAAGCAGAGAAACCCTCAACAGCAAGATCAGAATTCCATGGGTTTGGTGTGGAAACCTAGAAAAAAAAAGCCCAAACATCTTCATAGCAACAAGTGTAAGACATAAGATAAATAACCACGGATGTAAGGTAAAGGTAAAGCAGTCCCATAACCTATAAGGTCGTAGGAGAGCGAGGCGTCAGAGACCTCACTTCTCTAGGGCCAGCATATTGAGGGCCGCGCCCATCTCCTCTCCCTCCACGGATGGGGCCAAAAAACAAAAGCGCGAGCAGCAACGTGATGAGAGCGTTAGGCCGGGAATCAAACCCCACATCATCCTGTCCAATAGCCTAAAACCACTCTGGCTCGAGGTCCTGCCAAAGGAGACAGGCTAGTAGCCACCCAAGCGCCCGTCCTCCACTCGCCCTTTCCGGCTCGTTCATGAAATAATAACAACAGGACCCTGCAAACCTGTCTAGGGACGTATAGCGCCCAGCTAGGGTCAAAAAAGAAAAAAAGCCCGCCGATACATTTCCTGCCGTGACATAATCATCACAATGATTTTTATTTTTTACGACAGCCAGCCCGTCAGCGTCGGTCGATTACGTCACGATGCATTGACGTCACAAAGAGAATATGTGTGTGTGTTGTGTGTATGTGTGTGTGTGTGTGTGTGTGTGTGTGTGTGTGTGTGTGTGTGTGTGTGTTGTGTGTGTGTGTGTGTGTGTGTGTGTGTGTGTATGTGTTTGTGTTGTGTGTGTGTTTCTTTTTGTGTGTGTGTATTTTTTTGGATTGGTAGGTTGGTTTATTGTTTGTATGTCTTATTTAAGGAGCTTTTCTAGGTCCATGAAGGAAGAACCTATACTTTTTAATAATTATTGATTTCAGAGAAACAATTTATTATGGTTTAAAAAAAAAGTGACAATGTCCCTGAGCGGTATTTGGAAAAGATGGAGTGGTGGTGGTGTGGGGGGGGGGGGGGGGGGATATGAAAATTGTTTCCCCTTGGGGATGCAGGGGGGGGGGGGGGCTGTCAGTATAAATAGCATCCCCGAATTCTGGAAATTCTGTGCAAAAAGTTTCCTCTTTTCTATCACTCTCTTTGTTTCTGCCATTTTCCTTTTTCTTCCTGTCACCTCCTTCTTGTCTATTCTCTGCCTTCAATCTTCTCTTATGCCGAAGTAGGATGCGCTGGGCCTGACTTGTCAGGCGCTTAACGGCAGCGTGTTTTTGCACATTATATCAAGCAACAATAGTTGCTGTCTGAACGTTCCACGACGACGACGACGAAGAACAATTGCAAAGAAGAAGAAGAAACAAAAAAGAAGAAAAGAAGAAGAAGAAAGAAAAGAAGAAGAAAAGAAGAAGAAGAAGAAGAAGAAGAAGAACAAGAAGAATTGCGAAGAAGAAGAAGAAGAAGAAAAAGAAGAAGAAAAGAAAAGAAGAAGAAGAAGAAGAAGAAGAAGAATTGCGAAGAAGAAGAAGAAGAATTGCGAAGAAGAAGAAGAAGAAGAAGAAGAAGAAGAAGAAAGAAGAAGAATTGCAAAGAAGAAGAAGAAGAAGAAGAAGAAGAAGAAAGAAGAAGAAGAAGAAGAAGAAGAAGAAGAAAGAGGAGGAGGAGGAGGAGGAGGAAGAGAAGGAGGAGGAGAAGAAGAAGAAGAAGAAGAAGAAGAAGAAGAAGAAGAAGAAGAAGAAGAAGAAGAAGAAGAAGAGAAGAAGAAGAAGAAGAAAGAAGAAGAAGAAGAGAAGAAAAAAGAAAGAAGAAGAAGAAGAAGAAGAAGAAGAAGAAGAAGAAGAGGAGGAGGAGGAAGGAGAGGAGGAGGAGGAGGGAAGAAGAAGAAGAAGAAGAAGAAGAAGAAGAAGAAGAAGAAGAAGAAGAAGAGAAGAAAGGAGGAGGAGGAGGAGGAGGAGGAGGAGGAAAGGAGGAGGAAAAGAAGAATGTTTTCAGTTGTGGAAAGGAACAGAACGCCATGTGTTGGCAGACCTAGAGTTGGCCATTCTATTTCAACCATCGCCTCTACACGAGAGCAGCGGTATGGTAGAATAATAGCCTCGTGTTTCGAGTCTCGTATGCTGTGTCGTAAACTGGTCGTCGTCCTAATGTGGACAGGCATCAACGGAGAGAACAACTTCTCCATTTGTGTCTGGAGACGTCCTGCGAGGGAGAAGAAAAAGATCGAAGCTCTTCTCCTTGACGAAGAAACGAAGGCAGCCGGAATGACATGGGCCGAGCTGAAGAGGATCTCCCCAAAACCGAGTTCGTTGGAGGGGTGTTGTTGCAGCCCTGTGTTTCCCAAGGAACCAAGAGGCATAAGTCAATGAGTCAAGTCTCCTTTCCTTTACTAGATGGACCCGCCAATGCGCAGAGTGCAAAGTGCCAGACAGAGAGTATCAAATGAAACTGTTTGTGTTGTTTGTTTTGATGAGCACGCAAATTGTTAAAACTAGATATTTTCCCCAGGAAAAATTATAGGGAGTACTTGTTTGATGTTTGTGTAACACACATATACATATATATATATATATATATATATGGAGAGAGAGATAAAACACATAGATGTATACACACACACACACACACACATATATATATATATATATGTATATATATATATATATATATAACACACAAGATATATATATATATATGTATATATATATATATATATATATATATATATATATATATATATATATATATATATATATATATATATATCTTGTCTATTGTATTATTGTATATACACACTTACACACACATACCACAACACAACACAACACACCACACAAACAACGCAACACAAACACACACACACAACACACACAACAACAACAACACCACAACACAAAACAAAACCACAACACACACACACACACACACACACAAAACACACACACACACACACACACACACACACACACACACACACACACACACGACAGACACACATACACATTACACATGGTGACAACAAGCTACAGCACTATCATCTTTGTTCCCATAGCAATGATCATTCCCATAGAAACAAAACCATACGAAAGATGACCAAACCCCGAAGGTCTAAGGCACAAGAGAGCTCTGCCTGCCTGCCTGCCTGCCTGTCTGTCTGCCTGTCTGCCTGCCTGCCTGCCTGCCTGCCTGACGACAGCAAAGCGATTCATTTTCCATCAACACCATCATTATGATCACAACGATAGTAGTAGTAGTAGTAGTAGTAGTAGTAGTAGTAGTAGTAGTAGTAGTAGTAGTGGTGGTGGTGGTGGTGGTGGTGGTGGTGGTGGTGGTAGTAGTAGTAGTAGTAGTAGTAGTAGTAGTGGTAGTAGTAGTAGTAGTCAGCAGCAGCAGCAGCAGCAGAGCAGCAGCAGCAGCAGTAGTAGTAGCAGCAGCAACAGTAGTAGTAGCAGCAGCAACAGTAGTAGTAGCAGCAGCAGCAGCAGTAGTAGCAGCAGCAGTAGTAGAAGAAGCAGCAGCAGCAGCAGCAGCAGCAGCAGCAGCAGCAGCAAGCAGCAGCAGCAGCAGCAGTTAACAACCAACAAGCCAGCAAGCGTCACGTCAGCAGGAGCCCATTACGTCATTAAACACTGACGTCAGAAAGGGATCAAGCTGGCCAGAAACTGTGGGCTTAATTAATTATTTAATAATAATTACGATGAAGTTTCATATCCAGGTGTCTTTTTATTTGGGGGGGGGGGGGGGGGGGGGGGGGTAGGAGGTCAAGTTAGTTCGGTCAATTTTAACACAGCGTCCCAGTGGTGGTGATGGATAAGGGGAGGGAACTTGGGGGATGGAATGGGATGGGTAGTTGGGGATCGGGGTGGGGGTGGGAGGGGAGGAAGGGGTTCGGGTGGTGGGGTTCGGGAGGGAAGGGGGGCGGCAGATTTGAACCCAGAAACGCAAGTGATGTTCTGACCGGTTTCTGGTCCAGGCCAAAAGTTTTATCAGTTAAGTTGTTGATAATGTAAGTAAGAGTGTCAAAGTGTACGTATAAAGGTTGAAATGCTTTGAAGTGTGGAGACTTGGCTTCAATGGGTTTGATTTATTCAATAGAGCATGGAACTAACATGATTATAAATAACGTGAAGAAAATAACTCAATAATGGATTATTTTTCTTTTTTTTTAATCCATGACCAGATCTTTCGGAAGAGTAGACGATAGTTTTCTGATGGGAACGTATGCCAAATTTTACAACAACAATAACAACAACAAAAACCCATGCATAATGGAACTAGAATGATGTAAAAAAAAAAAAAAAAGCACACCAGTGCGTATCCATCATCACACTCAGAATAAAAGAATTCAACCCTCCCACCTAAAAAAACAACAACAACAACAACAAAACAAAACAAAAACAAAAACACAGCAGAACGAAAGTCTACTTATTATTTAAGAGAGAAAAAATTATCTGAAATCGACATTTTGCTGCCTATAATGATAAAGGTAAAGGTAAAGGTGTCCCATAACCTCTAAGGTCGTAGGGGAGCGAGGCGTCAGAGACCTCACTTTTCTAGGGCCAGCGTATTGAGGGCGGCGCCCATCTCCTCTCCCTCGCTGCTTTACCTTCCCTGACCCTAAAGAGGCGGGTACCCTTTAAGTGGGGAAGGGGGGAACTGTACTGAAGCCAAGGCGCGAAAAACGGCCCCCACCCAATGGAAACCACGCCGACCTGTTTAAAACTTGGCTGGGGGAAAGCGAGGCTCCACCACTGAGTATCCGTCCCCTAATAATTTTATTAAAATGAAAGGGGTTTTTTAAAAAAATTTCATACCACGAAAACCTTCTCTTACAGTCTCAAATGATTACTTTGTTGTTGTGTTTTGGTTCTCGGATAGTTTAAACTCCGAATTCACCATGGTGAGATTTTTTTTTTTTTTTTTTTGGGGGGGGGGGGGGGGGGGCGTATGTGACTGTTTCCACCCCCACCTGCACTCCTTTCACCATTTTTTTGCCAAAATTTTGCTTCGGGACAAATGTTTGATAATGAAACCCGTGCTTAAACCCTTTGGCTGATCCCCAAGGGGTTCATTTAAAGGCATCCCCGCAATATCCCAGATACGGTTGCGGAACAACGGGGCGGAAATGATGACATAGTTTTCCTGGTTCTTACTGGAATTCCGATGACGCGCGCGGTTCCCTTCTTTTTGGATGTACCCCAGGTTAAAAACGACCACCCAAGAGTATTGCCAGGGGAACAAAAGCTTGTTTTAACATCTCACGAAGCAGAGGCGGCGGGTGGGTTATTATCTTTTTATCTATATTATTATCAAACTGTGTGTGGTGTGTGGTGTGTGTGTTGTGGTGTGTGTTTGTGTGTGGTGTTTGTTTTTTTTTTTTTTTTAAAAAAAATTTTATTAATATATATAATATAAATTTTATATAATTTAAAAAAAGAGAGAGAGAGAGAGAGAGAAAAGGAAGACAGACAGGACAGACAACAACAGAAAACAGACCCAAAAAGGTAGATAGATAGATTATAGATAGATAGACAAAAAAGATATATAAAAATAACAATAGATAGAAGATAATAGACAGACAGACAGATAGATAGATAGAAATAAATAAAAGATGATAGACAGGATAGAAAGAAAGATAGATAATAGAAGATAGATAGACAGACAGATAGATAGATAGATGATGGGGTAAAAGATAGATAGAAGACAGATAGTAGAAGTAACAGATAGTGGATAGATAGATAGATAGTAAAATGATGGGTAACAGATAGATAATAAAAATAGATAGATAGATAGATAGATGATAAAAATTGGTTTGTTAGGATATGAATATAGTCATGGCCGAAAGACTTCCCAAGCTGATTCTTGAATTTTTTGGGCCTGATTTTGTTTTAAATTTTACCAGAGAGAGAGAGAGGGAGAGAGAGAGAGAGAGAGAGAGAGGAGAGAGAGAGAGAGAGAGAGAGAAAGAGAGAGAGAGAGAGAGAGAGAGAGAGAAAGAGAGAGAGAGAGAGAGAGAGAGAGAGAGAGAGAGGACAGACAGACAGACAGACAGACAGACAGAGACAGAGACAGAGAGAGATTTTATTATGATTTATCAGGGGTAGACAATCTAGCTGATTGGACCCTCAAACCTCTGCTGAGATCCAAACACTGATACACAAGCGAAAAAAAAATTAATGTAGAATTTATTGGTGTTTTCGTGATATTGAAATACAAACAGAAAGCAGATAAGGTTAAGAGTGAAGTGGAGTGGAGTGGAGTGGGATGTTGTGTGGTGTGGTGTAATGTAGTGTAATGTAATGTAATGCAATAATGCAATGTAGTGTAGTGTAGTGTAGCTATGTGGTGTGTAGAAGTCTAGTATCTTTACAAAAAATGTGATCTTCTTTACAATGTTGAACAGAAATCATGGAAGAAAATGCAAAGAATAAGGGCAGATAAAAAAGGAAAAACAAGGACAAAATAATGGTACTGTGTAAGCATTCGTCTGCACAGATGATACTGTACACCACTTCATACAGACATAATGATCTTTTCCGATAAAACAAAACAAAACAAAAACCCAGAACCAACGTTCTCTAAAACAACAACAACAATAACAAAACTAAAACGCTGATAATTATGAAGTGTTATCGATTTTGTTCCTGTTCTTCCTTCTTTTCAGCGAGAGTTCTGTGTTGGTAATTTATATAAAGCGCTTTGCACACCTGCATGCAAAAGCGTTCCAGGTTTTTTGCAACGACAGAAGTGAATGAATGTATGTCGTCATTTCTTTCCTTGCGTTTTATGCGTTGCAAGGGCTTGTCAGATCTCTGTGTAGACTAGATGTAGTGTAGTTAGTTGTTCTGTTGTATACCTCCTCGCTGTTTTACCCGGTTTTTCCTTGGAAGCTGTGGACTAATGTAAATAAATCATGTTATACCTGACCATGCACAACACACACACACACACGCACGCACGCAACAACAATCTCATCTCTCTCTCTCCACTTCTCTCCCTCACTCGTCCTCTCTCTCTCCCTCTCGATAATATATATATAATATATATATATATATATATATTATGGAATGAAATGTTTTGCTTTTCTTCCCCTTGCCTTGTCATGTCTCTCTGATAATAACAAGGATTACCTCTAAAGCTATACAGCTTATAACATTTTTTTTAATTCTGTAGCGGGTAACGTATAACGTATACATTTGTTTTCTCAATTTCTGCTAGTCATGATATTATCCGTCTACAGCTGTCTCTCTGTTTCCCTGTTCTTCTGTCTTTCTATCAGTCTGTCTGTACGTATCACTGTCTTTCTATCCGTCGGTCTATCAATGTTTCTACATATTAATTTTAGAGTTGTACTGATATGAAGTCAACCCTAGATCAATATGCCGTATGTATGTTACTTTTGATACTGCCTTACGTTTGTATTATTGTAATCCACACAAGGGCCGGATAAAGATATATATATATTTTTTTTAAATGGTTATTTGTAACCTGTGGAAAAAAAACAACCCACCAACAAACCCCTCCTCCTCCTCCTCCTCCGCCTCATCATCATCATCATCTGTCTGTATGTCTGTCTTGCCTGACCTACATAGCAATGTTGTCACAATGCCTTGACCTCAATCTATGGCTAACACTGTTCTACAATTAAACATAATGAGGCAAGGGTGTTTAGTACACACGAACTCCATTCACCACACCACCACAACCACAGTCACCAACCAACTACATACACAAAAAACGCCACAGCAGTTTGGATCACTTTTTTCTTTTTTCTTCACTTAATCACACGATAATATTGCTGTAGGCTATAATTATCTGGACTGCTGACAAAACAGTGACGCAGGGTTTCCTTGTTCCGAATGCGAACGTTTCAATTTGGACTGCTTCCTTTTTACTTCAAACTCGTCCCCCATCTTTACGTCAGCGAACAGATCTATCTCAACTCAAGGAAAACGTAGATCTAATCCTTCCTGGGAAGGTAAACTGGCAAAAACCGCTCGACCTGATTATTGTAAATTATGATTAACTTTATTAATTCTGCGTGGAAGTCAGTTCCGGAATGTGGTCTTTGACACGCAAACCGATCTAAATGGAGGAATATGGTGAAACGCTCATTAGAGAGTTCAAGGATTTTAAAGGAAAGGGATATGAGGTCAGGAAATAATTATTTGAGGTTCGGTTTTCGTGTGAATGTGTATAGATGTTTCCGTATGTGCATGTGTGGGTGGATAAGTTATATGGGGTGAAAAAAGCCCACAATTCTATTGTGGGGGATTTTTAGATTAATCGATTATGATGCATTTATGTTTTAAGATTGTATTTTAATTTTTGTAAATAATGCGTTTTGTGTTTCTTCTAAAAAAAGAAGAAGGAAAGTACATGGGAAACGTTTACAATCTGCATCATCAGCAGCATCATCATCATCATCATCATCATCATCAGCAGCAGCAGCAGCAGCAACAACAGCAACAGCAGCAGCAGCAGCAGCAGCAGCAGCAGCAGCAGTAACAGAAGTAGCAGGAGCTGCAACAGCAGCAGCTGTAGTAACAGCAGCAACAACAACAACAGCAACGACATTCCAAAGCTATTTCCTTGCTCTTCGTTTTCAGATTTTTTAAAACAGAAAACTATTATAAATTCAATGATTCAAACAAAGTTAATGACACAATGTTCATCTGATGCAATCAATGTGATGATTTGAGGAAAGGACTTCTTTCACGGTGTGTGTGTGTGTGCGCGCGCACGCGCGCGTGCGTGCATGCAACGTGTATGAGTGCGCGTGTGTGTGTGCTTTTAAGTCTTCTTTTTTTATGTGTTTTCAATATAGTTTTTGTTGATGCAAAGTATACCAAAATATGGCCAACTGCACGATTAATAAACAGTGCTGCAAACATCAATGCACGAACAAAATAAATGGATGAACAATTGACTGACTCACTGACTGACTGACTTACAGACTGACCTGCATGATGAATGAATTGAAAGAATGAAGTCAGGAAAGTGGGGTCCGGTAGGAACAACAAATACGATATATACATACATAACTATACATATACATACATACATAACACATATAACAACATATTACATGTTTACCTTGCCTTTTTTTCATATCAGGTTGTGTATATTTCCCTCCTGCCTTCTGTTTTCCTAGCTACTTTTGTGAATCGCTACATTCTCCCCCCCCCCCCCCTCTCCACACCCCCACCCCCCCCCCATCCCCATCTTTACACAACCCACAATTTCGGTCAAAGCCAGTCTGTCCGCTGTCTGTCTAGTCTGTGCCCCCTGCCTGTACTAACTGTCTGTTTGATTGTCTGTCTGTCTAGCGTCTGTCTGCCTGCCTGTTTGCTGTACCCTGGTCTTTGACATTGTTTCTTCCCCCCCCACCCCCCCCCCACCTCCCCCCTCTCCCACCAAGTTCTCTCTCTCTGTCCGTGTCGGATGTCTCTGTGATCGTGTCTGTGTCTGTTGTCTGTCTGGCTGTCTTCTGTCCTGTCCTGTCTGTCTGTCTGTCTCTCTCGTCCTCTCGTCTCTTCTCTCTCTCCCATCCCTCACTCCTTCATCCTCCTCAATCCTCTCTAAATTCCTCTCTCTCTTCCTTCCCTCTCTCTCTCCATCTCTCCTCCTCTCTCGTGAACGCGCGGCGTGCGTGTGCATAGTGTTGAGTTAAGTGAGGATGGGTGTGTGAGTGAGTAAGTAGATGTGGTTTGTGGGATGTGTGGATGCGTCAGTTTGTGCGCGCATTAGCCGTACAGCATGCACGCTGTAGATCTTTGTGCATTCGTGAATGTGTCCTTTATGTTTATGTCTGCAGTGTGGGTGTGTGTTGTGAGTGTGCGCCGCACTAAAACATACATGAGTGTGCGCGGATGCATAAGCATACATACATTCATATGCTCGGCGTGTACGCACAAATACATAGGAATGCAGCGAGCGCACGTGTGTGTGATGTGTGCGTGCGTGGTGTTGCGTGCGTGGTTTGTGTGTAATATAAGCGTTCGTATGTATATGTGTGGCGGCGTGTATGTGCGTGTATGGCGTGCGAGGGTGCGTGCGTGTTGTGCGTGCGTGTGTGTGCGTGCGTGCGTACGTATATGTGTGCGTGCGTGTATGTGTGTGTGTTTAATACTTGTGCCGTATAAAAAGATCTGGCTGGAAACAACAACACTACCACCACCACCACCACCTCCTCCACCACCACCACCACCACCTCCACCACCACCACCACCACCATCAGCAACAGCAACAGCAACAGCATCAGCAACAGCAACAGCCAGGCAACGATCGATACAGGAGAGAATGGAGGAGACAAAGGGGAAGGAAAAGTAGTGCACGTTCAAAATGGACACAATGAGTGAAGTGTGGTGTAGAGAAGATGGTGTGGTGTGGTGTAGTGTAGCGTAGTGTAGTGTAGTGTAGTGTTGGTGGGGTGGGAGTACGTGGTGTAGTGGAGTGTGGTGAAGTGTAGTGTGGTGTAGTATGGTGTAGTGTAAGTGGGGTGTAGTGTGGTGGTAGAGTAATTGGTGTAGTGTGGTGTAGTGTAGTGTGGTGTAGTGTGGTGTAGTTAGTGTAGTGTAGTGTGGTGTAGTGGTGGTGAGTGTAGAGGTGTGGTGTAGTGTAGTGTATGTTTGGTAGGTAGTGTGTATGTAGTGTAGTGTGGTTGTAGTGTAGTGATGTGGTGTGTGTAGTGAGGTGTAGTGTAGTGTAGTGTGGTGTGGTGGTAGTGTGGTGTAGTGTAGTGTGGTGTAGTGTAAGTGTGGTGTGTTGTAGTGTAGTTTGGTGTAGTGAGTGTGGTGTAAGTGTAGTGTGGTGTAGTAATGGTGTGTGTAGTGTGGTGTAAGGTTGTGGGTTTTGTGTAGTGTGGTGGTAGTGGTAGTGTGGTGGGTGGGGTGTGGTGTATGTGTGGTGGGGTGGGGTTGGTGGGTTGGGGTGTGGTGTGTGGGGTGTGTGTGTGTGGTGTGGGTGTAGTGTGGATGTAGTGTGTGTTGGTGTGGTGTAGTGTGAATGTAGTGTGGTGTGTGTGGTGTAGTGTGGGTGGTGTAGTGTAGTGTGGTGTAGTGTATTGGTGCAGTGTGGTTAGTGTAGTGTGGTGTGGTGTAGTGTAGTGTAGTGTGGTGTTGTGATGTGGTGTAGTGTAGTGTAGTGTAGTGGAAGTGTGGGTGTGGTTAAGTGTGGTGTAGTGTAGGGTGGTGTTGTGTAGTGTGTGTAGTGTAGTGTAGTGTAGTGTATTGTAGTGTAGTGTGAGTGTATGTAAAGGTGGTGTAGTGTAGTGGAGTGTGGTGTGGTGTGGTGTGGGTGTGGTGTGGTGTAGTGTATGTGGTGTATGGTATGTGGTGTAGTGAAGTGTAGTGGGGTGTAGTAGTGTAGAGTTGGTGTATGTAGTGTATGTGTGGTGTAAGTGTAGATGTAGTGTGGTGTAGTGAGGTGGGTGTAGTGTAGTGTGGGGTGGGAGTAGTGTAGTGGAGTGGTGGTGTGGTGTAGTGTGTTGTAGTGTAGTGTGGTGTATGTAAGTGTATGTGGTTATGGTAGTGTGGTTTAGTGTAGTGTATTGTGTGTCGTGTAGTGTAGTGGAGTGTGGTGAGGTGAAGTTGTTTAGATAATAGATGGAGTCGTGTAGTGTGGGTGTATTGTAGTGTGTTGTAGTGTTAGTGGAGTGTTGGTTTAGAGTAGTGTGTGTCAGTGTAGTGTGGTTAGTGTCGTGGATGGTGTAGTGTAGAGGAGAGAGGTGTAGAGTCGAGAGGTGACGTAGAATAGATGGTGTCAGAGAAGTAGTGGTTACGAGAGAGTACGAGCAGCAGGATGGAGAGTGTAGCGTAGATAGTAGTGTCAGTGTATGTAGTGGGGTGGGGGTGGTGTGGGGTGTGGTTGGTTTGGAGTGGTGTGTGGTGGTGTGGTGTAGTGTTTGTAGTGAGGTGGTGGGGTGTAGTGTGGTGTAAGTGGAGAGTGGTGTAGTTAGTGTGTGTAGTGAAGTGTGGTGTAGTGTGGTGTAGTGTAGTGTGGAGTAGTGTGGTGTAGTGTAGTGTGGTGTAGTGTGGTGTAGTGTGGTGTAGTGTGGTGTTGTGTATGTTGTGGTGTAATGTAGTGTGGTGGGGTGGGGTGTGTGTTAGTGTGGTGGGGTGGGGTGTGGTGGGTTGGGGTGTGGTGGTGTTGTGGTGTGGTGTGGTGTAGTGTGATGTAGTGTGGTGTGGTGTGGTGTGGTGTGGTGTGGTGTAGTGTGATGTAGTGTGGTGTGGTGTGGTGTGGTGTAGTGTGGTGTGGTGTGGTGTGTGGTGTATAGTTAGTGTGTGTAGTTGTGTGTTAGTGTAGTGTGGTGTGGTGTAGTGTGGTGTGGTGTGGTGTACTGTAGTGTAGTGTAGTGTGGTGTAGTGTGGTGTGGTGTAGTGTAGTGTGTGTGGTGTAGTGTGGTGTGGTGTAGTGTAGTGTGGTGTGGTGTGTGGTGTAGTGTGTTAGTTGTGGTGTAGTGTGGTTGTGTTTGTGGTGTGGTGTGTGTGATTAGTGTAGGTGTGGTGTAGTGGTAGTGTGGTTGTGGTGTGGGTTTTAGTGTGTGTAGTGTGTGTGGTAGTGTAGTGGAGTGTGGTGTGGTGTGGAGTGTGTGGTGTGGTTGTAGTGTGGTTGTGGTTGTGGTGGAGGCTGTGGTTGTTGTGGTTAGTGTGTTGGTTGTAGTTGGTTTGTGTTGTGTGTGTTGTGTTGTGTTGTTAGTGTGGTGTGGTGTAGTGGTGTGTGGTGTGGTGTGGTTTTGTGTGATTTAGTGTGGTGTAGTGTAGTGGAGTGTGGTGTGGTGTGGTGTGGAGTGGAGTGGAGTGGAGTGTGGTGTGGTTGTGGTGTGGTGTAGTGGAGTGGAGTGGAGTGGAATGTGTGTGTGGAGGGATGGGGTGGGGTGGGGGGTGGTGTGGTGTGGAGTGGAGTGGAGTGTGGGGGTGGGTGTGGTGGGTGGTGGGGTGGGGGTGTTGTGGTTGTGGTTTTAGATTTAGAGTGTGGTGTGGTGTGGTGTGGTGGGGGGAAAGTGGAGTGGAGTGGTGTGTGGAGGGATGGGGTGGGGGGTGGGGGTGTAGTGTTCTGTTTTTTTGTGTGTGTGTGTGTTGTGGTGGTTGTTTTGGTGGGTGTGTGTTTTGTAGTGTTGTGGTGTGTGTGTGTGTGTAGTGTGATGTATGTGTGTGTTTTTTGGTTGTGTTGTGTGTGTGTGTGTGTTTTGTGTGTGTGTGTGTAGTGTGAGTGTGTGTTTTGTTGTGCATGTGTGTGTAGTATGTAGTGTTGTGGGGGTTTGTAGTGTAGTGTAGTGTGTAGGGGCGGGGAGGGGAAGAGAGGGGAGAGAGAGAGAGAGAGGAGAGAGAAGGAGAGACGAGAGAGAGAGAGAGAGAGAGGAGAGAGAGAGAGGAGAGGAGTTAGATAGAGAGAAGGTGGAGGAAGGGGACGTGGGAGTACTGGTAAATGCGCGCATGCATGTATGTGCGAGCGAAGATACACATGCATACGCAACACACACGCAAGCTGTTTGTGCGCACCTGCGCATGCATGCACACGTGTTGGTTTTTTTTGCACATTCGCACATCTGCGCGCCTGATCGCGCGTGTGTGTAATGTATGCATAAAGAAAGCAAAGGTAGAAGATGGGATAGGATAGGAAGAAGAAGACGATGCATAAGTCTTAAACTAGAAAAAAAAAACAATGAAATAAAAAAGATGGAGCGGGGTTCGTGGAGGAAAGGGGAGGGGGGGGGGGGGGTGCATGGGGGAGGAGGAGGTGGGGGGGGGGGGATGGGGTAAGTCTAGTCTAGTCTAGTCTTGGCAGTAATAAAGTGGGATGTGTTGACACTACCCGACAGCGTTTATTATCCTCGCCCTTCATCACGCTGATGGCTAACTGTCCTTGCTGCTGCTGCTGCTGCTGTTGCTGCCTGCTGCCGCTGCTGCTGATGTTGCTGCCTGCTGCTGCTGCTTGTTGCTGCCGTTGCTGCTGTTCTGGCGGAGAGCTAGCTGGCTCTGGGGTGCTAACGAGGTGTTAAATGTTCGGTTTTTGACAGGCACGTTATTCGTCATAACGGTCTTGGAGTGATGATAAACGTGGCGCAGGCTCTCTCCTTGTTCGTCGAGAGTCAAGCGTGTGTGTTTGTGTGTTAGTGGGGTGTATGTGTTGGGGGGTGGGTGGTGGGGTAGGGGGTGGGGGGGGGGGGTGGATGGGGAGGGGGTTTAGTGTGTGTGTTGTGGGGGGTGGGGGGGGGTAGTGTTTGTGTGTGTTGTGTGTGTGAGTGTGTATGTGTGTAGTTTTGTGTGGGTGTGGTTTTGGTGTGTGTGTGTGAGTGTGTGTGGTGTGGTGTGGTGTGGTGGTGGTGGTGAGTTAGTGTTGTGTGTGTGTTGGGGTGTGTGTGTGTGTGTGTTTTGAGTGTGTTGTTGTTGTGGTGTGTGTGTGTGGGGTGTGTGTGTGTGTGTGTGTGTGGGGTGTGTGTGTGCATGTTTTGTATATGTGTGTTGTGGTGTTAGTGTGTGTGTTAGTGTGTGTGTGTTAGTGTGTGTGTGTGTTGTGTTATGTTGCTATGTGTGTTGTCTTCAATTTTACGTCTGTTCACTTCTAGTGATATTAGGGCGAAGACACACACACCAACACACACAACCAACACACACAAAAAACACACACACTAAACACAACTTGCACTCCCCCCCCCCTCACAAACATAAACCCTTT
>CM054140.1:18805514-18807249 GCA_028751875.1 Rapana venosa | reverse complement strand
CCTTCGAGACCTTTAAAGCAAATTGCATGGTCAAGGCTTTCTTTTGTAGCAAAAGAATGAGAGAATTTTACGATCTTTTCTAGCGTTTTCATCACAGAGAATGTAGAGCTACAGTTCTAAAATCGTTAGGCCGAAAGGATTTGGGGTTTCTTTAGAAGAGTATTACATTGGAAGTTTCCAAATAACCGATCGACAATATCAGTGAGCCTGAACAGGTTGTTGAAGCACTGCAAGCTCAGTAGCGCAGAATTTCAGGTCCTTCCACATATACCATCTGGTCCGGGAGATTTGTTAATATTTATTGCCTTAAGTGCTTACAGATAATTTCTTCATCAACAATGACGCTATCTCAGAAACTAGGATTGCTTCAGATCATTTAATTCATCTGAGATAATCATGCTTTTCAAAGCGAGTAAAAAATGCATTTAGATGGTCTGGTAGGTTGTTATCACATACTCCCTGCAAACTGATCTTTGATCTATGTTGGACACCTACCATATTTACTGCAGACATATTTTTGATACCCTGCCATGCAGCACGAAAATTGTTCCCCGCAAACTTGTCCAAAAGTGTGTGTGTTGTGCTATGTTGTTATGTGTGTTGTTGTCTTCAATTTTACGTCTGTTCACTTCTAGTGATATTAGACGAACACACACAACACACACACACACACACACACACACACACACACACACACACACACACACACACACTTGCATCCACACCCACCACCCACCTACCCACACTTGCACTCCCCCCCCCCCCTCACACACAACTTGCAACGCCCCCCCCCCCCTCCCCATTCCACTCACCCCCTCCCTCCCCCCGAACACACACACACACACACACACACACACACACACACACACATAGAGTTCAGTTTTCTGTGATGACTACACAGTACATATTAACAGAGATCGGTATCTGCTGGATAGATTTAGACTACCTTTGATGACGCAGGTGACGTAGGGTGTTACTCGTATGCGTGTCCAGCTTACGTTTCTGACGTCATCGTAGCTTGCTTCGGTTCGTTTTTTGTTGTTGTTTTCGTGTTGTTGTTTTTTTCTTCTTTCTTCTTTTTTCTGTGTTGGTATCGTATAATTATATCCTTCTATACTGTGTATTATACAGTCAAGCCATACAGTACTGTTCTGTTACCACTTTTCTATTTTGTTTTCTTTTGTGTTATCAGTTTAAAGATTTTCTTTTCTTTTATTAGTTCAGAATTTCTTTTTCTCGCATTTCCTTCGGATGAGACTATAAACCGAGGCCCCGTGTGTGCGAACGCATGCATAACATCCTGCGCACACGTCAAATTCTGTTCCGCTGTTCGACAGAGTAGGCCATTGTGTGCTGGTGGGAACAGATGACAACATTTAAAAAAACCGTATACACACGCATACATTTAAAAAAAAAATCATCTGAGCGCTTTGATTTGTTGCTTTTACAAGATTCAGCGCTATATAAATTCCATACATTATTATTATTATTATCATTCTTCTTCTTCTTCTTCTTCTTCTTCTTCTTCTTCTTATCATCATTATCATTATTATTATTATTATTATTATTATTATTATTATTATTATTATAGAGGAATGGAGGGAACTGGTTGTTGAGTCTTTGAGGGTGCCCCCGCAGTCGTCAGACTACGGGACAGATAGATAGATAGATAGATTATTATTATTATTATTTCTTTTTTCAACGTTCACCATAAGGCAATCACTTCATGTATCCC
>CM054140.1:18770514-18778014 GCA_028751875.1 Rapana venosa | reverse complement strand
TGACACAAGCACATATACATATAGAGATACACACACATATACATACACACAATACACACACACACAGACACACACACACGCAAGCACGCATACCCCCCCCCCCCCCCCTCTCTCAGCACAACAAATACATGCACACACAGATCCACGCACGCACGCACGCACGCACGCGCGCGCACACACACACACCCACACCCACACACACATCTGATAACACCCACACACACATCTGATATCACTTAATGTGAAAAGATGTTAAATTAAAGAAGACATACATACACATACACACACAGACCACACACACGCACACACACACACACACACACACACACACACACACACACACACACACACACACACACACACACATACACACACACATACACATTAATTCATGAAATATGATAATCATCATTAATTCTACATCTGCCACAAATGAAAGGTCTATTAACTTTTCACTCCCTCTTCCACTAATCTTTTCTTTTCCATTTCTTTCCATTAAAATTTCAATTTGAGGAGCACACAATCATGCGTGCACCTCCTTCCCCCCCCCCCCCCCCTCTCTCTCTCTCTCTCTCTCTCTCTCTCTCTCTCTCTCTCTCTCTCTCTCTCTCTCTCTCTCTCTCTCTCTCTTTTCCTCTCTTTCTCTATTCCTCTCTAAGTATGTGAATGCTTATTCTGTAACCCTTGGAAAATAAAGATCATTTATCATTCATACATTCATTCAATCCCTCTCTCTCTGTCTTTGTCTCTCTCTCTCTCTCTCTCTCTCTCTCTCTCTCTCTCTCTCTCTCTCTCTCTCTCTCTCTCTCTCTCTCTCACTCTCTCTCTATGTGAATACTGCTTCTGTAGCACTTTGAAAATAAGATCATTCATTCATTCATTCATACATTCATTCAATCCCTCTCTCTCTGTCTTTGTCTCTCTCTCTCTCTCTCTCTCTCTCTCTCTCTCTCTCTCTCTCTCTCTCTCTCTCACTCTCTCTCTATGTGAATACTGCTTCTGTAGCACTTTGAAAATAAGATCATTCATTCATTCATTCATTCATTCCTTCCTTCCTTCCTTCCTTCCTTCATCCATCATTCATTCATTCAATCTCTCTCTATGTGTCTCTGTCTCTGTCTTTGTCGCTCTCTCTCTATGTGAATACTTCTTCTCTGACCCTTGGAAAATAAAGATAATTCATTCATTCATTCATTCATTCATTCATTCATTCATTCATTCATTCATTCATTAAGTCAGTCAGTCAGTCAGTCAGTCAGCCAGTCAGTCTCTCTCTCACACACACTACAACACACACGCACACACACAGGTACACATACACATACATACACACACAAATTAATCACTCCAAACTGTCAACAGGGAATAACAAACACGCAGCTAGTTCATTCTGTCTTATAAGTGGAACAGGAAAAGTGAAAGAAACCCATCATGTCTTTCTGGGTTTGCATTACACTGAAAATGCTATGACAGAATTAATGCCAGGATGAGTTTCTCTGGAATACAAAAATATTCCTCTGCTTACTTATCCTTCACTTTATCTTTGCTGGATATCAAATTTTTAAACACACACACACACACACACACACACACACATACACACACACGCGAGCATGCACGAACACACATATACACACACCAACAGGCACACACACACACACACACACACACACACAGTTTGTATGTGTGTGTGAGTGGGGGAGGGAAGCAGTTGGTGTGGTTTTTTAAATTTTTATTTTGTTTTGTCTTCTTTTTTTGTTTTGGTTTGGTTTTTCTTTGTTGCTTGTTTGTTTGTATTATGACGGATATTTGTTCAAGATTTTTGAATTATTTGAATTGTATGGTTCAATATTTTTCTGGGTTTTTTGTTTTGTTTTTAATTCCATATATGCATATGTTATTGTCTTTCTTGTTTGATTTGTATAGTTTACCATAGAATAGGTTTTTTATTCTATGTCTGCATATACATTATCTTTTTTTCTCGCTTTTTTTCCTTAGATAGATGACTTGATGAAAAAAAGCAAATGCACTGCTTATTCAATGTACCATCTGAAAATAAAAGTTTGACTTTGACTTTGACTTTGATAAATTTTGTTCTTCTCTTTCTTATGCTTTCGACATCTCTCAGTTTAGTCTTGACTGGTATCAAATGAATATTTTATTGACAATAGTTTCTAGTTGTCCCTAGTAGTTCTTAATCTATACCACCTCGATTTCATGGATTTGATACAGTCATTTTGTATGTTCATAATGTGCGTTTGTCGTCATAAGAACATAATGATATAGGTTCTGTCCTTGTTACAATATTTCATAATTAATATTAGCTCAGGTAATGTGCCACAGTTGTTTGAGAAACAAGAAGAAGAAGAAGAAGAAGAAGAAGAAGAAGAAGAAGAAGAAGAAGAAGAAGAAGAAGAAGAAGAAGAAGAAGAAGAAGGAAGAGGAGGAGGAGGAGGACGAGGAGTAGGAGAAGGAGGAGGACGAGGGGGAGAAAAAGAAACATGCATCGGAAAAAATGTAGTAGATGCGTATAGTATGAAATGTGAAAACTCTGTTTTGGATTCTTGTTACTGCTGTTTTTTATACTTAAATATACATGTAACAAACTTATGTAAATTGCATCATGAATATTGCATTTTGTGCTCGCTACAGTTCCCCAATGCACTACATCCTTTTTTTTATTTTGAAAGAAAATACTTTTGTATCTTGTCTGTGACAAATTCTGCAGTCTAACTACGATACAGAACTGACATTAAAATTCCCATTACACATAAAATCAATCGTTGAAAAATCTCGGTGCCAGACATTCTTACAGTTTTTGACATGTCAGCAAAACATGAAAACAGCTCTGACACTCATTCTTTCTGATATACATACAATTATATATATATATATATATATATATATATATATATATATATATATAATATATATAATATATATATATATATCGAAAAAAAATCTACATCTCTCTACTCCCTATCACAAGGGGTCAAGGCACCACAAAAAGAAAAGGTGATAAATATCACATGGGTAGTAATTCAAAACATCAAAACATGAAAAAAAAGTCTCACACTTAATTATTTCTGCCATCTATCGAAAACATCTCAATCTCCTTACCCTCCCCCCACCCCCCCCCCCCCCCCCCGTCCACTACTGAAGGAACAAAATAGACACAACCCCCTCCCCTACCTGATAAATAAATATCACATGGGTAGTAAGTGTAAATAAAGTCAAGGCCGATTATTCACACCTTGTTTTCACAAATACACCCCAACAGGTCTAAAAACCGCAATAAAACCCACAACGAGTGACAAATGCACCACACATACACAAACCAACACACTCACACACACCGACAATCGTTTCACTCAAAACCTTGTCCACCAAATCGAAAATCACCACCACCACCACCACCTCCTACAACCTCTACCACTACTTCCACCACCACATCAAAACCACATCACAATCACAACCTCAACCTTCGAATCTTTCTCCTTCCTTCTCCTCCTTCTCCTCACAGAGATGAGAATAAATTCACTCTTTTTTTTCTTATCTTTTTTCTTTCTCTCTCTATATCTCCTTGAATTCCTTCCTTTTCCTCTTCTTCTCTCTCTCTTTCTCTCTTTTTCCTAGCCCTTTCCCTCTGACAAAACTGGGCAAATTAGCGAAGAAAGACGAGTCTGAGCCCGCTGAAACGGTATCTCGCTTCCAAGCTAGAAGAGAGCACTGAATAAATCAATATAATGAAAACGCGATCGGCGAGCAACTCAGGCGAAGGAATCTGGCTTAGAGTGTTTCCAGCACACACGCACACACACACTGACACACACACACACACTACACACACTCACACTCACACACACACACACACACACACACTGACACACACACACACACACACACACACGACACACACACAACACACACACACACACACACACACACATATACACACACACGCGCGCACACAGGCAGGAACACGAGCATGCACATACGGTGACATCGACACAAACACAGACAGTCACACAGACAAGACACTTGTAGTTGTTGGTGACAGATCAAGTGCAGAGATCAGTATTAACTGCAGGGGAGGGAGGGAAGGGATGGAGGGGGGGAGGGAAGGAGGGAAGGAGGGAGGGAGGGAGGGGAATGCGAGATTTGCAGAGCAAGCAAAGCAAAGCAAAGCAAAGCTTTTCGGTGGATGGAACGAAACGTGGTAGAGTATAGACTCTACTGTAAGCACAACTGCAGGCTGCTACGACAACTCCTGCGACGTCTCCAGTAAGCGACAACACGAGTGATGGGTAGGGTAGGGTAGGGTAGGGGAGGGAAGGGTAGGGTAGGGTTGGAAAGGATGGAGAGGGGTGGGGATGGTGAAAGGGTGGGGGTTGGGGGGGGGGTGGGAGGGGTGGGGTGGGGTGTTGGGGGGGGTGATTTTTTTTTTTTTTTTTTTTTTTTTGCTGGACAATTTCTCTAACCGTTTCCTCTGTCCTTCGGTTCTCTTCTTTGCTATATTCGGTGTTCTTAGAATTCGTTCGTTGTTACTGTCTGTCTCTGTGTCTGTGTGTCTGGTGCTGTCTGTCTGTCTCTGTCTGTATGTCTCTTCTTTGCTATCATCGGTATTCTTAGAATTCGTTCGTTGTTACTGTCTGTATCTGTCTCTGTCTGTCTGTCTGGCTTTTTTACCACTCTATTTTCCTTACAGCTTTGTTGTGTTTCTTTTAATAAAAGCGTCAATTTCCAACGATTTTTTAAAAAACAATTCTAAAAGGGACATATTTTACGAAGCATATTTTCCCTACATATCCATCTACTCTATGTTTCCCACCCCTCCTCTTTGTCTCTCTGTCTCTCTCTGTCTCTGTCTGTCTCTGTCTGTCTGTCTGTCTGTCTGTCTGTCTCTCTCTCTCTCTCTCTCTCTCTCTCTCTCTCTCTCTCTCTCTCTCTCTCTCTCTCTCTTACAGCTTTGTTTCTATTAACGTTTAATTTTTCTTTTTAGTTTTTTTATTTATTTTCAAAAGAGACGTATTTCATAAATACATATACATCTACTATCTATTTCCTTTCTCTCTGTCTCTGTCTATTGACTGACTGACTGTCTGTCTGTTGTCTGTCTCTCCCCCTCATTCTGTCTCTGTCTGTCTGTTTGTCTGTCTGTTGTCTGTCTGTTCTGTCTTTCTCTCTCCCCCCTCTCTCTGCTTTGTTGTCTATCTTTGTCTATCTGTCTGTTGTCTGCTATCTGTCTACCTGTCTGTTTGTCTCTCCCCCCCCCCCCTCTCTCTCATCACTCTCTCCGTGTCATTCCTTCTCTCTGTCTTTCTGTCCCCCCCCCCCCCCCACTCTCTCTCTCTCTCGCTCTGTATCTTTCTGGGTATCTCTTGCAAACATTTCCCTGACGTTAACGATTTTATCTGCTGAAGCATCTTGGCATTGAACGCCATGCAGGCAAGACGGCAGAGAGAGGAGAGAGAGAGAGAGACAGACGAGAAGACAGGAGAGAGAGAGAGAGATAGACAGAGACAGACAGCAGGAAGAGAGAGAGAGAGAGACAGACAACAGACAGCAACAGAGACAGACAGAGAGAAGAGAAAGAGAAGAGAAGAGAAGAGAAGAGAAGAAATGAGATAGAAAGACAAGAAGAGAGGAGACAGAGAGAGAAGAGAGAGAGAGAGAGGGAGAGAGAGAAGAAGAGGCAAGAAGACGGAGAGACAGACAGACAGAGAGGAGACGAGAGAGAGAGAGAGAGGAGAGGAGAGAGAGAGAGAGAGAGAGAGAGAGAGAGAGGAGCAGACAGAGAAGAGAAGAAGAGAGAAGAGAGAGAGAGAGAAAAGGAGAGAAGAGAGAGAGAGAGAGAAAATGTAAGAGAAGACAGACGAGAGAGCAGAGAGAGAGAGAAGAGAGAGAGAGAGAGAGGAGAAGAGAGACAGAGATAGTAGAAGAAGGAGAGAGAAAAGAGAGAGAGAGACAGAGAGAGATAGAGAGAGAGAGAAGAAGAGGAGAGATGTGGATGAATTGAATTTTATTTAAAGAAGGCACTGGTGCTGGCATTAGAAGCAGAGATGCTTGGGTTTTTAGTTTGTTTTTGTTGTTTTGTTTTTTGTCTAAGCAGGATTGATGGAAAAAACGACATAAATCTGTCTATATAAAATGAATCAAATCAGGCAAAATTTAAGAACACAATATTCTGTGAAGAGAGACTGAGAGACAGGACAGACAGTCAGAGAGAAGAGAGAGAGAAGAAGGAGAGTGAGAGAAGAGGAGTGATGAGGAGAGATTGAGAGATGAGGATAGATGAGAAAGAGAGAGAGAGAGAGAGAGAGTAGGAGAGAGAGAGAGGGAAGAGAGAGAGAGGTAGTAGATGAAGAGAGAGAGAGTGAGAGAGAGAGAGAGAAGAGAGAGACAGAGAGAGGAGAGAGGAGAGAGAGAGAGAGAGAGAGAGAGAGAGAGTAGAGAGGAGAAGAGAGAAAGAGGAGGTTAGATAGTGAGATGAGAGAGGGAGAGTGGAGAGAGAGAGAGTAGACATGTCTGAGGAGATGGAGATGGGTAGTGTTTGATATGGCAGATTCCTAGGATGGCAAATCTACATTTGGGTGTTGTGTGTGTGTGTGTGTGTGTGTGTGTGTGTAGTGTGTGTGTGTGTGTGGTGCTGTGTGTGTGTGTGTGTGTGTGTGTGTGTGTGTGTGTGTGAGTGCCTTGGTGTGAGCGGTGCATGTGTGTGTTGTGTGTGGTGTTGTTGTGTGTGTGTGTAAGTGTGTGTGTGTGTTTGCGTGTTTGCCTTCGTGCAGGTGTGTATCTGTGTGTTTGTATGTGTAACACCAAAAGCACTCATAAAAGGAAATAACGTTACACACAGAAAAAAAAACATAAGGAAGAAAGAACAAAATAATGGGATTCCGCGTTTTAAACCCCACATCTAAGAAACTAAACATCCGATCTGAATGGAGTTTTTCACCAGTAGAAAGAGCATGCATTCAAACTACATTAATGTGAATCGGATAAAACATGAAGAAAAGCCGGATGGTGAGAAGCGACTCGTTATGTGCTGGAAGGTCACAAATTAAAAGTAATGCGAGGCCCTAAACAGTAGGGTCCAGATCTTATCGGTTCAATCCCTGGCAGCCCCCACTAGTTTACGCGGAAATAAACAAAACAACCAAACAACTATCCTACCGATTATTAAATGAAGGGGATATTGTGCAACATGGGAAGAAGAGGGGATTTTTGTTTTGTTTTGTTTTTATTTAGTTGTTGTTGGAAATATGTAACTCTATTCCTGTACTCCTTCACCTCTTCTGATAATCAAAACAGAAATGTGAATCTGCATTTATATTCATTTCTGATTTTATTTTGTGTATGTGTGTGTGTGTATGTATGTGTATGTGTGTGCATGTGTGTGTGTGTGTAGTTGTGTGTGTGTAGTGTGTGTGTGTGTGTGTGTGTGTGGTGTGTGTGTGTGTGTGTGTGTGTGTGTTGTCTCTGACTTTGTCTGCCTGTCTT
>CM054140.1:18750514-18755514 GCA_028751875.1 Rapana venosa | reverse complement strand
GCCATGATCAGCGCCCTACTAAGAATCTGCAACAAGATCTGGCAGACAGGAAAATGGCCAACACCATGGACGCAGTCACTCATCATCACCCTCCCCAAGAAAGGAAATCTACAACAATGCCATAATTACCGCACAATCAGCCTCATATGTCACCCAAGCAAGGTCATGCTGCAGATAATATTGAATAGACTGAAGCCACAAGCAGAGACCATCATTGCTGAGGAACAAGCAGGTTTCAGAGCAGGGGGCAGCACAACAGAACAGATATTCAACCTCAGAATACTATGTTGAGCGGTACCTTCAATATCAACAAGACCTATACCACGTATTTATCGATTTTAAGAAGGCATTTGACAGGTGTGGCATGCAGCTTTGTGGGCAACCATGAACTTGTACAGCATCAATGCAAACCTGATCAGAGTCATCAAACAGCTGTACAGCGAGGCCACCAGTGCAGTGTACTACAACAACAACATTGGAGAATGGTTTCGAACAACAGTTGGAGTAAGGCAGGGCTGTCTACTCTCACCCACTCTTTTCAACATCTTCCTTGAGAGAATCATGGCTGATGCACTGGAACATCATGAAGGATCAGTCAGCATTGGTGCAGAACGATCACAAACCTCCGCTTCGCAGATGACATTGATGGAATAGCAGGATCAGAAAAAGAGCTTGCCAGCCTAACAGAACACTTGGATAAGGCCTCCAAAACATACGGCATGGAAATCAGTGCAGAGAAGACCAAACTGATGACTAATAACACCAACGGCATTAGCACTGATATCAGGGTTAATGACCAGAAGCTGGAAACAGTTCAAAGCTTCAAGTACCTGGGAGCCATTGTATCCGACCAGGGATCCAAGCCAGAAGTAGTATGCAGGACTGCACAGACAATAACAGCTTTGTCAAAACTAAACACCATCTGGAGAGATAAGAATATCTCACTTATCTCCAAGATCAGACTAATGCGCTCCCTTGTCATATCCATATTTCTGTATGCCTGTGAATCATGGACCCTGACTGCAGATTTGGAGAGAAGAGTACAGGCAAAGGAGATGAGATGCTTTCGGAGACTCCTTGGCATCTCCTACAAAGACCACATAAGCAACGAAAGCGTGCATAACAGAATCCAGCAAACCATTGGACCCTATGAGAACCTTCTAACGATCGTGAAAAAGCGTAAACTTAAGTGGTATGGGCATGTCACAAGATCCCAAGGAATTACAAAGACAGTTTTGCAAGGCACTGTCCAAGGAGGAAGAAGAAGAGGCAGACCAAGGAAGAGCTGGGAGGATAACATCAGTGAATGGACAGGCCTAGAACTCAACAAAACCCTGAGAAAGGCAGAACAGAGAGAAGAATGGAGGGAACTGGTTGCTGAGTCTTTGAGGGTGCCCCCACGGTCGTCAGACTACGGGACAGATAGATAGATAGATAGTTAAGTTAAAGTGAGTTGAATATAGTTTATATTTTAGTTTAATTTTTTGATAGTTTCACTTAGCTGACTTTAGTTTAGTTTAGTTTAGTTCAATACAGTTTAGTTTAATCCAATTTAGTATAGTTTAGTTTAAATTGGTTTTAATCTAGTTTTATTTAGCTGTGCGAAACACCCCATGTGCGCTCTACCATATTTACACAAAATATATGGCCAGACACATCCTTCGCATTGTATAAAAAACAACCCTGAGGCGTGCATAAGGTAATGTGTTTCTGCATATCACAAAGACTGACATTATGGGATTCTAAACTTGCATTACACATTGCGGGATCTTAAACTTGCATATACATTCTGGGATCCTAAACTTGCATACACATTTTGGAATCCTAAACTTGCATACCTTCTGGGATTTCAAACTTGCATACACATTGTGGGATCCTAGACTTGTATACACACATTCTGGGATCCTAAACTTGCATACGCATTCTGGGATCCTCCTTTAACTTGCATACATATTCTGGGATCCTGCCTTAAGTTGCATACACATTCTGGATCCTAAACTTGCATACGCATTCTGGGATCCTATCTAAACTTATATACGCATTCTGGGATCCTACCTAAACTTGCATACGCATTCTGAGATCCTAAACTTGCATACACATTCTGGGATTCCAAATTTCCATTTTTTTAATATCTTTTGCATGCAGTCGTACACGGGAAATACTAGTACACTGGCATGTCTTCTTGTCATTTGAACCACCGCACCCCTTTGATTTTTTCAGTACTGGAGACTTAATATGTGTCTATCTTTACTACATAAGAAAGATCGGCACTTTCACTACAACAATAAGAAAGGGAATAACTATGTCACGTAAGGAGAAAAAACCCAACAACAATATTACTTCTCTGCTCTAGAACACATAATAGAGTATTTCATCGCAAACTAAGAAATGGAATAACTATGTCACAAAAGAAAACATATTATATTATTAATCTTCTCAAGAACAGATGGTAGAAGAGTACATGATTCCAGACGATAGATTATAATATAGCGATATCATCACAACGACTGAAGAAGACACGATTGTCTCGAGGTAAGCTTACAAAAGGAGAAATTAACAAAACAAAATATATACGTGTACAACACAAAAATCGATATTGTTACCGAGGAGATACTATCGCTCTTACTAAAGAAGGACGGATTATTGATGTTACACGAGAAGATGACAACAACAAAAAGTCCTAACATTGCAAAGCAGAGTCTACCGAGCGACATCACCGCAGAAGCAGACAAAAATAATATCGATTTTTCACTGCAGAGTGAACAGAGACTATAGCAGAGACTACAGCAAGACCATAGGAGAGACTATAGCAGATATATACAGCAAGACTATAGGAGAGACTATAGCAGTCTACAGCAGTTTATAGAAGAGCTATAGCAGTCTATAGCATGCAGACTCTATAGCAGAGACTATAGCAGTATACAGCAGTTTATAGAAGAGCTATAGCAGTCTATTGCAGACTCTATAGCAGAGACTATATCAGTCTACAGCAGTTTATAGCAGAGCTATAGCAGTCTATAGAAGACTCTATAGCAGAGACTATATCAGTCTACAGCAGTTTATAGCAGAGCTATAGCAGTCTATAGCAGAATATAGCAGAGACTATAGCAGTCTATAGCAGACTCTATAGCAGAGACTATAGCAGTCAATAGCAGTCTATAGCAGGGACTGTAGCAGATACTATAGCATAGACTATGGCAGTCCATAGCAGAGATTATAGCAGAGAATACGGCAGTCTATAGCAGAGATTACAGCAGAGATTATGGCAGTCTATAGCAGAGACTATAGCACTCTACAGCAGAGACTATTGCATAGACTATAGGAGACTATGGCAGAGACTATAGCAGAGACTATAGCAGTCTATAGCAGAATCTATATCATAGACTATAGCAGAGTCTACAGAAGAAAGTATTTCTGAGGCTGTTGCAGATTCTGCAGCGCAGCACAGACTCTATCAGAGACTATCGCAGAAACTATGGCATAAACTGAAGCACAGACCACAGCAGAAGAGGCTCTTCACCGACTATGGCACACGCCTTTTTTACAGACTACAGCAGAGACTATCCACATATTATGGAAGACATTATCCTCATAGACTATAATTGTTATAGCGGTGACCATTTTATAAACTATAATGGAGACTATGCTAATACTACGGCGAGGAACATTACAGACTGTTGCAAAGACTAATCATAGACTGTAGAAAAGACTCCCAGCGGACTATTAATCATAGTCTATAGCACAGACTGCCAACAGACTAACAGAGACTGGTCACAGACATAGCAGAGGTTATAGTCAAAGACTATGGCAGAAACTATTCACGAACTACACTTCACTCACTACACTACACTGCACTGCACTGCACTGCACTGCACTACACTACACTACACTACACTGCACTACACTGCACTGCACTACACTACACTACACTACACTACACTGCACTGCACTGCACTGCACTACACTACACTACACTACACTACACTGCACTGCACTGCACTAGACTACACTACACTACACTGCACTGCACTGCACTGCACTGCACTCCACTACACTGCACTGCATTGCACTACACTTACACTCCACTCCACTCCACTTCACTACACTAAACTCCACTACACTACACGACATGGATTGCTTATTCAATGTACCATTTGGAAATAAAAATTTGACTTGAACACTTCACTCACACATCCATCACTCCACACAACAACAAATCACACCACACACATATCGCACAACACCACAACCACATCACACCACATACACCACCCCACCCTACCACCACCCCAACCCTAACCACCACCCCACCCCAACCCCACCCCACCCCACCCAACCCCACACTACCAAAGTATTGCTACCTTCATAGAGATAAAATAAAACACTTTAAAAAAACAAACCTTACCCTAAGCAGACTATTGATATCACTACAACACAAAGAAAAAGTATAAACAACAACAACAAAAAGAAAACCGATATTACTACAACAAAAACTGATATTACTACAACAACAAAAACTGATACTACTACTACTACTTCTACAACAACCAACAAAACTAATATCACTACAACAACAACAACAACAAAACTATCAACAACACTACAGAGTATAGTCTTACAGTGAACGCATTATATACCACTTTCAGTCACAACAGTTTTCCCTGTGTAAAATTCACGCTGCTCTCCCTGGAGAAAGCGCGATTCACCACGAGACTAGCGCCACCTTTTTTACTTCTTCTCAATTTTCCTGTCTGCATGTGTATTTTGTTTCCCTATGACAGAGGCCTATATTTCTAAACATAATTTTGCCATGGAAACCTCTCTTCCTTCTGAAGGTTCTTTCACGTGCGCTGAATACATGTTGCACACAAGACTTCAGGACTTTTTTGGGGGAGGTATGATTTCATGCGCCTTTACCTACAATACTGACAAATATTGCATTGAGCATGACTAGTTAACACTTTCAAATTCAAGGAGATACAAGTCATGCGCGCAAGAGC
>CM054140.1:18745514-18748014 GCA_028751875.1 Rapana venosa | reverse complement strand
GTTTTCGGCCCCTTTGAAACCTTTCCCTCTTGTTTTCCTCATTAAAAACGAAAACCAATCTTGTTGCTATGTAGTGTTAAAGTATACATGCACACTTTCCCCTTGTTTCCCCCCCATCCCCACACCTTTGTTTTCGTTTGTTTTTCGCAATTTTTCTTTCAGAAATGGATGTGGAAAGTACGTAATACTAGATCTGATACCCTCCCAAAATAAAAGTTTGTTCTGCCTGTGTGTCTGCCTGTCTGTCTCTTTCTCTTTTTCTCTAGCTGTCTGTCTGTCTGTCTGTCTGTCTATCTATCTATCTATCTATCTATCTATCTATCTATCTATCTATCTATCTATCTATCTATCTATCTATCTATCTATCTATCTATCCATCTCCCCCACTCTCCCCTCTCTGTCTCCCTGTCTCTGTCTCTGTCTGTCTGACTGTCTGCTGTCTGTATCTCTCCCTCCTCCTCTCCTCTCTCTCTCTCTCTCTCTCTCTCCTCTTTCTCTCTCTCTCTCCTCTCTCTCTCTCTCTCTCTCTCTCTCTCTCTCTCTTCTCTCTCTCTCTCTCTCCTCTCTCTCTCTCTTTCTCTCTCTCCTGTCCTCTGTTCCGTCAATTTATTTCTCTCCCACCCACCCCAACCCCATACACACTTTACCTCATCTTTTCACCCATAAATCTTCAAGCCCTCTCCACCCTACCCCACCCCTCCTTCTCCTCCCAATTTTTATCTAACCCTAGGATCTGGGAGAGATAATTTTCTGCCAATTTGTTTTTTCTTCTGGCGCAGTCATCTAAAACTGCCTGACACGGGTGCAAGAGAGAGGCTGTTTTCTTACTATATATTTCTTAATGGGGTTAGCGCTAACTTTAGCTGCAGCCTCTGGTGCGAATCAGTGCATTAAGCGCGCGCGCGCGAGCGCACGCGCGCACACACGCACGCACAAGCACACGCGCGCACACACACACACACACACACACACACACACACACACACACACACACACACACACACACACACACACACACACACACGGGATAGCCTAGTGGTTAGAACATTGGCTCGCAATCTGATGACCCGGGTTTGATTCCCGTTCAAGGGGATATTTTCCCCTGGGGTTAACAACAGTGCAGACTCCACTGTTCCAAGCTGTCAGACCACCTGACCCTGTTGAAAAGTTGTGACTACAAGACCACAAGTTGAAGCACGCACGTAAACATTTATCAATCTCTGGCAGAAAAGCAGACCAGACTGACTGGAGACATGAATGACAGGAATGTGAAAAATGTGCCCTGCATGCGTTCGCACACGGGGTCTCGGTTTATAGTCTCATCCGAAAGACTTTGACATTCAGTTCGATTTTTTGGTCAAACTGGGAAGAAAGGGCGAGGCTGGGAATCGAACCCAGAACCTCACGGTTGACTTATTGGCAGGCGAACGTCTTAACCATCCTGCCATCCTCCTGATTTGTTGTGTTGAGATCTGTCAGCATCCATTAACAAGCTCTCCGCATCACCAACTCTATAACTTTTCATCAATGGAGAGGCGAAAAAAAACCTCTCTGAAGACGGAGATGGCTGCCTATGATTATTACGAAGTATTTGAAAACGTCCATACTGACAAAAATGCTAAAGGTGATGATGAAATGGATACTGAAGGGGTGATGATGGTAACGATGGTGTAGATGTTGAAGGTGGTAGTGGTATCGGTGACTATGATGGAGATGTAAAAGATGACGATGGTGACAATGTTGTATTATGTTAAAGGTGACGATGGAAACGATGATGATGAAGAGAGAAAAGAGAGAGAGAGAGAGAGAGAGGAGAGAGAGAGAGAGAGAGAGACAGACAGACAGACAGACAGACGACAGACAGACAGACAGACAGACAGACAGCGACAGACAGGCGGACAGGTAAGACAGTCATGGACAGAGAAAGACACACAAAGACAGAAGAGAGAGACAGAACAGACAGACGAAGAAAGAGACTGAAATACGTATGCAACAAAAAACGGAGAAGGACACGAGAGAGAGACAGAGACAGAGAGACAAGAGAAGAAAACAGAGACAGAGAGACCAGGACAGGGAGACAGAAAGAAGCAGAGAGCAAGAGACAGAGAGACAGAGAAAGACAGGAGAGACACAGAAAGACACACAGAGACACACACACCACAACACACAACACACAACACACACAACACACAACACAAGCACACACAACACACAACACAGAGAAATAGACAAACAGACACAGAGACACAGAGACAGACAGACAAGAGACACAGAAACAGAGACAAGAGACAGACAACACAAAGTAACCAAGAAAGAAAGAACGAAAGAAAGACAGAAAGACAGAAGACATCACGAGGAACAACAGTTGTGGACAGATTCGTGCTGTTGACACATTAGACTGCAGTGGGCTTTTCTTCAGATCCGTTTCAGATCCTTCACTTCATCTGGATTTTAATTGAAAACTAAGCTGCTGTTTAGTCTCCAAGGAAATGAACATGTT
>CM054140.1:18728014-18733014 GCA_028751875.1 Rapana venosa | reverse complement strand
AAAGACCACATCACGAATGGTCAAGAGACGCATCCGCAATGAAATCAGGCCCTATACTGACCTTCAAACACTCGTCAGACAATGAAAACTGAAGTGGTTTGGTCATGTCACACGCTCCTCTGGTCTGGCTAAATTAATACTACAAGACACAGTGAGGGGAGGAAGAAGAAGAAGAAGAGACAGACAAAGGAAGAGATGGGGAGGACAAGATTCGAGAGTGGACAGACATGGAGCTGAGAGACACCCTGAGGGCGGCTGAGAGACGAGAGGACTGGAGAAAGGTGGTTGACAAAGCTTCGAAGGCGCCCCAAAGGATTCGGAATCTGAGGGATCGGTGACAGTGACGGTGACGAGAAAGGCTTTGGAAAGAGACTAGACTACTAGTAGTGGTAAACAGGCCTCGGTTAGCCGTTAGATCACAGCGCTAAGTGCAGCCTAGAATTATGACGACAGGGGCGGAGTTCTGACTAAAACGTCTGAAAGTCTGAGACTGAGACTGCTGGTGGACCATCAAGAACATCAAAAGAGAAACCACCCTGAATTCTCCCGAAACCGCCGTATAGTGTAGTGTAGTGTAGTGGATGATTCGGAGAAGTCCTTTTAGTCGACGGTTGTCTTTTTTTTTAATTAAGAGGGGGGTAGGGGACGGAGGAGGATGGGGGTGGGGTTCGCTTACTTCCTTTTCTGTGAGGTTCGTATGCTGTCGTTCCTCCCTGGGGATGCTGGGAGGCCTGTCAGAATAAATGGTACCCCCTACCTCCTGGAGAATCAGTGCTAGACACTTCCTCTAGAGGTAACGCGCCTGTCTAGAAAGCGAAAAGTCCGGGTTTGAAGTGTGCGGCGGTTCGTACCCCGTTTGGACCGGAAATTTTTCCCCCATCCATTAGACCATGAGTGGTGGTCTGGGCGCTAGTCTTTCGGATGAGACGATAAACCGAGGTCCCTGGCAAAATTCTTAGAAAAAAGCCACTCTGATAGGGAAACAAATACAGCTGCAGGAAAAAAAGAAAAAAAAAAGAAAAAAAAAAAAAGGGTGAAAGGGTGGCGCAGCGCTAAGTAGCGACGCGTTCTCCCGCTCTCCCCGGGGAGAGCAGCCCGAATTTCAACTTAAAGTGGTATGAAATAAAATCTGAGCGCTTTGATTTGTTGCTTTACAAGATTCAGCGCTATATAAATTCCATACATCATTATTATTATTATTATTATTATCACTCTCTTTGTTTCTTCCTTCTTCCTTTTATTCCAGACACCTCCTTCTTGTCTAATTTCTGCCTTCTTGGTCCATTCTTCTGGTGTGGTTTTTTTCACAGACAGACTTAAAAGATAACAATTCTCTCTTGTGCCGAAGTCGGATGCGCTGGGCCCCTGACTTGTCAGGCGCTTAACGGCGGCGTGATGCATTTTCACTCCGTTTTGACAGACGACGGCGGAAGAAGAAGAAGAAGAAGCAGAAGAAGAAGAAGAAGAAGAAGAAGAAGAAGAAGAAGAAGAAGAAGAAGAAGAAGAAGAAGAAGAAAAAGAAGAAGAAGAAGAAGCAGAAGCAGAAGCAGAAGAAGAAGACGAAGACGAAGACGAAGACGAAGAAGAAGAAGAAGAAGAAGAAGAAGCAAAGCTGAAGAAGAAGACGAAGACGAAGACGAAGAAGAAGAAGAAGAAGTAGAAGAAGAAGAAGAAGAAGACAAAGACAAAGAAGAAGAAGAAGAAGAAGAAGAAGAATGCTGTTGTTGCTGCTTCCACGCTGCTCATTCCGAGTTCTTCAGACGAGGAATATTATGTATGTCGATGTCTTACTGTTCCCTTGTGATTTAACTGACTGTAAATTTTAAAAAAAGATGGTAAGTCATTATCTTATGTCATGTAGGTATGCCAGTGATCGTTCAACTAAAGTATTGGATTTGTTTTTCTTTAACAAAAAATCTTTGCTTCTCCTTCATGGCAACTTTGTTTCAGCGGGGCCGTGATTGCATGCTGGGTACTTTCGAGTTTTTTGGTTTGTTCGGAAGGTTCTTTTTTGTATATTTTCTTGTTGTTGCACATTACAAAACAATGACATAAGTTACAGTATCTTAAACGTGCATGTTCAATCTTCTGCACGCGTGTCTACATGGAAGGAATTAATGCGCCCAATGGTCTGCACATAAGCTGATCTGGGAGAGTGTAAATATTCCTAATTTTGTTCAGTTAAAGGTAAAGGTAAAGGAGTCCCATAACCTATAAGGTCGTAGGGGAGCGAGGCGTCAGAGACCTCACTTCTCTAGGGCCAGCATATTGAGGGCGGCGCCCATCTCCTCTCCCCCGCTGCTTTACCTTCCCTGACCCTAAAGAGGGCAGGTACCCATTTACAGCTGGGTGAACTGGGGGAACTGTACTGAAGCCAAGGCGCGCAAACGGTCACCCATCCAACTGGTAACCACGCTCGACGCTGCTTAACTTGGCTGGGGGAAAGCGAGTGCTCCGACCATTGAGATATCACGTCCCCATGTTCAGTTAGGCACGCAAAAAGTTTTGAATCGAAAAACATCACATCCAGTATGATCAGAAGTTCGAAGATTGATTTATGTTGGCTGAATTTTTGTGTGCTTATCACTATCATAGATAAAAAGATATAGACATGTAGATAAAGATATACATATCTGTCTCTCTCTCAATCTCTCTATCTCTCTGTCTGTCTGTCTGTCCATCTATCTATCTATCTATCTATCTATCTATCTATCTATCTATCTATCTATCTATCTATCTATCTATCTATCCATCTATCTACCTATCTATCTATCTATCTATATATGGATTGATCGATCGATCTATAGATCTATCTATATATATTTCTACCTATCTACCTATCTATCATCTATCTATCTATCTATCTATCTATCTATCTATCTATCTATCTGTCGGTCTGTCTGTCTGCCTGTACACAACACACCAGACACACACACACACACACACACACACACACACACACACACACACACACACACACACACACACACACACACACACACACACTCACTCACTCACTCTCTCCACACATACAAACAAACAAACGAACACACACACACACACAGATACTCTCATTCCTTTCTTCCTTCCTTCCTTACCATCCTGCCTCCCAGCCTTCGTTTTAACTTCTGTCTGTTCACTGTATTACTGCCATCTTCTTCTTCTTCTTCTTCTTCTTCTTCTTCTTCTTCTTCCTCTTCTTCTTCTTCTTCGCCGTGTTCTCCTTTCTTGTTATAGCTTTAAAAAAAATCGAAACAAACTTTATCTCCAGCCTGAAAGCACACCTCTGCTGTCAGGTATTCTACACATCGACAAGCCACGATAGGAATATAAAAAAGTAGGAAAAGCAAAACAATTTATTCCTCTCCTCTCCACCAAACTCTTACTGACAACAGTGTGTCCATTCACACCATCACCATCATCACTGCCATCAATCTCAATTGTTTGTGTTTTTGGGTGTGTGTGTTGTGGTGTGTGTGTTGTGTGTGTGTTGTGTTTTTTGTGTGTGTGTGTGTGTGTGTGTTGTGTGTGTGAGTGATGTGGTGTGTGTGTTGTGTGTGAGGAGAGAGAGTGTTGGTGTGTGTGTGTTGATGTGCGCGCGCGCGCGCGCGCTTTGTGTGTGTTTTGTGTGGTGTGGTGGTGTGTGTGTGTGTTTTGGGTGTGTGTGTGTTGTGTTTGCGTTTAAGTGTGTTGGTGTGTGGTGTGTGTTTGTGTGTGTGTGTGTGTTTGTGTGTTGCGTTGTTGTGTGTGTGTGTGTGTGTGTGTGTGTGTGTGTGTGTGTGTGTGTGTGTGTAAGTGTGTTTCGTGTGTTGTTTTGTGTTGTGTTATGTCGTGTGTGTGTGTGTGTGGTGGTGGGTTGTGTGTGTTGTGTGTGTGTGGTGTGTGTGGAGTAGTTGTATGTTGTATGTATGTGGTGGTGGGTGTGTGGTTGTTGTGTTTTTGTGTTTTGTTGTCTGTCTGTCTTTGTCGTCTGTCTTTCTTCTGATGGTACAAAACAAGCAAAAACATGCTTTTAAAAAAAATCGTTCTCATCTTTTGGGGACAGACATAACACACGAAACCCCACACACACCACCACACACAAACGCACGAGGCACGTGACAACACACCACAACACACACACACACACAACACACAACACACACACACACACACACACACACACACACATGTACCGATATAAAAGTCTAAAAGATAGTAAAAAGAAAACTAAGATAAGCGTTTAAATACTTTTGTAAAATATAACAATACAAGTTTAAATTCCAGAAACACATATACCTTCCATGCTAATCACCCGAGAGAAGAGAGAGAGAAGAGAGAGAGTAGTTTAGATAGTTAGATAGATAGAGAGGGAGAGAGAGAGTGAGAGAGAGACAGACAGACAGACAGACGACAGAAAACTACAGACAACAGACAGACGGGAGAGAAAATTACGACAGACACAGACACACACGACATCAGACACGACAGACAGACAGAGAAAAAGACAGAAAGGGACAGATACAAGACACACACAGACATACAGACAAAACTGACAGACAGACAGGGGGCCCAAGACAGACACAGAGACAGACAAACGACAACAGACAGACCGACAGACAGCGAATAAAAGGGGAGAATTATGGGTTGAAGTCTGAAGCTTAAAGAACAAACCGAGCCCTGTATGAATTCAGCCCGGCCACGCCTGCTGATGAAATTGTTTCCAGACCACACACACACACACACACACACACACACCACACACAACACACCAAAACACACACACCACACAAACACACACACACACAGAACACCACACACACACACAACACACACACACAGATGACAGACACAGACAGAAGACACAAAACGGGGCGACATCTAATAGCAGAATCTAAACAGTCAAAAGGGGGAAACTTAGAGTTGAAGCTGATGAACAACCGAGCCCTGTATAAAAATCAGTCCGCCCACCATTGCTGATGAAAATTGTTTTCCCGACAACAGACACACAGGACCACACA
>CM054140.1:18718014-18723014 GCA_028751875.1 Rapana venosa | reverse complement strand
TCGTTTTTTTTGTTTTTTTGTTTTTGGTTGTTTAACTTTTCTTTTTATTGCCACTGGTTTTTGTTTTTTTGCTCGTTATTTTCATTTGTTTGTTTGTTGTTTAACCTTCCTGTTACCGAGTATTACGTTTGTTGTCTGCCAACTCGAGCGTTATTTTTTTATTTTCTTTATTCTTTTTTTTATAGTTTAAATAAACACACTTTGGGCCAGAAACAACAGTTCCTGCTGTCTGGAAGTTCTTTTTTCACTTGTTACCGTGTACGTATTTATTTCTGACAAACGCCAACATTTTCTCCGATTTTTTTCTTTCTTCTTTTCTTAGTCTCTCCTCTTTTTTTTTAGAACAGAGTTTTGCAAGAAACTAAATACTTTTTACTGTCTTAGATATATTTGTTTTTAACAAGTGGAGGAAGCTGGTTGCCAAAAAATTCTTCAGTGGTATAGCCAGCCCCAACGGTTTTCGACGGTAGGATAGTTGGAAAAGTGAAGGTGAAAATATGCAGGTAAAGATGGTAAAACAAAACCCAGACAGAGACAAAACAAAACCCCAAAAAATCACCAGTCATCCGATCTAACACTTGTATATCACCAAGATAGAGTTTTGAAAGAAACCAATACATTTTACTGTCTTAGGAATATTTTTTTTAACCATATGTAGGAAGCTGGTTGCCAAAATAATCCTCAGCGGTGGCCTACCTTAACGGTTTACTAGACTACGGCAGGAAAGTTGGAAAAGTGAAAGGTGAAACTATGCAAGGTTAAGATGGTACAAACAAAACACAGATCGACCCAAAACAAATGTTCACCAGGTATACGAACTAACACTTCTATATCACACGATAAATCCTGTTCCACTTTTCGTAAGAGTAGGCCATTGTGTGCCGGTGGGAACAGATGACAGAATTTACAAAACCGCATACACACGAGGACTGGATGTAAAAAAAAAAAAAAGCACATAAGTGCTTATTCCCATTATCCTCGATATAAAAGAATAAAATAAATAATTTTTTAAAAAAATATCACCAGGATGACCAAGACAGAGTTTTGCAAGAAACTAATACTTTTTGCCGTCTTAGGTATATTTGTTTTTTTAACAGGTGGAGGAAGCTGGGTGAAGAAAACTCTTCAGTGGTACCCCCAGCGGTCTTCTAGTTCTGGACTACGGGGAGGATAGGTGGGAAAGTGGACGATGAAAATATGCAAGTTAAGATCGTACAAACAAAACACAGACACAACACCAAATAATATCACCAATCATAATGAACTGACACTTGTCTGGTATCTCACCAAGATGAACGAAAACCATCACCTCTGGCTGCCACAATTAAACCTCCCACCCTATCCTCACCCACTCCCCCTTTGCTACTCCCCCACCCCACCCCCCCACCCCCACCCCACACCTCCACTAACCTCCTCCTTCCCTCCCTTCCCCCCTTCCCCAAACCAACAAATCCCCCCCCCCCCCCCCCCCCCCCCCACAGCAATCTCGACCCGTCAACGTCCATCATGTATCGATTATCACTACCACCACCACCACCACCACCACCATGACCACCACCACCACCACCACCACCACGACCACTACCACGACCACTACACACCGCCGCCGCCACTTCAGGCCAAAGCGATCGATCGATCACAACCGCTACTACCGCCACAATATTAATACTGCTACTACTTCTACTGCTCCTACTACTACCTTGACTATCGACCTGGAGAGGCCGAGTGGCTTGTATGTATGTATAAGCAGGCTGTTGAGCAGCATCCCCCGACTCTTACCTTTCTCCTCACTCTCTTTCTCCCTTTCTTTTCTCTCTCTCTCTCTCCTCTCTCTCTCTCTCTCTCTCTTCTCTCTTTCTTTCTTTCTTCTTTCTCTTCTCTCTCTCTCTCTCTCTCTCTCTCTCTCTCTCTCTCTCTCTCTCTCTCTCTCTCTCTCTCTCTCTCTCTCTCTCTCTCTCTTTCTCTCTCTACCCCCCTATCTCTCTCTCCCCGCCCCTCTCTCTCTCCCCCCCTCTCCCCCCCTCTCTCTCCCTCTTTCTTTCTCTCTCTCTCTTTCTCTCTCTCTCTCTAGCTCGCTCTCTCCCTCTCTCTCTCTCTGTTTCTGTGTGTGTGTCTCTATGTGTGTGCGTTTGTGTCTGTGTCTATCTGCCTGTCTGTCTCTCTGTGTCTCTGTCTGTCTGTCTGTCTGTGTCTCTGTGTCTCTCTCTGTTTCTGTCTCTGGCTCTGTCTGTCTCCTTGTCTGTCTGTCTCTCTGTCTCTCTAGCTTTATCTCTCTCTGTCTGTCTCTGTCTCTCTCCCTCTCTCCCTCTGTCTGTCTCTCTGTCTCTCTCTCGCTCTCTCTGCCTGTGTCTATTTCTGTCTTTATCTCTCTGTGTCTGTCTGTCTATCTCTCACTCTGTCTTTGTTTGTGTCTGTCTCTGTGTCTCACTCACTCTCTATGCCTGTGGCTGTGCCTCTCTCTTTCTGTGTGTGTGTGTGTGTATGTGTGTGTGTGTGTGTGTGTGTGTGTGTGTGTGTGTCTCTCTCTCTCTCTCTGTCTGTCTGTCTGTCTGTATACGTATCTCTCTGCGTCATTGTCTGTCTGCCTGTCTATCTGTCTCTCTGTCTCTCTCTCTATCTCCCTCTCTCTCTTCTCGTCTCTTCTGAATTTCTTCTCTTTCTTTTACTGTGTTTCTACCCCTGTTCTGTCCTCCATCCCGACCCCCCATCTTTTGGGGTTTTTTGTTGTTGCATATTTCTATTTTATCTACTTTTGTCGTTTTGGGGGGGTTCACTAATTTGTCATCCATTTCTCGCATTCTCTTCTCTTTTCTTTTTCTTTCTCTCTGTACCTTTTCTTCTCTTCTCTTTCCACCCCTAATAATTTTTTTTAAAACTGCCTGTCTTGTTGTTGTTGTTGTTGTTTTTCTTTCTCTTACAAATCTGTCACCCCTTCCTATTCTGTTTCCTTTTGTTCTTCCTCCTGCTCCTCCTCTTCTTCTTCTTTCTCTCCTCTTTTCTTGCCTTACCTTTCTCTGTGTCTGTCTGCCTGTCTGTCTGTCTGTCTCACACTCTCTCTCACTCATTCTCTCTGTCTCTGTCTGTCTATCTCTCTGCCTCTGTCTGTTTATCTCTCTGTCTGTCTGTGTCTGTCTGTCTGTCTGTCTATCTCTCTCTGTCTGTCTTTCTTCTGTCTGTCTGCCCTCTGTCTCTTCCTGTCTGTCTGTCTGTCTGCTGTCTGTCTTGTCTGTCTCTTCCTTTTCTCTCTCTCCTCCCCCTTTTCTCTCCTCTCTCTCTCCCCCCGGGTTTTTTTCCCCCTATAATTTCGTTTTCCCACCTATCCTTTTCTTTTTGTCGTAAAGTATCGCTACCCCCCACCCCCACCCACCCGCTAACCAAATCCTTTTTAGCTGTTCACCTCTTTTTTCTTCCTTGCGCTGGTTTGTCTCTGCTGTCTCACTGTCTTCTGTTTTTTCTGCGGTACGTCTGTCAGTCTTTTCTTTTGGGGGTCAGCCTTTGTTTTGGGTTTTCTTTTGTCTCATCGTTCTCTGTCTGTCTCTCTTTCTCCGCTCTCTCATTTCACCCCTCACTCCTCTCTTTCCTCTCTCTCTATTCACACTCACCCTCCTTTCCCTCTCACCTTCTTTCCCCCTCTTTATTCATCTGTGTCCCCCTACCCCACCCACCCACCCACCCCTAACCCCAACACACACCATCCTCCCCCCTCCCACCACACCCTCACCAACCCAACCACACACCCTCACCACCAACCAACCCCTCCCCACTCCACCCCTCTCTCCACCACTCCTCTCCTCTATACACACATACCACCACACCACACACACAACAAACACAACACAACACAACACGACACAACACAACCACACACACACACACAAAACCAACACCACACACAAACACACACCAACACACCCACAACACCACAAATCATGCTGCTAATTCGTCTTTTTAAAACTCGTTTTCTGGAACCTGGCTATAAAAAGGGGGTAAAAACTACCCCTACAGCTGCGTACCGTTCGTTCGCGCCCCTGCTTCCCTTTGGGGGGGGAGGAGAGAAAGAAGAGGAGGTGGAGGGGGGAGGGGGAGGGGGAGGGGGAAAGGAGAGAGGAGGGGAAAGGAAAAAGGAGGAAAGGAGAAAGAAAAAGGAAAAGGAGAAGAGAGAGAAAGGAAGAGGAGGGAAAGGAGTGAGAAAGAGAGAAAAAAGAGATGAAGAAAGGGAACGGAAGGGTAGGTGGAGGAGAAGGAGAGGGGAGGGAAAAGGGTGGGAAAAGGAGGGGAGGAGGAGAAAAGGAGGTGGAGGAGAAGGAGGAACAAAGGAGGGGAGCAAAAGGAAAAGAAGGAGGAGGCTGGGGAGGAAAAGAAGAGGATGACGACAGGAGGGGAGAAGAGAAGGTGGAGGAAAAGGGAGGAGGAGAAGGAGGTGGAGAGGGGGAAAGGAAAAGAGGAGGAAAGGAGGGGAAGGGAGGTGGAGGAGACGAAGGAGGGAAGACTAGGAGGAGGAGGAGGGCTAGGAGAAGGAGGGGAGGAGGAGAAGGAAGGAAGGGAGGTAGGTGGAGGAGTAAGGAGGGAAGGGGGGAAAGAAGAAAGGAGGAGAAGGAGGAGGAAGACTAGGAGGAGGAGGAGAAGGAGGAGAAGGGGGAAAGAAGAGGGGAGGAGAAGGAGAAGGGGAGGAGGAAGGAGGAGATGGAGGAAGAAGAGGAGGAGGAGGGAGGAAGAGGAGGAAAGGAGAGGAAAAGGGAGCAAGAGGAGAAGGAGGAGGAGGAGAATGAAACGGAAGAAGAAGAATAACGATCGCGGGTCTGGCAGTGATGATTGTAGTAGGAGTGGGGATATTGGGAAGGAAGAAAGGAGGAGTGGAAGAGGTAGGGGGGGGGGGAGTGGTGAGAAGGGGGGGGGGAGGGGGGGCAAAGGGGGGGGGGGGGGTGATTGTTATTTCTACATCGTCGCTTTCTGTATATTATTGCCTTTTTTAAGAGCAGTGGCAATATGATAAAGAAAGA
>CM054140.1:18698014-18705514 GCA_028751875.1 Rapana venosa | reverse complement strand
AACAGAGTCACGGATAATGAAGGGGGGGGGGGGGGGGGGGGGGGGGGGGGGGGAGGGGGGGGGGGGGGGGAGAGGGAGGGAGAGGGAGGGGGAAGGGGGTAAAAAAAGGGGGGGGGGGGGGGGGAGGGTAAAGGGGGGGGGAAGGGTAATGAGAGGGGGAAATAGAGAGGGAAAAAAGGGAGAGAGGGGGAGAGGGAGAGAGAGGGGGGGGGGAAGGGAAGCGAGCCTTTTTTGTTTTTTAAATTTCTGTTTTTCTTTTTTTTTTTCTCTCCTTCTTCCTCCACAGTCACATCGACCTGCCCTATCTCTCCCTGTGTCCCCTGTTAGAGAAGGGATTTGAGAGTGAGAGAGAGGGGAGAGAGAGGGAGTGAGAAGGGGGGAGAGTGAGAGTGAGAGTGAGAGAGAGGAGTGAGAGAGAGTGAAAAGAGAGAGAGAGAGAGAATGAAAAGAGACAGAGAGAGAGAGAGAGGTGAGAGGAAAGAGAGTGAGAGAGAGAGGGAAAGGGAGAGAGAGAGGAGTGAGAGAGAGGGAGTGAGAGAGTGAGAGAAGTGAGAGGAGAGGGAAGGGAGAGAGAGAGAGTGAGAGAGAGGAGTGAGAGAGAGGGAGAGAGAGAGAGAGTGAGAGAGAGAGGGAAGGGGAGAGAGAGTGAGAGAGAGGGAGTGAGAGAGAGAGAGAGTGAGAGAGAGGAGAGAGAGAGAGAGAGAGAGAGTGGGAAAAGTGAGAGTGAGAGAATTTGTGAGAGAGAGAGTGAGAGAGAAAGAGAGAGTGAGAGAGAGAGAGGGAGGGGGGGGGGGGGGCAGACAGAGAGAGCAGGGGGGTAGAGATGTGGTGGTGGTGAGGGGATGGGGGTTTGCTGTTTGTGCGGATTGAGTAGGGGGTGGAGGGTGGGGGATGAGTTGAGAGCAGACAGGGATTTGGTTTATAATAACTATCATAATACTGTCAACAGTGCACATGCTACACACGTTGCTATTTCTTAACATTATAAGAAAAAGGGTTAGAAATCTTTGAAGAAGACTCGATGGGTTTTAATATGTGTGATCTTGCAGATTTTTTGTTTTGGTTATTATTCTAGATGGCATGTTAGATGTGAAGAGGAACACAATTTTGGTTTCTGTTGTACGTTTTTGTTGGGGTTTTCTTTTTGTTCGGGTGGCGGGGAGGGGGGGGGGGAATGGGGGGGGGGGGGGGGGGGGGGGGGTTCTTCTACATAGGAGCTTAGAATTCACGAGAGAATCAGGCTTGTTTTTTGTTTTTTGTTTTTGTCTGTCTGAAATGTCTCAACACTATGGTCTGCTAGAAAAAACGCTGTGATGTTTGTCAGTTTCAATAGTAGATTTCACTCTTCATCTTTTTTTTTTTTATTGTAACAGTTCTTCCAGTACGTAGTGATGACCTTGTTGTGGTCTTTGAGTTTGGCTAGAGCACTCAGACAAGACAGACAGAATAGTTGGCTTTAATCGTCGTAGTCTTTTTTCGAAAGCCCCATAAGCAAAAATAAGCAATGAGCAAAAAAAAAAAAAAAATCAATGCGTTGCGCTGCCGTTAAGCGCCTGACAAGTTAGGCCCAGCGCAACCGACTTCGGCGTGGGAGAGAAGTGATATCTTTCAAATCTTTCTGGGACGAAAGGCAGGAGAATGGACCAAGAAGCAGAAAACAGAGAGCCTTTTAATCTTAACAGAGCTTTTCATCTGAACAAATTGATAGCCATGATATGGCTTTTGTAAGTTAGGGGTCTATAAAAATATAGTTTTAAAAAAGGTTTAAAAAAAACTTTAAAAAAAAAACTAGACTGGATCGGAAACAAACGCACAACTAGCCATAATTGAAAACATTACTTTCCCCTATACTCCTTGAACTCTTGGTAACATGGATGGATAAAATAAGATCTCAACAAAACAAAGGAGACCAAAACGTAGCCTAAAAGCTTTTTTTTGATCATTAATTATCTCATATTAGTTAGTTAACCATTAATTTACCACCGCCATCCCCAGAATCCACACTTGTATCAACAACCCCAAGCAAGATTTAGGCCAGCATTATTATACGCATACATCCGTCTTAGATAACTTGACAGTTCAACCTTGTTTTGGGGAAACCAAAGAACTTGCTTGGCATGGGCAGGAACACCTAGGAAAGAGTAGGGAAAGCATGATCTGAGAAGTGTGAAGGCGTACATTATTGTATCGTCTTGGTCGTCACTCTTACACTCTTAAAATTAATGTGCCTGTGAGTTCACTCTGCGCTCATTTTTTTCATCTGTTTCTTTGATAAAATGTGTGTGTGTGTGTGTGTGTGTGTCTGAGTGTGTCTGTGTGTGTGAGTGTGTTGTGAAGGGGGTGGAGGTGTTGTGTCAAGTCAAAATGATCTTTAGTGTGTGTGTGTGTGTGTGTGTGTGTGTGTGTGTGTGTGCGCGTGTGTGTATGTGTATGTGTGTGTGTGAACATGCTACTGATGCTTTTTAGTGCTTTGAGTTCACAGACTGAATGAATGTTTTTTATTTTAATGTCTGTTCACAAAACTAAAGGTGATATTAAACGGATTGACACCTTGCGTCAAACGTTTTTTCGAATAGATTTTTTTTTTTTGGCAGATGCTGAATAAACAACCACAAATGCTATTTCGAGAATATTACTTTAAGATTACATACTCTGTTTAAAGCACAAACACACGCACACACATCTTTGGGAAGAACTGTCTACCACTTTTATGATGGCTACGTTTGAATAAACATATGTATTGGCAATGCTTTTGGGGGTGTTTTTTTGGAAGTTGTCATTTGTCAAAACCATTATTTGTTCTAATCTTTCACACCTGTAGCTGACTCTCTCTCTCACATATACACGGACGCACGCGCGCGCACACAAACACACACGCACTTTCTCTCTCTCTCCCACACACACACACCTACACACACACGCACGCACGCACACACACACACACCCCTACACATACAGGCGCGCGCGCGCGCGCGCGCACACACACACACACACACACACACACTCCCCTCTCTCACTTTCTCTCTCTCTAAAACACACACAAACACACAAACACAGACACACACGCGCGCGCGCATAAACACACACACACACACAAACTCCCCCCCCCTCCACACACACACACACATAACACACAGTATCCCTCCCCCATCCCTTAAAAAAAATGCAGACTCGAGGTACTGAAAGCTGAAGATGGATGAGCCGTAACATTTTGAGTTCTGATTTCTCTCTGTTTTTTTTTGGGGGGACAACTATTTATTTACCCTTTTCTTCTTCTTCTCTTCTTCTTCTCTCTCTCTCTCTTTTCTCTCTCTCTCTCTCCCCTCTCTCTCTCCCCTCTCTCTTTCCCTCTCTCTCTCTCTCTCTCTCTCTACTCCACCCCCCCCCCCCTCCCGTTCCTCCTGCCTTCAGGATCTACGCACAAAGAGAGTTAAAACTTGAATGACTATACACTAGGGAGGCAGTTTACTTTCATGGAAGAGTGTACTCTCTCTCTCTCTCTCTCTCTCTCTCTCTCTCTCTCTCTCTCTCTCTCTCTCTCCTTTACATCAAAGCCTTCAGGACAGAGACAGAAAGAGAAAGAAAAAAAAACAACAACCAAGAACGTATTGGTGCTGTTTGAGAGGAGTACAAGGGATGGATAATTGAGCAATAAAGTAGGATTAAAGGAACCCCCCAAATGGTGAAATGCATGCTCTCTCTCTCTCTCTCTCTCTCTCTCTCTCTCTCTCTCTCTCTCTCTCTCTCTCTCTCTCTCTCTCTCTCCCTCTCCCCCTCTCTCTCTCTCTTTTCCCCTCTCTCTCCTTCTCTGATAAGAGATTAATTGTAATTCTATATCATTTTGTAACTGACTTTTTTCTTATACAAAAACCAATGTGCGTTACTATGCTCCACCCCCCCCCCCCCCCCCCCCCCCACACACACACAAAATACTAAGCAATTCGGCAACCCCCTTCATGTATGGGCCAATGGCCTTTTTGTGAATAAATCATTCGAGTTCGAATTCGAGTTCGAGCTCGAGTTCGAGTTCTCTCTCTCTCTGTCTCTCTCTCTTTCATCACCCCCCCCCTCCTCTCTCTCTTTCAAGCCCCTCCTTCTCTCTCTCTGTCTATTATATATATCCCTCGTTTTTCCCTATCTTACCATTATCTACGTAGAACTCATTGCACTCCATTTTCTTTTGATAGAAAACAACCAAACCAAAAAAACTTTCATCTTTCTCTTTTTATTCTTTCAAAAAGTTACATCACAATCATCATGTATGTTACGTCTGTATTCCCTACCCCCCTCCTCATTATTTCTACACCGTGGTTTTGTGTTGTTCTTTCCCCTTTCCCCTGGGGAATACAGGCTGTAAATAACGTCTTTTTCTGTCCCTGGAGTGCACAAGGTTGAGCTGAGAAGAAATACGACCAAAAATCAATAACTCTCAGCTGTGCACACTTTCCTCTAAAATTGCAAAAGCAGTCTGCTCTCTCTCGTTTTGTTGTTGTTGTGTTGTTGTTTTGGGTTGCAAATTTTTGGGGGGTGGGGGGATGGATGGGGAGGGGGGATGTCCTTCCCTCTCCAAGCCTTTTAAAAAAAATGTTTACCCCCACCCCTTTCTTCCCTTACTTCTATGTTTAATGAGGTGTCATTCCCATCCTTCTCTCTCTCTCTCTCTCTCTCTCTCTCCCTCTCTCTCTCCCCCCCCCCTCTCTCTCTCCTCTCCCCCTCTCTCTCTCTCTCTCTCTCTCTCCCCCCCTCTCTCTCTCTCTCTCTCCTCTCTCTCTTTCTCTCTCCCTCTCTCTCTGTGTCTGTCTGTCTGTCTGTCTCTCTCTCTCTCTCTCTCTCTCTGAAGGACTAACTGTGGTGCTGTGATGCAGGGCTATGAGGAGATAGCGTGCTAGTGGTCCCTTTCTGGTCCTCTCTATCAGGTGTTGCCCACATTTCTGAAGGATGGATTCAGAGGGCGAGGGGTACCCTGTCTGATAGGGGATGGATTGGAGAGAGGAATTTATGGACTATAAAGGTGAGTGAAAGTATGTCAGACACAGCTTTCTTTTTGTCCATGGGTTAAGAAATCTTGGAAACGGGATAGCTCAGTTGTTAGAGCACTCACTTTCCCCCAGCCAACGGGTAAGCAGCATCGATGGGTGACCGTCTGCAAGCCTTGGTTTCAGTACAGTCCCCCTAGTTCACCCAGCTGTAAATGGGTATGTACCTAAATAGGGGTCTCAAATGCTTCGCTCCCCTACAACCACATTGTTTATGGGATACCTTTACCTTTTACCTTTTTAACAATTTTTGAGAAAAATCCCTAAAGCCCTTCTTATAGTTGTCTAAGCAAAGACAAGGTGATTTTTTTATGTCTCACTTTGTGTGTATCTTATGGTTCATTTTTCAAAAAAATCTTATACTATAGTGTGAATGAAGTCTTTTTTTATCCCACTATTTCCACTCTCGTTTTGTTTTCAAGTTGCATCCCTGTCTTTTGTATCTGTGTTTCCTTTTTCCTGCTACTTGTTCTCCTGGTTTGTCATTCCTGTTCCATCTTCTGGATGCACATGCTATATAGATGTTCTCCTTTCTTTCCCTGGAGTGCAAAGACTGGGAAGAATACAATATCGATATCTCTCAGCCGTGTACACTTTCTCCACAATGCAAGTTAGCCTGCACTCGATATTTTGGGGAAGGGGGGTAGGAGTCCTTCCCTCTCCAGCCTCCCTTTATATTTACCCCCACCCCTTCCTTCCCTTACTTCTGTGTGTGATAAGGTGTCATCCCCATCCCTCTCTCTCTCCCCCTCCCCCTCTGTGAAGGGCTAACTGTGGTGCTGTGATGCAGGGCTATGAGGAGATAGCGTGCTAGTGGTCCCTTTCTGGTCCTCTCTATCAGGTGTTGCCCACATTTCTGGAGGATGGATTCAGAGGGCGAGGGGTACGTTGTCTGATAGGGGATGGATTGGAGAGAGGAATTTATGGACTGTAAAGGTGAGTGAAAGTGTGTCAGACACAGCTTTCTTTTTTGTCCATGGGTTAAGAATTTTTGGGGACAGGATAGCTCAGTTGTTAGAGCACTCACTTTCCCCCAGTCAACGGTAAGCAGCATCGATGGGTGACCGTCTGGAAGCATTGGTTTCAGTACAGTCCCCCTAGTTCACCCTGCTGTAAATGGGTATGTACCTAAATAGGGGTCTCCAATGCCTCGCTCCCCTACAACCACATAGGTTATGTATGGTATACCTTTACATTTGACCTTTTTAACAATTTTTGAGAAAAATCCCTAAAGCCCTTCTTATAGTTGTCTAAACAAAGATACGGTGATTTTTTTATGTCTCACTTTTTTATATCTTAGGGTCCATTATTATTTTTAAAAATCTTATACTGTAGTGTGAATGAAGTCCTTTTTTTCACTATTTCCACTCTCTTTTTGTTTTCAAGTTGCATCCCTGACTTTTGTATCTGTGTTTCCTTTTTCCTGCTACTTGTTCCATGGTTTGTCATTCCTGTTCCATCTTCTGGATGCACATGCTATACAGATGATCTCCTTTCTTTCCATAGAGTGCAAAGACTGGGAAGAAGAATACAATATCGATATCTCTCAGCCGTGTACACTTTCTCCACAATGCAAGTTAGCCTACACTCAATATTTTGTGGAGGGGGGTGGAAACCTTTCCTCTCCCACCTCCCTTTATATTTACCCCCACTCCTTCCCTTACTTCTATGTGTAATGAGGTGTCACCCCCCTCCCTCTCCCTCTTACCCCCTCCTCTGTGAAGGACTAACTGTGGTGCTGTGATGCAGGGCTATGAGGAGATAGCGGGCTAGTGGTCCCTTTCTGGTCCTCTCTATCAGGTGTTGCCCACATTTCTGAAGGATGGATTCAGAGGGCGAGGGGTACGTTGTCTGATAGGGGATGGATTGGAGAGGAATTTATGGGCTTCTAAAGGTGAGAGAAAGTATGCCAGAAGGTTCTTTTTTACTATTACTACTACTACTAATACTACAACTACTACTACCATACTACTACTACTACTACTACTACTACCACTACTACTATATGGAATTTATACAGCGTTGAATCTTGTAAAACAAACAAATCGAAGCGCTCATATACCTTGACAAAACTAAAACCTTTTGGTATAGAAGTTGTGAAGCAAAGGCAAGGTGACATCGCTTGCTTACTCTTTTATTTTTCTATTTTTGCTTTTTTGTTATAAGTTAGATTGTACCAAGCGTGTGCGTTTGTATGTGTGTGTGTGAGTGAGTATGTGTGTATGTACGCGACTTCGTGTGTGTATGAGTGTTTGTGTGTGCGTGTGCGCACACAGAGATATCATTGTATCCAGATATGGGCATGCCAATATATACACGTGCACGTATGTGTCCTTCCCATGTGCTGCCTTTCTTTGCCGCTTTTTTAACAAGGAGGCTTACAGTAAGGCTGCTGCAAAATCAATACCTCTCCAGATACCTTACTGCTTCCCTCCCATACATCCCCAACCCAGCCACCCCTCCT
>CM054140.1:18688014-18690514 GCA_028751875.1 Rapana venosa | reverse complement strand
CAGATTACCAGATTTTTACAAAAATCAATCGCTACACATTTTGGTTTGTTTCGTTTGTCTCTTTCTTGCTTAGGATATGGAGACTTTTTTGCATTTTTTTTTTACTCTCTTCTTTTCGGGGCTGCTTTAGTTGACGCCCTGTCCCAATAAATCGACAGAACGTCGTCTGCTGTCGGCTTCTCTCTCTCTCTCTCTCTCTCTCTCTCTCTCTCTCTCTCTCTCTCTCTCTCTCTCTCTCTCTCTCTCTCTCTCTCTCTCTCTCTCTCTCTCCCTCCCCCCACCTTTTTGTTCACTATGTCCCCTCTCAGTCTGTCTCTCACTCGCAGTATTGTATTACATTGCATTGCATTGTATTGTATTGTAAACAGGTAAAAGTGTCTTATAACCTATAAGGTCATAGGGGAGCGAGGCATCAGTGACCTCAGCTTCTCCAGGGGCCAGCATTTTGAGGGCGGCGCCCATCTCCTCTGCCTCGCTGCTTTCCCTTCCCTGACCCTAAAGAGGCAGATACCCATTTACAGCTGGCTGAACTGGGGGACTGTACTGAAACCAAGGCGCGCAAACGGTTACTCATCAAAGTGGTAACCACGCTCGACGCTGCTTAACCATGTCCTGGGGAAAGCGAGCGAGTGCTCCGACCACTGAGCTATCCCGGCCCCGTATTGTATTGTTTTGTATTGTGTTGTTTTCTGTTGTATTGTATTGTTTCGTATTTTACTATATTGTGCTCCCCCGTGGGGATACCCGGGGGATAGCCTGTAAGTATAAACAACACCCCCACATTCATGAAATTCTGTGCTAGAGTTTTCCTCTTTTCTATCAATCTCTTTGTTTTTTACCTTGTTCTTTTAACTTCCTGTCACCTCCTTCTTGTCTATTTTCTGCCTGCTTGGTCCATTCTCCTGCCTTTTTTTCATCCAGAAAGACTATAAAAAAATTAACATTTCTCTTATGCCAAAATCAGATGCATTGGGCCTGGCTTGTCTGTCAGGCGCTTAACGACAGCACAACGTATTTTCGCTTATAAATAATGACAGACAACAAGAGTTCCTGTCTGGGCGTTCTATGAAGAAGAAGAAGAAGAAGGAAGAAGAAGAAGAAGAAGAAGAAGAAGAAGAAGAAGAAGAACAAGAAGAAGATTGCACCGTGCTCCATACCATTTTCAGCCACAGTAGATGTTCCAACCCTGTCAAGCCAAGTCAAAAATCAAGTCAAGTCGAGTCGAGTCAAGTCAAAAGCACTTTAATCATCCCAGGAAGAGCAGTTACTATACTGACATTACAATACTGTCGTTACAAATAACAATACAATACTGGGAGAAGGTTCGGCTGAAGTTGATCATCAGTCAGGCGTTAGGTCGTTATCACGTACGTCAAAAAATGCCCCCAAACTGTTTACAGCGGAATGTGACCAAACAGACAGCCTGACATCTGACTGGATGAGAGAGAGAGAGAGAGAGAGAGGAGAGAGAGAGAGAGAGAGAGAGAGAGAGAGAGAAGAGAGAGAGAGAGAGAGAGAGAGAGAGAGAGAGAGAGAGAGGGTGAGGAGAGAGAGAGGATGAAAGGAGAGAGAGAGAGAGAGAGAGAGAGAGAGAGAGAGAGAGAGAGAGAGATACAGACAGACAGACAACAGACAGACATAAACAGAAACAGATAGAGACCGAAACAGACAGAAAGACAGAGACACACAGACAGAGACAGATAAGTGTACTTCAACTACATTACTGTCTTTTTATCTTGCAATCAACCACCCCCCCCCCCCCTTCGCTCCCCCCCCCTACCCCCCCCCCCTCCCTCACCTTCCTCCATCTCTCCAACTCTCACACACCCAACCCCTACCCCCCTTTCAGCATCCCTTCCTCCCTCCCTCCCTCTCCCCCCACCCCCAAAATCGATAATCTCTTCTCCAATTTTAAGTAACGGGGGGATCCTGGTAGCGTGTGTGTGTGTGTGTGGGTGTGTGTGTGTGTGTGTGTGTGTGTGTGTGTGTGTGTGTGTGTGTGTGTGTTGATGTGTGTGTGTGTATGTTTGTGTGTGTGTGTGTGTGCCGAGACAGACAGATACATGTCCCTTCCCATCCCGTCTGATCATCTTGTTGGCATTCTTCAGGCTTGTGCAGGCCTTGAGAAGGACAGGGTTGTAGCGTTAAGCAAGGAGGACAGTAACTTTCTATGATCATGTAATCCTGACAACGATGTCTGTGCCTGCGCTATATAAATTCCATACATTATTATTATTATGTATCGTATCCTTTCTCCCTCAAAAAGTCCTGATTTTCTTTATAGAGAGACGCTTCTTGATCTTCATAGTTTGAGTTTTAGGGGGTGAAGATTTGTGTGTGTGTTGTGTGTGTGTGTGTGTGTGTGTGTGTGTGTGTGTGTGTGTGTGTGTGTGTGTGTATGTGTTTGTGTGTGTGTGTGTGTGTAAAGAGAAATGTTGTTTTTGTTACTGTTGAAACAAAAAGAATATATTTAAAAAAAACTACTGCTATGTTCTGTATA
>CM054140.1:18678014-18683014 GCA_028751875.1 Rapana venosa | reverse complement strand
CTTTTCCATCAGGTCATGTCTTCTTCAGTCTTCGTCTGATTCACCAGAACTCGGGTTGGGTTTTTTTTTGCCGTAGACACACGCTAAAGCCCTTTCAAAAAGATTGCATGCAACGCAGTGCTTTATAGTCTTTCTGTCTTTCTTTCTTTTTTTCTTCTTCCTGAACTCTCTGAGTAGTCGTTAGAGCTTAGCCCTACACGCACAAAGAGATACTGCCATGGAAAGACAGAGACAGATTGACGGAAAGAGTAAAGGAAATAGAGATACAGAAAGCTACCCAGAAATCTTTACAATCCACCACAATCAACTCGAGAGCAATCTTAGACATTTTCAACAAAGCTGAACAGAAAACACCTGCAAAGATTCTTACTATAATGTAAAACTAAAAGGTAAAGGTGCGCCATAACCTATAAGGTCGTAGGGGAGCGAGGCGTCAAAGACCTCAGCTTCTCCAGGAGCCAGCATATTGAGGGCGGCGCCCGTCTCCTCTCCCTCGCTGCTTTACCATCTCCTGACCCTAAAGAGGGCAGGTACCCATTTACAGCTGGGTGAACTGGGGGAACTGTACTGAAGCCAAGGTGCGCAAACGGTCACCAATCCAACTGGTAACCACGCTCGACGCTGCTTAACTTGGCTGGGGGAAAGCGAGTGCTCCGACCACTGAACAATCCCGTCCCCCACTATCATGTGGACGCATAAAACAAAATACGTACTTCTTTGTTCAACTCTGCGCCTCTAAGCGTTGCAATCAAACAACTGGTATTAGAAAACAAAAAAAAAAGCAAGAGTCGGCCAGCAACAATAACTATAAAACAAAACAACAAGCGCGACATACTCTCATGGACATTTCCATTCTTTTAAGCTGCGAAAAACGATGCATCAAGTCTGAATGTCCATGTATCCTTTCTGCTAAGCAAGAAACAAGAAACAGTTGATCTACAATATCCTCTCACTTACTCTTTCCTAGCATGGAATAGAAAGAGTTGTTCTACATATTCTCTCACTTATTATTCCCATAACTCTCTAAGGATTCATTAGGCTACCACAATGACATTTTCAGGCAGTGTGGCATGGACATGCTGACTTAGCGGAGCCCATATTTTTCGAGATCGCAGATTGCATGCTAAGTAGGTTTGTGACGTCCATGCCACCGGGATTGTAGCTTGCCTATTTGTCTACGGTAGTCGGTGTGCTTTAAATATACACGTCCTGACGATCGCAAAGTAAAATACAAGTGTGATCTTATGCATGCATTCATACCAAAACTCTAGGCTTGTGGTCTCATCATAAAAGACGTGTTCTGTGTCTTGTGTGTAGAACAAAAGTACTGCTATGATGTGTGTGTGTTGTTGTTGTTGTTGACTTCAATTTTACGTCTGTTCACTTTTAGTGATATTAGACGCACTATGTGCGTGCGTGCGTGCGTGCGTGCGTGCGTGCGTGCGTGTGTGTGTGTGTGTGTGTGTGTGTGTGTGTGTGTGTTTTCATTTTTGCTTGTTCAACAAGAATTCTTTTTGATGTTCTTTTTGTCTGATAAATCTGAACCTCGTGGGTTTGTTTGGGTTTTTCTTTTTCGTCTTGTACTGCTGCATGCTCTTCTACCATTACTGCTTCTCACCTTGACATTCGTGTGTAGTGCACACGTTAAATCCTGTTGCGCTTTTCGTAAGAGTAGGCCATTGTGTGCCGATGGGAACAGATGACAGAATTGACAAAAACCGCATACACACGAGGACTGGATATTAAAAAAAGCACGTAAGTGTTTATTCCATTATCCTCAAAACATATAAGAAGAAGAAGAAGAAGAAGAAGAAGAAGAAGAAGAAGAAGAAGAAGAAGAAGAAGAAGAAGAAGAAGAAGGCGGCATGGAATTTATATAGCGCTGACTCTTGTAAAGCAACAAATCAAGACGCTCAGATGGCTTTTTAAAAAATGATAAATCTGTCGTATTTTCGTGTGTGGGTTAGTATTCAGTGTGCTTTTCTTTTTAGTTTTTTCTTTCTCTTTTTTTGTTTTTGGTAAGGAATTTCTGTGTTGTCTATCAGTGCAGTAACAAAGAGACAGAAATACCTACACGGCCGATTTTCTCCGAAAATAAAGAGGCATAAATTCTGGCATATGCACTGATGCGTGTGTATTCGCACACAAGTATGTACCTGTATTCCTGCAGCACACACTCACACGCACACACACACATACACACACACGCCCGCACGCACCTACGCATGCGCATGCACACACACACATATACACACAGGTAGGTATGTTTGTATGTATGTATGTATGTATGCATGTATGTATGTATGTATGTATGTATGTATGTATGTATGTATGTATGCATGCATAAATGCATATATGTATGTATGTATGCATGTATGCACACACATATGTATATGTATATGTATGTATATATATATATATATATATATTATATATATATATATATATATATATACAATTATGTGTACAAATATAATTCACATATTCATAAATATATGTATTCGTGCTTACATACATAAATACATAGATACATACATACATACATACATGCATACATACACCACACACACACATACACACTCACACTCACACACACACACACACACACACACACACACACACACACTCACTCACTCACTCACTCACTCTTTACTTCATTCCACCCCCCCCCCCCCCACCACCCCACCCCACTCCATCACAATCACCTACAATCATTTCCCTCCCATCAACATCATACATCTACTTCCCATATTCTCATCCCCCTTCCCTGTTACCTAACAAAACATGCAGCGGAGAATTATGCTGTACGTATATATATTGTTCTTACGCAGTGACACTTCTCTAAGAAATTAAAACTGACATTGCACTTCCATGGCACTTTCTCTCTCTCTCTCTCTCTCTCTCTCTCTCTCTCTCTCTCTCTCTCTCTCTCTCCCCTCTCTCTCTCTCTCTCTCTCTCTCTTTCTCTCTCTCTCTCTTTTGAGTGGTAAATGGAGAAGGGGCAGAGGGGGTGGGGGTGGGGATGGTGAGGGGGGGGGGGGGGGGGGTAGGCGGTAAAGCAAGAGGAATGAGGCGAGAGAGGGATGATGATATAGTGACTGGATTGAGGGTAGGGGTGGGGGGAGTGTGGGAGGGGGGCGAAGAGAGAGAGAGAGAGAGAGAGAGAGAGAGAGAGAGAGAGAGAGACAGAGAATGTGCTCCACTTCTATAATGAAATAAGTGTGTGTGAGAGTCTTTCCTTCTTGTTTTTCTCTGTGCTCTGAATCGCAATTAGAAAGATATATATATATATATATATATATATATATATATATATATATATATATATATATATATATATATATATATATATAGTATATACTAATTTTCACCCCAGTGGGTAAGTCGTGGGCCTGTCAGTATGAAATACGTCCCTGGTTTCAGAAAAATCTGTGCGAGAAATTCCCTCTTTTTTTTTTAAAATCCCTCTCTTTGGTTTTTGCCCTGTTTCCTTTCATCCTCTCACATCCTTGTCTATTCTCTGCCTTCTTGGTCCATTCTCCTGCCTTTTTTTTGGTTAAATTCCAAAAAGAAAGACTTAAAAGATAACAATCCTCTTTCTCTCCGAAGCCGAATGCGCTGGGCCTGACTTGTCAGGTGCTTAGAAACAGCGCAACGTTGTCTCGCTCCTGTAACAGACTAACACTAGTCTAAGCTGTCTAAGCGTTCGACGAAGAAGAGTCATTTTTTGTGTGACACGCTCATCGATCTCTCTACATCTTTCCACACTCGTTTCAAACAGGCCACTATTTCTGTGTGTGTTTTTTTTCTTAGTAAAATGTGTCTTTGGTAATAGCAAAGACAGTTTTCTGACGAGACAATAAATAAATCAATGTTCTGCGTGCAAACGAATGCAAATATCATCCATACACATTAAGAAAAAAACCCACCACCACCCCAAACATTATTGACCTGCCGATGAAGGACAAGCTCTTTCAACACCCTTCGGATGAGACTATAAACCGAGGCCCCGTGTGCGAACGCACGCAAAACATTTTGCGTACGCGTTAAATCCTGTTCATCTTTTCGAAAGAGTAGGCTATTGTGTGCCGGTGGGAACAGATGACAACATTTACAAAAACCGCATACACACGGCCGGGAACTGGATGTAAAAAAAAGCACGTGAGTGCTTATTCCATTATCCTCGATATCAAAGAATAAAATAATAAATACTACTACTACTACTACTACTACCTACTACTACTACTACTACCTACTACCTACTACTACTACTACTACTACTACTACTACTACTACTACTACTACTACTACTAATAATAATAACCCCTGGAGGGCCTTTGGTGTACCACGACATTTGTCAGGGTCTTTTGGAGCTACTGTCTTGAATGTGTTCGACGAAGAAGAAGAAACTCTTATCCACCTTACACAGACAAAAACCCAGACCAGGTCTGGCAGGTGCCTTAGAGGAATGAATGAAAATAACACACCAGTCATAACATCTGCAACCGGCAGAGGGCTCGACACTCTGGCAGATCTCATTGGTTCAAACCTCATTGCCTGTAAATTGTTAACGCACTGCCCAAATGATGCTCCGAGAAGTAAGAAAAGAGAAGCTGAAGAAAGGAGTCAATAGCAGGAAACTAGAAGTAATAATAATAATAATAATAATAATAATAATAATAATAATAATGTATGGAATTTATATAGCGCTGAATCTTGTAAAGCTACAAATCGAAGCGCTACAAATCGAAGTCTCTGACAACCGAATGCCGCTACCGTAATGGTGGCTGAAAACGGTATCCTATGCAAACTCGCGCCATTGCTGAGCTTCGGAGCTCTAGCCGAGGAGCGAATAAAGAAAAATAAAGTCTCCTGCAAGATGTAGAGGTCATTCTCAGCTAGCTGGCTGCGACTCAGGGACACACTTCATCCATCTTAGAACCGGCCACAGTGAAAGTACTGAAGATTATTCCAAGAATGCTGTTTATCTTCTTCGCTTG
>CM054140.1:18668014-18673014 GCA_028751875.1 Rapana venosa | reverse complement strand
GACAGACAGACAGACAGACAGAACCATTGACTGTCAAAGACAAAGGGAATTTGCTACTATTTTCAACCAATGAATATGAGAGAGAGTGGGAATGTGTGTGTGAGAGAGAGAGAGATACAGAGAGACAGGAGACAGACAGACGACGAAAGATAGAACGACAGACACAGTCAGGCAGCTACACAGACAAAGACAGAGACAGAAACACAGAGGCATCAACAGAAAAAAACCCAGACAGATTGAAGCAGGAAAACCGAACAGACAAGAAAAAGAAACAGAAACTACCAGAGAGACGCAAATACAGACACAGAAACAGAGAAATATTATGAATACACAGAAAAGAGCTGCCGCTATTTTTGAACCCCCCCCCCCCTCTATCCACCCCCCCCCCCCCCCCCCACCACACACACACACTAAATGAAGCTTAATAGAATAATCGGGGGATGGGCCATTTAGACGAAACTGTTGAAGTGGTCATTAAAGTCCGTCTTTTCTTCGCACGCTCGTTTTAGCAGGGAAGAAAAACAAAATCGATGTTTTATATTTGTTGGTGTTGTTTTTGCTCTATAGTATTTCTTCAGCGCTATTTTGGCATTAGTGTGAATATTTTCCTGTAAGCGGTTTGTGGAAGGTTGGGTTTTTTGTTTTTGTAAGTTGTTGTATGTATGTATGTATGTATGTATGTTTGTGTGTATGTTGTGTGTGTGTGTGTGTGTGTGTTTGTCAGTTGAGTGGTTGTTTAATGAGTTGTTTTGTCTGGTTTAGTTTTTGCCTATAGCGTTTTCTTAGCATTCTTTTTGTCATTAACTGTGTCCATTTTTTATGAAAGCGGTTTTGTGGATTTGTTGTTGTTGTTGTTGTATATATGAGTGGCTATTTAGTTTGCTATTTTGTCTGTTGATGGTGGGGTTTTTTGCCTATAGTGTTTCCTCAGCGTGCTTTTGTCATTCATCTGTGTACATTTTCATGAAAGCAGTTTTGTGGTATTTTTTTTTTATTTTGGTTGTATGTGTGTGTGTGTGTTTTTGGTGTGTGGTGTGTGTGTGTTTTGTCAGTTGAGTGGCTGTTTGGTTCACTATTTTGTCTGGATTTTTGTTTTGTTTTTTGGCATATAGTGCTCTCCTCGGCGTGCTTTTGTCATTAGTCTAAATATTTTCCTGTGAGCGGTTTTGTGGAATGTTCTTTTAAAATTGTGGTAGGTTTGTGTGTTTGTCAGTCAGCGCAATGATTATTTCGTTAACCACTTTTTCTGCTCTTTTGTTTCGTTTTATGCCTACAGTGTTTCCTCGGAATTCTTTTGTCATTAGTCTGTGTACATTTTTCTTTTATGAAAGTGGTCTGGTGGATTTTTTTTTAAAGTTGTCGTATGTTTGTGTGTTTGTCAGTTAGGTGGCTATTCGGTTAACTATTTTGTCTGTTTTTCTTGTTTGGGGGTTGTTGTTTTTTTCTATAATGCCTTTTGTCGTTAGTCTGTGTACATCTTTTATGAAGGCGGTTTTGTGGAATTTTTTTTAAAGGTTGTATGTTTGTGTGTTTGTCGGTTGAGTGGCTGTTTAACTATTTTGTCTGGATTTTGCCTATAGTGGTTTCTTCGAGTTCGTCATTAAGTTTGTACACATTTGTATACAAACAATTTTGTGGATTTGTTTTTATAGGTTCTATATTTGTGTGTTTGTCAGTTGAGTGATAGCTATTTTGTCTGTTAGTGGTTTATAGTGTTTTCCTAGCGTTCTTTTTATTAGTCTGTGTGCATTTTTTTATGAAAATAGTTTTGTGGAACTTTTTTTTAAAGGATTGTATGTTTGTGCGTTTGTCAGTTGAGCTGTTGCTTAGTATGCTATTTTGTCAGGGTTCTTTTTTCCATAGACCATATTCATGTTTTCTCGGCACTCTTTTGCCATTGGTCTGTGTACAACTTTATGAAAGCATGAAAACGGTTTTGTGGTGGGGTTTATTTTTGGTTGAATGTTTGTGTGTTTGTCGGTTGACTGGTTGTTTAGTTTAGCTATTTTGCTTAGGGTTTTTTTTCCCCGTGCGTTTGTGTTTTTTTGTGAATGATAAATAAACGAAATGTGATTGCGCCAGCAGCTGGTATTTACATACATGCACATTTGATATTTGTTTATCTTGATATTTGTGGACGGTTGCATGCGTGTGAATGATTTAAATGCAAGCGCTTTGATTTGTTTACTTTACAAGATCCAGCGCTATATAAATCCCATGCATGATGATGATGATTATTATGCACATGTACACATGCACAAACGCAGACAATTACATACGCATGTGCTCACACGCACACACACACACGCAATTACATACGCATGTGATTACACGCATACACACAGAACCCCCACCCTTACGCACGTGTACACACACACACACACTCACTCACTCACTCTCTCTCACACACACACACTCTCTCTCTCTCTCTCACACACACACACACACACACCAATCTAACACCAACCCCTCACACACAACCACACGCACCCACCCTCACACACACAGCCCCTACCCCATCACACAAACACAACACAACACACACACTCACACACACAACACACACACACGCACACGCGCACACACACACACACACACACACACACACACACACACACACACACAAACACACACACAGAATCAAACAACACTACAGCCCAGACACATCATTACTCTATTTTGAAGCCAAGCAAGCAAGCAGTAGCAATACCAGCAGCAGTAGCAGCAGTAGCAATACCAGCAGCCTACAGCACACACCATCACACAACAAGCCCCTCCCCATCACACAACACAAACACACACACACACTCACACACAAACACCACAGCACACACACACAACACACACACACACACACACACAACAATCAAACAACACTACAGCCCAGACACACCAGCATTACCGACTTTGAAGCACAGCAGCAGCAGCAACAGAGCAGCAGTCAGCAGCTAGCAGTGTCCACAGCCAGCAGCAGCACCATAGCAGCAACCACACCCACAGCAGCAACAGTAGCAGCTAGCTAATTAGCAGCAGCTAGCTAATACAGCCTGGTCAGCAGGTCTGGATCTTACCTCCTCCACACCACCACCACACCCACGCATGTTAGTATATATAACATACGTACTCACTATACCACATGACATTAATTACATAGTTGACCACTCATGTGCCAACGGCTGCCGAAGTGTGTGGTGTGACAGCCTGGCGGACATGCACGGGCTGTGCGCGTGAGCATGCTGATGCTGGTGATGATGAGGATGATGATGAGGAGGAGGAGGAGAAGGAGGGGGATAATGATGATGATGGTAGGTGATGTGATGATGTGATGGTTGTGAGATGATAGATGGAGAGGGATGATGGTTGGGATGATGGATGAGTGATGGATTACAGCGTGGGAAGGGGTGGGGGGGGGTGTGGGGGTGGGGGGAGAGGGGGGGATGGGATAGAGAGTAGAGGGGGGGGAGTGGTGGAGAAATAAGAGAGAGAGAGGGAGTGGAGTAGGGAAGTGAAGAGGAGGTAGAGGGATGAGAGGGAGGGAGAGAGAGAGAGAGAGAGAGAGAGAGTAGGAGGAGAGATGGGAACGGAGGAGGGGTGAGAGAGAGGGGTTAGGAGGAGAGTAGACAGAGAAGAGAGAGAAGATAGAGTAATAGATGAGAAGAGAGAAGAAGAAGAGAGAGGAGATAGGATGAGAGGTGAAGATGAGGAGGAGAGAGAGTGGGAGTAAACTGGAAGGGAGGGGGTGGAGGATGAGAAGGGGGTTTAAGATGGGAGGGAGGTAAAGATAGATAGATAATATTAAATAGGGAGATAGAGTGATAGATACGTACAGTGGGTTATTTAGATATAATGCATGCATACATAATCTTATCAACATACATACATAAATACAAGTATGCATGAGTAGCATACATCATGAAAAAAACATGCGGATAGACTTAAAACAAGAAAGGCCAGAAGATAAGGAAAAATCAGACGAAAAGAACAGAGAAAAGATTTTTTTTTTAAATAAAGATTCCCAAACCAATCAACTCAAGAACAAGGACAGAAGAAACGAGAAGGAAGAAGGAAGGAAAGGAAAGGGGGGGGGGGGGGGGGGGGGGTGGAGAGAAAGAAGGAAACGAAACAAATCGAAAACAAACCCACAACAGCAAGCAAAGTAAGACAAATGAAGAAAAGAAAAGGAAAGAAAGTGATAATGATATAAAAAAAAAGTAAACCGTGGACAAGAGTCTTTTAATCCGCAAACTGTTTAGATTTACCGTCTCTCTCTGCTCTCTGTCTCTTACTTATTTCTCTCTTTCTCTCACTCACACATACCTATACACACTTCACTCCTACCACACTCACACAAACACACACACAACACACACAAACACACACAACACTCACACACTCACACTACAAACACAGATAACACACACACACACGCAGCACATACATACACCCACTTGCACACACACAACAAACACACAAACACACACACACACACACACACACACTACGAGGAGAGAGAGTAGAGATAGAGAGATAGAGAGAGGAACGAGATAGAGAAGTGAGAGAGAAGACAGCGACAGACAGGACAGACAGACAACAGACAGAGAGACAGACAGACGAGACAAGACGAGAAAATGGCTGAAAAGAGAAGAAAGACAAGAGAACAGACAGAGGCAGACAGACACACAGTGTCACAGAGAGATGGACAGACAGACAGACACACAGACAGACTGACACACAAACACACGACACACGGACACACGGACACAGGTACAAAGTCACTTAGACATACACAGGACAAGCAGATACGATTGCTAATACACAGGCCACACATACAGCATACATTACCGACATGGTCCTCATCCATCACACATCACATAGAAGATGAAACTGGACAGAGTCTTGTACTTACCTGAAACAGAACAAAGCAACATTCAATACAAAAAATGTTGAATTAAATAATGTGGGGTTGGTGTTTTTTTTGGGCAGTGTATTTTATATTGCAT
>CM054140.1:18658014-18663014 GCA_028751875.1 Rapana venosa | reverse complement strand
TTTCTTATTATTTTGCTTGCTTCAGCAAAATAATGCTGTTTCCATTTGCGTTGCTTTTTGTGTTTTGGTTTCTATTTTTATCGTCACTTTTCTTCTTTAATTTCTTTTTTTGCTCTTGTGATTTTCTTATCCAATTTTTTTTGTCTTTTTCCTTCCTTCCTTCCTTTCTTTCTTTTCATTCTTTCTTTCTTTCTTTCTTCCTTCCTTCCTTCCTTTCTTTCTTTCTTTTTCTTTCCGTTTTGCTAACACCCACCTTCCCCAATTTTCTTCTTTCGGCTTTTTTTCGATTTTCTGTCCATTTGGTCTGTTCTGCTGGCTGGTTGTTTTATTTATTTTGTTTTCTTCCTTATCTTCTTTCTTTCATTTTTTCGTATTGTCTTCTTTTCTTTCTTCTTGTTTTTTTTGGGGGGGTTGTGGCTTTTACCTTTTGTCTCATATTTGGTTTCGATTTATGTATTATGTAACTAAAGCCGAGGAAGAACGTAATGGGCGTTATTTTGCAATAGGGAGAGAGAGAGATAGGGAGAGAGAGAGAGATAGTTATAATTATATATATACACGCACAGATATATATATATATATATATATATATATATATATATATATATATAGAGAGAGAGAGATATATATATATATTTCTATACAGAGAGAAATGATTGATTGATAGATAGATAGATATATAGGTAGATATGCATACTTACAGAGACACTGAGACAGACAGACAGACATACAGAGATACAGACAGACAGTCGAGACAGACAAACACAAACAGACCAACAACAACACAAATTTGACTGAAGGAGAGTAAGTCACAGAAAACAAACAGAAAAAAAGGAAGGACGAAGACAGACAGGGAAGAGACAACAAAAATTAGCCAGAAACAAAAGAAGAGAAGAGAGGAGAGGGAACAACAACAAAAAAGAAAAAGAAAGACAAGACAAAACGCTTCTAAACAGGGACATTCATACAGACCCTCCCCGGGGGTATACAGAAACTATTTCAGCAATCCATCACCATCTCTCAAGAGATGTCTGTAAACCAGAGGCTCTCGTATCTGTTGATTTTTTCCTATTTTTTTCTATCCTCTACCATTCAACTACACTCTCACCCCGCCCACCACCCATCACTATTACTCCAAACCCTCACACTTACATTCCACCACCACCACCACCAACCAACCCCCACTCTCTTGACACCTCCATCCCTTACACCCCAACCCTAGTACACTACCCCCACCATACCCCCCTCCATCCCCCTCCCCCCACCCCCCACACACACACCGCAGCCAAAATTTGCCTCTGGCGTTTTCAGTTCTCTGGGATTTTGTCTACTATGCTTTCCATTTTCATAAAAATAAAAAGACAAATAGATAAATAGATAAATAAATATTTGAATAAATATGTAAAGAAATGAATGAATACACACACACACACACACACTCTCTTTCCTCTCTCTCCTCTCTCTCTCTCTCTCTCTCTCTCCTCTCTCTCTCTCTCTCTCTCTCTCTCTCCTCTCTCCTCTCCCCCTCTCTCTCTCCCTCCCTCCCTCCCTCCCTCTCCCTCTGTCTAACGCCCACACATTTAATGTTTCAATAAGTAAATAAATGAATGAATGAAGGAAGGAAGGAAGGATCTCATGAATAAATGAATGAATAAATGAATGAATATCAATTATTGAATGAATGTTTAAATAGGTAGATAAATAGATAAATGAATGAATGATCTAATGAATAAATGAATGAATGAATGAACTAGAAAATAAATAAAGACATCAATAAAAAGCAGCTTTTTGAGGCCACTCAGGGGTAATCAAATTCTCTTTGTAATCTCCAGGCAATTACTAGCTTTCTGCTGAAAGAAAGTGCGATGTGAAAGCGGAAGCGTGAGATTTATCCATACTACACCCTTCCTCCACGCGCACACACGCGCGCGCGCGCACACACACACACACAAACACACACACAAATGCATACACACACACGGATGCACACACATATAAGCAAACACGCACGCACGCACGCACACACAGACATACACACACACTCGCACACACACGCATACACACACACGGATACACACACATATTATATGCAAACATGCACGCACGCACACACAGACATACATACACACCCAATGACACACACACAAACACACACACACACACACCACACACACACACACACACACACACACACACAAACACTCAAACACACATACAAACACACAAACACAATTTGTACAGATACTCAAAATGAAATCGAACACACACATACACACAGTCACACACACACACACACACACACACACACCACACACACACACACACACACACACACACACACACACACACACACACACACACACACACACACTCTCTCTCTCTCTCTCTCTATCTCTCTATCTCTCTCCCTCCCTCCCTCCCGCCCTCCCCTCTCTCCCTCCCTCTCTGTCTGACGCCCACACATCCCTCTAATAAAGGAGAAAAAAGTGAAGGAAACAAATGCGCAAATGTAATCATTGCAGCACTTCAATGACTGCATCTCATTATCTTGCCTTTCTTCTTGTTTTTCTTGCTCTTGTTCTTCTTCTCCTTCCTATTCTCCTCCTCCTCCTTGTTTTTCTTGTTCTTCTTGTTCTTCTCTTTCTTCTTCTTGTTTCTGTTCTTCTTCTTGTTCTTCCTTTCTTCTTCTTCTCTTCTTCTTGTTCTTGTTCTTCTTCTTCTTAGAATTTTTTTTTTCCTTTCTTTCTTTTTCTTCCTCTTTTCTTTAGAATTTCTTTCTTTCCTTCCTCCCTTCCTTCTTCTTTAGAATTTCTTTCTTTTTTCTTCTTTTTCTTCTTCTCTCGTCTTCTTCTTTCTTCTTCTTCTTTTCTCTTCTTCTTCCTTTCTTTCTTGTTCTTGTTCTTGTTCTTCTTCTTCTTCTTCTTCTTCTTCTTCGTCTTCCTCCTCCTCCTCTTTCTTCTTCTTCACCATTGTTATGGTTATATAGTGGCCTTTGATTTCATTTCATTATAGACGGTTTATAAAACTACCTCTCAAACCCACAGTCCATTATTACCTTTGTAGCAAAAAAAAAAAGAAGCAATACTTTAAAACACTTTTTGAAGTTGTATTCGAGGACTTCGCTGATCGTTAAGGGCATATCTGGATTTTTTTAATGGATTTTTTTTGCGTTTTAAATGATTCTCCAGCTCACATTTTTGCCCCAATCTGATATTATGCAATATCTGATTCGTTCTATTACAGCCGTCAGCAGAAGCAACACTGTCACTACCGCTAACCAGCAACAACAGCAACATCAGCAACAGCAATATTAGTCAGTTACCTCTAAACAACAACGATCATGTCTATTGCCACGCTACATTAATGCTTCTAATTACACGACTAATTCTCCGGTCATTGTCCCTTAAATAATGTTCTCTGAGAGTACCGTCGATTGCTCTGGTCAATGCCTTCCACAACTTTATAAGTTAAAAAGAAAAAATCACACACATACACACAAACAAACACAAACAAAAACTCACGCACGCACGCACGCACGCCACACACACACAACACACACACACACACACACACACACACACACACACACACACACCACACACACACACACACACACACACACACACCGCTGTGTATTGTTTTGGCATTCTTCAGCGCGCGTATACAGTCAGACAAACGGACAGACAGACAGACAGACAGACAGACATACACACACACACCAACACACTCTCCCACTCTCTCTCTCTCTCTACCTAACCCCACCCCCATCCACCCCCTCACACAGAGAGACAGACAGACAGGCAGACAGACAGGCAGACAGACAGACACACAGCTTTTTTAGTTGTTGAAATTTTTTTTTCTTTACTTTATAACTAAATGGACAGACAGGCAGACAGACAGGCAGACAGACAGTCAGACAGACACGACACACACACGGCTTAAATTTTTTTTTTTTTCTTTACAGCATAACTAAATGGCAAATAGCATGAGAGAGTAATGGATTCTTCCAGATTTTCTCTACTTAACACAACACTGCCGGAAAACCAAAAAAACCAAAAAATATTCAACGACTCCTGAAGGAGTTCATGGAGAAGTCAACTGCAGTGTAGTCATGTACTATAAATCGATGGGAATTTTGTCCCAGAAAAGGAAATCCCCAAAGGGAGATATCAAACAGATTCACACACATAACACCACACACACACACACACACACACACACACCACACACACACACACACACACACACACACACACACACCTATACAATGATAAATAAATCTAGGGACACTTCCGTGGTTAATTAGAGACTGTGTTGTTGTTTTTTAAAGAAAGAGGAGGAGGAGGAGGAGGAAGAATAAGAAGGAGGAGGAGGAAGACGAAGAAGAAGAAGATGATGATGATTATTATTCTTTAATTTCAAGGATAATGGAACAAGCACTCATGTGCTTTTTTTATTTTTTACATCCAGTCCTTGTGTGTATGTAGGTTTTGTAAAATTTATCATCCGTTTCCACCGGCACACTATGGCCTACACTTCCAAAAAAGCGGAGCGGGTTTGAACCAATCCAACCCAATCCTGTTGTTTATTTGCCCCGCGTTTTTAACGTGTGCTTAAGATGTTCTGCGCGCGTTCGGTTCGCACTCGGGACCTCGGTTTATAGGCTCATCTGAAGGATTTTGAAGGGGGAGTGGAGTCGGCACTGGTGTTAACGTTGTTGTGCATAATCTAGGATTATTTGAGTGCTCAGTTAGAGACTATGTAACGTTGATGTGCGTAGTTATTATATATATATAACTATACACAATAGCCGTCAGCACCTGGTCCTTACCACAGTTCTGGATTAAACCATTGACGCTGGGGGCAACAGTAAAGTGAGAGGCTGTATGACCAGTGGCTTTCCCACTCATGGAATTCCACTTTACAGCTTAGTCTTTAGTGATCGACTATGACTCTCTGACTAGGCTTGGCTCGCACAGTCCTTATGTGCTGCAGCCCTG
>CM054140.1:18635514-18645514 GCA_028751875.1 Rapana venosa | reverse complement strand
ATAAAAATAAAAATAAAGTAAATGAAGAAAAAGACTGATTGACTGAATTTTGAACGGGTAGAGAATTAGGCAAAAATAAAGACTTTTTATTCTTTTTACAATTCTGTCCCTAAAAAAACAGAAAGAAAAAAGAAGAAAAAGTAGTTAAAAAAACACCCAACACTGACAAAAAAAGTTAAACCTCTACTTCAAAAAGATAAACAGATTTCATTAAAAGAGAGAAAAAATAGCATTATTCTTATTGAAGCTTTGTCACAACATTCACACAGTCAAACACACTCACTCATTCACTCACGTACAACACACACACACACACACACACACACACACACACACACACACTGGAGAAGAAGAAGAAGATAGGAGGAAAGAAAGACAGAAAGAAAGAAAGAAGAAGAAGGGAGAAAGGAAAGAAATAAAGAAGAACAAGAGCAACAACAACAGCAACAACAACAAATCCCCAAATACCGGAAAAAAAAAAACCACAGCACCAAAAACATGAAGACACAAACGAGGTAAGAACAACAACAAAAACAACAACGAAAAGGAGAAGTAGAGAAACAAGAAACAAACAACAACAAAAACAACACACATAAACCCTAAAACATAGCAAAAAGAAGAAAACAAAACCCTCTAGAGAAAAGCGGTTCCTAAGTTCACCAAAGATCAAACCAATCAGATACCAACACGCGCTGTTCTTGACCGATTATCTCCCCTTAACGGCAGACATGGCGTGTTGAGATAGCGGTTTTCTGTGCAGAATCCAATTCATTACCGTGTCTGACATGCACACGCACACACACACGCACACACACACACACACTCTCTCTCACACACACACATACACACACATACACACACACACACACACACACACACACACACACACACATACACACACAGGTCTTTGTCACGGAACTCTGCCGTTTTCTCTGGCACCAGATCGCAGAATGTGCAGTAGGCTAGATGGCCGAACGGTTAACGTAACCGTCTAGACAGGGTAGATAGGTTAAGGGTTTGAATCTGGTCCCATAACACGTTTTTCTCCTGTTCTTCTGATCTAAGATGAGATAGGGCTGGGGGGTGGGGATGGGGGCAGTATGGTAGCCAAATGGTCGGTATTTGTGAGGGTTTTGTTGTGTTGTTATTGTTGTGTTGAGTTTTTGTATTTCGAAAGACAGATGTAATCTCATTTGCAGTGTGAATTTCAAGTCTCAAGCACGAATGCACGCGCGCGCAATCCCTCCCCCCACCCCCCACACACACACAGGCACAGAGAGACAGAGAGAGACAGAGAGAGACAGAGAGAGACAGAGAGAGAGAGAGAGAGAGAGAGAGAGAGAGAGAGAGAGAGAGAGAGAGAGAGAGAGAGAGAGAGAGAGAGAGGAGAGAGAGAGAGAGGAGAGCGTGCTACACGTAAATCTGACTCATACATGCTAGCTAATAATTACACTGCCAACAATGAGACCCAAAACAAAATCTTCTAGAATAATCATGTTCTTTGGAAGTGACACCCTATGTTTGGCATGTTCAATTCCCATGAACAACGCAAATGAATACAATACAATGCGATACACTTCAACCCACCTATGTTTAGTACAATGTAATACCAAAAACAAAAAAATAATAGAATGCACGGCAACGCAACACCATGGAACACAAACACAATACTACTGTACAAAACAATCTAAAAGAATGCCCTAGCTTAAAAAAAAACCCACAACAATAATTCAATATGGTCTGACAAAACGCAGGTATGGATATGCTACAGTGCAGTATAATGTATTGTAATGCAAAGCAAAGCAAACTTAGTAAGTACAATACAAAACACAGTCCAGTATAGCAAACTACATCTAAAATCAACACAATACAATACTTTGATATGCAACACAGTTGCAAAACAATACAATACAATACAATGCAATGCAATGTAATGTAATGTAATACTATACAATACAGCCAACACTACACAGATGGACAGTGTGAGCTATTCGTGTCCCAATAGTTTACTTATCATTTTTTATTGGTTTTCTGCAATTGTCTGGCTTTTCTCGTTCTTACATGATATCGTGGATGTATGGCTAGTTTCTCTCTCTCTCTCTATCTCTCTCTGTCTCTCTCTCTCTGTATCTCACTGTCTCTCTTTGTATCTATCTGTCTCTGTCTCTCTATCTCTCCCTCCCTGTGTGTGTGTGAGTTTGTGCGAGTGTGTGTGTGTTTATGTGTGTGTGTGTGTCTTGTCTGTCTGTCTCTCTCTGTGTCTCTTTCTGTTTGTCTGCCTGTCTGTCTGTCTGTCCCTCCCTCTCTCTCTCACTGTGTCTCTCTCTCAGTCTGTGTGACTCTCTGTCTCTTTCTTTCTTTCTCTGTCTATCTGCCTCTGCCTGCCTGCCTGCCTGTCTGTCTGCCTGCCTGCCTGCCTGCCTGTCTGTCTGTTTGTCTGCCTGCCTGCCTGTCTATCTGCCTGCCTGTCTACCTGCCTGCCTGCCTGCCTGCCTGTCTGTCTGTTTGTCTGCCTGCCTGCCTGCCTGCCTGCCTGTCTACCTGCCTGCCTGTCTGACTGACTGTCTGTCTGTCTGTCTGTCTGTCTGTCCTCTCTCTCTCGCTTGCGTCTTTACCTGACTCCTTGATGATTGCGCCTGGTTTGATTCATTTTGTCTCTGCTTATGTTTTCCCCCGACTGCTTGCGTGCCAATACACATCTACATCTGTATAAAGTGTAGCATAATATAGTATAGTACAATGCAATATATAAATATAGATACTAAGACAGGTATAGATTTCTGTCTGCATAGTCCCTTTAGTTGCCTCTGTCTATCCTTCCGTCTGTCACTCTGATGCTGTTTTCTATATTTATTTATGCGTCCAAAAGGGAAAACTCTGAATTCTTGCTTCGCACCAGCCGCCATGGCACAGTGGTTGGTGCGTTGGTGCACTGGCTGAAAGGTCGTGAGTTTGAACCCCATAACAGTCACAACGTTTGTTTGGGGTTTTTTTTCAGACTCTGGCGGGCTCCTACCGAAAGAGAGTTTGTTATGGGGCCCATTTGGGAAGACTGGAACCACACAGTCGAGCTTCATCCACCTTATGGATGCGATGTTGAGAGTGTCGCTCAAATTACGTGACCAACACTACAGGTGTCTATGTATCTCTCGGGTCCGGTTGATGCTGGTATAAAATTATTGATAGGAAGCTGAGAGTACAGCCCTGCAGTTATAGATCGTCTCAAAGCTTTCATGAAGCATTTACATCTCCTCACCACAATGATGCGTCATATTATATGCATCAAAAGGAAAACTCATATCTCTTTGAGGTGGCATGTTTGGTGCTTGGTATGGGTGAAAGTCGGATGTTTACCCATAAAACACGTCTTTGTGCTGGAGTGGTTTTTTCAGAACTCTGGCGAGATCATACGAAAAGGTTGTTTGGGGAGAAGCTGGCTACAGTCACTTATCATTTGTGCATGTTAGATGTCTCACAATTAGTCCACTAAGCCAGATCATCGTCACGGTGGCTTTGCTTTCTATTGTTATATATCCTCTTTATTCTTTTTATGGAGATTATATACAAAAATAGGAAAAAATAAACGCACATTACTTGAGTTTTGTTTAACCATCCTGTATGTATGCCGGTACAATTTTTCATCTGTTCCTCCGGCAGGTAGTGGCAAACCTCAGTTTCGAAAACGAGAAAAGGTTTTTAAACGTGTGCGCAAGTATTTCATGAGTGCGTTCCACACAGTTGGAGCCTCGGTTCTAAGCGATCTCTACTGAAGGGCTTATAGCGTGTAGTTGTAGTGTAATCGTTTTATTCGAGAAAGGAATAACACTATGCGCTTTTACTCCATCCATATTGTATGCGTATCGTAAATTTTGCATGTTCCCGCAACTATGGCCTCCTCAAGCGGACTAACTGGCGCAAGATGTTCTGTGGTTTCGACACTGGGATGCCCTGACAAACTTGAAGGGGGTGTAGGGTGTGTCAGTGTCAGAACACTGCTGCTCCACAAGTGACCTACCAGTGTCAATCCCTCTAATGGATTTGTTCCCCTGGGTTAACATCAGGCAGACTTTATCACCTAGATCCCCAAAACTTAGGAGAGGACGGATAACCTAGGCCATTGTGCACGCAATCGACGACCTGCTCGATTCCGTTCAAATCCCGGATTTCATGCGCTTTCACTTCCCAAAAGTCCTTCGGTGAGCAAACGAGTGTGAACGAGAATTACATCTTGCGCATTACGTTAAATCCCGTTCCGCTTTTTCGTAAGAGTAGGCCATTATGTGCCGGTGGGAACAGATGACAGAATTTACAAAACCGCATAGACACGGGGACTTGATGTAAAAAAAAAAGAGGCACATGAGTGCTTATTCCATTATCCTCGATATAAAAGAATAAAGAAAGAAAGAAAGAAGTCTGGCTGAAGCGGAGAGATGGAAATGAGCGGCGTGGAAGCAGCAGGGTTGGAGAGTCACAGAAGATGGGGCAGCGAAACAACATACACAAAACGAAAGACAACTACCAACAACAACAAAACAACAACAAAACTCCAAACAACTTTTGCTTCGTTAAGATGAAGACGAGCATGACTGCTACCCTCCCCCTCCCCCCCTCCCTTCCAAAAAAAAAAAGGGGGGGGGGGGAAGAGAAGAATGTGCCATGAAAGTTTTAAAAAAAGAAGAAAAAAATCCCAGAAGACCAGAAGATAAGAAAGGAGATAGAGAAATAGACAGAAAAGAAAGAGGAGGAGGAGGAGGGAAAACAAAAGAAGAAGAAGAAGATGATGATGATGATGATAATGATAAGGATGGGGATGATGATGAATGCAAAGAAGAATAAGAACGTAAAGAACAACATTAACAATAACAACAACAATAACCTTACCACCACTAAAAACTTCACCACGACCGCCACCAATAAACAAACAAAACAAACGCACAAAACTCCCACAAAATACTTTCAAAACTCAACAAAACCAACACACACACACACACACACACACACACACACACACACACACACACACACACACACACAACACACACACTACACACACATACTAACACACACACTAACACACAGACACACACACACACTAGCACACACACAAACACACACGCACACACACACACACACACACACGCGCGCGCGCGCGCGCGCGCGCACACACGCTAGCACACACACAAACATACAAATAGCTTTTTACTGGGTCTCTTCTCACTGTGGAATCTATTGGAATGAGTTGGTTGATTCTTTAGTAAAACAAGGTGCCTCTGATTGTAACATTGAAACGTTTGATTCCAATCTCGCATTGTCCTCGCGTGAAATTAATGCTAAATTGATGAATTGTATGCATTCCAAAATGAAGAAAACACACTTTGAAAACATTTCTTGCTCACGGAAAGTAGAAACTTTAATATATAAAATGAGGCTAAATGCATGGAACACCAAATATTCTAAAAATGTGACATGTTGCTGTTCTCAATCTCTTTCAATCCACCATTTATTGTTTGATTGCCCAATCCTAACTGACCTGTTTAAAAGGAGAGGAATCGATATTCATGAAAAATATGCCACTGTTCAAGAAGTTTTATATGACTCTCAGCAGTTCATAACATCAGTTGCTGAGATTATATATTTTCCCCCAGTAAGACCTATACTGTAGATAGTTGTGAGAATATAAATATACATACATTAGAGATAGATAGATAGATAGATAGGTAGGTAGGTAGGTAGGTAGATAGATAGATAGATAGATAGATGATAGATAGATAGATAGAGAGAGAAGAAGAGAGGAGAGAGAGAGAGAGAGAGAGGAGAGAGAGAGAGAGAGAGAGGGAGGAGAGGGAAGAGGAGAGATGTTGGTTTGAATGTGGATGGGTCCTTATCACCAAGTAGTGAATGGACATTAAACAAAACAAAACAAAACAAACAAAAACACACAAACACAGAGCACACAACATAACACAAACACACGAACACTAACACAACACACACACACACTAACACAAACACACTAACACACACACATACACACCACACACACACACACTAGCGCACACACACACCCCAGCACACACACACCACACACCATCTGAAAATAAAGTTTGACTATGACTTTGACTTTTACTTTGACTTTGACAATACTCACACACACACACACACACACACACACACACCACACACACCACACACACACACACACACACACACACACACACCACACACAACTCGTCTGATATCACTTTTTGGGTGGAAGGACGTTAAACTGAAGAACTAACACACACACACAAGCAAACCCCATGAATTATTACAACAGACAGGTGCAGCCCACACCGACCCAGACCCACTCGACCAGCAGCACTAGGCTAGACCTAGCACTAGCACCTGAGGCAAGGCAAGGCAAGGCAAGGCAAGGCAAATGCAACGCTCTGCAATGCTATCGGCGTTACACAATTACCCGTGCCCGGCCTGCTCACTACAATCGCATCAGCGATGCTCCGCTGCCCATCCCGCAGACCTCTTGTGCTCACTGCAGTCTGTCTGTCTGTCTGTCTGTCTGTCTGTCTGCCTGTCTGCCACTTCTGGCACCAGGGACAGCACCACAGACTGGCAGTAGGCAGGTAGGTAACCAAGCCTTCAGTGGTTAATTGTCCGTGGCAGAGTGATTCCCGCTGGGGGCTAGCTGCCTAGCCCTGCTTTCTTTCAGCTAGGCTAGGCTAGGCTAGTTTGTTTGTTGGTCTGACGTAAAGGCTGAGGTTACCTGGGTAAGAGAATCGTGTGAAGTCGGAGTCCAAAAGTCGAATCGAGCTTAAGTCAAAAAGTGTATAATAATAATAATAATAATAATAATAATAATAATAATAATAATAATAATAATAATAAATGGAACTTATATAGCGCTGTATCTTGCACAGACAAATCAAAGCGCTTGCACTCAACTCATTCTTACACAGTCATGCAACCAATTTGCAGCAAAAGTTCTTCAACAAGTCCAAACGCACACACACACCCCACACACACACACACAACCCCACACACACAAAACACACCCCACACAACACCCACACACACACGCACGCACGCACGCACACACACACACACACACAAACACACACACGTTATACACTTTGGCAGGGTGATGGAATCTTTGGCTGTCGAAAAGCAGGGATAGCTATGAAATAAACAGGAGAGGAAATTCTTCGGTTTGAAACAAATATGTCTTGAGGCCAGATTTAAAAGTGTATGTATGAATACGACTGATTTATTTTGTCTCACAAATGAGAGAGATGTATGCGTGTTACAAGCCACGTGTGAAGTCGAGTCAAAGTCAAGTCAAACTTAAGTCAAAAGTGTATGAATACGACTGGTTTTATTGGTCTCACAAAATAGAGAAATTGATGGTGAGTTACAAGCCATAAATTTTTTAAAAAACACGGTGAATTTCGTCTTCTTCGAACATTCAGAGAGCAAATACTGTGTTTCTGACAAACTAATGAGCAAAAAAAAAAAGAGCTACGCTGACGTTAAGCACCCGACAAGTCAGGCCCAGCCTGTCAGGAAAGCAGTTATCACAGATGCTTGTTACCTGTTCATACCCTACAGTAGGTGGCGCTGCTCCAGTGGCGACACTCTCTACTGACAGGCGATATTATTTTTTTTCTGTTTTCGTAAAAAAAAATTGCAATTGCCCTTCATGGGATGATTAAAGTGTTTTTGACTTGACTTGACCCTCTCTTATGCTTATTGTGCCTACCCAGCCTATTATGCTGCTTTTTAAAAACAAAATCTGAATTTTTTACATGAACTTTTTAATGACCTGCTCTAAGTTGGCATGTATGCAGGCCAGCGGCAGACCTCCAGGCAGCAGAGTTACAAGCAAGAAGAAACAAAGAGAAAGAGAAATACGATAACTCAGTATGCCATGAGACAGACCAGGAAGCGGAAAAAGAAGAAACAGAAAGGAGAGAGAGAAGAGAGAAGAGAAGAGAGGAAGAAGAAGAAGAAAAGAAGAAGAAGAAGAAGAAGAAGAAGAGAGAAGGAAGAAGAAGAAGAGAGAGAGAAGAAGAAGAAGAAGAAGAAGAAGAAGAGAGAAGGAAGAAGAAGGAAGAAGAAGAAGAAGAAGAAGAAGAAGAAGAAGAAGAAGAAGAAGAAGAGAAGAAGAAGAAGAAGAAGAACGAGGAGGAGGAGGAGGAGGAGGAGGAGGAGGAGGAGAGGAGGAGGAGAAGAAGAAGGAGGAGGAGGAGAGAAGGAGGAGGAGGAGGAGGAGGAGAGGAGAAGAAGAAGAAGAGAGAAGAAGAAGAGAAGAAGAAGAAGAAGAAGGAGAGGAGAGGAGGAGGAGGGAGGAGGAAGGAGAAGAAATGTGTATGCCTTTGTGTGTGTGTGTGTGTGTGTGTGTGTGTGTGTGTGTGTGTGTGTGTGTGTGTGTGTGGTGTGTGTGTGTGTGTGTGTTTGCTTTTGAATGACTGGTTTTGACTATCGTTATTTTTATTTCATATAATTATTTGGTCTTCAGGTACAACGTTTGTAATATCTGTTTGTTTAAACTCTTAATGGCTTGTTATTGGTTGCATGACTATGTAAGACTAGGTTGAATACAGGCGGTTTGCAATAAATTCCATTTATCATCATCATCATCATCGTTAGAAGAAGAAGAAGAAGAAGAAGGACTGTCCCGATGATTTGCCTTAATTAGCAGAGGCACACGCTGTTGTTTACGGAGCTCTGAGTTGAGTACTCACAGCAGCACACTGTGCTACGTCTTCATTACCAAAAGGTGAGACTGGTCACTGCACTGCACTGTTCCGGACAGTCCGGCCTAATGACCTCAGGCAAAGACCGTCACTATTCCCAGTATTTCAGCGTAGTTATCTCAAGCACATAATTACCTGTAGCATCCAGGCCTGATTACCTAGAGCACGAACCAGTGACAGTAACTATGTCTTCGGAAGCTGAGACGATGACTGGTAGTACTGGACACAGTATTCGGACCTAATTGGCGAGAACTAGCTAAATGTTTGGTACAGCGTACTCGGTGAGCTGACAGTCACAGAGGCTGCCAGTCTTAGTTTCTACTGGGCTGTCCGTTTGCTGAGAGTTTTACCCGTGGAGAAATTAGTCATGATTCCATTTCTCTAGAGATTCTTCGGATGAAACTATATTATTAGATCAAGATCCGACGTACGACTGTATGCACAGCATCTTTGTGCATGAATTGAAACCCCATCCATCTTCCGTAGAAATGTTTATTTATTCATTTATTTATGTAGGTATTTTTTATGTATTTATGTCTTTATTTATTTATTTATTTATTCTTTTTCTTGAAGATAATGGAATAAGCACTCACGTGCTTTTTTACATCCGGTTCCCCTGTGTATGCAGTTTTATAAAGCAAAGCTTTGTTTAGGAAAGCGAGGTGTTTCAGAAGACACCGGTGCAATAGTGAGCTCTAGTACAGGCCTGAGTTTATCGTCTATGAAAGGAATTCTATTCTTGCAGGATTCGTATGCTCTATGTCTTTAATAACTCCGTTCAGAATGTTTTATTGTTAATGAAATTAAGAACTGGTGATTGATTAATTGCGTTTAAAATCTTGAAATGCTAAGTATAAAAATGTCACATGTGCTTTGTTTTTATAGTATTTCAGTACTATATATATATATATATATATATATATATATATTTATCTATATATATATTATTTTATATATATATATTATTTATTTATTTATTTATAACTTTCCAGTGCTCAGTAGTATATAACAGGAGTGATCATCAATGAAAAATAAGGGAATATTCAAGGTGTTCTGTACGATTTCCAGCAATCTGTAACAATAACAGTTGCTGAAGTATTTTTGTTACAGTCAGAAAAGCCACAACAAAATCAATCTTGTGGACATATTTCACCCCTTTTCTCCGCCACTCACCCCTTGCCTGATTCTATACATTTATTTTGAGGTTTATCTACAAGGTTGTGTAGATCACCTTGCAGTGAACGGACATC
>CM054140.1:18623014-18630514 GCA_028751875.1 Rapana venosa | reverse complement strand
AGACAGAGACAGACAGACAGACAGACAGGCAGACAGAGACAGACAAACAGACAGACAGGCAGAAAAAGAGTAAGAGTGACAGAGAAATCCAGCTGTTTACTCCAAAACCATTGAGGCCGAAAACCCAAACTAAAAAGCCTAACCATGGACTTTTCATCACACCCCTAATCATTGTTAACTCACACTTGCAACGCTTCTCGCAACTAATTGCATCCCTCCATCCATCCAGTATTTTTCTGCCTCTCTTTTTCCTCCATTCTCTGGCGTTCTTCTTTACCTTTCTCTCTCCCCCCCCAAAAAAAAAAAAAAAAAAAAAAATCTGTTAAGAGGCTGGTTGGCCGTTTATCACAGTATCCTGATTTTCCTGGCACCAGCGGGTCTGCATTTTGCCAAGAACACGCGGTTCTGGGTCGTGTACAAGAACGAACGTGGCGGCGTTACGCAACATCCGGTTTTTAAAAGACAAGGGCGGTAATAACGCTGTTTGGCTGGCAGAGTCTCTGTGCTTCCTGTTTTGTTTGGTTTTGGTTTGGGTGGCTTTCATTATCTTTTTGTTGTTTGGTTGGGCGGGGGGAGAGAGAGAGAGGGGTGGGGGGGTGTCTGTTTGCTTTTTTTCCCAGGTTTGTGGTATTTACTGTCTGGAATTCGGTGTCTCTGTATGTCTGTTTAGTATCTCGACCTTGTGTGATAAGATAATGTGTTTTCATAATAAAATTGCTAAATAAATTGTTTAAATTTGAATCCAGATAGAACGCATTATTTTTTTCTTTAGGTAAATGACAGAGTATAGTGGTTGTATAATTATTATCATGGAAGGTTTTACATGAGTATGATTGCTTGTTTCTATATTTCTATTCTTGTGCTGCTGCTTCTTTTCTTTGTTCATTTTGTCTTTTTCTTTTTCCTTTCTTCGTTGTTCTTCTTCTTCTCTTCCTCCATAATCTTTTGCTCTTTTTGATCTCTTGTATCATCATCATTTTCATTATCATCTTCACCATCATCATCATCATCAGCAGCAGCAGCAGTAATGTCATCATCATTGCTCTCATCATCCTTGTTGTCTTCCCCTCCCCCCCCCCCCCATCCCCCTTTTTTCTCCCTAAAGAAAGAAAAGAAAATGACAACGACAATGCTTAGAATAACAATTATCATATCCAAAACACAGCAACAAGCAACAACAAAACAAAAGAAAGGAATTGGGATTTAAAAGAAATAAAACTATTACGAAGAGAAATAATAAGCAAAAACAAACAAACAAACAAACGAAACAACCTCCACCTCCACCCCCACCACCCCTGCCCACATCATTCATATTCATACTCACCATATAATAAAGATAAACAGAAAGAAAAGCAAGGTCACCGCACACGCCATCATTTATCATTTACTTCCTTCATTCAGTGATGCAAACGTCTCTTCCTGAGGAACTTGTATCATATGCAGTTTACCTGCTTACCTCATGTCTGCTAGCCATGAGTTACTGTCATGAGTTACGTGTCAGCTATTCAAATTTTTCTGGCACGAGAGAGAGAGAGAGAGAGAGAGAGAGAGAGAGAGAGAGAGAGAGACAGAGAGAGACAGAGACAGAGAGAGAGACAGACAGACAGGCAGACAGAGAGACAGACAGACAGACAGAGAAAGAGTAAAAGTGACAGTTTCATCTCATAATTATCTGTCCTTGCCTTCAGTGGCCTAAATTCTCATCACCCTGCTGAAGCATATGACCTGTGTATGTGTGTGTGTGTATGCGTGCGTGCGCGCGTGTGCGCGCGTGTGTTTGTGTGTATTTGAACTTTTAAAATCACTAATCATTGTTGGTTCCATGTGTAGGAGTGGAATGGATGCAAGCACTTTGATTTGTTGTTTTTTTACAAGATATAGCGCTATATAAATTCCATTTATTATTATTATTATTAAATCCAGCTGTTTACTCCAAAACCATTGAGGCTGAAAACTCAAACTAAAAAGCCTAACCATGGACATTTCATCACTCCCCTAATTACCGTTAACTCACACTTACAACACTTCTCACAACTAATTGCATCCCTCCATCCATCCATTATTTTTCTGCCTCTCTTTTTCCTCCATTCTCTGGCGTTCTTCTCTACCTCTCTCCCCCTCCCCCCAAAAATCTGTTAAGAGGCTGGTTGGCCGTTTATCACAGTATCCTGATTTTCCTGGCACCAGCGGGTCTGCATTTTGCCAAGAACACGCAGTTCTGGGTCGTGTACAAGAACGAACGTGGCAGCGTTACGCAACATCCGGTTTTAAAAGACAAGGGCGGTAATAACGCTGTTTGGCTAGCAGAGTCTCTGTGCTTCCTGTTTTGTTTGGTTTTTGGTTTGGGTGGTTTCATTATCTTTTTGTTGTTTGGTTGGGCGGGGAGAGAGAGAGAGAGGGGTAGGGGGGGGGGGGGGGGGGTCTGTTTGCTTTTTTTCCAGGTTTGTCGTATTTACTGTCTGGAATTGCGTGTCTCGGTACCTCTGTTTAGTATCTCGACCTTGTGTGATAAGATAATGCGTTTTCATAATAAAATTGCTAAATAAATTGTTTACATTTGAATCCAGATAGAACGCATTATTTTTTCTTTAGGTAAATGACAGAGTATAGTGGTTGTATAATTATTATCATGGAAGGTTTTACATGAGTATGATTGCTTGTTTCTATATTTCTATTCTTGTGCTGCTGCTTCTTTTCTTTGTTCATTTTGTCTTTTTCTTCTTCGTTTCTTCGTTGTTCTTCTTCTTCTCTTCCTCCATCATCTTCTGCTCGTTTTGATCTCTTGTATCATCATCATTTTCATTATCAACTTCACCATCATCATCATCAGCAGCAGCAGCAGTAATGTCATCATCATTGCTCTAATCATCCTTGTTGTCTTCGCCTCCCCCCCCCCCCCCCCACTCCCCCCTTTTTTTCTCCCTAAAGAAAGAAAAGAAAATGACAACGACAATGCATGGAATAAGAATTATCATATCCAAACCACAGCAACAAGCAACAACAAAACAAAAGAAAGGAATTGGAATTTAAAAGAAAGAAAACTACTATGATGAGAAACAATAAGCAAAAAACAAAGAAACAAAACAGCCCCCCCCCCTGCCCCCCCCCCCCCCCCCCCCCCCCCTGCTCATCATTCATACTCACCCTGTCATAAAGATAAACAGACAGAAAAGCAAGGTAAGCGCACAGGCCATCATTTTCATTTACTTCCTTCATTCAGTGATGCAAACGTCTCTTCCTGAGGAACTTGTATCATATGCAGTTTACCTGCTTACCCCATGTCTGCTAGCCATGAATTACGTGTCAGCTATTCCAATTTTCTGGCACCAAGAGAGAGAGAGAGAGAGAGAGAGAGAGAGAGAGAGAGAGAGAGAGAGAGAGAGAGAGAGAGAGAGGAGAGAGAGAGAGAGAGAGAGAGAGAGAGAGAGAGAGAGACAGACAGACAGACAGACAGACAGACATGCAGACAGAGACAGACCGACAGACAGACAGACAGAGAAAGAGTAAGAGTGACAGAGAAATCCAGCTGTTTACTCCAAAACCATTGAGGCTGAAAACTCAAACTAAAAAGCTAACCATGGGCATTTCATCACTCCCCTAATCATCGTTAACTCACACTTACAAGGCTTCTCGCAACTAACTGCATCCATCCATCCCTCCATTGTTTTTCTGCCTCTCTTTTTCCTCCATTTTCTGGCGTTCTTCTCTACCTCCTCCCCCCCCAAAAAAAAAAAAAAAAAAAATCTGTTAAGAGGCTGGTTGGCCGTTTATCACAGTATCCTGATTTTCCTGGCACCAGCGGGTCTGCATTTTGCCAAGAACACGCAGTTCTGGGTCGTGTACAAGAACGAACGTGGCAGCGTTACGCAACATCCGGTTTTAAAAGACAAGGGCGGTAATAACGCTGTTTGGCTAGCAGAGTCTCTGTGCTTCCTGTTTTGTTTTGTTTTGGTTTGGTTTGATTTTCTCTCTGTGTGTGTGTGTGTGTGTGTGTGTGTGTGTGTGTGTGTGGTGTGTGTGTGTGTGTGTGTGTGTTTCTGTGTGTGTTTGTGTGGGTGTGTTTGTGTGTGTGTGTGTGTTTTGTGTGTGTGTGTGTGGTGTGTGTTTGGGTTTTGATTGTTGTTGCTTTGTTTTCCAGCTGTCTGGAATTCGGTGCCTTTGTACGTCTGTTTAGTATCTTGTCTGATTAGATAATGTGTTTTCACAATGAAATTATTGTATAAGTTGTTTGCATTAGAATCCAGATTAAATGCTTTATTCTTTTTCTTTTTGTCAGGGTAAATCAGAGTGTAGTGGTTTTATATGATCATTGAAGGTTTTTCGTGAGTGTAACTGTTTATTTCTTTTTCTTATCCTGCTTCATTTTTTGTGTTCATTTTGTCTTTTTCTTTTTCCTGTCTTTCTTCTTCTTCTCCTCTTCCTCTTTCATCTGTTTCTTCTTTTTGATCTCTTGTATCAACAGATCATCATCATCATCAGTAGCAGCAGCAGCAGCAGCATCCAGCAGCAGCAGCAGCAGCAGTAGCAGCAGTAGCAGCCGTAGCAGCAGCAGAAGCAGCATCAATGCATCGTCACCATTACCCCCCATTGTCTTCGTCGTCTTCTCATATTTTGCTCCCTAAAGATAGAAAGAAAAATGACAACGACATCGTTTAGAATAATATCACCAAAAACACAACAAACAAGCAACAACGAAAACCAAAGAAAGGAATTGAAATCTAAAAGAAACACAACTACTATGAAGAGAAACAATAAGCAAAAACCAGACAAACAAAACACCCCCACCCCTCCGCCCCCCTCATTCACACGCCATACTTAATAAAGAAAAAAAGAGAGAAAAGCAAGGTAACCCCAGTACAGGTCATCATTTTTTGTTTAGTTCCCCCCCCCATCCAGTGATGCAAACGTCTCTGACTCAGCAGCTTGAACCACGTGTAGTTTACCCGCTTACCCTATGTCTGCTGTCCCTTCATTCATCCATTTTCATTTTTTTCTTTTATATCGAGGATAATGGAATAAGCACTCATGTGCTTTTTTACATCCAGTCCCTGTGTGTATGCGGTTTTGTAAATTTTGTCATCTGTTCCCACCGGCACACAATGGCCTACTCTTCCGAAAAGCGGAACAGGATTTAACGTGTGCGCAAGATGTTCTGCATGCGTTCGAACACGGGGGCCTCGGTTTATAGTCCCATCCGAACGAGAAGAATCACGTGTCACGCTATGCCCACTTTTCTGGTACCGGGAGCGAGAGCGAGCGCGAAAGAGCGAGAGAGCGAGAGAGAGAGAGAAAGAGAGAGAGCGAGAGAGAGAGAGAGAGAGAGAGAGAGAGAGAGAGAGAGAGAGAGGAGAGAGAGAGAAAGAGAGAGAGAGAGAGAGAGAAAGAGAGAGCGAGAGAGAGAGAGAGAGAGAGAGAGAAAAGAGAGAGGAGAGACAGACAGACAGACATATAGTCAGGCAGACAGACATACAGACAGTCAGACAGACAGGCAGAGAGACAGAGAGAGAGAGAGAGAGAGGAGAGAGAGAGAAAGGGGGGAGAGGGGGGAGAGAGAGGGACAGACAGAGAGACAGACAGAGAGACAGACAGACACAAACACAGACAGACAGGCAGAGACAGAAACAAAGACATAGAGAGACCCAGAGAGATGGAGTGAGAAAGAGATACAAAGACAGAAACACAGAGAGAGGCAGAGAGTGAGACACAGAGAGAGAGGAGAGAGAGAGAGAGAGAGAGAGAGAGAGAGAGAGAGAGAGAGAGAGAGAGAGAGGTGGAAGGGTGGGGGGAGGTGAAGGAGGGAGGAAAGGGGGAGAGGGATGGAATGAATTGGTTGGTAGCCAGAAAGTAGGTCTGGATTATCTTTCAGGTATGGTGCTACGGGATGTAAGTCTGTTTTGCACCTGTTTTTTTCGGTGTCGATTTGTCTACCTGTTTGTCTGCCTGTCTGGCTGTCTGTCTGTCCATCAGTCAGTCAGCTGGTCTGTGGGGGGGGGGGGGGGGGGGGGGGGTGTGCTTTGAAAGATGTGCACGTGCGGAATGTTACCTGTGGTTATAAAGCAATTTCTTTGTAAAGCCAATTGTGTACAACATTTAGGAGAGTGTACCTTTTATTTATTTTTTTAGGATAGTGCACCTTTTATGACACTGTCCCTTACAGACATCGATTTTTTTTCTTTATCTGTTATTCAAGAAAATATAACATGCACCATTAACTTCTGAAATCGATCAAGTGACCGGTCATCACATCTGGATCAAAACAACCTTGGTACGTGTGTCTGGACTAGCTTTCTACACTACAGATCTATCATTACACTACCTTCCATAGTTTGAAAATAGTACAATGTCTCCACCATTCCAGTCTTGATTCAGCATGGTATCTCAACAATTCCTGTCTGTATTTAGTAGCCTATAGTCTCTCTACCATTTCTTTATGTATACACCAGAAGTACAATCAAAAACAAAGAAACAGCAAAATAAAAAAACAACATGACAGCGCATTAAACAAAAACAACGAAAATGAAATGGCCACGAAAGAAGAAAAAAAAAGTTTGGTCAAAACTTAACTAGAAAGAGACCATGGATAGGGAAAGAAGAATCCTTTAGTTTAAATCGGTGACACCATCACTAACGAAAGCCCTCTAGAACTGTCCCACATTGAACTGCTTTTCTTCTCTTTCTTATCATTCCCTCCCAAAGAGATACTGGCTCACACAGACAGGCAGTGGGCATGGGTTATCACACTGGGAGGGGGGGGGGGGGATCAGGAAATCAATCATGTTTCGCTCAGCCTTTGCATGATTTATCTGGAGGGTGGATCTGACAAGGGTGCGGGAAAGAACCATTCACTGGCTTCTCCTCTTCTGTCAAAACATGACTAGCAGGACTAGAAAAGAATTGTCCACCCACTCAATGTGTGTGTGTCTTTTTAAAAATTTATTTTATTCTTTTATATCGAGGATAATGGAATAAGCACTTATGTGCTGTTTTACATCCAGTCTCCGTGTGTATGCAGATTTGTGAATTCTGCCATCTGTTCCCACCGGCACACAATGGCCTACTCTTACGAAAAAGCGGAACAAGATTTAACGTGTGCGCAAGATGTTCTGCGTGCGTTCGCACACGGGGCCTCGGTTTATAGTGTCATCCGAAGGACTTTGGGGGAGAGTGGAGTCTGCACTGATGTTAACTCCAGAGGAAAATATCCCCTTGAACGGGAATCAAACCCGGGTCGTCAGATTGCGAACGCAATGTTTTGACCACTAGGCTATCCCGTGCCCCCCCAATCAGATCAGGATCAGGAAATCAATCATGTTTCGCTTAACCTTTGCATAATTTATCTGGAGGGTGGATCTGACAAGGGTGTGGGAAAGAACCATTCCCTGGCTTCTCCTCTTCTGTCAAAACATGACTAGCAGGACTAGAAAAGAGTTGCCCACCCACTCAATGTGTGTGTGTATGTATGTTGTGTGTGTGTGTGTGTTGTGTGTGTGTGTTTTGTGT
>CM054140.1:18603014-18618014 GCA_028751875.1 Rapana venosa | reverse complement strand
CAAAGCTTTCTAACATCGATCTGTGATTCTTTGGATTTTTTCCCCACATAAAACATATTAGTAGTATGTAGCTTGTGCGTGTACTTGTTTGGATGTGCTTTCATCATTATTTGTGAAATTACAAACGTGTGAATTATCAATGCAAACTGTATGAGTGTGTATGAGGTTCACAATATCCTTTCATTACGGGCTAGGGACTAAGGGTGGCGCTGCTCTTGAGGCGACGCGCTCGCCCCGGGGAGAGCAGCCCGAATTTCACGTAGAGAGATCTCGTGACTTAAAGTGGTATAAAATAAAATAAAAACAAAATAAATAAAAGATGAACAAACAAACATTCGTATTTTCTCTTTCCGTCTCCGTTTTTGTACATGCATGCGTTTCTCTCTCTCTCTCTCTCTCCTTCTCTCTCTCTCTCTCTCTCTCTCTCTCTCTCTCTCTCTCTCCTCTCCTCTCCTCTCTTCTCTCTCTCTCTCTCTCTCTCTCTCTCTCTCTTCTCTCTCTTTCCCTGTTCCTTCGTCTGTCTGTCTGTCTCTGTAAGTCTCTCTCTCTCTCTCTCTCTCTCTCTCTCTCTCTCTCTTCTCTCTCTCTCTCTCTCCCTCTCTTCCTCTCTCTCTCTCTCTCTCTCTCTCTTTTCTCTTTGGAAAGGAGACGGGAGAGGGGCGGGGGGGGGGGGGGTTGCACCTAAACACACACTTGAATCTGAAATTGTAAGCATGCATGTGTGAGTGTGGATGTGCGCGCATATGTGTGTGTGTGTTGTGTGTGTGTGTGTGTGTGTGTGTGTCTATTGTATACCAATAATGAATGTAGGTGTGCATGCATGCGTACCTGCGCGGGTGCGTTTATTGTGTGTATGCATGAGCATGTGTGTGGGCATATATGTATGTGTTTGTGTGTATGTGTGTGTGTGTATAAATGTGAAAATGTGTTTGGTTGCATGTGTACATGTGTATACATACGTGCATGTATGCGGTGTGCAAGCCTGTGTATAAATGTGTACATGCATGCATGTGCGCCTTCTTGCCTACGTGTGCGTGCGTGATGCGAGCATGGCGCACGTGCTGGTGGTGCGTGCTGTCGATTTAATCAAACAAGGCATTAATTGCTTTTCATAATTGCGGGAGACTGATCGGGGCATAGCGAGGCGGTGTGATCAATTATCGAATCAGTGTGACCGCAGAGAAATCAATCAGTCTTCTCGCGTACACTGCATGTCGCTTCTGCCGACACAAAAGGGCAAGCAGCAACGGGAGTTTCACCTGGGTGAGAAAAACTTTCTCTGGAGTGTGGTGTGTGTGTGTGTATGTGTTGTGTGTGTAAGTGTGTGTGTGTGTGTGTGTGTGTGTGTGTGCGTGTGTGTGTGTGTGCGTGTGTCTGTGTGTGTCTGTCTGTCTGTATGTCTGTTTGTCTTTTTCTGCCTGCCTCTGTCTGTTTTGTCTGTCTGTCTCGATATCTGTGTGTCTGTCTGTCTCTATCTGTCTGTCTCCCCCCCCCCCCCCCTCTCTCTCTCTCTCTCTCTCTCTCTCTCTCTTGCTCTCTCCCACACACACACTAATATTAGCACAGACACAGACCAGGCCAGGCATTTACACACACACACACACACACACTCACACACACACACACATGTGCGCGCGCGCTCGACACACACACACACACACACTATTATTATGGACTTTAAATGCATTTTTATGAATATTATGAACTTGAAAGTCATTATTACGATTCTTCTTCTTCAAGTGTCCGGTCTGGTCCTGCAGACATCGACGATCATGGCTCTCCATTCTTCCCTGTTCTCGGTCCCTCTCATGAGCTCATTGTTGGTGCCCTCTTTATTCGTTGCGAATTTGTTTAAGCTGTCTGTGAATTTTGTGCGTTGTCTTCCTCTGCTCTTGTTTCCACAGATTTTGCCACTCCATAACAGTTTCTCTAGTCCGTCAGCCCTGATTATATGGCCAAAAAAATTGAGCTGTCTTTCTCTGATGGTGTTGAGAAGGGATCTCTTGTACCCAGCCATTTCCATTACTTCTGCATTTGTTTTTCTTTTTGTCCATGAGACTTTCATGATTCTCCGGATGAACCACATTTCCACTGCTTCTAGTCGCTGTTCTGTGTCCTTGGCTAGGGTCCAGCACTCACATCCGTACAGAAGAATGGACCATACGTAGGCTCTCAAAACATGGATCTTTGTTTTGAGGCTTATCTTACTGTTGGTAAAAATGCATTTCATGTTGTTAAAAGTTGCCTTAGATTGACCGATTCTCTTCTTGATTTCTGTGTCACACTTGCCGTCCGGGGTGATAGTACAACCAAGGTATTTAAAGGTGTTTACTTGTCTGATTCTCTCTCCTTTACAGGCTATGTTGCATTGTGGTATAACAGCTTTTTTCGAGATCACCATGCATTCTGTCTTCTTTGCATTGAGCTGTAATCATTTCTTTTCTTTCATTATTACGATTATTATGAACTTTAAAGACAATATCCTTCCACGGTTTAGATATTCTCTTTTTGGTTGCGGTTACAAATAGTTTTATTGTTCATTCGTTAAATTCCGTTAGACTTTGGGATTTTTACTATTCTGTATTCAAGAATTACTTCTATTTACATTTTCTTAATTGTTCTGTGTAGATTTGATCCATTAATCCCCTACCTCACTCCCCGAACTCCTTCCCCTCTCTTCCACTTTAAACAAAAATGTGTCTAATGTCACAATTTGTGAAGAGACGCAAAATAAAATCGAACACACACACACACACACACACACACACACACACACACACACACACACACACACACACACACACACACACACACACACACACACACACACACACGCACACACACACACACACTAACACCCCCTCCTCCCGACTCACACACACACACACACACACACACACATACACACACACCTACATTTTAAACAAATGCTAGTGGCATCATGGCTTCCTTAGGGACTGGCTGTTGTCAACAGGGTGCTAATTACTGATATTATTTGAAATGTTTGTTGGGGATTTTTCTTAGGACGTTTCCTCTTTATCCTCCCCACACACCCCACCTCTCAATGCTGGATAAAAAAAAGTTTATTAAAAAGCAAAAAATAAAAATGAGGAAGTTTCTGCACAACATTACTATAATGGACCCCACACTCTCTCCACCCTCCCTCACACCTCCTCCCCCCCCAAAAAAAAGAAATAAATAAAAAAGCTTTGCTTAGACCCAGGAACTGGCACACGAACGTCACAAACGAGGACGGCTAATGTTTTCGTCAATGTAGATAGTGTGTGTGTAGTGTAGTATAATTAATTATATAGTCGCTACTTCTTCTTCGAAGAGATAGTTGGAGACAGGTAGAAGGGTAAGGTAATGAAAATAGCTGACTGATAAGCCGGCACCTAGGATCAATTATCGTTCGTCATTCCTCTGTCTGTCTGTCTGTCTGTACTGTACTGTCTGTGTCTGTCTGTGTGTCTGTGTGTCCGTCTGTCTATCTGCCTGTCTGTCTGTCTGCTTTTCTCTGTCTCTCTCTCTCTCTCTCCCTTTCTGTCTATCTCTCTTCTGTCTCTCTGTCTACTGTCTGTCTATCTGTCTGTCTATCTGTCTCCTCTCCTTTTCCTCCCTCTTCCTTTCCCTCTCTGTTCTCGCTCTCTGTCTCTGTCCTGTACTGTCTCTCTACCTCTCTCTCTCTCCTCTCCTCTCTTCGTTCTGATGTCGTATTTGATGTCCGTAATGAATCAGATGAAATATAAATAATTATTATGTTTACCTTACCACATAAACAACAATTTTTATTATTATTCATCATTCATTCATCATTTCACTTCATCTCTTCTTCATTCTATCTCGTCTTCCTGTCCTTCGTCTCTCTGTCTCTGTCTGTCTCTCTCTCTCTCTCTCTCCCCTCCCCCGACCTCTCCCCTCCTCTCTTTCTGTCTCTCTCTATTCTCTCTCTCTCTCTGTCTCCTCTCTCGTCTGTCTTCTTCTCTCTCCAGAGCAGAGGTCACTTTTGCTGATCTTCGATTGTAATGGTTCATCTCAATTGCTCCGAGCGGCAAAATCATTACCCTAGCTTACACCTTCCTCTATCTGCTCTACCTCTCTCTGCTGCTGCTCCCCGTCTCTCCTCCACGTCTCCGGTCAGGCGTGCGCGCAGAGCAGAGGGTACATTTGCTAGACTGTATTAGTGTAACGTTACAAATTCGAGCGAGACGGCGAAAATGAATACGAAGCTAGAGCATTTTTTTTGCTGTCTGCTGTATGTGTAGTCTGCGGGGTGACAGCAAGAGTGCAAGGTAGGTGGCAGTTTTGTCTCTTGTATTTAATTGACGTTATATTTTATTTCTTCTTTTATATGAGATAATGAGAGAGAAGGGCTGTATGGTTTTTTGTTGCTTATTTATCGGTGTGCAGTATGGCTTGTGTAATTTTGTCATTTGTGCTGTATAGTTCTTGATACTAATTGTACTGTTTCTGTTATTTGCAGTCCCAGTTATACAGGATATGATAAGTTCACTGTGCCTTTTCCTTTTCCAGCGTCCCTTGCTCGGTGTGTGAATTTTAGCACTAGTTGTACGTATGCAATTTAATGACCGATGGCACGTGTTGCAACACCAGCAACAGACCGCATACGTAAATCTGTGCCTTCCTCTTCCCCAGGGACTGTCTGTCCTTCCCGTGTGTGGAACTGGTCAGCCACAAGTCCTTCGGATGAGACTTTAAACCGAGGCCCCGTGTGCGAACACATGCAAAACATCTTGCGCACACGGTAAATCCTGTTCCGCTTTTCGAAAGAGTAGGTCATTGTGTGCCGTTGGGAACAGATGACAACATTTACAAAACCGCATACACACGGGGACTGGATGTAAAAAAGCACATGAGTGCTTATTCCATTACCCTCGATATAAAAGAATAAATAAATAAATAAATAAACTCGACGTTGTACCAGAATAAAACACCTAGAGCACAACTCCATAGTCTTTCCGAGACTGAAGGATGATGCCTTACTGCACTGTATTGTACTATTCTGTGCTACTGCACTTTACTGCATTGTATTGCACTGCACTGTACAGTATCGTACTGTACTGTACTGTATTCTGTTGTACTGAAAATGAAGGCTAACAGAGTTTCAGTAGCTGAAACTAAACAGTTTAAATTCCCAAACTCCGTTTGATCTCGAATGATATGATTTTTAAACAAACAAACAAACAACAAAAACAAACAACTTATCGCAAACCTTGTTCATTTTCCCATGGCAGAAAGATACATAACAACTTAAGCACGCCACTTAAATGTCAGGGTTGATACCTTTTTGGTGGTGTTGTAGTGTTTTTGTTTGGGGGTTGTTGTTTTGTTGTTTTTTTGTGTGTGTGGTTTTTCTTTTGGTGGGGGGAGGAAAAAACCTCAACATCTTCGCATTTTGTGGAAGTTTAATAACATCGTTTGAATGGCATACTCCCTCGAAAGACATGCCGTTTATTTGCAATCCGCGGGAGAAGTGCCCGGGTAGGCGGAGCAGAGGAGCAGCGAAAACGCTGTTGGAAAGCAGGCGAACATCTGATATTAGACAGTGACAGTCCTCTCCCTGCCTCTCCATGTCTTGCTCTGTCTGTCTGTCTGTCTGTCTCTCTGTCTGTCTGTCTGTCTGTCTCTATGTCTGTCTGTCTGTCTGTCTTCTCTCTCTGTCTCTCTCTGTCTCTCTCTGCCTCTCGTCTGCGCTCTCTGTCTCTCTCTGCCTCTGTCTGTCTGTCTCTCTCTGTCTCTCTCTGCCTCTCTCTGCCTCTTTGTGTCTCTCTCTGCCTCTGTCTGTCCTCTGTCTGTCTCTGTCTGTCTGTCTCTACCTCTTTCTCTGCCTCTCTCTCTGTCTCTCTCTGCCTCTCTCTGTGTCTCTCTCTCTGTCTCTCTCTCTGTCTCTCTCTGCCTCTGCTTGTCCCTCTCTGTGTCTCTCTCTGCTTCTGTCTGTCTGTCTGTCTCTGCCTTTCTCTCTGCCTCTGTCTGTCTGTCTCTGCCCCTCTCTGTGCCTCTCTCTCTGCCTCTGCCTGTCTCTCTGTCCCTGTCTGTCTGTCTCTCTGTCCCTGTCTGTCTGTCTGTCTCTCTGTCCCTGTCTGTATGTCTCTCTGTCCATGTCTGTCTGTTTCTCTGTCTCTGTCTGTCTGTGCGAGGGAGGCGAGTGGGTGGGGTGGGGGTGGGAGTGGAATGAAGTGTGTGAAATTGTAATGGGTTCGGTGGCCCTCAGCAATAACATTATTCAGAGTTCAGAGCTCTCTTCTCTCTCTCTCTCTCTCTCTCTCTCTCTCTCTCTCTCTCTCTCTCTCTCTCTCTCTCTCTCTCTCTCTCTCTCTCTTAATGTCTCATATGGGCACCACACGGAATAAATTTAACACACCGTGTGTCTTTGGCAAATACGAGAGAAAAGCAGAAAGAGAGAGAGAGAGAAAAAAAAATGTAGGAAATTCGAGAAGTGAAGTGAGATTAACAACAGGAGGCAATAGTATGGAGAGGCAGAAAGTGAAAATAAAAGCAAAACAGTGCTGAAAAGCAAAACAAATGAATAAACAACCAAGCAAGCAAACAGACAGATAGCCGATCACCCACCCAACCAACCAAACAAACACAAACCCAATACTTCCACAACACAAATACTGACTAAGACAGCCTAAACGATTGTTGTAGTCCATCTTCAAACACTTTCCGTGCTTGGTCTAACACGATTCGCGTTGAAAGGATTTTCCTTATTTTTGTTTTTGTTGCTTGATAACTTCAACATTTGAAAGATCTACTCAACTGACACGCGCATCATTATTTCAGAACTAAGCCTTTTTTTTTTTACACGACTTCGTTATTTCAAATGTACAAATCTGTGCATATAGAAAAAAAAGCAAATTCTAAATCATGGGATTTTTGAGGGGGGGGGGGTGGGGTTATATACACCAGCTGAACTAAATGTAATGGGTTTTTTTTTCTTGTAGAAGAAATACTGGGGGGAAACCACACACACACACACACACACACACACACACCGATTTCTTTGAAACTGTTAAGATTTTTCTGTGTGTGAATAGCTATTTCTTTCTTTCTTTAATTTCCCAGGTGTTTTTGGAGAACCACAATGTCATACAGTGTGCATTGGGAAAGTTGAACTGAGAGGAGACCATTTCTCTTCAATAGTAAAAAAAAAATATATATATATATATATAAATACATATATATAATAATAATATAATATTATAAATATAGATATATATATATATATATATATTATTATATAGAAAAAGAAAGAAGAAGAGAGAGAGAAGAGAGAGAGAGAGAACGAAATTGTATTTAAAGAGGTAATAGATTAAGTACAATGACTTTTTTTTATCCAGCCCCAAAAGGAAAAAAGTATAACACCAAAGCAAAGCAAATATTTTAAAAAGTCCAGAGAGAGAGAGCGAGAGAGAGAGAGAGAGAGAGAGAGAGAGAGGAGAGAGGAGAGAGGAGAGGGGGAGAGAGAGAGAGAGAGAAGAGCGAGAGAGAGAGAGAGAAATGAAGAAAGATAAGATAACGATATAGTATATTATGTGTACAAACCAGCCAAAAGAAAAGACACAACTAAAGAGTAGCACGCAAAATTATCTAGTAAATAATTCCCACCCAAACATTATGAAGAAGGCGGGAACCACTAGGCAAAACAAACTGTCGGCTGACAATGTTTAGACAAGCACATACAAACAGCACTGTTTGACCCTGTGAATTTTACATCTTCCTTTTTTTTCCTCTCACTTTCTTTCTGTATTTTCTGTCCTCGCATTGTCTTTTTTCATTTTTTTGGGGGTGGGTCTTTTCCCTTTTTTCCCTGTCTTTCTTTCTAATCTTAGCTCTCTCCTCTCTCTCTCTCTCTCTCTCTCTCTCTCTCTCTCTCTCTCTCTCTCTCTCTCTCTCTCTCTCCTTCTGTGCCTGTCTGTCTCTGTCTGTCTTTGTCTTCTGTCTTTGTCTCTCTGTCTGTCTGTCTTCTATCTCTGTCTTCTGTCTTTGTCCCTCTCTCTGCCTCTCTCTCTCTGTCCTGTCTATCTCTGTCTCTCTTTCTTTGTTCTTTGTCTCTCTCTGTCTCTCTCTGTCTCCTCTCTCTCTCTCTCTCTCTCTGTCTCTCTCTGTCTCTCTCTAAGTCGAACGCATTAAAGAGATAACGAGGGCCGGAAGAGGGTTAAAGCGCGCTGAGGTTATCAAATTGGCGGGACTGGGAAATCAATGATTTCCTTGCTTAGCTTTCGCCTCTCTGTCGCAAGGCTGTTGTCTGAGCCTCAAGGTGAACCCAGCCAGGATTTGTTTACTGGCTTTATTTCTTCCCTTCTGTCACAACTGACAGGTCCAAAAGGAATAAATAATACTGCCCTTACTTTCGTGCCTATGTAGACTGCATTTCTAGCGCATGCATTTAAATGTAAATATGAACAAAACGAGTTAAGGATTTATTTACTGGCGTTATTTCTTCTCTTCTGTCACAACTGACAGGTCCAAAGGGAAAAGAAAATACTGCCCTTACTTTCGTGCCTATGTAGACTGCATTTCTAGCGCATGCATTTAAATGTAAATATGAACAAAACGAGTTAAGGATTTATTTACTGGCTTTATTTCTTCCCTTCTGTCAACAACTGACAGGTCCCAAAGAAATAAAATAGTGCCCTTACTTTCGTGGCTATGTAGAGTACATTTCTAGCGCATGCATTCAAAGGTAGATATGAACGAAGTGTACAAAGGATTTATTTACTGGTTTTATTTCTCTTCTGTCACAACTGACAGGTCTAAAAGAAAATAATAATACTGCCCTTACTTCTGTGCCTATGTAGACTACATTTCTAGCGCATGCATTCAAAGGTAGATATGAACGAAGTGTACAAAGGATTTATTTACTGGTTTTATTTCTCTTCTGTCACAACTGACAGGTCCAACAGAAATAAATAATACTGCCCTTACTTTTGTGCCTATGTAGACTACATTTCTAACGCATGCATTTAAACGTAGATAAAAACGAAGTGAATTAAGGATTTAGTTACTGTTTTTTTCCCTCTTCTGTCACAACTGACAGGTCCAAAAGAAATAAATACTGCCCTTACTTTCGTGTCTATGTACATGTAGACTACATTTCTAGCGCATGCATTGAAATGTAGATATGACCAAAGTGAATTAAGGCTTTATTTACTGGGGTTTTTTCTCTCTTTGACTGTCCAAAAGAAATAGATACTGCCATTACTTGTTTTTGTTGCACGTGTAGACTCTATGTTTAGCCTAAACATTTCCATGTACATAACGGCGAACTAAGTATGTATTTACTGTTTGTCTCGTCTGTCACAACTGACATGTCCAAAAGAAGAAGAAGTCCTGGCTCTTCTTAGTTTCTTTTGTTTGTTTGGGTTTTTTTTGCCTGTGTAGAGTGCATTTCTAGCGCATGCATTCAAATGTAGATATGAACAAAGTGAATAATAAGGATTTATTTACTGGTTTTATTTCTTCCCTTCTGTCACAACTAACAGGTCCAAAAGGAAATAAAAATACTGCCCTTACTTTCGTGGCTATGTAGACTACATTTCTAGCGCATGCATTTAAATGTGGATATGAACAAAGTGAATTAAGGCTTTATTTACTGGTGTTTTTTCTTTGACATGTCCAAAAGAAATAGATACTGCCATTACTTTTTTTTTTTACCTGTGTAGACTGTATGTTTAGCCCATACATTTCCATGTACATAACGGCGAACTAAGTATTTATTTACTGTTTGTCTCGTCTGTCACAACTGTTAGGTCCAAAAGAAGAAGTCCTGGCTCTTCTTAGTTTCTTTTGTTTGTTTGTTTTTTTGCCTGTGTAGAGTGCATTTCTAGCGCATACATTTAAATGTAAATATGAACGAAGTGAATTAAGGATTTATTTACTGGGTTTATTTTCTTCTCTTCTGTCACAACTGACAGGCCCAAAAGGAATAAATAATACTGCCCTTACTTTCGTGGCTATGTAGACTACATCTTCTAGCGCATGCATTTAATGTAGATATGAACAAAGTGAATTAAGGATTTATTTACTGGTTTTTATTCTTCTTCTGTCACAACTGACAGGTCTAAAAGACAAAAAAGATACTACCCTTACTTTCGTGGCTATGTAGACTACATTTCTAGCGCATACATTTAAATGTAGATATGAATAAAGTGAATTAAGGATTTATTTACTCTTTTTTTCTCTTCTGTCAAATACTGCCCTTACTTTAGTGCCTATGTAGACTACATTTCTAGCGCATGCATTTAAATGTAGATATGAACGAAGTCAATTAAGGATTTATTTACTGTTGTTTTTTTCTTTGACATGTTCAAAAGAAATAGATACTGCCATTACTGTCTTTTTTGTTGCCTGTGTATACTATATGTTTAGCCTATACATAACGGCGAACTAAGTATGTATTTACTGTTTGTCTCGTCTGTCACAACTGTTAGGTTCAAAAGAAGAAGAAATCCTTGCTCTTCTTATTTTCTTTATTTTGGGGCCTGTGTAGACTGCATTTCTAGCGCATACATTTAAATGTAAATATGAACAAAGTGAACAAAGGATTTATTTTCTGTTTGTTTCTTCTTCTTTTTTTCAAAAACTGACAGGTCCAAAAGAAATCTTTGGCTGTCCCTGCTTTTTTTTTTTTGGCCTGTGAAGAAGACATTTTCAAGCGCATACATTTCAATGTCGATATTAACAAGGCAAACTAAGGCTTTATTTAGTGATTTTTTAAAATCTTCTGTTAAAACTGACCTGTCCAAAAGAAGAAGTCCTTGCTGTTCTTCCTTTATTTTGTGCCCTGTGTGAACTAGGTTTCTAGCGCGTGCGTTTAAAAGTAGATATGAAATTGGGTGCGGGAGTGCATCTGTATACAAATAAGTAAGCTTGCACATGCACACATACCTCTACACAAATAAATACACACGCATGCACGCACGCACGCACACACACACACTCACACAACACAACACACACACACACACACACACACACACACACACACACACACACACACACACACACACACACGCACATACACGCACGCACGCACACACACAAGCAATCTCTGTCTCTGGCTGCTATCTGTCTGTCTCTGCGTCGGCAGGAGTGTAAGTGTGTTTACATATGTCACTAATACTTTTCTGTGGTTTTCAATTTTCTTATCTTTTACGTTTCGAGGGCAGGATGAAAAGAAAATTCTGTATCAATTACTCGTTGCTCTCTCTCTCTCTCTCTCTCTCTCTCCTCTCTCTCCTCTCTCTCGTCTCTCTCTCTCTGCTCTCTCTCTCTCTCTCTCTCTCCTCTCTCTCTCCTCTCTCTCTCTCTCTCCTCTCTCTCTCTACTTTTCTCTTTCCGTAATTTCTCTGTTTTGCTTTTCTAGCTTCTTATCCATCCATCTTTCCCATACAACCTCTCCGACCACCACCACCCACCTCACCACCCTAATAAAACAGCTTAAGGAAATACAAGCTGAGAGAAGTGTTATGTTGGTGTAAGGTTATTGAATTGGTGAGACCCAGAAAATCGATTATCTTTGGCTTAATATCATTGCTTCCTTGCCGTGAGGACGAGTCTCTCTCTCTCTCTCTCTCTCTCTCTCTCTCTCTCATCTCTCTCTCTCCTCTCTCTCTCTCTCTCTCCTCTCTCTCTCCCCCCTCTCTCTCCCTCCCTCTCTCTCTCTCTCTCATGACATATAATTTGAACGAGTATAATTTTAAAAAAAAGAGTGTTGATGGTGACCGAGTACTGTTTTGAGATCTATATATTTGATATTATCTCTGAAACACACACACACACACTCTCTCTGTCTCTGCAATGCATTCAATGTACCATCTGGAAATAAAATTTTGACTTGACTTGACTTGACTTGACTCTCTGTGTCTCTGTCTCTCATCTTTTATTGTTTTGCTTATAGTTATAGTGTACCTGATGAAGGATTCATATTTTATACTTTCAATACTTTATTGGGCTTGTCGGCTGTACTTAAGTTTTAATGAATGCCCTATATCAATATCTTATTGTTATATGTAACAAGTATGTGTACCATTTGACAATGTGTAGATGTTTATTATATGACTTATTAAGTTTGGTTGTTGTTATTTTTCTTGGTTTTGTCGTTATTCTTGCTGTTGTTTGTTTTTCTATTTTTTTTCTTTCTTTTTTTTTTTTGGTTGTTTTTTTCTTTTTCTTTTTTTGTTTGTTTTGGTTGAGGTTTTTTGGGGGGTGAGGGGGGTGGTGTTTTTAGGGTTTTCGTTCATTTGTTTGTTTGGGGGGGTTGGGTTTTTTGTGTGGGGGTGGGGGTTAAAAAGGGTTATTTCCCTTTGTTTCTACTGTGTGAGAATATAAGTATTGGGTTATTATTAAGATGTATCCCTACGGGCGGGGACTGGATGTAACAAAGCACATGAGTGCTTATTCATTATCCTCGAAATAAAAGAATTTTTCATTGTCATTGTCATTGTCTCTCTCTCTCTCTCAGAGATCCGAGATACCGTATTCTAGAACTTACTAGCTTTCCTCTGCTGCTGCCGTTCCCCAGCTTAACAGCCTGGTAGTCATCCAGAACAAGCATGAATGATTATGTAGAATCACACCTGCATCTGTCTGTGCATTGCACTCGTCTGCAAGAACCCAATGATTTATCACACATGGACATCATTCACCCTGAGATTGTTGTAAGTGCACACTGGATGAAACGTTTGCGTGTACGACAGGACTCCCGTCTTTTATTCGTTTATGTATGTATGTATGTATGTATGTATGTGTGTGTATGTATGTGTGTATGTATGTATGTCTTTCTGTCTGTCTTTCTGTCGTCTGTATGTATGTATGTATGTAGTTATTTATTACCGATTGATGTATTGATTGATTGATTGATTGATTGATTAATTTATACCCCTTTAAGTCACGCCAAATTTCTCTGCGTGGAATTTGGGTTGCTCTCCCCAAGGAGAGCGCATCGCCACAAGTGCAGCGCCACCCACTAATTCTTTTTCTTGTTTGCAAGTGTATTTGTGTCCCTATAAGCGTGGCTTTTTTTCTTCTAGATTTTGCCAGGAACAACTCTCTTGTTGTCGTGGGTTCTTTTACGTGCGCTAAATAACTATGTGAAAAACTCGGGACCTCAGTTTATCGTCTAATCCCCAAAAAACTAGCACCTAGACGACATCCACTCATGGTCTAATAGATGGCGGGAAAAGTTTCGGTCCAAAACGGTAATCGAACCACAACACACTTGAAACCCGGACTTTTCGCTTTTTAGGCAGATGCGTTACCTCTAGACCACCGATCCACTTTTCAAGTACTTCCGACACACAACACACACACACACACACACACATACACACACATACACACACATACACACACACACACACACACACACACACACACACACACACACACACAAGCAGCCATACTCTGACTTGAGAAGATTTTTTAAAAAATATATCCCCTGAAGGAGAGTGTAAGTTGTTGTGCTAAAAGCTTGTCTGGTTACAAAAAGGATAAAAATAGGCGTACCATTTTCAAAGCATAAAAGCGTGGAGGTCTGGGAACTTGGTGCATGCAGATCAATAACTGACAAAGCTTTAGACCTTGGTCAACTTTCTTCTGGATTTAATTGGACCTAAAATCCTATCCTCCCCCTATCTCACCCCCCCCCCCCTCCACCGCCGCCCCCTGCATTCACAGAATTCTAAAAAAAATCACCAGACCCATTTCTTCGTCAAGAGAACAAATAACAAATCAAAACCAAACCAAATCAAACAAAACAAAACAAATCAAATCAAAACGAAAACCAAACCAAACCAAACAGAGACCAAAAACAAACGCAAACACAAACAGATCACTAAAGCCATTTATAGCCAAGTTCAAATCTATAGATTTCCCCCCCCCCCCCCCCCCCCCCCCCCCCCCTGAATTGAATTAAGTTTCTCCGTTAAATTATTGACGCGGCAAGTGATCGTGCTTTCAAAATGCATGCACGGAAAAGCTCAGTGATCAGAGCACTCGCTTTCCTCCAACCAAAGTTAAGCAGCGACGAGCGTGGTTACCACTTGGACGGGTGACCGTTTGCGCGCCTTGGCTTCGGTGCAGTTCACCCAGCTGTATATAGGTACCTGCCCTCTTTAGGGTCAGGGAAGGTAAAGCAGCAGAGAGGGAGAGGAGATGGGCGCCGCCTCAATATGCTGGCTCCTAGAAAGGCTGAGGTCTCTGACGCCTCGCTCCCTTACGTCCGGTCTTACAGGTTACGGGAACATCTTTACCTTTTCACCTTACACAAGCGCATGAATGTACGGTCCACAGGACCTCTAAAGAAGAGGAGAGCGGAGGAGAGAAAATGAAGGCTAGGAAAGAGGCAGAGAATGAATGTAAAGGGATGTCAGCTAGCTAGTTAGGCAATGGTATCAGAGGTCCACTGATATATATCACTTTCTCTAGTTTTTTTCTCTCTCTCTACCGTTTTTGTCTTCTCTGTGCGAGTGAAGGGAATGTTGGAAATGTCTTTCTATATCATCTTTCTTCCTGTTTCTACACGTTTCCTTCTTTCTTTAGTTGCGTCCTTTTCTGTACTTTGTTAGTTTCTTTCCTTCTTCTTTTTTTTTTTTTTTTGGGGGGGGGGACTGTCTTTCGTTCTTTTCTTTTCTTTGCTTTGTTTGTTTGTTTGTTTGTTTCTTTTTTTCTTTCTTTTTTAAAACTGCCTTTCTTTTTTCTTCTTCTTTACTTTGTTTATTTCTTTGTTTCTTTGTTTCTTTTCTTTACTTTTGTTGCTTTTTTTTCCCCGTTTTATTTCAGTTATTTTTTTCCTTTTCGTTTGTACATTTCGTTTTACTTTCGTTTTTGTCTCTCTTTCTATTTTTATTTATTCATTTCTCTCTTGCTTTCTATCAGTCTTGATGACCTCTCTCTCTTCTTCCCTTACCCTTCCTGTTTCATTGCACTCACACTCCTTCCCTTCCCACCACCCCTAACCGTACACTTGCCCCTAAC
>CM054140.1:18588014-18595514 GCA_028751875.1 Rapana venosa | reverse complement strand
ATGGGAACACCCTTACCTTTTACGCTTAAAAATCATGTGAACCAAATCGCCAGAGAGTACAATCATTATTATAATTATAATTATAATTATTATTATTATTATTATTGTTGTTGTTGTTATTATCATTATTATTATTATTCTGCCTCATCTTCTGTGATGTCCCCGTCCTGCTGTTCCCACGCCGCTCACTTCAATAACACCCCCCCCCTACCCCACCCCCACCCCTGCCCAAGCCATACCCAGATTCGTTATGTCTCATCCTCAGGGTCGGAAGTCCACAGGGAACCCATCAATATCAGGCCGGACGTCTCAGGGCTACCAGCCAGAGGAGCCCCTGCACAGCTGATGGGTCACGTTGGTGAGAGAGGATCATTATTGGGCCATATGAAGCTCTGTTGATGTCAGTGGAGAAACGATGACTACCTTGATGTGACCAGGTTACACAAGTAAATGGTCTTTCTAACAATTTTGTTGCACTGACACTGCCACAGGAGGAAAACATAAGCCTTGGTAGGACAGAAAATGGCGAAAAGAGAATGGTGAAAAGAGATTGGGAAAGAAAAAAATGGCACAAAACCAGCAGAAGTCTACACACTTTATTATTATTATTATTATTATTATTATTATTATTATTATTAATATTATTATTATTCATATTTGAGTGTGGTGCCCTCAAAACACTAAACAAAATTATGGAAGAAAAAAGGAGAGGGGGGGGGGGGGGGGGGGGGGAGAGAGAGAGGAGGAGGAAGAGGAGGAAAACACAGAGGAAGAAAAGGTAGTGAAGAAGAAAAAGAAAAGCAAGGGGGAGAAGAAAAAGATGGAATATGCAAGTAATTTATTCCATTACAGCTTAAGATTGCATGTAATTTTTGCTAGTTCGTGATGAATGTCCAAAGGATATTATATTATTGATTGATATTAACGGTGGTTTATCACGTGTGGTGTGTGTGTGTGTGTGTGTGTGTGTGTGTGTGTGTGTGTGTGTGTGTGTGTGTGTGTGTGTGTGTGTGTGAGAGAGAGAGAGAGAGAGACTGTGTATGTGTGTATGTGTGAGAGAGAGTGTGTGTGCGTGCGTGTGTGCGTGCGTGTGTAAATGTGTGTTTGTGTGTGCATGCGTGTATGTGTATGTGTGTTTGTGTTTGTGTGTATGAGTGCGTGTGTTTGTGCGCGTGCGCATGCGCTCGCGCGCCTTCGTGCACGTAACAGAGAGAGAGAGAGAGAGACAGACAGACAGACAGACAGACAGACAGATAGACAGAGTGACAAATAGACAGAGGTAGACAGACAGACAAACAGAGGCAGCAGAGAGAGAAACAGACAGAGAAGGTCGCAGAAATAAAACATAGAGATAGAGCAACTCAGAGAGAAACAACAAGACAGAGAGACAGACAGACAGACAGACAAGGAAGGCAGACTGCAAGAAAGGAAGGGAATGAATGAAAGCATTCACATTCAAATGAGGACGTAAAGAAAGGAGGTTAGGAAAAGGGGGAAAGTTCTCTCCATTTCGTGTGGTGTGCCTTATTGACCCCAAAAATATATAATAGTATTGGGCAAAGAAAAGTTCTTTTGGCATATTTTTCTCTTTTTGCTTCGTTGCCAACATATTAATGTGTGTGCGCGTATGTGTGTATGTGTGCGCGTGGTGTGTGTGGTGTGCGTGGTGTGTGTGTGGTGTGTGTGCGTGTGTGTGTGTGTGTGTGTGCGTGTGGTGTGTGTGTGTGTGTGTGTGTGTGTGTGTGTGTGTGTGTGTGTGTGTGTGTGTGGGTGTGTGTGTGTATGTGCGTCTGCGTCTGCGTGTGTGTGTTTATTTTATTTACCTAATCTTTTATTTCGAGGATAATGGAATTAGCGCTCATGTGCTTTAAAAAAAAAAATCAGTCCCTGTGTGTATGCAGTTTTGTCAATTTTGTCATCCGTTCCCACCGGTACAAAATGGCCTACTCTTCCGAAAAGCGGAACGGGTTTTAACGTGTGCGCAAGATGTTCTGCGTGCGTTCGTACACGGGACCTCGGTTTATAGTCTCATCCGAAGGACTTTTGGGGAAAGTGGAGTCGGAACTGATGTTAACTCTGTGTGTGTGTGTGTGTGTGTGTGGTGCGTGTGTGTGTGTGTGTGTGTGTGTGTATGTGTGTATGCGTGTGGGTGTATGCGTATATATGTGTGTATGTATGTATGTGTGCATGTATATGTGTCTATGTGTAAGTGAGTACGAATATGTGTGCATGTGTATGAATGCGTGTGCATGTGTGTGTATGTATATAATTATGTGTGTGCGTGTGTGCGCATGTGTGTGTATGCGTTCGTACGCACCTCCTGTATGTGTAAGTCTGCCTGTCTGCTAGCTAGCCTGTCTCAGTCTACGTATGATGCTTTTAAATCCAGCCTGAAGACACATTTATTTCAAACCTAAGATTCTCCCCTCTTGTTTCATCTCATTTCTGTCCTTGCCCTCAACAACCAACTCCCCCCCCCCCCCCATCACCCTGCCGGAGTGTACAACCTTTGTGTATGTGTGTGTGTGGGGGGGGGGGGGGGGGGGTTCGTGCGGGTGTGTGTGTTTACATTTGAATATGTAAAAACTATTAATTGTGCGCGTGTGTGTGTTTACATTTGAATTTGTAAAAAACTATTAATTGTAGCTGGCTGCATGCGAAAGACTAGGATGAATGAAAGCGCTTTAATTTGTTTTTGCAAGATATAGTGTAGTATAAATTCCATGTATTATTATTATTATTATTATTATTATGTCTTAAGTGTGTGTTCGTGCCTGTTACTGTATGTCTTTCTACAGCAGTAACTCATTTCTTATCCCAAACTTGGACTTTCAGTAAACACACAAAAAAACCAAATAGCATCTTTCGGACCAAAAACAACAACAACAACATTAACACAACAGGAATGCAACAATAACTTTCAATACAGGAAGTGGACCAGGGCCGACCCTGAACCCCAAAAGGAAGGAAGGATGGATGGATAGGAGGGATGGGGGGGGGGGGGGGGGGGGGGGGGGGGGGGGGGGGAGAGAAGGGGCAGACCAGATTTGGACATTGGAACATCTTCAGCAGATTTCGTTTTCATCGCCCTCACATCAGTCTGTGCGGCAGTGTGCTCACACGCAGCGCCTATCTTGTCCACCTCTCGTGGACAGTGAACATGCGGCAGTATCACAGGATTTATCTTCCTTCTTTTGGATGGATGGAGGGAGGGAGGGAGGGAGGGAGAATGTGAGGTAGAGACAGAGGGGAGAGGGGGAGAGGGAGGGGAGCGAGAGAGAGAGGTGGGGAGATGGGGAGAGAGAGAGAGGGGTGGAGAAGAGAGAGAGAGAGGGTGGGGGGGGGAGAGAGTTAGAGAAAGGAGCTGAATTGAAATGAATGAATTGAATGGATTTATTTGACAACACAGAGAGAGAGAGACAGACAGACAGAGACACAGAGAGAGATAGACAAACAGAGACAAAGACAGACAGAGACAGACAAGCAGACAGACAGACAGACAGACAGACAAAAAGACAGACAGATAAACAGACAGACTCAAACAGAAGTACTGAAAATCATAGACAGACTTAGAAACAGACGGAAACAGACAGAGACAGCTGACTTGGAAACAACACCAGTAGTCTAAGCTTGTCTTAAGAGGCGGTGACTGTGTCTAGTCTAGTCTAGCGTAGTCTAGTCAGCAAGGCAAGGCGCCTGTCTGTCTGTCTGTCTGTCTGTCTGTCTGTCTGTCTTCTCCTCACCGTCACACCAGTCACAGTCATCCTTAGTTGCAGCAGCAGCAGCAGCAGCTCATACCCACTTGCTTTGCCCCAAGTGAAGAAGTGAAGTAAAGACGTTGGTTGTGCTACTGTATTGATTCCGTCATTCCTCTCTTTCCCTACTCTGTCTCTCTCTTTGTGCCTTACTTACACGAGAGAGAGAGAGAGGGGGGGGGGTGGAGGAAGAAGAGAAAAGGAGAGACAGAGAGAGAGAGAGAGAGGGGGGGAGAGTAGGGAGGTGGAGAGGGAGGGAGAGGGGAGAGAAGGGGAGAGAGAACGGGAGAGAGAGTGGGGTGAATCGAGGGAGAGAGAGAGAGAGGAGAGAGAGAGAGGAGGAGAGAGAGGAGAAGAGAGAGGTGAGAGAGAGAGAGAGAGAGAGAAGAATGGAGATGTTGGAGGAGAACTGAGAAAGAGAGAGAGAGGAGGGGAGGGGGTGAGAAGGGGGAGAGAGAGAGTAGGTGCATAGAAGGAGAGAGAGAGAGAGAGAGAGAGAGAGGAGAGAGAGAGAGAGAGTGAGAGAGAGAGAGAGCAAGACATAAAGAGATACAGAAAAGTTAGAGATGACAGCAGAGGGAAAGAGAAAAGAGAGAGAGAGAGAGAGAGAGAGAGAGAGAGAGAGTAGACGAGAGAGAGAGAGTGAGTGAAGAGAGAAAGAGAGGCAGAAAGGATATCGAAAACAGTATCTAGAGACATGAGCGTGATGAATAGAGAGACAGAGCAGACAGCAGCGAGATACAGCAAGCTAGCAGAGCAGACAGAGAGTGCATCTACAGAGGAGTAGTTGTAGAGGAGAGAAGGAGAGATAGAGACAGAGACAGAGTCAGAGATACACAGAGAGATAATTATAGTCACAAAAACAGACAGAAACAGACAGAGACAGCTGACTTGGAAACAACACCAGTAGTCTAGGCTTGTCTTAAGAGGCGGTGACTGAATCTAGTCTAGTCTAGCCTAGTCCTGTCTAGTCTAGCCTAGTCCTGTCTAGTCTAGCCTAGTCCTGTCTAGTCTAGTCTAGTCTAGTCTAGTCTAGTCATGTCTAGTCTAGTCTAGTCCTGTCTAGTCTAGCCTAGTCCTATCTAGTCTAGTCTAGTCCTGTCTAGTCCTGTCTAGTCTAGTCCTGTCTAGTCCTGTCTAGTCCTGTCTAGTCTAGTCTAGTCTAGCCTAGTCCTGTCTAGTCTAGCCTAGTCCTGTCTAGTCTAGTCTACTCTAGCCTAGTCCTATCTAGTCTAGCCTAGTCCTGTCTAGTCATCAAGGCAAGGCGTGTGTCTGTCTGTCTATTCCTCAGGATCACACAGTCATAGTCATCCTAACTGGGGCAGCCAGTGAAAGAGAGAGAGAACGAGAGAGAGAGAGAGAGAGAGAGAGAGAGAGAGAGAGAGAGAGGAGAGAGAGAGAGAGAAAGAGAGAAAGAGAGAGAGAAAAGAGAGAGGGAGAGAGAGAGGGAAAGAAACAGACAGACAGAGAGAGACACAGACATACACAGACACAGACAGACAAACAGACAGACAGAAAGAAAGGCAGAAAGACATACAGAGACAGCCACACAGATAGAGAGACACACAGGCAAACAGACAGAGAGACTCAGACAGACAGAAACAGAGACAGACAGCTGACTTGGAAACAGCAACAGTAGTCTAGGCTTGTCTTAAGAGGCGGTGACTGTGTCTAGTCTAGTCTAGTGTAGTGTAGTCTAGTCAGCAAGGCAAGGCGCCTGTCTGTCTGTCTGTCTGTCTGTCTGTCTTTTCCTCACATCACAACAGTCACAGTCATCCTTAGCAGCAGTAGCAGCAGCAGTAGCAGCAGCTCATACCCCCTTGCTTTGCCCCCAAGTGAAGAAGTGAAGTGAAGACGTTGGTTGTGCTACTGTATTGATTCAGTCATCTCTTCTCCCTTTCTATCTTTCTCCTTTTCTGTCTCTGTCTCTGTCTCCCTCTCTCTGTGTGCCTTATTTAGACAAGAGAGAGTAAAGGGAGAGGGTGGAGGAAGAAGAAAGAAAAAGAGAGAGAGGGAGAAAGAAGGAGAAGAGGAGAGAGAAGGGGCGAGGAAGAGAGAGAGAAAGAGAGAGAGAGAGAGAGAGAGAGAGAGAGAGAGAGAGAGACAATGACAATGACAATGACAATGACAATGACAAATTCTTTTATTTCGAGGATAATGAATAAGCAACATGTGCTTTTTTACATCCAGTCCCCGCCGTTAGGGATACATCTTAATAATAATAACCAATACTTATACAGTCTCCTAGAGGGAGAGAGAGAGAGAGAGAGAGAGAGAGAGAGAGAGAGGAGAGAGAGAGAGAGAGAGAGAGAGAGAGAGAGAGGAGAGAGGAGAGAGAGAGAGAGAAAGAAAAGGGAGGGAGAGAGAATGAATGAATGAATGAATATCTTTATTTTTCAAGGGTTACAGAGTAAGTATTCATATACTTTGGTTCATCTGGCCCACACACACACACGAGAGAGAGAGAGAGAGAGAGAGAGATGGAGAGAGAGAGAGAGAGAGAGAGAGAGAGAGAGACAGACAAACAGACAGAGACAGACAGACAAACAGAGTCAGGCAGACATACAGAGACAGCCAGACAGATAGAAAGACACACAGACAGACAGACAGAGAGACTCAAACAGACAAAAACAGAGACAGACAGCTCAGTTGGAAACAACACCAGTAGTCTAGGCTTGTCTTAAGAGGCGTTGACTGTGTCTAGCTAGTCTAGTCTAGTCTAGCCCATGTCCTATCACCCTGCGAAAGTATACGACCTGTGTGAGTGTGTGTGTGTGTGCTTTTTGAAAAAACATTTGTCTACTGAAATTTTATTTCATAGATTTTGTCTGCAGCGCACCATGTTTGTAAATATCTTTTTGTTTAAACTATTGATTATTTATCATTGGTTGTATGACTGTGTAAGATTAGGTTGAATGCATGCGCTTTGATTTGTCTTTGCAAGATATAGCGCTATATAAGTTCCTTTTTTATTATTATCATTATTATTAGTCTAGTCATCAAGGGAAGGCGTATGTCTTTCTTTTCCTCACCGTCACACAGTCACAGTCATCCTTAGCAGCAGCAGCATCTCTTACCCTCTTGCTTTGCCCCAAGTGAAGACGTGAAGTAAAGACGTTGGTTGGGCTACTGTATTGATTCAGTCATTCTTCCATATCTCTCTCTCTCTCTCTCTCTCTCTCTCTCTCTCTCTCTCTCTCTCTATCTATCTATCTATCTATCTATCTCTCTTTCTGTACCTTACTTACACAAGAGAGAGAGAGAAAGGAGATGGTGGAGGAAGAAGAGAGAACGACTGAGAGGGAGGGGAGGGGGGGAGAAAGGAGGGAGGTGGAGAGGGGAGAGAAGGGAGGGAGAGAGAAGGGAGGGACGGAGGGAGAGAGAAGGGGAGGGAGGCAGGGAGGGGGGAGGGAGAGGAGAGACAGAGAGAGAGAGAGTGAGAGAGAGAGAGAGAGACAAACAAACAGACAGACACAGACAGAGATTAATTGTGTGAAGAGTCATTTAAAAAAGTGGGGTGAGTGGGTGGACGATTGAGTTACAAACAGACAGACAGACAGACGAACATACACATGCTTGGAGACAGAAAGTTTAAAAAATACCAAACAAAAAGAAAGACACAAATAACTAAGAAAGAGAGAAACGGAAAACCATCAGTTAAATTATTAACACCACAAAATAAAACTGCCGATAACTATCCGTCACTGTCAAGAGATGTAACCATACACATTAAAACACACACACA
>CM054140.1:18568014-18580514 GCA_028751875.1 Rapana venosa | reverse complement strand
TGACAGATTTTGGACCACTTCCTGAAAGAGAAAAAAAACCCACATGGCGGAGGAGTACGAGTAAGTTCAGCTTACAAGTAAAAAAAACAAAAGAAAAAAGTAAGTATACAAGGAAACGGGGGTTAGCTTACAAGTAAAAACAAAAGTAAAAGTAAGTGTACTAGGAAACAAAACCGAAACTAGGACCAACTCACCAAACCCACGAGTGACGTCTCTGAGCATTGAAGTTCGCAGTGGGCACAGAGAGGGACATCATGGTTGCAGCGCTGACGACACAGCACCTCCTCGCTGGAATCAGCACAGTTTCATAGCACCTCCTGAATCGGTTGTTTAGGATTCACTGCACCTCCCGGGCTAAATCACCATGACTTCGCAGCACCTCCTGGGGCCAATTCAGTACTCACAGCAGCATCTCCTTTGGTGGGATTGACACGGTTTTGTAGCACGTCGTACTGAACCAAAGCAGCACCACGATTTTGTGCGCTTCCTTGGCTAAGTCAGCACAATTTCACAAGCACGCCCTGGGCCACTTTAGTATGCATGGCATCTCCTCGGTAGGATCAGCATTATTTCATAGCACCTCTTGGGCCGAATCAGTAGATCTCATGGTATTTTCTTGACCAAATCAGTACGATTCCATGGCACTTCCTAGGTCAGTTAAGCACTCACGGCGCCTCCTTGGTGGGATCAGTACGATTTCGGGGCACCTCTTATGCCAAATTAGCACTCACCCACAGCACTTCCTGGGCCAACTAAGAGCTCACTGCACCTCTTGGGCCAACGAACATTATTCCGTAGCACCTCTTGGGCCAAACAAGTTTTTATGGTACCTCCTTTAGTACGATTTCATAGCCCTTCCTGGGCCAAACCAGCCCTCACGGAACCAACCTCCTTAGTGAAATCAGTGTGATGTTATAGCATCTTCCGGGCCAAATCAACACAACTGCAGAGGATTTACTGGGCTCTATCAGCACCTCCTGGACCAAATCAGCACGACATTATATCACCTCCTGGACCAAAATAATAAACCTTTCTTGGGCAAAATCAGCACATTTTCATAGCACCTCCTGCCTTAGTTCACTACGATTTCACAACTCCTCCTAGGACGTATCCATATCACCTTCCTAGATTATGTAGGCCAAATAAGCACAATTTCATAGCATCTTTCTCATGTTCAACTTAGCCCATTTCATAACACCGCCTGGGCTAAATCAAGACCATTTCAGAGTACTTCTGGACCAAATCAGTACGATTTGTTTACCCTTCTGGGATCAGATCAGGATGATTTTTATCGTCTTCTTGCCAAATGGGAAGCTTCATAACCCCTCTGGGAAAAGACAGGATTTCATAACCCTTTCTGGCCAAATCAATACGATTTCATTGCTGGCATCTTCGCGGCCAAAATCAGCATCCATGCACGATAGTCCTGTGGCTCATTGAATATGAATTCACAGTTCCCACAAGGGCCAAATCAGTACTATTTCATCGTTAACTGTGGACAGAACGTATTTTAAAGCACGTAGTTGTGGAATTAATACACTATGACATAACGTGCATGGTCGAGATCGCGATTTTTGAGTATGCTCTGGGTCAGTTCAACACTTGGTTTTCTTGACCCCTCTGGCAGAATTGATACAATTCCACTACACAAACTCTGCAGTTGATTCATGGACGTTTCACAGGATCCCTGTGAGTTGAACCAGTATCATTCCATCAATATCCGCATAGGTCCGATCAGCATAAATCCTTGAGCAGAATCACAGTATGTCTTAATCAAGTTAATGGACCTTCACTTACCCTCTGGCCTATTCTGTCATTTTCCATGGACAGCTCTATAACATAATCTTAATCATGGTAACACGAGCTGGCTAAATACATGAAATCACACTGTATCCCACAGTAGAATACCAAGTTTATACGATATCCTAGTATTATGTGGCCCGCTCGAAAAGATTTCACGGTCTTCTGTGCTTGAATCAATATGATTTCACACTACTTTGGCGGAGTCAACACGACTTTACAATATCATCAGATTCGAAGCGAATCAATGTGCAGTATACCCTGACCAAATCAGTCTGGTTTCATTGCACCCTTAGGAGGTCAAACCAACACAATTTTATGAACACCTCTGTGGTAGGCAGAGCAGACACGATTTCATAGCACCTCCAAGGTCACACGATATCACAGTGCTCCAACAACGGACTGAACGAATAGAAATTTACAGAAAAACATGGATTGAAGGAAAACGAGTTGACACCATTTATGTGGTGGAAATTCGCACTTTTCATGGTACCTCCTGCAAGGTATAGGTATGGACCCCCTAGATTGCAACAACACTGTCCACATACCTCCTAGTGAGAATAATTTTGGTTTTACACTATTCTTTCGAGTTGTATCAACACGATTTCACGGTGTTTCCTGATCATATTAATGCGCCGTCATCATCATTTTCTTCTCACTGTGCACACCTCATTGTAGACTTCTTCCTTGACAGCAAGCTACATTCTGAAAGCAATAACTTGTTGATGTGAACCAGTAGCGGTTCTTCTTTTTTTACTTTGCTTTTATCTGAATCAATTATTTTTTCCCAAGTTAATGCTGCCCCTTTTTGAGTCAGTAACTATGGATGCAAAGTTTGGTATCTGTAATACAGAATGTATTTCCACCACCTCAGAAAGTTTGTTTTGATAAATCAATACTTTATCTTTAACCTAGACTCCGACTTACCTCCTTTTTGACAGGTTTTATTTACTTATTCGTGAAATTATATTTTGCAACCACACTATAGCTTAAATCCACTGAGAATGCAAACCAAATTGATTATCACCTTAAATCAATACCATCTGAGAAAACGATGACCGTCCCACCAAAAGATCAGCACTGTTAGTTTAACCCGTTCTTCTGGCTGTGAATTATGGTTCAATGAATATTTCAGTATCAAAAATAGTCATATAACTGTGGTTCTCTTTCTCTTTTTAATGTTTTCTTTAGACTGGAAGGGAATCACGCGTTGCTGTAAACTGGAATTTTAGAATCATTTGTCTCTTGATTATTTAAGTCAGTGCTATTTCTGTAACGGTCTCTCTCGTCAGTTTGCTTCAAGAATCGACTGTCACTTCAGATTGTGTTACTGCATGTGACGTTATCAATAATTGATGTTAAGGGCCTACTTGCATTGACCGTTTCTCAAGTTCCTGCTACTCGGACATCCATAGTTTTGTCATTTGGGCATTACCACACCTCAGTCTGTATGTTTTTATTTATACAAGAAGAGAAAAATTGCAATGTAATCTTGTTTTGTTTATTTTCGCTTTGGGGTGTTGTTTTTTGTAAATGCAAGTCGATATCATAATTATCAGGGTAGCTTATACAATCGATTCATTTGATGATAGCACTGTACTTTAATGTCACTGAAGTACAATTATGGTCACTTAAAAGCTCTTTGAAACCTGATAGCTAGATAGTAGCACGAAAAGCATATTATGCTTACTGCTACCGGGTTGTTTTTTTTTACCTCTCTGGACTACTGTATTGGGCCTATAACACAAATACTCAAGCATAGCGCTACCCATAACAACAAACAACAAACAAACAGCAAAAAGAAACCTCAAACAAGCACCCCAAAATAAAACAAACAGCCGTTGAAATAATTGGCCATCCTAACACAAAAACAAGAACACACACATAACAAAAACAACAATAACAACGATAACAACAACAATCTAACCCATGAAGAAACTAAAAAGAAAAGATTATAAGCTGAGATAAAAATCGTTCTATCTGACGGTAGGCCTGTCCAACAATGTTTACCATCACAGGTATTTTATCGATGATTTTCTTTGGCTGAAATCGATTCCATACCTGCCAGAACTGTTCTCAGCTAACCTTTCACAAGCCGTGTCTGGTTTAACATCAGCCACAAAACAGTGAAATCTGAAATCGAAGTAAGTCCGAGAATCACACGTCGCAAAACTACTGATAAACGATATCCTCAGCAATATTCAGGTGTGGATGAAATGCATGAAAAAAAATCAAACCAGTTTCTTGAAAAACAAAACAAAACAAAAAAGTTAGACAAATGTTTTAAAAATTATCGGAATTAAATCAACCTTAAGCCAATTCATATACACAAAGTTTAATTTGATATGTTTCGAATAAGCCAAATTTAAGCGTGAACTGAGAGTGAAAACTACTGTAAATCAGACGCGAGCTATGTATATATATATATATATATATATATATATATATATATATATATATATATATATATATATATATATATATATATATATATACTTCAGAGCAAATAAAACAACAGCGCATATTTTTCAAAAACCCACAATATTCTATCTTCTTCAAAAATGAATCCACCTCAGACAGAAAATAATCACAATGCAGAAAAACGGAATGAACGCCATAAGAATCCCACAAGTAATATGTAAACTACAGTATGAGTACTACAACTTTTGTTTACGTAAACAAGAAGCATTTTTACACTCTTCTCCTAACTCACCGATTAACTGTTCAATGTTAACACATGCGCTTCTTTTCTATATACTAAACGCTTCACTATGGCATTACAAAAACAAAGGACTATTTAACAAACAAAGCAGACCAAAATGGATAAACACGCTGAGATGTAAACGGTTCTAAGTACCTAAACAAAACACAGGTATGCAACATCATAACGTGCAGTGGAAGGTGCATGTCTCAGATGTATATTATGTTTAGATACTTTCAAAGATGCAAACAAAACCCTTTTCATCTTCTATACTTTTTACAACCCCTAAAATCCGTTTCTCTTCATTTCTCTTCACTATCATACTTACCTAGAGTCAATCAAAGAAAAATAAAGAAACTTCCTTGATCACACATTTTTTCCGTACCAGAACACACTCAGAATGACAGTCGTTACTTTCCTTAAAAGAACCATTTCTGCCCGTAACTACCGGCAAATGTAGCCAGCGAAATGGCCGGCTATGGAAAAAAAAACCCACCCCAAAACAAACCAAAAAAAACCCTGACACCAGCCGAACCCGGTAAAATCCTACTTACGACAAGAAAAACGCACATAAAAACTCCTTCGGCTCCTGGTCTGGGATCACACAAAGAAAAAAAAACACGAAAAAAAAAGCCCCAGCCCAAAGTAAACCACAGCTACTGCTGATGACCAATCACAAACAGGACGCTTCAAAAGAAACGCGCTTCCGGTATCCCCCTTTTTCTTTTTCTTTTTTTGCAGTCAAGTAGCGAAGCAAGACTTCAAACACGTGTCACAACTTCACACACTACATCTTCTCCCTCAACTTTCTCACACAAGCTTCGGGCATTATAATAAAATATATAAAGCTAAACAATCTCATTTTTTTGTACCAAGCAGCAACACAGTGATTTTCATCATATATATAAAAAAAAAACCCTCCTCCGGTGTATTTATCGTCAGAAGAAAATAAGCAGGCCCGCTGTTTACAAGAGGAAGTCTGCGGAGCCGGAGTGACGCGAACGAAAAGCGACGTAAGCTCATTTACTCACGATCAGCCTCTTTTGTTTGAATCCAATTATAGACGGGTTTCTGAAAGATCACATGTATTCCTTTCGACTCCTAAACGCACGCCAGGGACTTGCTCACCGTCTCGTCAAAACACAAACACAGTCTGGCATTTTTCTGTCAGATTCCTCTTCGATTTTCCCTCCTCCCCTCTCCTCTCCTCTCTTCTCCTCTCCTTTCCTCCTCTCTCACGAGCATAACCGTCTTTGACAGACGAGGGAGAAGTTAACTACTCATGCGCGTGGAGTATGACGCAGGTTCAGGATTTAGTTTGTTTTGTTTCTCTGTTACTTTTCTGTAAAAAACACAACAAAAACAACTAACAACAATTCTGCGCCACCGTGGTGGACAACGATGCTAAACGCAGCCTGCGCTTTATACACGTTCAGATACCCGTAAAGAACACTTGGAAAGACACACCATTTTGTTATGGTTTCAGAGTTTTAACAACAACGATAATAATCCCCACCCCGGGACAGAAGAAAAGCTTCCCCCACAGTGTGTTGGATAATAATTCCACACACACACACATACACACACACATCCAGTGTGTGACCACCATCCATCCGTCGCTCGGACTGCTCTCTAAATCGGGGTACAGGACAGAATCTCATTCCCCATACATTCTCTCCCCTCTTTCCCTCCATCCAACCTTCCCTACCTTCTTCCCCTCTTTCTTCCACCCCCCCCCCCTTATCCCACCCTTCCCCTCCCTCTCTCTCCCACTCCCATTCCCCTTCCCCCCCCCCCCCCCCCACCCCCATCTCTCACACACACACACACAGACAGCGCAGGCCGCTCGCTTAAAAAGAAGACGAAGCAGCAGCAACAGCAGCAACAGCAGCAGCAACAACTTCAGGCAAGCAACACTTTACAAGAAAGAAGATGCTGCCACACTACCCCACCGCCACACCACCACAGTGGCAGCAACACGAGCAGCAGCAGCAGCAGCAGCAGCAACTTCCACCACCACCATCACCACCACCACCGCCGCCACCACCACCACCACACACTGATGATCGCGAGCGCCAAAGATTCCCACACGACAGGCGAGGGAAGCTGATTGAACAAAAGAACTCGCTAAGTACCTGACGCACTTTGCACCCCCCAACCCCACTCCTCTTCCTCCTCCTCCTCCTTCTCTTCCTTCTCTTCTTCCTCTTTCCTTCCTTTCTTCCTTCCTTCCTTCCTTTACCGTTTTCCCTCTGACGTCATGTTGAAGTGGGGAAGGGTAGGTAGGTGGTGGAAGGGGAGAAGAGGTTAGGAGGAGGAGAGGGTGAGGGTGGTGGTGGTGGTGGTGTGAAAAAGGTGGAGAAGAAGGAGGGAGGGTGAGAATTATGGAGTTGCATGTGGATATATTTTCTGTTTTTTTGTTGTTGTTGTTGTTTTTTCCCCGTTCTTTCTTTCTTGCCTGCTTCTTGTTCGTTTCGTTCTTGTGCTTGCTCTTTCTTGTTCTTTTCTGTTCTTGTTCTTCTTCTTCTTCTTCTTCTTCGTCTTCTTTTCTGTCTTACTTTCGTTTTTTTTGTCTTCTTCCTCTTTTGGTTTTTTTCTTCTTGTCTTTGCTTTAGCAACATTTTTTTCTTTTCTTTCTTTCTTTCTTGTTTTTCTTTCCCTTTCCTTCTTTCTTTCTGGCTTTTTTCTCATTCCCTCTTTCTTTTCCCCCTTCCTTCCTTCCTTCCTTCTTTCTTTCTTTCTTTCTTTTCCTCCTCTTCCTTCTTCTTTTCTTTCTTTGTTTCCTTCCTCCCCCTTAGTTTTACCCTTTTTCTGGCATTCGTTTGCACTACTGTTACGTTCCACAGCTTTTCTTCTTCTTTCCTTCTTTTTTCTGCTTCCTCCTTTCGCTCCCTTACTCGTTACTTCTTTGTTGTTGTTTTCTTTTGTTGTTTTCTCCTCTCCTTTCTTTTCGTTCTTTTCTTCTCTTTTCTTTGCCTGTCTGTTTTTGTTCACAAATATTGTTTCTCTTAGCTTTGCTTACTTTGTACTTTAGTTATGTTTTTTGTTTGCTGTTTGCAACGTCATTACATTTTGCTTTTCCTTTCTCGTTTTTTTCTTAAAATTCATTTTGTCATTGTTTTATCTTTAGTATGTGTTTCATTATTACCTTCTTTTCTTTTTTCTTTTTATTTTGATTTAAACTAGATTTGTATATATGTTAATATTTTACGCTCTAAATGTTGTAATAATTCGTGACAAAATGGGTTTCATTAAACGATTTTAAAAAAAATCTATCACGTGAGTTGTGCGCAATGTATTTTGATATGGGTGAGTATGTGTGTGTGTGTGTGTGTGTGTTGTTGTGTGTGTTGTTTGTGTGTGTTGTGTGGGATCGTGCGTGTGAGTGTGTTGTGTGTGTGTGTACGTGTGTGTCTGTGTCTGTGCCGTTGTCTGCATATGTGTTCGAACGCATTCGTGTTCTTTTGAATTCTTAAAATGCTTGAGAGAGAGAGACAGATGAGACAGAGAGAGAGAGAGACGAGACAGACAGACAGACATATATAGACAGACTGAGACAGACACATTTTACAGACAGGAAGACAGAGACAGAGAAAGAAAGACACAGAGAGAGACACAGAGAGAGCTTGAGAGAGAGAGAAAGAGAGAGAAAGAAAGAGAGAGAGAGAGGGATGGGGGGTGGGGGGGGGGGGAAGACAGAGACAGGAGACACAAAACTACAGAGAAAGAGGAGAGACAGAGACAGACATAGAGACAGAGAGAAAGAGACAAAGACAGCATCCTATGTTTGTTTTTCTAACGATATAATTATATCATAATAGGATAAGTTTTAATTAATTCTCGGTACATAACCCACAAATTCAATGAAAAAAACAATTAGCCGTTGCTCTTTTACAGCAATGCTTTTGTAGAGAAATTCCAGACAAAATCAAATAAGTTTATGATGAAAAGGATTTTAGCTCGCTATGGATGTTAAAGAGAGGTTTAGCTTAAAAGATTTAGCACTTTCTTTTATTTTTGTATGCATTGAACTCGTTTTTCAGATCTCGGGATACTTTACTAGAAGCAAGTCAAAATGTTGATGATGAAAGTGTGATATAATCATAATTAGGTGGGAACACAGAGAGAGACAGAGAGAGAGACAGACAGGCAGAGAGACACAGAGAGATATACAGAGAGATAGAGACAGAGACAGACAGGCAGAGAGACAGAGAGGAAGCGAGAGTCTGGGAGAGACAGAGACAGTGATAGAGAGACAGAGGCATACAGAGACAGAGACAGAGGCAGACAGCGAGAGAGAAAGAGTGAGAGAGACATAGAGAAAGACAGAAAGAATAGAAAGAAAGAATAGATAGAAACAGAGAGACAGAGACACAGAGAGAGACGCGCACACACACACACACACACACACGTACGCACGCACACACACACACACACACACACACACACACACACACACACACAGGGAACCGCAAGGACAGACATACGCACTGACACATCAGAATATGATTCTTGTTTCACAAAGGAAGTGTGAACATACGCAGAATACGCGTGTTTACAGCTAACGACATCTGTTTGGAAATGAATGTTTTATCAGCAGCATAACTCAACGTAATGGTGAAGTTTCTGATAATTTATATGCTAGATATCATGGTGTACCTTGAACTCAGATGAAATTCTAAAACTGCACGGATTCCTTTAAACTTGGATCTTTCTGCAAATGCATAGTAAGTATTCACAAAGAAGAGTATGGTATTGACAGGTTTGTACATATATTGACTTGAAAGCTCTTGATCTCTAATGTCTTCTGTGCTACTGAAAGTCCAACTCGTGACCCATGCCTTCGTGGCAGTGAGGATCAAGATTTCATTGCCTTTCCCTCGCCAGCTATTGGCCATGTCCTTGGGGAAATGGGGCAAACGTTGCTGACGAACCGCTAGTTCAGCTGAGATTAATTCAACCGTTGACGTTTAATATTGCCACAAAAGAAACGGACCTACTCATCTGAGTGCAAAAATAGCAGTAGCTCTATTTAGTTAGTAAATTATGCATTTATTTATTTATTCATTTAAACATTGATTTATTTGTTTATACATTTATTTACTTATATATTTATACACTTATCTATATCTTTATTTAGTTATTTATTTTTATATCGAGGGTAATGGAATAAGCACTTATGTGCTTTTATTTACATACAATCCCCGTATGTATGCTGTTTTGTTATTTTTGTCATCTGTTCCCACCAGCACAATATGGCCTACTCTTTCGAAAAGCGGAACAAGATTTAACGTGTGATGATGTTCTGCGGGCGTTCGCACACGGGTCCTCGGCTTATAGTCTCATCCGAAGGACTTTTGGGGAGAGTGGAGTCGGCACTGACGTTAACTCAGGGGAAAAATCCCCTTAAACGGGATTCGAACCCGGGTCGTGAGATTGCCAGCGCAATGTTCTATTCACTAGGCTATCCCGCCCCTCCTATTGAAACCCTTTGACATATAGACTAGCTTCCTTACATCCAAACAACAAATCTACCGTTTGCAAACTCATGCACAATTCAAGGGAAAGAATTTCTTTAGGTTCAAACCAATTCACCACTTGTCAGTCCAGATAATTATCTAAACACACTTCAAGAAATAAAAACAACAACAAACTTTCGTAAAAGCAACAAACGACAGTTACGGACAGTCATTTTTGTCAAAATTGGCATAATTTGAGAAGAGACTGATGAATCGCAATTCAGACCAAATCACAGACAGTTGACAAGCCTGTATTGTGCAATGTACCGTCTCGTCCTTCATTATAAATCTAAAAGCAGCCATAACAGCCATTCAGTAAAAAGAAGCTAATGACGTGGGGATGTGGCATTATTTGCCTTTTTCTTTTGCGTTTTCAAACGTCAACAGAAAATATGCGTCATTACTCATTCTTCTTCCTACACAACAAAGAGAAGGAACTGCTTCCTCGACCGAAGCTATCGTTCAAAGTTCATGTTCAAACATGTAACAGTATTTCACCATGGACTTTTTCTATCTAAAACAGTATCGTTCAAAGTTCAAGCTCGAACATGTAACAGTATTTCACCATGGACTTTTTCTCTCTAAAACAGTATCGTTCAAAGTCCATGTTCGAACATGTAACAATATTTCACCATGGACTTTTTCTATCTGAAACAGTATCGTTTAAAGTCCATGTTCGAACATGTAACAGCATTTCACCTTAACACAGACGTTTTCTCTCTTAAACAGTGTTTGTTGCCATCCAACTCAGAAATTATATATAAATGAATATCGCATAATTATGTATATATATGCACGCAAGCGTCGCGTTTATCCCCGAAAGGTGCACACATCCGCTTACACATCATGACAACATCAGCAACATTATCAACATCAGCGCCATTAAATTACTGGCATTAGAATTATCATGAAATAGATAATACGGTTGTGTTTTTTGGCGTAGGACGTGAAAGTTAAAGGAGAGGCAGAGAATTGGAGAGAGAGAGAGAGAGAGAGAGAGAGAGAGAGAGAGAGAGAGAGGAGAAGAGAGAGAGAGAGAGAGAGAGAGAGAGGAGGGACGGACGGACAGAAAGACAGAGGCAGAGACACAGACAGACAGACAGATTGACAGAGACGGAGAAGAGTGAATGAGAGAGAGAGAGAAGAGAGAGAGAGAGAGAGAGAGAAGAGAGAGAGAGAGAGAGAGAGAGAGAGAGAGAGAGAGAGAGCAAGAGAGAGAGGCGAGAGCGAGAGAGAGAAGAGAGAGAGAGAAGAAAGAAAGACAGACAGACCAGCAGACAGACAGTAACAGAGAGAATGAAGGAGAAAGAGATAGACATAGATAGACTGACGGACGAAGAAAGACAGAAAGGCAAAAAACCACCACACACACCCAGAAACAGACAGAGAAAACTAAACCAAATACATACACTAGACCAAGAACATGACAAAGGATCACCACAACACACACACAGACACACTCACACACACACAGACACACACAAGACACACAGACACCAGACACAGACAGACACACACACACATACACAACCCCCCCCCCCCCCCCCCCCACACACACAACGCACCACGCACGCACGCGCGCACACACACACACGCGCGCGCCCACACACACACACACACACACACAGAGAGAGAGAGAGAGAGAGAGAGAGAGAGAGAGAGAGAGAGAGAGAGAGAGAGAGGAGAGAGAGAGAGAGAGACAAGCAGACAGATATACAAGGAAAAGGAATGAGGGTAAAAAGCAGCGGAGAAAGTGAGAAGGGATCGGTCGGTTTACATTACCGCAATGACACGAACAGTTTTTTTTCCCCAATACCAGAAAGCTGGGGATGCTTTGAACTTACCTGCAACACAGAGAACACAGCAGAGCAAACCATTATTGCATTGGCATGGATTGGAAGAAAAATACAAAACAAAAACAAAAACAAACAAAAACACCAATACGTGGTACTGACGTAAGGCTGAAAGAAGGAAGAGTACATATGTAACTGAATATGTATAAACACCTGAACACAAGTACATACCCTTCCCTAGCACACGCACACACACACATACACACATACACACACACACGCGCGATCGCACGCACGCACGCACACACACACACATACACACGCGCGCACACAATCCTTATGTACATACACACAGAAACAGACACACACACATGAAACAGACAGACAGACGGACAGACACACGGGGACTGGTTGAAACAAAGCACATGAGTGCTCAATCCATTATCCTCGAAACAAAAGAAAGAATATACAAAGAATCTCTCTCTCTCTCCTCTCTCTCTCTCTCTCTCTCTCTCTCTCCTCTCTCTCCTCTCTCTCTCTCTCTCTCTCTCTCTCTCAGATATTGGATTAAGATTCTGCATATGGACGAGTGCAGGTTACCTTTTAAGTCTTACAAGATGCTTTATGATCTAGATGTCAAGGGGAAAAGCACTTGGGCTTCACAAATACGTACCTGTTTATGTGAAC
>CM054140.1:18545514-18555514 GCA_028751875.1 Rapana venosa | reverse complement strand
GAGGGGAGAGAGAGAGAGAGAGAGAGAGAGAGAGAGAGAGCAAACAATCCTTTAAGACTGAAGGTACATCAGAGCACGATCGAATTTCCAAGCAGACAATAATGCCCCCCATGGGTATTTTATGCGTCGGAGTCTGAAGTGTCGTTCCAACTTTGCACGCTGTAACTGTCTGAACTGCCTAAATGGAGTTTTCGTGCTTGTGTCAGAAGCCATTCCTTGTTTGCGCCTTGGTTCATTCCTCACTCTAGTACATACAAGATAAAAGTAGGATTGTATTCATTCAACAAGAGTGTTGGCTTTTTTTTTTTGTCTCTTCTAAGTTATCAAAAGGTTTTGAAGTTAGAAAACATGCTGATATGTCGCTTTTTTCTCCTGAAGAATGGTTTTTAGGTGGGGTTTTCTAAAGCAAAGGTGTGTGGTGTGTGTGAGTGTGTGTGTGTGTGTGTGTTTGTGTGTGTGTGTGTGTGTGTGTGTTTGTTGTGTGTATGTGTGTTTGCGCTCGAGCGCATGTTTAGTGTGTGTGTGTGTGTGTGTGTGTGTGTGTGTGTGTGTGTGTGTGTGTGTGTGATTGAGTGTGCGTGGTGTAGTGTGGTGTGGTATGGTGTGGTGGTAATGGTGGTGGAGGTGGTGGTGGTGGTGGTAATGGTGGTGGAGGTGGTGGTGGTGGTGGTGTGTCTGTGTGTGTGCGCGCGCGCGCGTGCACGCGTGTGTGTTTGTGTGTATCCCCTTGATATTTTCCACATGTTCGAACATGTGTGTGTACATGCGCACACACCGAAACACGCACATATAATATTATACTTTCCGCAAACTAATTAATTTTATTAAACTTCTTACCGCGATCTTGTTTTTTTCATCTTTTTTTAAAGAACTGGACAAACACACCCCACTCTTCATCTCCTATCTATTTTCTTCGTCATTTTATGACCGTGTATTCCCTCCCATCCCAACGTCACTCTGTCCGCTCTGACGAAAGACACCAGTGACGTCACTGTGACGCAAAAAGAGGGTGCCACATTCATCGGATTCTGTTTAAGAGTCAGACGACATTTCGTTGGCTGAGTTCGTTTGCTGTTCTCTTTTGGAAGCTATAAATAATAATACAGCGTGATTCCTTTACGATGTTTGCCTACCTTGCCGTCTTGTCTCTCAGTGTTCGCCCGTGTGGCTATCTGCCTGTGTCTGCCTTTCTGTTTGCTTGTCTGTTTACCTGCATGTCTGTTTGCCTGTCTGTTTACCTGTCTGTTTGCCTGTCTGTCTGTCTGTTTGCCTGTCTGTCTTATCTGTTATGCCTGTCTGTCTGTTTGCCTGTCTGTTTACCTGTCTGTTTGCCTGTCTCTCTATCTGTTTGCCTGTCTGTCTGTCTGTCTGCCTGCCTGTCTGTCTGTTTACCTGTCTGTTTGCCTGTCTGTCTTTGTCTGTCTTATTAGAAGAGGGGTATTGTTGAGTGCGTGGGTGGTCAGGTTGGTATGGATAATATGTTACTTAGCATGGAGTTTCCTATGATTACAGAATGCTTTTCATTTACTCTGTGTCCGCCTCTACCGCTCTGTTTGTTTGTCACTTGTTGTGTCTATGTCTCTGTCTGTCTGTCTGTGTCTCTCTGTGAGTAAACGCTCTCTCTCTCTCTCTGTCTCTGTCGCTCTCTCTCTCGCGCACACACACATTATCTAACTATATATATATATATATCTCTATCTCTCTATCCTTCTATTTATCTATCTATCTATATCATCTATCTATCTATCTATCTATCTATCTATCTATCTATCTATCTATCTATCTATCTATCTATCTATCTATTTTTCCTTCTTTCTGTCTATTCATCTATCTGTCTGTCTGTAAATCTGTCTACCCATCTGTCTGCCTGTCTTTCTGTCTATCTATCTATCTATCAATCAACTATCTATCTATATCATTATGATAATTATGACAGCAGTCTGAAGCATAATCAGGTGCCGCATTACATTGGTCACTAACCAAAACAAACTTCCAATGTTGTTAGTTACCCTGCATTCTATGTGACAGACCAACTTTTGCAAGTACGCTTCTAGCTCTTTGATATTTCCATTATGATTTACAACTTTCTGTCCGTTATTTTATTCACAACTTACTTTCCAGTTTAGAACTTGTGCTGTTGTTGTGAAAACTACTTTGGAAAGACACGAAAGCCGACTTAAGAGGCAGACAGCCGCCTAGTACTAATCGTCCAGAACTTACAGGGCTGAACTCTCAGCCAGACTGATGGGTCAAAAATGGATACTTTCAAAGCCTCCCACATCAGCGCCTGCAGACCTGCCAGTGCATGATCTTGCATGGTTATACTGAAGAGGAAAGCAATAGACCATGTATATGTATGGCAGATGGATGTTCACGTAGGTGTTCGGTATGTTGCCGAAACATTAAAAAACCCACCTAGCATGCACCCAAATTGTTTAGAAAAGCAAGGGATTTTGTAGATGGTAAAGCATTCCGAGAGATGATCATTATTGTTGCCATTTTACTGCAGGTGTAATGAGATGTTCGTCTCGCTATATCATGGGAACAGATGACAGAATTTACAAAACCGCATACACACGGGGACTAGATGTAAAAAAGCACACATAAGTGCTTATTCCGTTAACCACAATATAAAAGAATAAAATAACATGTTTTTTGAAATGATTAAAATATAAAGAAAAGAAGAAATCCAATTCTAATAGTGAACACAGTGCATTTTCATTGAAGTCAGGGTATTTCATTGAACACAGTGCATTTCATTGAAGTCAGTGTATTTCATTGACCTCAGTGTATTTCATTGAACACAGGGTATTTCATTGACCTCAGTGCATTTCATTGAACACAGGGTATTTCATTGAACTCAGTGTATTTCATTCAACACGGGACAGTTCATTGAACACGTGACAGTACATTAAACACAGCGCATTTCATTTGAACACAGCGCATTTCATTTGAACACAGCGCATTTCATTTGAACACAGCGCATTTCATTTGAACACAGCACGCATTTCATTTGAACACAGCGCATTTCATTTGAACACAGCGCATTTCATTTGAACACAGCGAATTTTAAAGGACAACAAGTTTGAGTGTGCTGTGTACCTGAACCCATTACTGCCTTTCTGCGTCACTGCATCATCTTTCTGCTAGAAAGCAGTTCCTGTGGCATGGTACCCTGTAACCGAATGTTTGCACCTGCTGGCTACATGGTAAATTTTCTGCAAATTGCTTCTAATCAAATCAAACTGCCTGCAATCACGTACCGTATCCGGCAATGATTAGGATCCATGGATGGCTTTGACACTCTGTGACTGCATGTGTGTGTGTGTGTGTGTGTGTGTGTGTGTGTGTGGTGTGTGTGTGTGTGTGTGTGTGTGTGTGTGTCCGGTGTTGGTGTGTGTGTGTGTGTGTGTGTGAGTGTGTGTGAGTGTGTGTGTTGTGTGTGTGTTGTGTCCGTTGTGTGTGTGTGTGTATGAGTGTGTGTGTGTGTGCGTGTGTGTGGGAGAGAGTGTGTGTGTGTGTGTGTCCTTGTGTGTGGGTGTGTGAGTATATCATTAATTTTTTTTTTTTTTTTTTTTTTTACGTCTGTTCACTTCTATGTGAGTATATGTATGTGTGTATCTGTGCATGTGTGTGTGTGTGTTCCTTCGTTCGTTATTGTATTTAACGTCTGTTCACTATAAGTGATAGTGTGTGTGAGTGTGTGTGTGAGTTGTTGTGTGTGTGAGTGAGTGTTGTGAGTATGTGTGTGTGTGTGTGTGTGTGTGTGGTGCGTGTGTGTGCTGTCACCACCAAAGCAGTAAATAGCCTTTAGTTAGATTAACCCTGCTGCACGGCAAAATGCTGTATAGGTGCTCTGTTACGTGTGACTATGAATTGCAGTTATCCACAGCCAAAACCTGGATCCATTTAACTTGAACAATCTTTCATAACTTACATAAAAAAGAAAAACAAATTATTAAAAGGTGGGGGATTTTTCATAATAAGATCGTTTATTTGGAAGTAAATGAAAAAAAAACCCAATAGAACAAATTCTTTAAAAAATCTTTAAAAATAGGACGAAGAACAGAGGGACATAAACAAGACAGCGGAGTTGTTGTTTTTTTACAAGATTCAGCGCTATATAAATTCCATATATTATTATTATTATTATTAAAATGAGGAGCTGGATTTAACGTTCCAGTTTGTGGCTCGGTGGTCTGGAGGTAACGCACCTAACCAGAAAGTCAGAAGTACAGGTGTGATACCCGATTGTGCCCTAACTCGTCCCCCATCCACTAGACCTTGAGTGTGGTTTGTGTTGCTAGTCTGTTACAGGAGATGATAAACCGAGGTCTCGTGAGCAACACACAGTCATCTCGCACATTGAAAAATAGCAGCAAGAGAGTTGTCCCTGAAAAAAAAATCTGTAGAAAAAAGGCTACTCTTATGGGTAAACAAACTCATGAAAAACAGACAAATGTAAAACAAATGGGTGGCTCTGCTCTTGTGGCGACGTGTTCTCTCCAGGGAGAACAGCTCGAATTTTACGCAGACAAATCTGCCGTGACTGAAAGTGGTATTCAACTGATATGAATTCAATTCAATATTATCATGCTGCTCCAGAATTTGAGGTCCTCAGTTTTGACCATTCGTGTGCACAGTTTATATGCTTAGTTTGTGGTTTTTATTCCTACCACCGTCCATAAACTGGCAATGCTTTCCCCCTACCCCTTTAAAAGAATATCTTTTGCAGTGTTTCTGATTCATGATTTCGCGCAAACACTGGGGACTTAAAGAAGTCCCATTCCAAAAATATGGTAACGTGTTTCAAACTGATGTTACCGACAGATCTCTTTCTTAGGGAACTAGGGAAGGAGCATGACAAGTTATTATAACGAGTGTGAAAATGGATGAAAGAAAGGAAAGCTAACATTACCACAGATACACTAGAGCAAAACCTAAACCCAGACAGATGAAAATCACTCCTCCACACGTTTAGAACCGCGCACAACAGCACACACTAGAGCAACTATAAACCCAGGCGATTGTCCGCTGCAGCTGAATATCAATAGAACACAGGAAGCAGTTCACACTGGGGCAGTTATTGCTCCAGAAAGTAGGTAAGATAAGAGAGAAAGGTTGGTTTATGTAAAAAAAAAAAGACCAAAGAAAAAGACTCCCCCCCAAAAAACAAGAAAAAAGGTTTGGGGTTCTAGGGGGTTATTATTTGTTTCTTTTGGGGTTTTTTGGCCAATGAAGAGAGGCGTTTGAAGCACTCACTAAAAATAATTTAAAAAAATAAATAAATAAACGACAAAAAGGGGAAAGAGAAGAAAAGACACCGCCACACACACACACCCTCCCACCCCCCAAAAAGATGATTCTCCATGACCTGCATGCAATCTGAGGCCACAAAAATACCCCGAAAAGATGTTACCGACAGAGAGAAACAAACGACACAGAGGAAGAAGAAAATAAAGATTGAAATATAAAGTTAAACAAAGAAAAGCAAACAAACAAAACCTGAGAAGAAAAAAATAGAATACACGCGAAACTAAAAACAAGCGAGAAAGCCACAAAGACAAACACTAAAACCATAAAACAAATAACAAGAAAATATAAGCAAAGAACAAGATGAAGACAAACAGAAAGGAAACACTTTCTGTGGAAATAATTCAGTGTTTCGTTTCACTAGCTTAGGATTTCAGCGTGGCGAATGTCGTGGTATTTCTTTGATTTGTTTTGGGTTTTTTCAAAGTATAAACTTTCAGATCAGGGAAAACTTGTCAGAAACTTTCCAAAACTCTATTTATCTAAATAGAAAGGACAAGAAGAAAAAGGTGCACTTCTGCACATGCATGTGGCGTGTGTGTGTGTGTGTGTGTGTGTGTGTGTGTGTGCGTGCGCTTGTGTGTGTGTGTGAGAGAGAGAGAGAGAAAGAGGAAGGGGGGAGAGGGGTTTCAGCTTTATGAGTATGTGGTATAATTGCAAGCAAAACACAAAGCAAGCCAATGGAAAGCAGACACAATTTATTTGCACTGTAATCAGAAAACATATTTTAGAAAGTGTGACACGGACATAACAGCGCACTCATTCCATGGCGGTTAAATCATATTGATTATGGCTTCATCGACCACAGAGGCCACGATTGTCAGGGCTGTGGCGTTGCTAAAGACTAGATTTCTGACCAATACTGTGAAGCTATACATACACAAAACAAAAAGCAAGACCATACCAGCTGATCCGTCATTTCTCGTATGAACCCCTTAACCAACCAAGGGCCGCAGCATATGCATTCTGGAACTCTGTTATCGTTGACTAATCTGAAACTTCTTATAGGTTTTGTACACACATGACTATTGTTTCTCTATCTTTGCAAAATCAGACATACACCCTATAGAGCAACTACACAACTGACTGATGAACTTGAAATAAAAAATATTTAGATAACAATCTGTTATACTTTTTCGGCTTCTGCAGTCAAGATTGTATCAGCGAGTCAGAACTAAAACACTTCCAAAGCAAAAAAAAAATAACAACAACAAAAAACAAAAACACAACCCAAACAACCCCAAAATCAAAATACAAAGCACACAATCACATCAATACTAGAAAACACCTGAACAAAAAAAAGTAAATGCATGGGAAGTCACGCTATAATTATACTTAATCAAATGTAACCGCGTTGTATTAGAGTCCTAATCCAACACATCCCCTCTCCCTTGCCCCAAAAGAAAAGCTCGATAGATCCCACAGTCTGAGAAAGATGCTGGATGCAAAGTGCCAGCATCTGATCGGTTTTGCCGATATGAAAACGATTACGGGTGGATGGAGCGTGGTGGAATCATTGTGATCCCTGTTGGCTGCCAATACTGAATGGGTGGCGATTAGTCGGGATGCTGAGGCGCCGGGGTGTTTACGTTGATGGTGTGTGTGTGTGTTGTGTGTGTGTGTGTGTGTGTGTGGTGTGTGTGTGTGTGTGTGTGTGTGTGTGAGTGTGTGTGTGTGTGTGTGTGCGTGAGTGTGTGTGTGTGTTGTGTGTGTGTTGTGTGTGTGTTGTGTGTGTGTGTGTGTGAGAGAGAGAGAACTCTGACTCTGAAATGAACTCTGAATGATTTAATGAGTGTGTGAGAGAGAGAGTGAGTGTGGTGTGTGGTGTGTGTGTGTGTGTGTGTGTGTGTGTGTGTGTGTGTGTGAGTGTGTGTTGAGTGAATGTGTGTGTGAGAGAGAGTGAGTGGTGTGTGTGTGTGTGTGTGTGTGTGTGTGTGTGTGTGAGAGAGAGAGAGAGAGAGAGAGAGAGAGAGAGAGAGAGAGTGAGTGTGCTGTGTGTGTGTGAGTGTGTGTTGAGTGAATGCGTGTGTGAGAGAGAGTGTGGTGTGGTGTGGTGTGGTGTGTGTGTGTGTGTGTGTGTGTGTGTGTGTGTGTGTGTGTGTGTGTGAATGTGTGTGTGTGAGTGAGTGGTGTGTGTGTGTGTGTGTGTGTGTGTGTGTGTGTGTGTGTGTGTGTGTGTTTATGGCTGTGTGTGGCATTTTATGGCAGGGTTATTGGGTTTCGGCAATGAGACCATGGCTACCTTCTTTGCTTCTCTTCTTCATTCCCCTTCCCTTGCTATTTCCATTTCCCTCCACTACCAGTTTTTTTCCTTCTTCTTCTCTTCCGTTTTCTTTCTATGTTTTCTGTTAGTTATTGTGTGTTTTCTTTTCTCCCTCCACCCTAGTTTTTTTCCCCCTTCTCCTCTTTTGTTATTCTTTTTTTCCCTTAGTAATTATTGTGTGCTTTCTTCTTTTTCTTGGTACATTTCTCCCGGTAGTTCTTGTTTCTAAACCGCTTAAATAGATCAATAAAACTGGTACAGTTCCTGTTTCTGAATTCATGTAGGTTGATAACAGAGCATAACCCAGAAACACTGTGTTTATGCATCTCTCTCTGTGTCTCTGTTTTTGTCTGTCTCTCTTCTCTCTGTCTGTCTGTCTGTCTGTCTGTCTGTCTGTCTGTCTCTCTCTCTCTCTCTCTCTCTCTCTCTTTCTCGATATATATATATATATATATTTCCTTCGGATGAGACTATAAATCGAGGCCCCGTGTACGAACGCATGCAGAACATCTTGCGCACACGTTAAATCCTGTTCCGCTTTTCGAAAGAGTAGGCCATTGTGTGCCGGTGGGAACAGATGACAAAATTTACAAAACCGCATACACACGGGGACTGGATGTAAAAAAGCACATGAGTGCTTATTCCATTATGATCGATAAAAAAAATATATATATATATCATGTGTGTGTGTGTGTGTTCATAACCAGAGGAAACGTTGCACAACTTACGGGAATCCTCCCCTCCCCTGTCCTGCCAGAGGAGAAGATTGCATACATAAATAATGTGTTTTCAATTACCTTTCCATGTTGACAGCCATACTCTAACTTCAGAAAATGTTTTCCTTTCTTTAATAGAGGATACTGGTGGCTATGCCTAAGAAATTATCATAGACAAGTATGTATACCCCTCTAGTGTATACCGTGCATAATAAAAGAAATTAATAGATAGATGCTATTCTTATCATGATTACCCATGAAAACCTTGCTAATGCAGCATTCTGCGCTGTGCAACAGCCAATCATTATCACTGCTATCAATGCTACGTAAAAGAGCAAATACCTTGTTGATCAGAGCCTCGCCAATACACAAAAACATCATGAGCTACACAAGAAAGAGTCATTATCATCGTTATCATATTGGCCATGTTTTTGTCTACAGCAACGGGGTGGAAACACAACACCCATCTCTGCACATGGACGTCAGAAAAACGAGCGGGTTGCATGACACAAGGGCATAGCCAGGCAGACGACTAATACGGTAATGAGGCTTTTTTCCATGCCAATGTGGAACACAAGACACAAATTGGTTTGGGAATTCTTTTCCAACCAGAAGACATGGCGACATTATCGGTTTTTGAGGCCAGGCGGACACGGGTGAGTGGATAAGGTGATTAGCGTCTAGTCCTGATGGTTCTGAAGTTGTGGGTTGCAGGATTAAATGTTTTGAACTTCATCCACATAAGATACAACAAAAATGTTGCAGCTGCGCTGAACTGAGTTGTGTTGTGTTTCATTGCTGTATTTCGTTTATTACTATACAGTGTCATGTTTTGTTATGCACTGTAGTGTACTGTATTGTTCCACATTTGCAGCAACTTGCTCTCACTTCAAAGGTTTACCAATACAATAGTCACAGGGAAACGTGTCAACAGATTACGGGGTAATAGTTTTGTTCTGTTTGTTTCATTCATATTTCCTGAAAGCTCTTAATACAAAAGGATGGCTAAACATCATCTGCATATACATACTTATATCATCTGCATATACATACTTTAACTATTTTGTTTATGATCAAAGATAAGATAAAACACCTCAAACCTGAAACTTTTGGGAACCAGTGAATGTTACAATTTTGTTATCTTGTTGATTGTTGGTTGATTGGGCAACAAGTTGATATTCTGCCAGCAGAAGCTTCTTAAAATGCTTCCTGTCATAATGAAATATTTGTTTGCTTCCCCTAGTTTGGATTCAGAATTACAAAATATATGTTTTCTCCTTATCCTAACCAACGGAGAAAACCTCATTCTTCACTATACAAAACACCTCATTATCACTGCTATCAATACCATGTTAAACAAAGCAGTAAACCTCTCTTCATCTATTTATCACAGCCTTGCCAACACACAAAACATTATGAGGCACACAAAAAGTTATCATATTTGGCCATGTTTATGTCTACAGCAACGGGGTGGAAACACAACACCCATCTCTGCACATGGACGTCAGAAAAACGAGCGGGTTGCACGACACAAGGGCACAGCCAGGCAGACGACTAACAGGGTAATGAGGCTTCTTTCCATGCCCCGCTGCTGCCATTGTGGAACACAAGACACAAATTGGTTTGGGAATCCTTTTTCCAACCAGAAGACATGGCGACATTATCGGTTTCTTTTTAGGCCAGACGGACATGGGTGAGTGGATAAGGT
>CM054140.1:18540514-18543014 GCA_028751875.1 Rapana venosa | reverse complement strand
ATTGTATTGAGTCATTAATACTGTTTGATTATCATTATGCGATGAACTTTTGCTTTTCAGTTACTGTTAGTATTCACGGGTTTTTTGGGTATATTGCTGTTAGGTTTATTCTCCTGTTCAATTTGTTTGTAATCCTCCATACTCCAAAAGGGGTGAAAGGAATTAAATCTTGAATCTTGTGTGTGTTTGTGTGTCTGTGTGTGGCGTGTATGTGAGACAGACAGACAGAGAAACAGAGATAGCGAGAGAGAAACAGAGAGATATACAGACAGCTTGACTGGGTTTGTATGTGTGCAAGCCCACGCCCACATGTGTGTGTGTGTGTGTGTGTGTATGTGTGTGTATGTGTGTGTGTGTGCGTGTGTGAGTGTGTAAAAGTGCACGGTTCGTACAAAAATGGATCTATGCACTTTACACCTTACTTCGTGTATAGGAGCGACACCTACACAGGCCCGTGTGTGATTAGTGTGATATCTGTCAACTGCCAGTCTATCTCTCTGCTTGTCCTTCCTTCTGGGTCTGCATACATATTATTTATGTGTACGTATCTGCAAGAGGCCACGTATAATAGTGATGTTGTTTGGTTGATGACACAGTTCATAAATGGGATGAATCCACTGGGACTTTATAACAATCAACCCCAAAACCAGTATGAAGTCGTCATGCATGTGTCTGTATCTAGACCTGTATCATTATTACTTTACTTTACTTTTTCCTTCCGCTTGTACTCTGTGGCGTCGCGGGGGAGATATAACTGTCTGTCTGCAGCAAGGCGGGTAGCTTGGAGGAGGGACAATCCATGGACTTTCAGTGTTTCTGCCACGGAATCACTCCAGCGTCGCCTGGGTCTACCTCTGGCCCTCGTGCCAGAGTACCTAAAGCTGTAAGCACGCAAGGCTGGCTGGTTTGGCGGCATCCGTGTGAGGTGCCCGAACCACTTAGTTCGTTGTTGTTCAATATGGTGGAGCAGAAACTGGTCACGTGTGAGATGAAGTGCTTGAGGAAAGCCGTCAACCAGACCAGGAGAGATAAGATCAGAAACGAGGTGATCAGAGACATGGTAGGAGCCATACCCGTCCTATATCATTTTGTGACTCAGAAATCGTGGTCCTTTCTTGCAGTGCCTGTAACTTTCACCCCCAATAGATGATCGGAAGGTGAAATAATAAGTCGAGGTCCTGTGCCTAACATGGCTACCGAGAGCCCTTACAAACAATCCACGGTAACGAGAGAAAGTGTCTCTGGCAACATTATTGCGAAGAAGTCAGCCTTTCTCGTGGGAAAGAATATGCAGGCAGGACAAAAAAAATGCAGTGTTGAAATAGTGGCGAAGAAGTCTTCCTGGGGAAAGTACCTCTGCAATCTCACACAGTGAAATCTGCCATGACATAACGTGTAGGAAAATAATAATAATAATAATATATGGAATTTATATAGCGCTGAATCTTGTAAATAAACAAATCGAAGCGCTTGCACTCAATCATTTACAGGCATGCAACTCTCCTTAAACATAATGAAATGCGATGGAGTGCAGTGCAATGCAATGAAGCAGACATTGTGGGTAACTAAAAGCTTTCAACGTTACATGTAATGACTGATTTTTACTTCGTGGGTGTGGTCTATATAGTATCTACCAACTTAGACAGAAGCATGCAAGTATTGTAAACTATGTTTGGCTTTTTTGCGCTCAAAGTCTATTCATTCATTCTCTTCTGTCATGCAAGTATTGTAAACTATGTTTGGCTTTTTTGCGCTCAAAGTCTATTCATTCATTCTTCTCCTCCTTCTCTCTCTCTCTCCTCTTCTCCTCCTTCTCCCCTCTCTCTCTCTCTCTCTCTCTCTCTCTCTCTCTCTCTTGTGTACCAAAAATTTTGTGTTGTCTTTACAAGGGGGGGGCTGGATGTACAAAAAGCACATGAGTGATTATTCATTATCCTCGAAATAAAAGAATTCGATTTGATTTGTTTTGATCTGTGTGTCTTTGTCTGTGTCTCTGTCTGTGTCTCTGTCTGTCTGTCTGTCTGTCTGTCTGTCTGTCTGTCTGTCTGTCTGTCGTGTCTCTCTCTCTCTCTCTCTCCGATCTCCCTCTCTCTTTCTCTTCTATTGTGATGTAAAAAAAAACACGGGTGCTTACATTATCCTGCGAATGAAAGAATTCCTAAAGAATTTGATAGATTTGAAATTCTGATCTGAACTAAAACTGTCTCAATCATGATCATTGTAAAGAAAGCAACTAGTGCTTATTCAGTTTCATCTCGAAATAAAGAATTCGATGTGATTTCGTTTTTTGCCTCAATCTATTTCTCTCTCTCTCTCTCTCTCTCTCTCCTCTTCTCACTCTCTCTCTCTTCTCTCTCTCTCTCTCTCCTTCCCCCCACCCCCCCACCCGCAACAAAAAAAATCCCACAATAATAATTCACACGGCGTGAGGATGCTTGGTAGCTGTGACATCTGAAGATTACAGCGCTGAGGAAAAAGGAGAAGATGAAGCAGTATCCCT
>CM054140.1:18528014-18530514 GCA_028751875.1 Rapana venosa | reverse complement strand
CAAACAAACACGCGAACACATAAGCATGTCTTTCGAATGGATAACACAACACGTGTTCAATTTTATCTAGACTGACATTTTCATTAGCTCTATGAAGAGTAATTAATGAAACGTGCTGAATTTTCCAGGCAATAATTTGCTGAATTTTCCAGGCTCTGTGCTGAATTTTCCAGGCTGTGTGCTGAATTTTTCAGCCAATATGCTGAATTTTCCAGGCAATAATGTGCTGAGTTTTCCAGGCAATAATGTGCTGAATTTTCCAGGCAATAATGTGCTGAATTTTCCAGGCAATAATGTGCTGAATTTTCCAGGCAATATGCTGAATTTTCCAGGCAATGATGTACTAAATTTTCCAGGCTCTGTGCTGAATTTTCCAGGCAATAACGCGCTGAATTTTCCAGGCAATAACGCGCTGAATTTTCCAGGCTCTGTGCTGAATTTTCCAGGCTCTGTGCTGAATTTTCCAGGAAATAATATGCTGAATTTTCCAAGCAATAATGTGCTGAATTTTTCAGGCAATATGCTGAATTTTCCAGGCAATAATGTGCTGAATTTTTCAGGCAATATGCTGAATATTCCAGGCAATAATGTGCTGAATTTTCCAGGCAATAATTTGCTGAATTTTTCAGGCAATATGTCGAATTTTCCAGGCAATAATGTGCTAAATTTTTCAGGCAATGTGCTGAATTTTCCAGACAAAAATGTGCTGAATTTTCCAGACAATAATGTGTTGAATTTTCCAGGCAATAATATGCTGAATTTTCCAGGCAATAATGTGCTGAATTTTCCAGACAATAATGTGTTGAATTTTCCAGGCAATAATATGCTGAATTTTCCAGGCAATAATGTGTTGAATTTTCCAGGCAATAATATGCTGAATTTTTCAGACAATAATGTGTTGAATTTTCCAGGCAATAATATGCTGAATTTTCCAGACAATGTGCTGAATTTTCCAGGCAATAATGTGTTGATTTTTCCAAGCAATGTGCTGAATTTTCCAGACAATGTGTGCTGAATTTCCCCGACAATGTGTGCTGAATTTCCCAGACAATGTGTGCTGACTTTCCCAGACAACGTGTGCCAAATTTTCAAAGGCAGTGTGCTCAATTTTCCTGGCCATGTGCCGAATTTTCCCGGTAATGTGCTTGACTTTCCAGGCATTATGAAGGGTTTTTCAGGCGTGTTCAATGCAAGTTGAACTTGGCGGAGCCCATATCTCTCCATGTAACATAGTGAATGCTGGTAACATGTTCGTGTCATGCATCTTACTGGGAAATGTTGGCTTACTTCTCTATGATAAAACTTAACTTTCTCCATCGCTGCTGTCGTTGGTATGACCTCCACGCAATGCCACCAAGATTCGCCAACTTTCTCTGTCTCTGCCGAGTTCTACGATGTCCTGCAGCCCTCCTCCCAGACCACTGACCTCAGTGATGTTGGCAATGTAGGATGTTGCTGGTGGTCTGCCTCTCTTTTTCCTTTCTGCCCTCAACTTTACCTTGGAGAACTGTCGTCATCAGATTTGTCAGTGTGTTTCTGTTTGCAAGACCAACATATCTCAGTGTGCGCTTAGATAATGTTCAGCCAAAGTGCCGCTGAAAGGCGAGCTAAAACAAACTGTACTCGATAGCAGTAACAACATACCTGGCTGCTAACACAGCAGACAGGCAGTTCATAATGTTTGGTCGGTAAATATCTGAGAGTAGAAGCAATAAATGAACTAACATACATATATGGACAAACACTGCACGAAAATGTTTGGGTGAAAAACAAAGACAGATAGATCGAAACGGCTAAAAAAAAAAGAAGGAAAAAGACCCAAATAGACGAGAAACTGTGTACAAAAATGGAATGAGACACAAAGAAGAAGAAGAAGAAGAAGAAGAAGAACAACAACAACAACAACAACAACAAGAGGAAGAGAGCGTGAAACAGACAGACAGAGACAGAAAGACAGACAGACAGACAGATAGATAGGTAGACAGGCAGACAGACAGACAGACAGATAGACAGACAGACAGACAGATAGATAGACAGACAGACAGATAAACAGACCGACAGACAGATAGAGAGACATAAAATGTACAAGAATACTTCAAGACAACTTTCTCAAAAGACAAGAACGCCAATCTGCATGAAAAAAGATCCTACCATCCCCTTCCCACCCGAACACCCCAACATCCACATCCCCAACCCAACCGCACCCCCGATCATCATTTACTCCAAACATCCTTTACAACCAAAGAGAAAATAAAAAACAACCTCCCTAAACTTATCCTGCAACTTCTTGTTATAAGAAGAAGAAGAAGGAGAAGAAGAAGAAGAAGAAGAAGAAGATTGATTGATTGATTGAATCTTTAATGGGTAAAGAATTAGGCACAATAAAGGCCTTTTTACAATTCTGCCCAAAAGCAAAAACAAACTTGAAGTAATTAAAAAAAAAGAAAGCAAAAACCAAAAGAAAACGTAAACAACAGACAAAAATGGTGGAAACTCTACC
>CM054140.1:18515514-18518014 GCA_028751875.1 Rapana venosa | reverse complement strand
AAACAGTAAACACAGACACACACACTACGCAAACACCACAAACACATTACACCCACTCACTCCCACCTCACTCCTTCCACAGCCCACACCCACCCCTAAGGATGTAAACAATGCAATCAAGACTGATTGCCATGCCAAACTATTTCAGAACACACATACACACAAAGAGTAGGTATGTCCCATTGCCATATATCATCACACTGTCTAAGGTTGCACCTGCAAGCAGACAGCTATGTATGTGCACTGCTTTCTTACTGCTTTAGCTCTTGTTTATTGCCAACATACCATGGATGTCTTTTCAGTTTTGGGCTTAGTTGTGCACTTTTTTTTTGGTTTGTCTTTCTTTATTTGTTTCCTGATTTGGTTTTGGTATGATTATGGTGTATTGTGTGGCATAATGTGCGTTTTCTTAATAATTTGCTTTCTTTTGGGAGAAATATTGTATGTGCAGTTTTGGTGGTGGGGGTTTTCTCTGAAAAATATTGCATGGCACATGTGTTTGTGTGCGTTTGCGTGTGTTTTGTGTGTGGTGTCTGTGTCTGTGTGTGTTTGTGTGTGTGTGTGTGTGTGTGTGTGTGTGTGTGTGAGTGTGTGTGTGGCGTCGCGCGCGCTTGCTTCATGCAAGTTGCTTTGTCTTTCTCTCAGGGGAAATATTGCATACAACTTTCTTCTGCATGTTTCTATCTTTTTCCCTGTGAGTGTTTTTTACGATGCTGTGTGTCTGTCACTGTATTTGTCTCCCTGTACTTTTATATGTTTCTTTATACTTGTGTCAGAGCATGAGACAGATTAGAAAAAAAGTACATTCAATAACAAAGTGTATTTTTGCGTGATACATTCAACATAACGAAACATACCAACACAGAAAGTGGCAAATGTGGCAAAACTCCAATCCATCTGGTAAATGCAGTGGATATGGTTCCAAAGACATGATGAGAAAGTAGAAGCCAAAACTTGAGAGGAAGGATGCTTCACTGCTGTTGCAAAATTGGGAAGTGAGCTGATGTGTCACTGTCATTTATGTGTTGTCTTGCGCGCATACACTTGAGGTTTGGTGTAGTGTAGTGTATGCACACATGTACCCCCTACCCACCCACCCACACACACACACACAAACTACACAACACACTACACACACACTACACACACACACACACACAACACAACTATCCCACACACTTCCCCAACCCCAATTATCCCAACCCCTAAATATGTAAACAATGCAATCAAGACTGGTTGCCATGCCAAACTATTTCAGCACACACACCATGAACCTCACACACACACTCACACACACACACACACACAAAACACACACACATCCCAAAACACACACATATGCACACAAACACACACACAACAACACACAACACACACACACACGTCACACACACACACACACAACACACACACACACACCACACACACACACACACACACAGCATAGAGAGCAGACAGTGCTCCTGCAGTAGAGAGCTAAGCATGTCCCATTGTCACGTCTCATCACACTGTCTAAGGTTGCACCTGCAAGCAGACAGCTATGTAGTGTGCACTGCTTTCTTACTGCTTTGGCTCTTGTTTATTGCCAACATACCAGGGATGTCTTTCTGGCTTAAGTTTCTGCATTGTTCTCTGTTCTTTCTTTGTTTTTTTGCTGATTTTGTTTTGGTATGTGTGGTGCAGTGTGGTGCAGTCTTTATTGGGTGTTTTTTTGTTGTTTTTTTCTTCTTTTGGAAAAATATTGCATGTGTATTTTGGTTGTCTGTTTTTCCCTGAGGATTTGTGCAAGGTACATTTTCCGTGCTGTTTTGTTTGTTTGTCTTGTATCCCTCTAGGAAATATTGCCGTTGTACTTTTTCTGTGTTGTTTTTATTTGTTGACTTGTTCTTTTCTTTGGGGATTGTGCAAAAAATTTTTTCTGTAACAAAAGCTCTTTCTATTTTCCAAATTGACAATACAGTAATTGAGCAACACAGAGCAATTACACAAAGCATCAGCAAGGTTCTGGGTGGTTTTTCTCAGCTTCGTGTCAATGTGACTGTGCAGTGTGTTTCTCTAGCTATGCCTGTCTGAATGTTTCTCGGTGTTAATGTTAGGGTATGAGACAGATCAGAAAACATGAGGAATTGTTAGCTTAAAAGGTTTTTGGAGTCAAGTGACCAACACACGACCACATAGAAACTAAGCAAAGCAGAGAAGTATCCTGACAGGTAAACACAAGCACACTGAGTGGGGGGGTAGGTGCAAAACACAGGTGAGATAACTTACAAACGACTGAAAGACATACACTGACGCCAAACCTACACAGACAAGACAGACATAAATCAATACAGATACTGTTTAAAGATAACCCATCAGTCTTGAAAGTGACAGATCGAAGGTTTGATTCCTGCTTAAACAAGGATTTTGTTCCCAATCTTCTAAACAGCAAGTATTAATCTAGGTGGAAATCTATGAGATGCGAACATAAACCGATCTTCCACGTTTGTTACAGTAACAT
>CM054140.1:18470514-18500514 GCA_028751875.1 Rapana venosa | reverse complement strand
CTAAATTGATTTGAACTGAAATGAATTGAATTACAGAGAGTAATAGCATAAGTAAACTTTTTTTTTTTACAACCAGCCCCCTGAAAGAGAGAGAGGAGAAACAAAGAGAGAGAAAGAGAGAGAGAAAGAGAAAGAGAGAGAGAAGAGAGAGAGAGAGAGAGAGAGAGAGAGAGAGAGAGAGAGAGAGACAGACAGACAGAGAGAGAGAGAGGGAGAGAGAGAGAGAGAGAGAGAGAGAGAGAAGAGAGAAAAGAGAGAGAGAGAGAGAGAGAGAGAGAGAGAGAGAGAGAGAGAGAGAGAGAGAGAGAGAGAGAGAGAGAGAGAGTACTAGCAGACTGTAGGGTGGCAAGAAAATATTGCCGGGGTCTGATCGCTCTAATCTACCAGAACATTAACAATCAGGATGGCTTTTTTTTTTCTCTCTTTTTTTTTTTTTGGGGGGGGGGGAGGGGCTGGGGCTGGGAGAGTCTGTCTGAAAATGTTATTATGAAAAAGGAAAAGTTGTTTTCATTTATGTCTGGCTGCCTCTTTACTCATTTTCATCTGTGTGTGTGTGTGTGTGTGTGTGTGTGTGTGTGTGTGTGTGTGTGCGTGCGTGGTGTGTTTACTTATATACATGCATCATGCATGCATGTATGTATGTATGTATGTATGTATATATGTATGTATGTATGTATGTATTTATGCATGTATGCATGTAGGTATGTGGCTATGTATGTATGTGTATGTAATATGGATGTATTTATGTATATATGTATGTATGCGTGTATGCATGCGTGCACGTATGCATGTATATTATGTATGCGTGTATGTATCATGTCTGCATGTATGTATATGTTTTGCATGTATAAAATTATGTATTAGATATGTTTGTGTGTATGCAGATAATTATGCATATATATAGCCTATAATTATCTCCTCAAGATTGTTGTTGATGTGGAAGTTTTATTCATTTCTAATTTTATTCCTTTTATCCTTTTGAAATAAGATCTCTAAGATTATGTAGGCAATCCTTAGCCTTCAGTGTATTCTTTCGCGTGTCCTGGCAGTCTGTTAGGAAACTGGGATGGGGACCCTAGGGATAACGTCCCATTACGACTTCTGGAGAATTCAGGGGAAAAAGGGAGGGGAGCGTAGGGGATAAGGGGTGGGAGGAAGAGTACAGGAGGTGGAGGAGGAGGAAGGTTTGTGATTGCTGAGTATACCATAGTTATTTGACGTTATACATTGATACAGAATCATATTCTTCATTTAGACAAATTGTCGATGCTGGTATTGTGCATGAGTCACATCTGCGTGCTTCTATTTTGATGGCTTGCTTGTCTCTCCTGCATGCACAGGATGGAAAAAAGTAGATGACTGCTTATTTCATTACCCTCAAAATAAAATAAAAACCTAAAGTGTTCTTTTAGTTCCGCTTCAAATAACAAGTTCAAAACAGCTACATATTTGTATAAATTAAAGACAAAAACCAAACTGAAACAAAATGTCCGTTACTAAGAAAATCATTGTTACACGGTTACACTTACAGCGACAGCCTCAAACTGAACGTACACCAACCAAAGTTACAAGTCAAAAGCAGAGACAGAGAACATACCAGAAAACGTACAGAAATGTAAGGAAGCGATACAAAATGGAAAACAGAAGAGAAGAAGCACGAGCTAGATCAAGACAGTCCGTAAACTTAGTTCCACAACTAGGCAATAACCGTCCACCACTACAAGTCGGTAATGGTTGGAGATAGAGAAAGAAAGAAGAAAAAAGGAGCGGAGACAAGGTAAAGGTAAAGGAGTCCCATAACCCATAAGGTCGTAGGGAAGCGAGGCGTCAGAGACCTCACTTCTCTAGGGCGAGCATATTGAGGGCGGCGTCCATCTCCTCTCCCTCGCTGCTTTACCTTCCCTGACCCTAAAGAGGGCAGGGACCCATTTACAGCTGGGTGAACTGGGGGAACTGTACTGAAGCCAAGGCGCGTGCAAACGGTCACCCATCCAACTGGTAACCACGCTCGACGCTGCTTAACTTGGCTGGGGGAAAGCGAGTGCTCCGACCACTGAGCTATCCCGTCCCCTTAATACCCGTGGCTAGCAGGGCTGTAAAGCGCATGAATCAACGCGGGTGGCTTGTATCAGAGCAGGCGTGCTGATCTGATTGTCTCTGCATCCGTGCAACTTTGTGGGAAAAGATACCGGTACTAAACACTTGCGGCCATGCTCTCTCTGGCTATATTAATATCTGCCACAAGATATTGAGTAAAGCGTTCTTATGAAGGAAGGTTGTAGAATGTTTGCTTAGACTGGTTGCTTGGATATGAAGCAGGAGGTGGAGAAATATTAAGGCTCAACTAGGTGGGTTTCTTTTTTCTCTCTTCCAACTGCCAAAGATGTAAGGGAAGAAAGATGTTCATCTCATGTTCTTCTGAATGTTCAACATTTTATTTCAGAAATTATATGTCATCTGTGATTAGTTTTATGCAATATGTTTTTATTTGTTTGTTTTCTTTCTTTATTATTATTATTATACTCTTAAAAATTAATGTCAAGATTTTGAAGGGAAATATGCCATGCCGTGTACACTGAAATTCCACGTGCTCAGATAGTCACACACACATACAAACACACACACACACACACATACAAACACACACACACACACGTACAAACACACACACACACAAACACACATACAAACACACACAAACAAACATACACACACAAACACACAGACATACTCTCTCTCGCGCGCGCACGCATATATCCTTTAGTCACAATACACAAGGTAAGTCACACTACACTAAAACCTATCACACACCAGACTACTGTAATGGAACTCGAGAGAATCGCATCCCCTTCTCCTCCATATCTTAAACCGGACCTTGCTCTGCTCAACAACACAAGTTTCAAGTTAACCAAAAAAATATGGGGAAAACAGAAAGAAAGTTTGTACGCATAAAAGAAACCAACTATTACAATAATTGTCTTCCTGATTCGAGTGGAATTTCTTGTCCTCGCAGCTGTTCAGAATCACTACACGAGGTAGATCTTCAATGGCCTGAACTAGTTCTAACTTGTCCCAGGCTGCATCGTTGTATAGGGAATACGTTGTGTACATTACAAGACAGGAACTGCAAAGAATTCTACTCAAAGTGTGTGTAGTAGTAGTAGTAGTAGTAGTAGTAGTAGTAGTAGTAGTAGTAGTAGTAGAAGTAGTAGTGGTGGTGGTAGTAGTAGTAGTAGTAGTAGTAGTAGTAGTAGAAGTAGTAGTAGTAGAAGTGGCAGAAGTGGTAGTAGTAGTAGTAGTAGTAGAAGTAGTAGTAGTAGAAGTGGTAGAAGTAGTAGTAGTAGTAGTAGTAGTAGTAGAAGTAGTAGTGGTGGTAGAAGTGGAAGTAGTAGTAGTAGTAGTAGTAGTAGTGGTGGTGGAAGAAGTGGTAGTAGCAGCAGCAGCAGCAGCAGCAGCAGCAGCAGCAGCAGCAGCAGTAGTAGTAGTAGTAGTAGTAGTAGTAGTAGTAGTAGTGGTACTAGTAGTAATAGTAGCAGCATTAACAGGAGCAGTAGCAGCAGTAGCAGCAGTAACAGTAGCAGCAGAGGAAGTCTTAGTAGTTCTTGTTGTTGCTTTTGTTTTGTTGTTGCTGTTGATGATGATGACGTCGATGTTACTGTTCAAGAAACCTCTACAAAACACATCACAAATCATCAAAATCTCAAACTACACTCCAGTTTACAAAACAAACAAACAACCCCAACAAACACATTGCACCGATCGAAACCAAAACGATGCCGCGAAGAAAGCCAGTTCTCATATCTACACACCATACTTTCACCATCACCCTTCCTTTCTTGCACTCAAGCTAACAAGACGCCAACAAGGGAAGTCCAGTAATTAGTCCATCACCCCGAAGGAAGGCAGCTCCGCGCCCCAGCTCGATAGGAACTGGCGTGTGTGGGTGATGTATTATATCGTCTTGTTTCTAGGCTCTGGGAGAGAACAAAAATGAGGTTTCCCGTCTTCTCTATCGGATCTCTTGACAACACAATCATCAGCTTTCAGGCCCAGTCAGTGTCTGAGAGAGAGAGAGAGAGAAAACAAATATAGCGTGACACAATGCTAAGAGAAAAAGCCATGAAGATAGGGGACGGACGGACGGGTGGTTGGGAAGGAAAGGGGTATGGAAGGAAATGATGAATTATTGGTTGGACAAAAGACGCCCGTGTTATTCAAAGCAGAATAAGATGTCAGAGCTTGAGATTGTTGGGTTTTTAATGTGTGTGTGTGTGTGTGAGGTGTTTGTATGTTTGTTGCTCGTAAGGTCGAAATGTTATGGTTGAGATCAGTCTCGTTTGGAGGTCATTAGTTTTATGATCGAATGACATTTTCCAGCTTTTTTGTCACTCCACGTTCTTGTGTCTTCATGTTATATTATGATAATTTCTCAAAGGTTCTTGTTGTTCCCTTTTTGGCTCATGTTCCTTTCGGTTCTTTCTTGTTGTTCCAGGTTCATACTGCTCTTCCCTTGTTGCCCCAGGTTCATCTTTGTTCCTTTTCTTGTTGCTCCAGGTTCCTCTTTGCTCCTTCTCTTGTTGCTCCAGGTTCCTCTGTGTCCCTTCCTTGTTGCTCCAGGTTCCTCTGTGTCCCTTCCTTGTTGCTCCAGATTCCCCTTTTTTCCTTCCTTGTTGCTCCAGGTTCCTCTTTGTTCCTTGTTGTTCCAGGTTCATACTGCTCTTCCCTTGTTGCCCCAGGTTCCTCTTTGTTCCTTCTCTTGTTGCTCCAGGTTCCTCTGTGTCCCTTCCTTGTTGCTGCAGGTTCCTCTTTGTTCCTTCCTTGTTGCTCCAGGTTCCTCTTCGTTTCTTCCTTGTTGCTTCAGGTTTATACTGCCCTTCTATTGTTGCTCCAGGTTCCTCTTTGTTCCTTCCTTGTTGCTCCGGGTTCCTCTTTGTTCCTTCCTTGTTGTTCCAGATTCCTCTTTGTCCCTTCCTTGTTGCTGCAGGTTCCTCTTTGTCCCTTCCTTGTTACTGCAGGTTCCTCTTTGTCCCTTCCTTGTTGCTGCAGGTTCCTCTTTGTCCCTTCCTTGCTGCACCAGATTCTTCTACGCTTCTTCCTTGTTGCTCCACTTTCCTCTTAACTCCTTCTCTTGTTGCTCCAGGTTCCTCTGTGTTCCTTCTTTGTTTACCCGCACATGCATTTCCGTGGACACAACACAAAATGTGCGAAGTAGCTGAGAGATAGATGAAACGGTCTAGGTGAGAAAAGTACTGTGGAATCCGAGTCCAGATAAATCACTATTAGTTTGATCCCCCTCATGAAGGGCAGTCGCAGAGCACAGCACGACCAGGCATATGCAATAATTATTGGTTAAGAACCACAAACTAACACAACGTGAATAAGCATTTGATTATTGTTGAGATGATGATGTCCATAGCTATAATACGATCTTTGCATAACAGTCTCCAGTTTCCTTTAAAACCGAAAACAAACCCCATCTTCAGTCGTAATAATAGCCTCCTATAATTATGTCAAGTTATTTGAATTAGATAAGTAGATATTCTGGCTTATCCTCATCAGGCGAATGCAAAACAACAACAGCCACAACAACAAACCAAATTTACGATCTTGTTTTTTTTTTAAAACTCTCACAAAAAAAGCTCCAACTCCGCACACATATTGTTTCCAGGTCTATTATGCCTCTCTCTCTCTCTCTCTCTCTCTCTCTCTCTCCTCTCATCTCTCTACTCTCTCTCTCTCTCTCTCTCTCTCCACACACACCACACACACACACACACACACACACACACACACACACACACACACACACACTCCCTTCCCTAATTTTCGCGCCAGTGTCCAATAAGGGAGAGGAGGAAGAGGAGGAGGAGGAGGAGAGAGGATGATAGAGGAGACAATCTACAGATAACAGCTTACAGGCGCAGACATTGGGAAACTTCCAAATATTTTCGCTATGAAATATTTTACAGGGGCAAAAAAAAAAGAGTCGGAAAAATGATAGATAGATATAGCCCAGACGTGAGGGCGAGGCGTCGTAGCATTAATCTGGTACCAGACCGTATCTCCGTGATGGTGACACTCTGTACTGATAGAGCGAATATTTTCTTGCTGTATTTCTCTGTCAAAATGTGTGTGTGTGTGTGTTGGTGTGTGTTTGTGTGTGCGTGCGTGCGTGTGTGTGTGTGTGTGTGTGTGTGTATGTGTGTTGTGTGTGTGTGTGTGTGTGTGTTGTGCGTGTGTGTGTGCGATGTGTGTGTGTGTGTGTGTGTGTGTGTGTTGTTGTTGTATTCTGTGTGTGACTGTGTGTGCCTTGTTGTGTGTGTGTTCTTTGTTGTGTGTGCATGTGTGTGTGTGTGCTGTGTGTGCTTTGTTGTGTGTGTGTTCTTTGTTGTGTGTGCATGTGTGTGTGTGTGTGTGTGTGCTGTGTTGTGTGTGTGTGCTTGTTGTGAGAGTGTGTGTGTGTGAATGTTGTGTGTGTTGTGTGTGTGTTGTGTGTGTGAATGTTGTGTTGTGTGTGTATGTATGTGTGTGTGTGCGCACGCCTGCCACGCGTGTGTGTTTCTTTCTTCTAATTCCAGAATGTTTCATGTTCCAAAGGAATGCCAAAAGTGTTTCTTAAACTAATTTTTTAGAAAACATTTTCTTTCATCAGTTTGAAATAGATTTTATTATCTTGTAGCAGGTTTAACGTGCAATAAGATGAAGAGAGAGGAGAGGGAGAGAGAGAGAGGGAGAGAGAGATACAGACAGACAGAGACAGACAGAGAGACAGAAAGACAAAGACAGACACACAGACATACACACAGACACACACAGACACACACACACACACACACATGCAGACAGATATTCTGACCGATTGACTTGGGGGAAAAATGTTAGAAAAAACATATGACAAAAGAAAAAAAAAAGAAAGTGTGAATGAATGATAGAAAGAAAGAAAGAATGAATGTAAGAAAGAAGGAAAGAAAGAAAGAAACAAAGAAACAAACAGCAAACAAAAAAATAAGAATACAAAAAAGTCAGAAAGACAGACAGACAGAGAACTTAAGGGAAAAAAATCGTGGCGCAAACAGAGAGAGAGAGAGAGCCACCCACACAACCAATAGCAGTGGTTACCTACATTGCCGAGTTGATGCAACCCTGGGTCTGCTTAATGTCTACCTCCACAATGCGATAATGGAGAGAGAGAGAGAGAGAGAGAGAGAGAGAGAGAGAGAGAGAGAGAGAGAGAGAGAGAGAGAAGAGAGAGAGAGAGAGAGAGAGAGAGAGAGGGAGAGAGAGAGTGCGGGGGAAGGAAGGAGAGACAGGGAGGGAGAGAGAGAGGGAGAGGGAGGGAGGGAGGGGGAGAGACAGGGAGAGAGAGAGAGGGGAGGGTGGGAGAGAGAGAGAGAGAGGGAGGGAGGGAGAGAGATTGAAAGAGATAGGGAGAGACAGACAGACACAGAGAGACAGAGAGAGAGACAGAGAGTGAGACAGACAGACAGAGACACAGAGGCAGAGAGACAGACAGGCAGACAGATAGAGACAAACAGAGACAGACAGAGACAGAGAGGGACAGAGAGGTACAGGGAGGGACAGAGAAGGACAGAGAGGCACAGCGAGGCAGAGAGAAAGAGAGAGACAGAGACAGGAAGACAAACATAGACACAGAGAGACAGAAAGAGACACACACAGAGACACACAGAGACAAAGACAGAGACAGAAAGGCAAAGACAGAGAGAGAGAGAGAGAGAGAGAGAGAGAGAGAGAGAGAGAGAGAGAGAGAGAGAGAGAGAGAGAGAGAGAAAGAGAAAGAGACAGAGAGATAGAGAGAGACAGAGAGACAGAAGGAGGAGAAGAGCGGATGGATGGCAAAGGGGAGGGTGGGGGAGAGGGGGGAGAGAGAGGGGAGGATCACGCTTGCAAGGAAAGTATGAGAGGCGTGAGCTGGCATCAGAGACGAAGAAGGAGAGCCTGGCAAATAAATAATTATCAGAGAAACGTTCTACATTTTACGCCATTGTTACGTTGGCATTTCCGAATGATACTTTTGGATAGCGGAACGTTTCTGTTCTAAAGTGTAGTTCATGCAGTAGCCAAAGCATTATTGTAGCCTCCAGGTTCGTTTTGTTAATAATATTCATTTCTAGTACAGCTTCATACGTTATCTGAAAGTCAAGTCAAGTCAAATTTTTTAAATTTCCAGATGGTACATTGAATAAGCAATGCATTTGCTTTTTTTTCATCAAGCCATCTATCTAAGAACAAATTCCTTAATGATTATACTGAAATACTACATTATTGCAACCTTTACCAATACATAGAAGTAGAAGAGTGTGGTGTGTGTGTGTTTGTGTGTGTGTGTGTGTGTGTGTGTGTGTGTGTGTGTGTGTGTGTGTGTGTGTGTGTGTGTGTGTGTGTGTTCTTTCTTTCGTTCGTGTTTGTTTGTTTCTTCATTCGTTCTTTAATTTAACGTCTTTTTCACTAGAAGTGATATTAGACGAAGGAAAACAGGTAGGAAATATAGTTGTGAAAGACAATAAAGAACAAAAAAGGAAACTGACGGTAAGTTTGTGTTTTGTCACTTTGTGTTTGTGTGTGTGTTTGTGTATGTGTATGTGTGCGCGTGCGTGTGTGTGTGTTTGTGTATGTGGATGTGTGTGCGTACGTGTGTGTGTGTGTTTGCGTGTTCGCGTGTGTGTGTGCGTTTGTGTATGTGTGTTTTTTTTATCTAAAGTGCGTGTATGTGTGTGTGTTTCTTATCTAAAGTGTTAAGGAAAAGTCTTTATCTTCGTCATCTTTGACATTATCAATCTGTCAACCGATTCAATGATTAATGCACGAATGACTCAATCAATCAACCAGTCAGTCAATCAGTCGCTCAATGGATCACCGAACCACACAATCATCAATAAATAAAGAATATATCTTTAAAAGAGATAACTATTATTATAGGTAAAAAAGGTAAAGGTGTCCAATAACCTATAAGGTCGTAGGGGAGCGAGGCGTCAGAGACCTCACTTCTCTAGGGCCAGAATATTGAGGGCGGCGCCCATCTCCTCTCCCTCGCTGCTTTACCTTCCCTGACCCTAAAGAGGGCAGGTACCCATTTACAGCTGGGTGAACTGGGGGAACTGTACTGAAGCCAAGGCGCGCAAACGGTTTTATCCATCCAAACCTTTTTGGTAACCACGCTCGTAACTTTGCTGCTTAACTTGGCCCTGGGGAATTTTGCGGAATAGTGCTCCGACCACTGTAAAGCTATCCCGGTACCCAGAGGGTGTTGGGTACCATCAGTAAAAATATAGATGGAGTAATTTGAAAGGATGCTTACGTGAATACTAAGATGCAAGGATGGTACGATGCAACGTAAGTGTGTGGTGGTGTGGTGTGTGTTGTGTGTGTGTGTTGTGTTGTGTGTGTGTGTGTGTGTGTGTGTTGTGTATGTGTGTGTGAGGTTGTGTTGTGGTGTGGGTGAGTGTGTGTGTGTGGTGTGTGTGTGTGTGTGTGTGTGTGTGTGTGTGTGTCCCCGACATTTTCTTCAACCCATGTCCCGTTATAATTTTTGTAGGCTAATGAAATCCAAATCTCGAAAAGTTCTCCTGTCGCTCTCAAAATTCATAAGATTTGCAGGTATTTCTTGAAATTTCAATTGCCTTTCATATGTGTATATTATGTCTTTTAAAGAAATGTGTATACTTAAAAAAATAGTATTGAGTCATTACTAATGTTTGCTTATCATTATGCAATGAACTCTTGCTTTTCAGTTACTGTTAGTATTCATATTATTTTTGGGTGTATTGCTGTTAGGTTTATTCTCCTGTTCAATTTGTTTGTAATCCTCCGTACTCCAAAACGGATGAAAGGAATTAAATCTTGAATCTTGAATCTTGTGTGTGCTATTATCGTTTTCTGTGGTCATCGATCGGCATTTGCGAGACAGTGGTGTTGGAAGGGAGGACACTCGTGTTTGAAGCCTCACCCAAAATCGTATGCCAGGGTTCTCCTTCTTGATCTAAACTAACGATTTCGCATAATCTCTTGCTTAAATAGTGTAATAATTATGCACAATTATGGTATTCTTCAAAAGTAAGGATTATTACAAATATCGGTCTGGTAATCTTTTTTGTTTTGTTTTGTCTGTTTGTTTGTGTCTTTTCCCTTCCGTTTACTGTTTTTGTTTTCATGCAATTTGGTTGTTTTCTTATTTCAGAATGCAGTGTTGTATGTTGAATTGCTTTTGAAATTACAAAGCCAAACAGTTTGGAGATAGATAAATTGATAGATAGATAGATAGAGAGTGAGAGAGAGAGAGAGAGAGAGAGAGAGAGAGAGAAGAGAGAGAGAGAGAGAGAGAGAGAGACGAAGAGAGGAGGAGAGAGTAGAGAGGAGAGAGGAAAGAAGAGAGAGAGAGACTTCAGACTTCAGACTTTTACTGTACATCGGCCTTAGGCCACAATACAAAGAATGACGAGCGTATGGAGTGGACATATGACATGAGTGTAATAAACACATTACAATAATGTATATAAATATGAAATGATATATCAGCAAGAGAGAGAGAGAGAGAGAGAGAGAGGAGAGAGAGAGAGAGAGAGAGAGAGAGAGAGAGGAGAGAGAGAGAGAGAGAACAAAACACACAGAAAGCATCCAACACAGCCACCAACCCCACCCACACACACCACACACACACACACACACACACACACACACACACACACACACACACACGCACGCACGGGCCAACCAATCTGAATCATCATGCGCTTTTAAAAACATTACAACAATTCAATCGCCTCACGCCAAACCATACCTGCAGTGGATCAAACGAAAACAGTGAAATTTGAAGTTGAAACAAACAGAAACCAAAGGACGATTGCCCCTGAAACCAAGGTGACCCGCATAACCATCATGACATTTAGAAAAGTGCGCAACGTTCAAATCAGTGCTAATGTTTGAAAACTTTGTGCTCGAAAAAGGTAATGGTAAAGATTCTGCAAACGGAATGTTTCTATTAACTACTAGTAGGTTTGCTGTTTCAGGAGAAGCATAAGACCCCCCAAAAAGACCGAAAAAAGGTGAAAAAAAACACAATAGCAACAACAACAACAACAGAAAAATGCAATTTTTTTCGACACTGACCTTTTTGAAAAATGTGTACCACTGGAGTAGGTGTTTTTTTCTAGCAGTTTCTGGGTATCTCATTACAAAACGCGTGACACTACTCAACTCAAAAGGAAACAAAACAAAGAAACAAAACATCACCAAAACTTTTAAAACTTAAAACACAACAATCTGAAAAATCGACTAGGAACAGACTTAGGTAACAGTTCTGTGAAGACGACGACGACGATGATGGTTATCTGACTGCTCCAAGAAACAGCTCCGTATAAATTATCACAAGCACGTTTGGGACTGAATGTTTTGCTGTTCTCTGAGGCCAAAAAACCCATATTTTCTCGAATCTTGCCGCCAGTGTGCACTAAATAATGATAATAATGATAATAATAATAATAATAATAATAATAATAATAATAATATTAATAACAACAATAATAATAATAATAATACATGGAATTTATATACCGCTATATCTTGCAATAAAAACAAATCAAAGCGCTTTCATTCACCCTACTCATTCACATGCAGCTAGTTACAATTAATAGGGTTTTTTGCTGTTGTCTGTTGGGGTGGGTTTTTTTACAAATGCAAATATATACACACATAAAAAGAGAAACAAGAAGAAGAAATAAGAAGAAGAAGAAGAAGAAGAAGAAGAAGAAGAAGAGAAGAAGAAGAAGAAGAAGAAAGAAGAAGGAGGAGGAGGAGGAGGAGAGGAGGAGGAGGAGAGGAAGAGGAAGAGGAGGAGGAGGAGAAGAAGAAGATAATATATGGAAGTTTCAGAGTATTGAATCTCGTAAAGCAAGGAAATTCTTAGCCTGAGCATTATTTTTATATCGTGGAGTGAAGCAAACAAGAGAAGAGAAACGGGAAATGAATTGAGATGGGAGACCACGTATGTCAACGGTATTTCTGTTGCCTCTTTTGTCTTGGAACTGCTTTGAAATGGCTGAATTATACATTTGGAATGTTCTGAAGAGAGAGAGAGAGAGAGAGAGAGAGAGAGAGAGAGAGAGAGAGAGAGAGAGAGAGAGAGTGAGAGAGAGAGAGAGAGAGTGAGAGAGAGAGAGAGAGAGAGAGAGAGAGAGAACAACAGTGAACAATGAACAAAGTTTATTCTTCAGGCCACCAACCCCAAAACAAAACGTGACATATATGTCAACTGCCAAAACATAACTAATGTGAACATGGGACTATTCAAAAATGAGTGAGAGAGAGAGAGAGAGAAGAGAGAGAGAGAGAGAGAGAGAGAGAGAGAGAGAGAGAAAGAGTTGGGGGTGGGGTGGTGGAGGTGAGATAGACAGAGAAAGAGAGATAGAGAGAGAGAAATAGATGAATCCGAATGTTACGTAAAATAACAATAAGACCTTATTTCACATTTTCTTCAACGCTGACACAGCAATTTTTCTTCTTTTTTCCCCCATTGTTTAACATATGTCATTACAACCGCACAAAAAGTGTTTTCCAGATTCTTTTATTTGTTTTGTTTTTTCTCATTTCAAAGCTACATCAGCGGTTTTTTTGTGTAAGTTCCCCCCCCCCCCCCCCAAAAAAAAAAAAAAAAAAAAAAAAACCAACCAAAAAAAAAACAAAAAAATACAACCCAAAAAACCGTCAACGATGGCTCTTTACCAATTAAGATAGATTTCGCAGTAAGCTCGGCAGTCAACAAGCTCAAATCTCCACAGAAAGAACTCCTGCAGTTTCTCATATCGCCTTGTTAGTTATTTATCGATGAAAAGGTCACAGACGTTATCACTGCGTTAAATACACAACGTAAACAACGCCCTTGTCTTTCAATCACCGCCATTCTCTGTCGGATTACTAGCGTTATCTTACGTCATTCCCTTCCTGGGTGTGACCTCGGACGAAGTCTGCAGTGCGCATGCGCAGGGGTATTGACGCGGCAGGCGAATGACGTCAGCGCGGAAGTGAAGGGTCTTTGTGCCGTGGTGATTATTATTATTTTTTTGTTTTTTGTTGGTACCCTGGAAGTCAGGTTCAATGGGGTCGCAGAATCAGAGCCACGGAATGTGCTGTTATTATTTTCTCTTTTACCTTTGTGGGTTAGTTTTTTGTTGTTGCGTTGTCGATAGTATATTCATCATCGTTCCATGTATGCTCTCTCTCTCTCTCTCTCTCTCTTCTCTCTCTCTCTCTCTCTCTCTCTCTCTCTCTCTCTCTCTCTTCTCTCTCTCTCTGTCTGTCTGTCTGTCTGTCTGTCTCTCTCTCTCTCTCTCTCTCTCTGTTTTTTGGTTTTTATCTTTTGTTTGTTTGTTTGTGGGGGGTTTCTTTGGGGGGTGGGGTTTGGGGTTTTTCTGTTATTTGTTTGTTCTGTTTTTCTAAGTTCCCCCCCCCCGCCCCCCCTCGTTTCTACTGTGTGAGAATATGAGTATCGGGTTTATGATTAAGATGTATCCCTATGGGCGGGGACTGGATGTAAAAAAAAGCACATGAGTGCTTATTCATTATCCTCGAAATAAAAGAATTTGTCATTGTCATTGTCATGTCCCCACACCACACACACACACACACACACACACACACACACACACACACACACACACACAAGCACGCACGCAACACACACACACACACACACACACACACACACACACACACACACACACACACACACACACCATCCCTTGCTTACCTTGCAAGCAACTTCATTCTCTATCTTTCAATAATTTTCACAGAGGGGGGAGGTTGTTCTGTGTTATTAAAAATTTTTTTTTTATCAAACTTGGATAAACCGGACAGAAACAATCTAGCACTAGCAGCACGCTATGCAGGATAAAGATATCACACTGATAGTGTTTTTTTTTTCTTTTTCAAACACTAATGTTGTGATTGGTGGTGACGTGGCTATTACTACAAATAATAACGAAGATGGTAATGTTGACGATATTACTGCTCTTTAATAATAATAATAATAATAAATAATAATAATAATAATGATAATAATAATAATTATAATGATGATAACAAATGGAATTTATATAGCGCTATATCTTACAAAAACCAAATCATAGCGCTTGCATACAACACACACACATACACATACAACCAATACCACATTAACAGAGTTGACACATTAAAATGTACACCCACACACGCGCAGTGGCAAACAGTTTTGCAGGCTGAAAAACAAGAAACCTTTGCCGACTGAAAAGAAAACCTACATACAAACCATGGTGCATAACCACAATGCGATGACTGCAACAACAACAAAACAAGATCCTGTCATTAGTATGCACTGGGCGGTATCAATGATGCACACACCACACAGTACTGACATAAACCGAAGGAAAGGCCAGACTGGACAGGTCAAGGGAGGAAAAATAATAGCAGGGGATCGGGAAAGAACACTTCTTGGTTTGCCGCAAACAGACTGGATGAAGAAAATCTAGCTGTGCTACACAGAGATTTGAACTATACAAGCAAGGGACACGACTCCAAAAAAATGTGACATTTTATTTATTTATTTATTTTATTCTTTTATATCGAGGATAATAAAAAGAAAAGCACTTGTGTGCTTTTTTTACATCCAGTCCCCGTGTGTATGCGGTTGTGTAAATTATGTTATCTGTTCCCGCCGACACACATTGGCTTACGCTTACGAAAAGCGGAACAGGATTTAACGTGTACGCAAGATGTTCTGCGTGCATTCGCACACGGGACCTCGGTTTATAGTCTCACCCGAAGGACTTTGAACTATACAAGCAAGGGACACGAATCAAAATAAATGCGACATTTTATTTATTTATTAATTTTATTCTTTATATCGAGGATAATTTTTTAAAAAGCACTTGTGTGCTTTTTTACATCTAGTCCCCGTGTGTATGTGGTTTTGTACATTCTGTTATCTGTTTCCGCCGACACACAATGGCTTACGCTTACGAAAAGCGGAACAGGATTTATCATGTGAGCAAGACATTCTTTGACATAAACAAAGAGAGAGTTATATTGTTTGTCCATGTCCGCATTTTCTTTTCTTTTTTTATTCGTTTTACTCGTTTCATCATTACGTAAGCTGTCTTGTTTAAAACAATAAGTTCTGAAATCTTGAGCCTCCACTGTATCTAGCACACGCCATATTTTTTCTATCCACAATGTCTCTCCGTGTAAGATAGATTTTGTAGCGAGCGATGCAATAAACAACCCTAATCTCAAGGGAACTCCTGCAGTTTCACATCCCCTTTATTTCATTTTATCGAGAAAAGGTCACAAACATTATCGCAGAGTTGAACACATGTGTGTAAGCAACGTCACCGTGTTTAAATCACAGCCATTTCGTCGTATTACTGACATTCTTGACGTCATTCTGCTGGGTGTGACCCCGAAGAAGTCAACAGTGCGCATGCGAAAGGTATTGACGCGGCCCACGAATGACGAAGGCACAATAGTTAGGGCTTTTTTTGTTTGTCTGTTTGTTTGCCTGTTCGTTTGTTTTTTTTGTGTGTGGATCCTTTTGTTCTCTGGAATCAAATTTCGGAATTTTGAGATTGAAAAGTCACGATCTCTCTCTCTCTCTCTGTCTCTCTCTCTGTCTCTCTCTCTCTCTCTCTCTCTCTCTCTCTTGTCTGTCTTTCTGTCTGTCTGTCTGTCTGTCTCTCTCTCTCTCTCTCTCTCTCTCTCTCTCTCTCTCTCTCTCTCTCTCTTTCTCTCCATGCTGCTTTCCTTTCTTGATTTATGTTCGAGTTCTATTTCCTTTCTTAAGATATCTCCTTTTCTCACTTACCGTTTTCCTAGATTTTCATTTTACCGTCTTTTCTTGTCAATGTCTCCAGCATTTGTATTTTCAAAAATAGATTTATGACTGTATTTCTCATTCTTCTAAGTGTGACATCTGCATTTACATCTACGTGTATCTTATCTTTGTTGTTTCAGTCTTTATTTATTTCTGCATTAGTTTGATTGCTAGTTTGTTTTGTTTTTAGAATCATTTTGAAAACACTAATAGCAGTAACAAGAGCTAAGATGACAATAGTCATAGCTTTGACAAATGTTGGCTTGGTTGTTTGCTTGTTTGCATGTATATTCGTTTTTTTGTTGTTTAACTAATTTCCTCAATCGTTTAATCTTTTAATAACACCTGCAATGTGCCGATTGTTGTTTTCATCCAATCCTATCATGTGTGTGCGTGCGTGTGTAGACACATACACACACACGCACGCACGCACACACACATACACACGCATCGATGCATCACCCCACACAAGTCAAACCATCTTAACATACTAATTATCTGTCTCTTCGTCTTCACACACCACAAAGCATAATAATTATCAACATCAGCAAAGACATAAATTCTCCATAACTTCCTGCTGAGGAGTCATCAAGGCACACGCACAGTACCGACATTTTCAGGCAGGGTTTTGAAACAACGTTCAACCTGGCGGAGTCCATTTCTCTCCAGATCGCCGGATGCATGCTGGGTATGTTAGAATCATCGGTCCTGTAGGCCACTGCTGGCCTATTCCTCTGTGAAAGGTAGATAGGAGTTTAACGTGTGAACAAGATGTTCTGCACGCGTTTGAAAATAGTATCTTGCCTGGTTTACAGTTTCATTCAAAGGACTTTCAGGGGACTGGAGTCTGTACCAATGTTAACTCCAGGTGGATCGGTGGTCTAGAGGTAACGCACCTGCCTAGAAAGTGAAAAGTCCGGGTCGGAAGTGTGCGATGGTTGGATCCCCGTTTGGGCCCGAAACTTTCCCCTGCATCCATTAGACCATGAGTGGGGGTCTGGGTGCTAGACTTTCGGATGAGACGATAAATCGAGGTCCCGTGTGTTACACACAAATACTTAGCGCACGTAAAAGAGCCCACGGCAACAAGAGAGTTGTCCTTGGCAAAATTATGTAGTAAAAAAGCCACTCTGATAAGGAAACAATTACAGTTGCAGACAGGAAGAAAATGGGTGGCGCTGGTCTTGTGGCGTCGTGCCACGTGCTCTCCCCCGGCGAAAGCAGCCCGAATTTCAAGCAGAGAAATCTGCCGTGACTTAAAGTGGTATGTAAACGAAATTGAAAAATAAAGAAAAGCTTCGAACGAACACATACAAGGAGACTCAAATCCATGACCTCACTTAACATCAGTCGAGTTACGAGTAGGATGACCTCACCTTTAGACTGTTCCGTCCCCGAAAATAGCATCCGTAGTTGATTTAAAGATACTGTAGATAAGAATAAGAAAGAGAAGAAATAAAACCAGAAAGAAATTAAGAACATTGAGTAGGAAAAAAGGAAAAGAAGAAAAACAGAAGAAAGGTCACGAAAAAAAGAAACCTAGCAGAAAGAAAGAAGATTAAACAGACAGAAAAAAAGGACAACGTAAAGGTATTGGCACACAAAGTAAGAAGAGTAAAGAGCGAGAGAAAATAGAAGAAAACAGATACCAGAATGAAGGAAAAGAAAAGAAAAAGAAAGTTAAAGGGGTAAAAAACCACGAACAACCCCCCCGACCCGCCAAATGCTGTCAGCCCTTGAAGAAAACTATTAGGATGAAGGAAGTACATAAATACATCTAGAAACAAGCCTTGTTTTCCCTTCTGTTCTAAGTTTTTTTCTTTCTTTGTAGTTTTTTTGTGTTTGTTTTGCAAATGTTGTTGCTGATTGTTTTTTTTTCGTTTGTGTGTATTTTGTTGATATATTTAATAGACATATAAACAATACAAGTCATTTCCGAATATATACCCGTGCAATTATTTTTTTGGTCAAACCTGTGCCCTCCCCCCCCCACCCCCCCCCCACACACACGCACACACACACACAAACACACACACACACAAACACACACACACACGCACACACAGAGAAAAAGACAGAGACAGAGATAGAAACAGAGAGGACACAGAAAAGAAACGTCAAAACAGATCTTTCTAATCGATGTCTTTCTTTCTCTTTTTTTCTTGCCATGTCTGTGTGCGGGACTCCACGACTACAGCTACAGGAGAAACCTCGCATATCAAACACTGGCCACCGCCTCGCCACAGACAGTCCACCAAGCCAGAGCAGGATGACCCAGCAGAGAGTTGCACGATACCATTGAAACACACGCTCTACAAGGAAAAGAAGACAGCATGGAAAACAGAAAGAAGCAGACACTAAGACGAGTACAGCTGTATCAGTCAGAATTATAAAAAAAAATCTCGAAAGAGGCACACTGCCCAAAATAGGTACACATGCATTCTCGAACGCATGCACGCATGCACGCACGCACAGACAGACACGTACACACACACTTACACACATGTAATACTTGCGTGCGCGCGCATACATACACAGATACACGCATGCACGCACGTACGCACACACATACACATACGCGTGCGCGCGCACACACACACACACACATACACAGTCACACACACTTAGACAAGCACACTTACAACACACGCGCGCATACATACACAGATACACACACATGTACGCAAGACACACACACACACACACACACAACACACACACACACACACACACACTCACACACACACTTAGACAAACACGCACACACACACAAGCACAAACACAGACACACAGACACAAACACACACACACATATAACACTGCTTGAGCGCGCGCTCACACACACTGCACACACTACACACATACACACACAAAACACACGCAAACAAACAAACAAACACACACACAAACTCGCACACACACACACACAAACAAACACACACACACACACACACACCACACACACACACACACACACACACACACACACACACACACGTACATGAACCAAACCTTTCTAAGACGGAAAAGACCCGCTTCGTGTAATGTTTTTTATTTAAAGCAAAAGAAAACCCAAAACCACAGGGCACACAGAATGTAATTAACTTCTCTAACACCAAAACCCCATTTCACATGAACCCTACCGATCACTCATGAACAGTATCAGTACCATGAACAAAAGACAGAAAAACAGTTTTCCACGTCTTGGTCTCCTATTGAATACAAACCAGTTGATGATGTAAACTTGGAACGATTAAAGGCGTTTGTTTGAGGAATTGTTGCTTGCTGTTTTTGTTATGTTTTTATTTTGTTTGGGTTTTTTTTTTGTTTTAAGCGAGAATTTCGAACAGCATACCTTTTAGCTAGACTAAATTTAGATCTTGCTTGAGATACGGGACTTTATGTGATGTGTCAGATACTCGGCAGGAAAGAGAGTGAAGGGTTTGTGAATTGTAAACGTCAATAAAGAGACATTCTGTCACTAAGAAAAAAACCTTAACTGATGTTGGCCCAGCATTTGAAGCAAGTCACATAGGAATGTTAAACTTATAGTATTGTTATGTTTTGAAATATTATGTTCAGATTATCTTCATCCATTACCATTTGTAACATAACTTCTGCTCTCCATCAATAAGGGAGAACAAAAATCCTCTGAAGTCAGAGAATGGCTGTCTAAAATAAATGGTGTGGTACTTGCAAACAACCCTACAACGCAAACTTTCCATACGGTGAATACTTTTGATATCACATGTATTTTTCCTCGGGAGGTAAAAGGCATACACACAAACACACACACACACACACACACACACACACAACACACAACACACCACACACACGCACGCAAGCACGCACGCACGCACGCACTACACATCCACAACACACACACACAACAACACACACACACACACACACCAACGGCACACACACAAACAAACATACACACACACATACAAACATACAGATGCAGACACCTACACACAGAGACTCACACACTCAATCTCTCTCTCTCTCACACACATTCACACACACACACACACTCACACACACATTCACACACACAGAAACTCACACACACACACGAACACACACACAGGCACACACACACACTCACACACCACACACACACATTCGCACTCACACACACACACACACAGCACACACAGGCGCACACACACACAACACACACACACACACACACACACACACACACACCAACGAAGTGTGATGTGCTTCCATTGATCCAACAAAACCAAAAGAAGCCTGTTCACGAACATAAAAAAATCCAACACACACAAGCAAACGAAACACATCAAACTGAAATGTATTCCAAGACAGCAAAAGAGCCCTTTTAATTAACTTCTTCCTCCTATGTCCTCTTCCTTAAAGGACACTTTCAACTGATTCCACAAAGCGCGCACAAACCCTTAAACCAAACTATCCAGTTTTTAAACCTCTGCTGACATAAAGAGTGCCTCAAAGTTGTGGTAACTGGGGTATGAATTTCAACAACCCACCCCCACCCCTCGAACCCTACTCCTCCCATCTCGACCCTTCTTCCTCTCTCCAACAGATCACCTTCACTTCTCTTTACTTCCCTTCCCTGGGGACGAGATAGCCTGGTGGTTAGAGTGATACATTCGTGATCTGCTGACCCGGGTTCGAATCTAGTGCAAGAGGATTTATTTTTCTCCTGGAGTTAACATCAGTGCTGACTCCACTCTCCCCAAAAGTCCTTCAGATGAGACTCTAAACCGAGGTCCCGTGTGCGAACGCACGCAGAACATCATTGCGCACACGTTAAAAACCCGTTCCGCTTTACGAAAGAGTAGATCATTGTGTGCCGGTGAGAGCGGATGACAAAATTTACCAAAACTGCATACACATAGGAACTGGATGGGGAAAACCCCCAGATAAGCGCTGATTTGATTATCCTCGAAATAAAAACTTTAAAAAATCCCTTTCCCCGTACCTTTCGATTCTGAACCTCTCCAGTGTTCTCCTGTCTTCTTTGATCATCAGTGCAGTGTTCTTTCCTCTCTCGGTGAACCCTGTCTGTTTACAGCACGCTCTCTAAGTAGTGCTTAGTCATGTAGAAATGTCAACTGGTGTGGATGCTTGTCTTTGTTGTTGCTGTTGTCCTTGTTTTGTTTTTTTATATAACATGTTTGGTTTAAAAAAATTCTTTCGCTCTCTTGCTTTCTGCCTAAACAAGGAAGTCAGAGGGAAGCGAACGATCAAATGAACAAGTTCTATTTTGTTTGGTAGGTCACAGATTAAGTGTAACACGTTTTTTTTACATCCAGCCCTCAGAGGAGAGGTGCATATAATATATATATATATATATATATAATATATTATATATATATATATATATAATAATATATATATATATATACATATAATATATATATAAGAAGAGAGAGAAAAGAAGAGAGAGAGAGAGAGAGAGAGAGAGAGAGAGAGATGTATATACAGACACACACAAACTGGGTAATGAAACAACAATAACAACTATATATATAGATGATCAAAGGAACGAACATATTTTTCACAAAGTTCGCTCCCCTAAAACAGAAACAGAAAAACCCAGAAAACCTCACAAAGGTCATTCAACTCTCTGCCGTCTTTGTTTTTCACAACAACAAAAAATCACAAACGCTTTATCCAACTTGTATGTCAACCTTTAACACCCCTCTTCCTCCCCCACCCCACCCCACACAAACCCCTACCCCCCCCCCCCCCCCCCCCCCCCAATAGCTGACGTTATTGTGTTTGCATGCTAATGTAACAACTGCACAGCTTTCAGTAACTATCCCCCTCCCCACCCATCCTCATCCCCCGACACACACATACATACCGCTTCTTCCTGCCTACGACAACCCTCCCCCTATTCCACCTCCCACCCACCCCCCTCCCCCCACCTCACACACACACACACACATACCTACTACCCCTTTGTTCCCAACCCCTCTCAACCTCTTGTTCTCTCTCTCTCCTCCCTCTCTCTCTCCTATCTTCCTCTCTCTCTCTCTCTCTCTCCTCTCTCTCTCTCTCCTCTCTCCCTCTCCTCTCCTCTCTCTCCCCCCTCTCTCTCTCTCTTCTCTCTCCTCTCTCTCTCTCTCCTCTCTCTCTCCTCCCTCTCCCCCTCCTCTCTCTCTCCCTCCTCTCCTCCCCTCTCTCCCCCCTCTCTCTCTTCTCTCTCTCTCCTCTCTCCCCCTCTCTCTCTCTCCCTCTCCTCTCTCTCTCCTCCTCTCATCTCTCCCTCTACCTCCCTCCCTCTCCTCTCACTCCCCCCCCTCTCTTCTCTCCCCATCCCCTCTTTCCTCTCCCTCTCTCTTTCTTTCACTGCTCCTGTTTCTTCTTAGAGATTATGACAGCCATTTCTCTACCTATCACGCTAGCCAGCTCTCGCTTTTAAGTAGCGCTTAGTCATGTAGAAACATAATGTCAAGTGGTTTAGTATGTGTGTACGTGTGTGTGTGAGTGTGTGTGTGTGTACGTGCGCGCGCGCGCGTGTGTGTGTGTGTGTGGTGTGTGTACGTGTGTACGTGTGTGTGAGAGTGTGAGTGTGTGTGTTAGTGTGCGTGTGTGTGTGTGTGTGTGTTCTTTACAAGAGCCTTTTTTTTTTATTCCTCCACACTCTCAGTCCTTCCTTCATTTAGCCAAGACCAAGGAAGATTATTATTATGGAGAGAAAGAGAGAGAGGGAGTTGGTAGGGAGAGATAGGAAGAGAGAGAGGCTGAAGAGAGCGAGAGAGATTGAAGAAAGAGAAAGAGAGAGAGAGAGAGAGAGAGAGAAGAGAGAGAGAGAGAGAGAGAGAAGAGAGACTTCAGTCTTCACAGAGAGAGAGAGAGAGAGAGAGAGAGAGAGAGAGTGAGGAGACTTCAGTCTTCAGAGAGAGAGAGAGAGAGAGAGAGAGAGAGAAGAGGAGAGAGAGAGAGAGAGAGAGAGAGAGAGAGAATTTGACAAAGACACATAGAGGAAACATAGACAGATAGAGAGAAACAGACAAAGACAGGAAGACAGAGAAAGAGACAGAGATGGACTGAAGACAGGTGGAGAAACAGAGCAACAGGAACAGAGGAAGGGGGAAAACAAACAAACAAACGGACCCCCCAAAACCCACAATAATCACTTGTGAAAGAGAGAAAGTGAGAGGTGTAGACACAAAGTCTCAGAGAAATGAAGAAATTGAATTGGAAAAAGAGGATCCAATGGTCAGAATTCATTTATGTACATTTGCTAAAAGCTATCTTACATGGAACGGTTGTTAGGAATGAGGGAAACACACAAACAAACAAACACACACACGCACACACACACACAAACACACTCATATGCTAACTCACACATACACAAAAGCAATGCTTTACAAAATTAGAATTGTTTACAAAAGCGATCGTTACCAGCATAAAAGTGTACATCTACGTCAACTGATCAAAACTTTAAATGAAGTTTGCCTTAAGTTAAAAGAAAAGAAACAAATAAAAGATAATCAAAACCGAAAGAAACACAAAAGACACACACACACACACACACACACACACCTCTCTCTCTCTCTCTCTCTCTCTCTTCTCTCTCTCTCTCTCTGGCAGACAGACAGAGAGACAGACGACAGAAAGAGAGAGAGAGAGAGAGAGAGAGAGAGAGAGAGAGAGAGAGAGAGAGAGAGAGAGAGAGAGAGAGAGAGAGAGATCCAAACAAACAGAAGATAAAAAGAGAAACAAACAGCAAAGTCTCAAACTTCATTTCAATCTTCTCCTGTCCTTTATTTTGTTTCTGTTACATTTATTGTATATCAGTTTGTTTTGGATTTTTTGGTTTGTTTGTTTAGTCTGCAAATACCCAAGTGTTTAGGCAAGTCCAGTTTCAAGCCTCCTGAAAAACAATACAACTGATAAACCGATATAAAGCAAGTTGGAAGTTTAGGCAACACATACACACACACTCTCTCTCTACTATCTATCTATCTATCTATCTATCTATCTATCTATCTATCTATCTATCTATCTATCTATCTATCTATCTATCTCTATATCTATCTATCTACCTATCTATCTCACACACACGTGTACACATACACACACGCGCACGGACTCACACACATTCTCTCTCTTCATCTTTCATTCACACACACACTCACACTCTCTTCTCTTACTCTCTCTCTTTCTCGGAGAATGGGTGAGAGAGGGGGAGAGAGACTGAAACAGACAGACAGACAGAAACAGAGGTGGGGACAGAAAGATAAAGAGACAGAGAAGGATGAACAAGCAAGCCACATATTATAATAATAATAATAATAATAATAATAATAATAGTAATAATAATAATAATAATAATAATGTATGGAATTTATATAGCAGACCAATATTGGCCTACAGAAACAGAAAGAACTCCTCACTTTTGCATGGACCTGGTGTAAAAAAAACGGTACTTTCAAAAGAGAGCAGCAGCAAGAAACTTGCCTAAAAGTATCAGAATCAGAATAAAATATCCCCCTTTGATTCTGTGCCCGCGCTAAGAAAGCGACCCTGAACATCGCACAAGATTTAAGGGCAACTCTCTGATCTTCAATCTGTTTGTCTTTCCTAAACAAGCCCACTTGTTTTCACAATGTGTCGTGAATGGCCAATGCCTTCTGATCACAATGAACTCTTCAACTTTAACTCGCCTTACTTTTTAGTGCGGCTTTGAGAGTATCGCAGAGAGAGAAGGACAGAGACAGAGAGTGAGAAGGAGACAGAGACAGAGAAAGAAATAGACAGAGAAACAGACAGACACACAGGGACAAGAGACATAAAGACAGAGAGAGAGACAAGCGTTCCCATGTGGAAGAGAAGATGCAACCTTGCCAGATTTTTCATGGTTCCATGTGGAGGAGAAGATGTAACTTAACAAGATTTTTTAAGCACACTAAAATTAACCAAATATATTTTTAAAATCTCCAAAAGACAGCAAAAGGATGAGAAATCGTAAACATCAAAGCTAAAACAAGCGTGGCCTTTGATTATCACTATCTCAACACGAAGCATCATAAAAAGCCTTCACCTTTTCTTGATTCGCTTGCCTTTCTTTCTAACTATCCATTGTTTTCACATCTTGAAATCCACACCTCTTTTGGCACGCACTAGACACTTCAATTCTTATTGGCCTAATTTGAGAGTGGCTTTGACAGCGTCAAAGGGAGAGCGAGAGAGAGAGAGAGAGAGAGAAGAGAGAGAGAGAGAGAGAGAGAGAGAGAGAGAGAGAGAGAGAGAGAGAGAAGAGAGAGAGATAGATAGAGAGAGAGAGAGGGAGGGAGGAAGGGAGAGAGAGAGATTGAGAGAAGACAGACAGACAGAGACAGAAAGAGAGAGAGACAAAGAAGCAGAGAGACAGAGAGAAAATCAAACCAAATTCTTTTTTATTCCAAGTATAATGAATACGCACTCGTGTGTTTTGTTTTCCATTCAGTTCCGCCCTTATCAGAGATAAAAATCATGATAGACAAATAAAACCACACACTCATTCAGAGAAAAAAATTTGAAAAAGAAACAAAATATACAAACAATCGAAATGTCCCACATTAAACCAGCTCGCACGCAAGCATGCACGCACACACACACACACACACAAAGCAAACACACACACTCACTCACTTACACACACATACACACAACAAGGCAAACACATACACCACACCACAACACACACACACACACACACACACACACACAAATCAAACACATACACAATACAACACACACATACACACAATCACAAACACACACAAACACACCACACTACAGCCCTTTCCTTCCCCACCATACACACACTAGCCACCCACTCCCCCTCCCCCCCCCCCCACACTACCCCCCACCCCCAACACACACACACATACACAGAGCTAAAGTACTCCACCAAGACTACTCACCTGTGGCGAAGTGAATCTGACACACGATGTATTTTCCTGGGCAGAGTGAAGCTGAAAGCACGGTGCCTATCCATGGTGGCTGAAAACACGGCTAGAAGATTCCAGTTTCCCCCTCTTCCTTGGGTCAAACTCGATCCCTCACTCGTTACCCTTTTCCCTGTTCTGGTACTCACTCTCTCACCCTCAGAGAACAGGTAAGTGTGCCCCAACTGGTCCCTCCACTTTTACCTTGTAAAAACACTTGAAGATAGCACGCGCTGGGGTTTTGCTGCTGCTGGGTCACTGGATATACACCCCTTTTTAACTGTTCTTAGTTTTTCTATTAGTCACTCCATATGCCCTTTTTTCTCTTTTTTTAAAGCTGTTCTTGGGTTTGCTGATGGTCACTGTATAGTACACCCTTTTCAGCTGTTCTTAGTTTTTCTGTTAGTCACTGGATGTACACCCTTTTTTTAAAAAAGCTTTTCTTAGTTTCGCTGTTATTGTTCACTCGATATATACACTTATTTAGCTGTTCTTGGTTTTACTGTTGTTGGTCACTCGATATACACCATTTTTTAAATAAAAGCTGTTCTTGGATTTGGTGATGGTCACTGTATAATACACCCTTTTTAGATGTTCTTGGTTTTTATGTTGGTCACTATACACTTTTTAGATGTTCTTGGTTTTTATGTTGGTCACTATACCCTTGTTTGATGTTCTTGGTTTTGCTGTTGATCACTGTACCCTTTTTAGATGTTCTTGGTTTTGCTGTTGGTCACTCGATTTACATCCTTTTAGGCGTTCTTCCACTGACATCCACATAACTTTCTTTGGTCTGGTCACTTGAGTTTTTTATTCTTACGTGATAAGTTTGGGGCAAGACACAAATTGACAAAAAAATATGTTTAACATTTGTGTTTAAGAGTTATGATTAATCATTGTCAGGCCATTCAATGTTTCCATGTCTCTTTCTTTTTGTTCTGTAACAAACTTTTTCGAGAATACTCAATTCTATCTAGTCTGGTCATTCAGAAGAACGAAACCCAAGAAACAGCTAGACAGCAATTCTTACAGAGAAAAAGCCGTTTTCTAAAAAGTTGTAACTCCTCGAATCAGCATTGTATACAACGCTTGATTGTTCTGTGACTCATCAAAATTCCACCCACTTGGGTAACTCGGAAAACCCCCTCAGGGGACGGCAAGGACAGCAGATTTTTGTAGGAAAAAAAAGCTCATTTCTCGCAGTGTTTTGGTCCCTGAATCCTCACTGTATACCTCTTTTATTTGTCCTGGCGCTCACTTGACTGAGAAATCCGATTCCACCAAGACTGGTCTATCATTTCTTTTATACCTCCATTCTTTGACTGGCTACTCACTTCTAGAAAAAAAGATTGCAGTGACCTATGTCAATGTCCACCTGGCCACTCGACCTCATTGTGGTTTCCATGCGCAGTCACTCAAAGCACTTTAAAATGAACACTGGATGTCTTGAAGAGTACACAAGGCATTAAGTTTCATCTAGTTCTGGAACTGAGCTATCAAACATGCGTCCAAGAGAGAATTTCTTGCATAATATACTTGTTTAAACTGTTAGGATGATTAGTAACACGTTGTTGTCTATATAGTATATATTATGTTTAAGGGCAAGAAGAAAAGCTGAAACTCTCTTAAAAAGAACTGCAATGTTCATCTAGCCTTGATCAACAAATGATCACTTCAAAAGTTAAACTAAAAAAAATATTCAACCAGTTAGAGAAAATGAATTTTAAAAAAGCTCGACTGCAACCTCATTGTTGTGTTTTTGTTTTCAGGAACATGTTGCATAAGGTCACTCTGCAAGCACTTATTATGACTTTGTACATGTCCAGAGGTCTGGATAATGCCCACGCTGCATACACACCATTAGCTGATCTCCCCCACACTGCCCACTAGTATCCACTTAGTACAGCTGGTCAGTCTGCCACTACAGCTAGACTGTAAAAGTATGGAAAGTTGTCTGTATCAAAAATGAATATAATTTTTTTCAAAGATAAAAGAATGTGTGTCTCATTTTTTAAAATTAGTAAATTGAGTCTCTTTTCTATACTCTATCTGTGTGTGTGTGTGTGTGTGTGTGTGTGTGTGTGTACGTGTGCATGTGTTTGTGTGTGTGTGAGTGTGTGTATTTGTGTGTGTATGTGTGTGTATTTGTGTGTATGTGTGTGTGTGAGAGAGAGAGAGCGAGAGAGAGAGAGAGAGGAGAGAGAGAGAGAGAGAGAGAGAGAGAGAGAGAGAGAGAGAGAGAGAGAGAGAGAGATGACAGCGCTAAAACAACAAACGCAATCAACGTTTATAAATTTCAACCGAACACTTAATTGTAAACAAAGGAAACATTCTCTTTGAAAAATGGATCTTGGCATTACAGTTTCAAGGTCAAGCACGCGCACGTGCACACACACAACAACAAACACACCCCCTTCCACCCACCCACTCACACACTCACTTTTACAAACCTAATACACACAAAAAGAAACAACAGTTGCATAGTTTGAATCCAAGATTTTAAAACTGTACGAGATAACAGCCCCTATAGTAATTATGGCCTCTGTGGTCGGCGGGGCTTATAGGCCTAAACAACATGACCTGGATTGGATTAGATTCTTTTGACACAAGCGCGTGTCCATACCGACGAGTCTGTTTATAACGTCAAACAGAGCCCATAGCACTACCACTATAGGGTCTGATGAGAGCACAAAAACATCAGTACCCTCTCTTTTCGTCTGTGTGTATAATATATACAGTAAACTAAGGGTGGTCATTGCACGACCGGTCAATGGTCACTGCTCTCTGTGTGTGCGTGTGTGTGCGTCTCTCTGTCTCTGTCTCTGTCTCTCTCTGTCTCTCTTTCTCCCCCTCTCCCACCCCCCTCTCTGTCTATCTGTCTGTCTGTCTCTCTCTCACTCTCTCTTGTTTCTCTCTGTTTCTCTCTCTCCCTCCTCCATCTCTCTCTCACTCTCCCTCCCTCCCCCGTCTCTCTCTCTCTCTCTCTCTCTCTCTCTCTCTCTTTTTTTTTCTCTGTCTCTCTCTGTTTGTCTGTCTGTCTCTCTCTGTTTCTCTCTCTCTCTCCCTCCCCCATCTATCTCTCTCTCTCTCTCTCTCTCTCTCTCTCTCCTCTCCTCTCTCTCTCTCTCTCTCTCTCTCTCTCTCTCTCTGACTCCCGGCTATCCTCTTTTTTTTTCCCTGTGGGATTGGATGGAGAAAAAAAAAACACCAACCAACCCCCCCCCCCCCCCCCCCCCCCCCTCCCCTTACCAACTGAGAGCTCATTCATTAACCTCAGAAATAGAAGATTTAATTTGATCCGATTTTTTTGATCTGACCTTTTCCCCTCACTTCTCATTCTCTCTCTCTCTCTCTCTCTCTCCCCTCTCTCCTCTCTCTCTCACTCTCTCTCTCTCTCCTCTCTCTCTCCTCTTTTCTTTTTCTTTCCCTCCTTTTATTTCTCTCTCTCTCTCTCTCCCTCTCTGCCTATCTTTCTCCTCTCTATCACTCAGTTTGATGTGTTTACAAGGAGAGCTCCAACTGCGATACAGAGACGTTAAAAAATCTTGTCCAAATACTTTCCCCGCTTCCATTTCACCCAGGAGGGACTACTGGCCTGTGCTGAAATGAACAACATGTCCGACGTTAATTCTGTGTCTCTTTGACTGCGTCTCTGCCTTTGTCTGGCTGTCTGTCGTCTGCTTCTCTAGTCTGTCTGTCTGCCTGTCTCTCTCTGTCTGTCTGTCTCTCACTCTGTCTCTAACTCTGACTCTGTGTCTGTCTCCTGTCTAATTCTCTCTCTCTCACACACACCCACTCCCTTTCTCTCTCTTGCTCATTTTGTCCATTTTGTCCTGCCATCTATCTCTGAATGACGGTCTATCTGTCTGTCCTTCGTCCTTCTGTCTGTCTGTCTGTCTGGGCTGTCTGTCTGTCTGTCTCTCTCTCTCTCTCTCTCTCTCCTCTCTCTCTCTCTCCCCTCTCCCCCTCTCTCTTTCTATTTCTGTATTTCGGTCTGTCGGTCTGTCCTCTTTCTCTCCTGTCTCCCTGTTTTCGTCTGGCTGGCTGTCTAACTCTCTCTCTCTCTGTCTCTCTTTTCTCTCTGTCCTCTCTCTCTCTCTTTCTCTCTCTGTTTCTTTCTGTCTGTCGTCTGTCTGTCTCTCTTTTTTTGTCTCCCTCGCCCCATCTCTCTCTCTCTCTCTCTCTCTCTCTCTCCCCTCCCCC
>CM054140.1:18463014-18468014 GCA_028751875.1 Rapana venosa | reverse complement strand
AATAATAATAATAATGATAATAATAATAATAATAATAATAATAATAATAATAATAATAATAATAATATGTACTGCATAGCATCTGTCTCGTTCTGTGATATCGATATTCCATCCTTCATGCTAAGCTTAAAGAGAGAGAGAGAGAGAGAGAGAGAGAGGAGAGAGAGAGAGAGAGAGGAGAGAGAGAGAGAGAGGAAGGAGAAGAGAGAGAGAGATGGCGTTTCCACTGTTTGTTTCCACAGGGTTTTCTGAAATAGCTTCCATTTTATTATTGCCAAAAGGCAATTATTATGATTAGTAAAACGCCATTTCCTAGGATATATATTACAGTACAGCACAGTACAGTACAGTACTCTACACCGTACCGCATTGCACTTCACAATACTACACGGCACTACACTACATTACACTACACTGCACTGCACTGTATTTCACAACACTACACCGCACTACACTACAATGCGCTACACAACACAGCACAAAACCACACTACACAACACTACACTATACTACACTACTCTACACTACGCTACACTACACTACACTACACTACACTACACTACACCACACCATACACACACACTACACTACACCCCACCACACTACACCACACTACACACCCTACACCACATTACACCACACCACACAACACCACCCTACACCTCATTACACTACACTGCACCACACCACACCACATTACACCCCCCTACACCACACTACACTACACCACCCTACACCACACCACACTACACCACATTACACCACACTACCCTACACTACATTACACCACACTAAAACCACACCACACTAAACCACACCACACTACACAACACCACCCTACACCTCATTACACTACACTGCACCACACCACACCACACAACACCACCTACACCACCACTACACTACACCACACCACACCACATTACACCCCCTACACCACACTACACCACACCATACCACATTACACCACACAACACCACCTACACCACACCACCACTACACCACACCATACCACATTAACCACACAACACCACCTACACCACACACATTACACCACACTACACTACACCACCACACTACACCACACACACACATTACACCCCCCCACACCACACTACACACAAACCTACACCACATTACACCACACTACCCTACACTACATTACACCAACTACACCACCCTAACCACACCACACCACACCACATTACACCATACTACACCACCCTACCACACTACACTACACCCCCCTACACCCAACCACACTAAACCACACCACACTACACTACATCACACAACACCACCCTACACCACACTACACCACCTACACCACACTACACTACACCCCCCTACACCACACCACACTAAACCACACCACACCACACTACACTACACTACACTACACCACACAACACCACCCTACACCACACTACACCACCCTACACCACCCTACACCACATTACACCACACTAAACCACACAACAACACCACACTAGCTCTGAAAGTGGTCTTGGGAGCACTGGACAGGCAAAAACATCCGTCTCTGCGGTTGTGGCGATCGTATACCAATGCCTGTGTCTCAGAAACACTCTTTTTTGAGTCCATTCAGTGATGTTGTCCACCCATTTCTTTCCCTGTCTATCTCTCTGTCTACCTCCCTGGACTGTTTTGTGTAAGATGATCTTTGCAAGGCTGTCAGATCTTGTCACGTGGCCGTAGCATTTCAGTTTTTATCTCTTTGACTTCTCTTCTTCACTACATTAGTCTTGACTATCTCTTGCGCTGAGGTATCACTTGCTGTCAGATTTATGCAAGGTGTCTCGTATATAATTCAGGATACTACTTGTTGATCCAGAAAAAGAGATATGTTTCATATAAACGCAGTAAGCACAGTGGAAGTCAAGTAAAGATATTAGGACTGTCATTACAAACATTAAAATGAATAACTCCCTAAATCTAGCAAAAGCAAAAACAAAACAAGCAACAACAAAAAACAACAAAAAAAACAACTAAAGAAACAAAACACAAACAAAACAAAAAATCCCAACAAATACGCACCGCAAACACAACAAATAATTGTTTAAAAACTCAAGAAAAACGCCTATGATGATTGCTTAAAGAGGAAAAAAATTCAGAGACACAAACTTTTTAAAAAAACCCTCTACATTCCTTTCTCACTTCAACAAAAAAACAACCCAACAGAACACTCAGTCTTTTCCTCCCTAAATCCTAAACCATTAGCACGAATCAACTCTCTCACATAATTTATCAGTACCATCAAACAGCCCATAATATTTATATCTAACACCGCAGGTACAAAATTCGCAGAAAGACTAAATCCAACCCAAAACAAAAATGGTAAAATACACAACAAGCACACACACACACACACAGCTGCTTATAAGCACACACACTCAAACACCCACAACACACATCAAACACACACGCACACACCACAGCTGCTTATAAGCAACACACACTCAAACACACACACACATACACACAACCTAGTTTCCCATGGCACACACTGTATGACGTATATTATATATATACACACACACTCACACACACGTTTGACCACTTCAGTGACCAGAGTGGTCATGCCGTATGCCAACAGTCCAGTTGGCCAGAGCACAGAGAAGGAAAAAAGAGAAAGCAACTAATGATAAAAAAAGAAAAGAATTCTTGCCAGAAGCCTTTAAAGCCCCACGACTGTACACAGCACACACTAACAGCAAACACACACGACACACACACACACCATCAGACAAGCACAGAAAACTGTACTGAGGAGAGATAACACAGACTGCAGGCGACGACACGACGCATTACAGGACACAGAGCACGACACAAAACATCCAGGGCAGAGACAGAGACAGAAGAAAGAGAGAAGAGAAGCATATGTATAGGAAGAGAGATTTGAGAGAAAGCACTAAGGTAACGAGAACGAGAGAGCACGACGACCAGTACACCAGACAGAACTGATCAGACAGTCACCAGGGACAAGCACACGATCACACCGTACACACCACACATCTCCCACAGACATGCGGGATTCGAACATGTCTATATGTTCATCGTTTTAGGTGTATGTCTGGTGGATGGAGTGGGAGGGTGGGAGAGCTTTGTATGCATATATGAAACTAAGATACAGACTGTCGTCGTCACAGGGCAATGTGCCGACTACACATACACCAGTAGATCATAGATTGACAAGTCTCCTGGCACAATCTTCAGCTGTCTCTCTCTCGTCTCTCTTCTTTCTGTCTCTCTCTGGTGAGCCTCTCTGGTCTGTCTCTCATTATCACTTCTCAACTGTTTTCACCGATGTCTCTCGCTCACTCTGTCACTCATATCAATCTGTCTTCTGTCTTCAGTCTATCTGCCTTCCTCTGCTCTCTGCCTTCTGTCTGTCTCTCTCTCTGTCCTTCTCTCTCTGTCTCTCTCCCCTCTCTCTCCCCGCCTCTCTCTCTCTGACTGTCTCTCTCTCCCTCTCTCTATCTTAATCTGTCTCTCTCTGACTGCTCTCTCTCCTCCCCCTCCCTCTCCTCTCTTCCCCCTCTCTCTCCTGTCTCTCTCTGTGTCTCTGTCTGTCTTCTGCTCTCTCTCCCCCCCTCCTCCTCTCTCTCTCTCTGTGTCTCTCTGACTCTCTCGCTCCATTCTCTCTCTCTCTCTCTCTACTGACCTCTCTCTCCTCTCTCTTCCCCTCTCTCTGTCTCTGTCTCTCTCCTCTGTCTCTCTCTGTCTCTCCCTTCCCGTCTCCGCTCTCTCTCCCTCCCTCTCTCTCTCTCTCTCTCTCTCTCCCCCCCCCCCAGAATGTTCAAAGTAAGAAATGATGAGTACAAACATAGTTTGTCTAACTACATTTTTCATTCTATTAACAAAAGGAAAATAATGTTGTCGCAAATACTTTATTGGAAAACTGCTACGATTTGATATACTCAATATGGATGATTTTTCTTAGACAGCATCTTCTTTCTATGATTGGGTTATGGTTGATTTAAGGTTTATAATCAAGAAATAGAATAAATGGTGTTTTTCTTTTGTATTCAGTCATGAACTGTTACTGACATAATCTTTTTGCATTATTTGGCTATGTATATGTTGGTGTTTTTCTTCTCTAATCAGTCATAAATCATTATTTGTTTGTGTATTTGCTTTGCCAATGATATGAATGAACCCATTGTTCTATCCCAAGCCCAACAAATGTATTGTGGTCCAAGGCCAATGTACATTATATCATTTCAGTGTTCAGTGTTCAGTGTTCTCTCTCCCCCCCCTCTCTCTCTCTCTGACTCCCCCCCCTCTCTGTCTCTCTCTTACCCCCCCCCTCTCTCTCTCTCTCTTACCCTCCCCCATCCTCTCTCTCTCTGGCACACATTCAGTTTCGGTTCCCCAGTGTCCTGATGTAGATGGCCACGTTATTAGATGGCCTTCGCTCTACGGTCGATAGTCTTGGCAAGCAAAAATGGGTATCTGGGGGAATGTACCGAATGCATGTTTTCATCCGTTTGTCTCTGCACCAGGGTGTGTGTGTAGTGTGTGTGTAGTGTGTGTGTGTGTGGTGGGGGGTGGGGGGGGGGGGTTGAGTGGTGTGTGTGTAGTGTAGTGTGTATGATGAGTGCGTAGTGTGTGTGATGTGTGTGTAGTGTAGGGGTGTGTGTTTGTGTGTGTGTGATGTTTGTGTGTACGTGTTTTTGTGTGTTTTTGTGTGGTGTGTGTGTGTGTGTGCGCGCGCGCGCTGTGTGTGTATGTGGATGTATAGTATATATAATATTATATTGTATACATATATATATATATGTATGTATTATATATATATTATATATATTATATATATAGTATATATATATATAATATAATTATATAATGTGTGTGTGTGCACATGCGTGTGCTCATATATGTACATATTATCTGCGTTTGTGTGTGATGTATGTATGTATTCATGCGTGTAGGTGCTTGTTTGTTGTGTGTTTGTAAGTATTACTATGTGCATGTATATG
>CM054140.1:18455514-18458014 GCA_028751875.1 Rapana venosa | reverse complement strand
AAGTAGCAAGAAACAACTATGAGTGTGTGAGTGTGTGAGAGAGTGAGTGAATGTGTGTGTGTGTGAGGAAACAGACAAGGTACATTTACAGATAATGTTTTACAAGATGGAAAATATACACGTAGAGAGAAGAACAGGGATATGGGGAAAACACAAACATACTTTCAGCCAATTTCTCTCTCTCACACAGTCCAGCATGTGGACAAAAAACTCGAACAGTCTTAGATTCAATTCCACCCCAACACACACACACACACACACACACACACACACACACACACACACACACACAACACACACACACACACACACACACACACACACTCTGTTTTTTTCTCTGTCTCTCTCTGTTCTCTTATCTCTCCTTATATCCCTAAGGCGGGGACTGGTTGTAAAAAAGCACATGGGTTTCTTTTTCATTATCCTCGAAATAAAAGAATTTGCATTTGTCATTGTCATTGTCACACACGAACACACACACGTGCACCCTCCCTCCCCTCTCTCTCCCCTCTCTCTCTCTCTCCTCTCTCTCTCTCTCTATATATATATATATAATATATATTATATATATATATACTATATAATATATATAATATATATATATATATATATAATATATATATATATAATATATATTATATAATATATATAATAAATATATGTGTGTGTGTGTGTGTTGTGTAAGTGTGATATCTTCAGTTTAACGTTTTATTCACATTTAGTGATTTTAGACGGGAAAAATCTAACAAGAAAAAGCAAACGATAACTGAAAAAGTCAGATTATAGTACTGAATAAAAAACCCAACTTTAACATACTACAAAAACTGAGATAACGGACTTTTTATCAACCCTAACCACAATGTCCAACAGTAACGATGGTTCAGACAGAATCTGATCCATTGACAAACTAGGTACAGCAGGTTAAAATGCTTTAAATTTTCCACAGTCAAAAATAACATGGGCTATTTGAGATCTTCTCCCCACAAATGCAGTTTACATCTTTCACATATTTGTCCTGAAAGCATTTACTTAAAACCTGTACATGAGGGATAACATATTTCTACGATTATACCAACCACAACTTGTTAGAAATAAAAGCATTTTGAAAATCAATCACATTTCTTGTTACAGCTTATTGCCAGACCATTTAATTTTTTTGAAATGCTTCCACAAACATTTTGTAGCAATTTGTATCCCTCATGCAGAGATAAGGCAACATTTTTTTCACAGGAAGCATTTTTTAACCTCGCTCCATATTTTGCAAGGCTGTCACTTTTTTATTAAAATATATACCAGTGTGTGAGGAACCCAACAGAAAGTAACAGTAAACCCTTAAAACAAAAAGTGTATCAGATGCCGATTTCAATGATAAGGTCTTTTCTTACTCTACAAGTAGAATTTTTTAAAAACATTTAAAACCCATTTCGAATCAACACACATAAGTATGTTGAAAATGTCTTTTTTGGGAAAATCAAGAACATAGTAAAAGTGCCAACAGTATAGCAGTTAGTTCAGCTGTAAATAAGATTTATTTTTTCCCAGGTTGACAGATCGTTCAACTTTCAATGATGGGAAAAACGAAAGCCGCACCAGCTTCATCAGTATTTAGAACGGACCCATCAGTAAGAATTTTAGATGATCAGGATAAGTGGTTTGAATATGTTCTTTTACTAAATGATGTAAGAATGTTAACATTTTCAACTTTTCTTACAGAAGAATAATTAATACAAAATGAGCTTTAAGCAGTTCCCAAGGTGGGTAGGGAGCGACTGTACTTTTGACTTCGCTAAATTCCTTTGTATTAATTCGAATGTTTAAAAAAGGGGGGAAGTGTAAGTAAATAATTGTAGTAAGTGAGCTGATAGTTCTTGCTCTTTTGGAAAGTGAATGTCAGACTTTATCTGGACTTCATTTTCAACGTTGCTGTCCCTTTGTAGTACTTCTTACGACTATTTTTCCACAGCAAGTTGTCGATATTCAATTTAAAGGTAGAACTCCTATTTTTCCCTTTTATGTGCCTAGAGTTGAGGCGTGAGCTGGACACCTAAAGCAAGTTTGAAAATGCTTTACAATCAAGACTCTGGATTTCTGAAGCAAATAATTGGAGCACTGAAAAATACTTCTTGTCCATAAGACAGTCTTGAACTCACTAGGGACAAGGAAAGATGCTTTAATACAGTAACATCTTCCCCCATGGCTGTTTACTGGTAACTTTTTAAAAAGTTAAGAACTTTCTTAGCTTTAGTTGCCATATATTTAATATGTTGAATTCCAGTTAACTTAGAAGTGAGGTATACACCTAAGAATTTTTACTGCTTGTTTGTATTCTAAAGTTTCTCCATTTATTCGAAAATTAGGTAGATCTTTTGGGTCAACACCGTTATTAAAGAGGACAAAGGGTTTGGTTTTTTCAGGGGAAAGTGAAAGACCATTCTCAAAAAGATAACCACTAAGTTTGTCAATTTCTCTTTGATATACTTTTTGATAAAATGTTACCTGC
>CM054140.1:18443014-18450514 GCA_028751875.1 Rapana venosa | reverse complement strand
ATATAGATAAACAAACATACTACCAAAGACATAAAGAAGACAGATAGATAAACAGACAAACATACTAACAAAGAAATAAAAAGAACTCGAAAGAGCAGACAGATGTACAGACAGACAGACAGACAGATAAACAGACAAACATACTAACAGACAGATCAACCAGCTGGCGTCAGAGAAAGATGCACGCAGAAATAAAGAAACGTAACGCTCCTCTATACATTACGGTCCTGGCAGACACAGCTTCCCTGAGATAACGTGAACCGTCTTTTACTTACCTGCAACAGAAGAAAACAGACAAACGATTGGTTAGAACAAAGGTTGAAACTAAAAAAGACGGTTAGTGTCCTATATAGAAGAGGCAAGAGTAAACATATCATGCGTAAAACGCCACTAAATTCTGCTATACTGTATTTTACTGTTGCATTGTTCTGTGCTGTATTGTATAATGCATGGTGCATTTTTATTTGGGGTTATAAACCCAAAGCATACAACTTTACTTTATCGTACTGTATTGTATCGCACTATCATATTGTTTTGTATTGTAATGTATGATGCTACATTGCATTGTGTTGTATTGTGTTGTAGCTACTACATCGTACTATATTGTAGTACACTTTCATATTGTTCTGTATTGTAATGTAAAATACTACATTGCATTGTGTTGTATTGTGTTGTGCAGTATTGTACAGTATTGACTACCCATAACCAGAGAGTATTGGTTATGTGGTTAGTCAACCTTTGATTATACCTCAAAGAGAAAGACGGATGGAAGATGGGACCCTAATTGCATTCTTGCGAAAAGAGCACGTGCATTAAAAGAAAGGGGGTCACAAAGCAATACTTATGTCCGAGGCTAGCTGTTTCTTTGGGTAGTGAAGCTGACTTCTCTGACCATACACAAAAACCTTGACGAAGAAAATCATGTTGTATAAACATAGCTTCTTTACAGAGACCTCATTCCCTACTGTGCTCCGTGTCTTGGGGTTCATCGCAGACCCTGTCGTGTGGTAATGCATTGCACTGCACAGAGAAGAAGTGCACTCCAGGGAGATGGAGACAGCCGAAGGGTTGATCATTTAGTCATTGTTTTATTTCGAGGATAATGAAATCCAAACTCACGTACTATGTCTTTTTAAATTGTTACATTCTTCAAAGAAGCAGCCCCCTTCTAAGCCAGTGTTTTGGCATCTAAGTTCTTGCTCTCTAGGAGGGCAGGGCGTCCTCACAACGATTATGACTTCTTGGTGCTCTGTTCTTCCTATCAAAACTCTGCTTAGAATTCACGCCTTCATTTTCTTTGAGAACCTCAAGGCGTTTTTTGGATCGGTGGGATTTAACCCTACTTTGCTACGGAAACGACTTTATCTGTTGTTAGAAGTGAATATTTTGTTCTCCTCAAGTTTGTTTTTTTTCGTTTTTTTTATTCAGTCGGTCAACTTAACCACTACACTACAGACGACTAAATTGCTAATAAGTTTTAGCTTCTTTCATATGCAGAGCGTGTCTATTGCACACGGATCTCTATTTCAATTCCATCTAGAAGAGTAGCGCCCATACCACTACCACATTTAGTCAGGTAAAAATTGAATGTTAAAGCAAAAGGCCTGCTCTAACACACACACACACACAACACACCACACACACACACACACACACACACACACACACACACACACACCCCCACACACACACACAACCACACACACACAACACAACACACACATATACTATCTCTCTCTCCTCACAAACAAACACACACAGACAACCACACAACCAACAACATCCCCCCCCCCCAACACACACACACATCAACCACACATCAAACAACACCACAGATCGCCCTTATACGACACAGGACGGGTACGCTCTATTCAAAGACAGTGCTTCTATTCAAAGAAACACAGCATAAGAAGCCTAAAACACAACACAGAACGGAAAAGAACATCAAAGCGCTGCTATCTTTAGCCCTACCCAGTAAGCTAACACCATGTGTGCTAATATAATACACTGGAGTAAGATACGCTCTCTCTCTCTCTCTCTCTCTCTCTCTCTCCTCTCTCTCTCTCTCTCTCTCTCTCTCTCTCTCTCTCTCTCTCTCTCTCTCCTCTCTCTCTCTCTCGTGCTAACTCGCAACATTCTTCCAGTTTATTTAGTATAGGCAGAATAAGATCATCTCCTTCTCTTTCTACACTTTTGCCCTTTAACTCTGAGGAATTGTTGTTGTTGTTGTGCGTTCCCCAGCTTAACATTCTGGGGTTCACCCAGAATGTGCACTCTGACTCACTCATCATCCCACCTGGGAATCACTGTAAGATTGAAAATTGCACACTGAAAGAGAAGTTTGCGTGTATGACTGTTTTTAAGTACCTCGCCATATAGGCAGCCATACTCCGTCTTCATAGGATTTTTTTCTCCTTTTAAAGGGGAGTGTGGGTTGTTGTGCTAAGAGATCGCCATGGTTGAAGGCAATTTTAACACAACATTTCACAACACAACAACATTTTAGTGCAGGCCTTGGCAATTAGCCGACATCAAAAACTGACACAGCTTTTGGCCTGGGCCATACTCTCTGAGGGCTGATCAGGGCAATGCCATACAAGTTTTCATGCAGTGGGCTCTCGTGGGTAAGTTGAACTTGGTAGAACCCATCTCTCTTTTCAGGCCGTGGTTTGTGTGCTGAAGTAAAGTCAAGTCAAGTCAAAATTTTATTTCCAGATGGTACATTGAATAAGCAATGCATTTGCTTTTTTTCATCAAGCCATCTATCTAAGAACAAATTTCGTAATGATTATACTAAGACACTACATTATTATTGAAAAATCATATTCGTGTCATCCATACCCCTGGCCATATCGAAGTCGTGGTTTGATGGCTGAATAATTATATAATCGTACCATCCATACCCCTGGCCATATCAAAGTCGTGGTTTGTATGCTGGATAATTATATATTCGTACCATTCATACCCCTGCCCATATCAAAGTCGTGGTTTGTATGCTGGATAATTATATTCGTGTCATCCATACCCCTGGCCATATCAAAGTCGTGGTTTGTATGCTGAATACTTATATTCGTGTCATCCATACCCCCGGCCATACAAAAGTCGTGGTTTGTATGCTGAATAATCATATTCGTGTCGTCCATACCCCTGTCCACCTCTCTTCAAGTCGTGATTTGTACGCTGAATAGATGATATTCGTGTCATCCATACCCCTGGCCAGCCATAGCTATACAAGTGAGAGGAATAAATTGTTATGCGTACATTCGAACACGGGATCTCTGTTTTCAGTTTTACTGACAAGGAAGGAGGGTAGATGAATTCCCTTGGAGTGTGGGATTTTCCTTACATGGACAGAAAAAAAATGGGATTCAAGTCCACCCCCACCCCCCTAGCTTGCCTCAAATCGCTTTTTTTGACGCTCTGACCACTAAACCATTGTGCCGCCATCCAGTCCTGCCATGACAAAAAAACCCAACAAAATTAATATCAGACAGTTCTTTATATGTCAAATGAATAGTTTGTGTACATGTACGATTATAAAATGATGTACAAAAGCAAGCGGAGTACTGGTGAAGAGACAACGAACGACATCCCAGTGAAGATTTTATGCAGAGAGTCTCTTACATGCAAACTGACGGAAGGAAAGAAGAGAGATCGTAATGGTTATCAACTGATGTCTGAGCTTCGTAAGATCGACTCAGCATAAAACTAAATGCACTATTGTCACCATCGTAACTTTTGCAAAGGAGAAACATCGGTTATAGCTACATGCTCTGTCTTTAATATCATATAGAGCCAAACTTTTATCTTTACTTTTGAACCTTGTGGTCATGATGTTGTAGTATCTGTCATATTTATAATAGTTTGATTTCGTAATACCACTATAATGTATTAAAAAAAATTAAACCTATTGCTGATTTAAACATGTTTTACCCCAGGTTTTTCCATCTGCAGTTAGCTTAACGTTGACGATTTATTTTCACAAATGGGGTTTTTTTACACTTCCTAAAGCTTAATTCACGTAGATCTCACCGGAGCAATATTAAGATGTTATCCAATGTTATCTTTCCACTACTTTACACGCTTTGAAAAATGATCTTGACTTATCATTTAAAAACATCTCAGCCAGCAGGGTATGCACAGAGCATCCGAGTGTACGTATGCAGGAAATGTGCTGGCTTTACCACTCGTAAGACTCCTTTCTGTGCGCATAGGAACTTCTCCAAACTTTTTTTCCCATAACAGATAAATGTAGAGATTCCCATCAGACTGCAAGTTTATCCAACCACAGCAACTTAGAAGCATACTGCCTGACAGACTGTCTGTCTGTGAGAGAGCATGAGTGTGTGTGTGTGTGTGTGTGTGTGTGTGTGTGTGGTGTGTGTGTGTGTGTGTGTGTGTGTGTGTGTGTGTTGTGTGTGTGTGTGTGTGTGTGTGTGTAAAAGAGAGAGAGAGGGGGGAGACAAACAGACATACATACAGACAAATATACAGAGATATAGATAGATAGACAGGCAGACAGAGAATAGACGCAAACCAATCTTTCTCTTAAATTTCCATTCTGTGCAAGCTGTCTCTCAAACTCAAAAAAACAACCAAGAACTGCAAAAAAATAACAATCAAACGACAAGGGAACATATTTCTGCATAAGCAAATGCAAATGAATTCAAGTTAATTTCCGGCACTAAACGAATTGGAAACTCGAAACCGTTTTCTTGGATATGAATAATAACTCTTGAATGAGACCCAGGCCAAGTTCCATGCAGTCTCTACATAGTCTCTCTCTCTCTCTCTCCTCTCTCTCTCTCTCTCTCTCTCTCTCTCTCTCTCCTCTCTCTCTCTCTCTCTCTCCTCCATCTGCTCTCGCTGTCTCCTTGGCAAATGCTGTTACATTATACAAATACATTCCCATCACGCAAGCATCCATCTACGGTGGAGTGGTGTTGCTGTCATCACGCTTGTAACTATGAGGAACAACAAGCACTCGTGTAAAAGTTAGGTGAGTGAGAGAGAGATGAAGAGAAAATGGGGATGATGGGGGATGGGAGGAGAGGGAATTCAGAAAGAGAGAGAGACAGAGACAGATACAGAGACATAGATACAAGTAAGCAGAAAGACAGGAAGACAGAAAGACGTAGACATACAGACAGACAAACAGGTAGGCAGACAGAGACAGACAAAATGTAGGCAGACAGAGACAGACAGACAGACAGACCACAGAGAGTCACAAAAAGAGACATAGAAAGAGACAGAGAGAAGCAGAGTCAGACACTGTGCCAGAGAGATAGAGAGACAAACACACACACACTCACACACACACACACACACACACACACACACACACACCACACACACACACACACACACACACACACACACACACACACAACACAACACACCACAACAGAAGGCAGACTGATAACGTCATTTTTCTCCGTTTTAGTTTTTCAGGAGAGAATCTTGAACCTATTTCATGAATCTAATGTTACAAAAATTAACGCTAATGTTTCCACTCTCATCTTCATATAAAATGAATAACCATAACAGCTGGTTACGTTGCAAAGAGAGGAATCATACTTATATTTTTATATAATTTTTATTTATCTCTGACCTGGGTTTATAGTCTCATCGAAGAACTTTTGCGAAAGTTTAGAGTCGACATTGACGTTGACTCCAGGGGGAATAAACAATCCGCTTGAACAGGTATCCCTGAATAGCTCGAACCCGGGCCATCAGATTGCAAAGGCCTACATGAAAATGCTCTTTGGCTTTGCATTTCTATATTGGAATTATCGTCAACCATGACACGCTTTTGAGCGTAGGAACTAGTACTCTCCATCATAGACCCAAAAAATATATATATCCCGTGGAGTCTAATTACACCGAGGTTCTTAAATATAGCCCCCACACGCAAATTTCTCGTCTGGTGTGTACTTAAAGTCTCACAAGGATTCTCAGGGGGGATGCGATTAGACAGAATGCATTCCCTGGGTGGTCCCTAGGGTTGTTAAGTTGGGGAACCCCAAAACCCAGCTACAATAAATGAATGAATAAAGATGTTTATTGCCAAAACACACGCATGCTTGATGTGTACTGGAGGTGATAAAACAGAAATGATGACTGTTGAGATGCAAGCGTGAAATGACCTGGCATGTCAAAAACATATTATTATGCCCGTTGTTGTAAACCCGTCACTTTTTTGGCGTTTTTATACGTCCATGTCTGTGAATGCTATACTGCAGCATGCAAGCGTGTGTGTATAGGGCTCATTGTTACTCGCGTGTGCATATGTACACACAAAACATCGCCACATGAATAGAGGAAAGACAGAAACAAACATAGGGTCTTTGCACGCGTTTACTATCAAAAACACTTTTAAACGATATAAAATGACGTAAAAAAACATGCACACTGCACGCGCGAGCGTGCGTGCGTGTTGTGGTGTGTGTGTGGTGTGTGTGTGTGTGTGGTGCGTGTGTATGTTTGTGTGTAGTGTGTGTGTGTCTGTGTGATGTGTGGTGTGTGTTTAGTGTGTGTGTTTTGTGTGTGTATGTGTTATGTGTGTGTGTGCGTGCGTGCGCGTGTTCGTGCCCAACTGTGTATCTATTTATATGAGTGTTTAACTTAGACACGTAAACATTCAATCTTTATGTATACCACCAATTGCTCGTAAATAATGCACATTTGCTTCAAATAGATTACAACATGTGTAGACGTTATTGAAACTGACACATTAAAAACCGCTTCACAGATCTCAAAAAGATAACTCGTTTATACATAATTCATTCATAGGGCGCCTCTGCTGGAATATGGCACATAATGCAGCTGTATAAGCAAAGAAGACGTCACTTTTGGCATTTGTTCAAGACGTCACTTTTTGGCATTTATTTGTTTGATAAGTGAAGTTGAAATGTGCGTGTGCAGAGACAAATGTAAGTGAACCGTAATGTGTACAATAACATTATGAGAGCATGTTCCAGAGTACACGCACAAGCAAGCGCACGGCACGTACATAATGCATAAACAAATCCATGCGTAGGCACGGACTAGCACACATATATTCGGGCGCATACATACAAACACACATCAACACACACACACACACAAACACACACATACACACACATACACACACACACATACACACACCCACACACGTACACACACACACACAATCCTTCGGATGAGACTATAAACCGAGACCCCGTGTTCGAACGCATGCAGAACATCTTGCGCACACGTTAAATCCTGTTCCGCTTTTCGGAAGAGTAGGCCATTGTGTGCCAGTGGAAACAGATGACAAAATTTACAAAACTGCATACACACGGGTCTGGATGTAAAAAAGCACATGAGTGCTTATTCCATTATCCTCGATATAAAAGAATAAATAGATAGAATAAATAAAAATTAAAACACACACACACACACACACACACACACACACACTCACACACACTCACACACACACACTCTCTCTCACACACACTCTCTCTCTCACAC
>CM054140.1:18435514-18440514 GCA_028751875.1 Rapana venosa | reverse complement strand
AATAAAAACAAGAAACAAACCAAGAAGAAATTTAAAACTATACAGTCGTTGAGGGAGAGAATATGAGTGGGTGAGTGAGTGAGTGATGTGTGTGTGTGTGTGTATGTGTGTGTTTGTGTTTGTTTGAGCGTGTGTGTGTGGGGGTGGGGTGGGGGGGGGGGGTGTTTCAGGGATAATACTAAATATGTAATACTCACATAGCACACGATCAACACAAACACTTTTTAATTATGCTAATGCAAATTGAATGTCATGGTAATAAAATAAGTGCAATACCCATACACTCACATAATAAAGAGGGGGAAAAAGCCAATAAAGTCATAAAAAGAACATCTACACATTGTAAGTAATAGAAACAAAATCTTTTTTCCAGGATAATGAATAAGTATTCATGTGCTTTTTTACATCCAGTCCCCGCCCATGGGGTCACATTTAAAAATGCACTCAGTACTCATACGTTCAAGCAGAAGAAGCAAAGGAAAAAAACAACAACTTTTTTTTAAAGAAAAAGAGAGAAGAAGAAAAAAACAAACATACAAACAAACAAACAAACAACAGAAAACAACAACAACAACAAACAAATGAAAAAAAACCTATACCCCCCCCCCAAAAAAAAAAAAAAAAAACAATTAAAAAAAAATAATAAAAAAAATAGCACCGTTCCCCCCTTCACATACACACACACACACACAGGAGAGCAGGGAGAGAGAGAGAGAGAGGAGAGAGAGAGAGAGGAGAGAGAGAGAGAGAGAGAGAGAGAGAGAGAGAGAGAGAGAGAGAGAGAGAGAGAGAGAGAGTTTTATTTCGAGGACAATGGAATAAGCATTCATGGGTTTTTTCACCTAGTCCCCGGGTGTATGCAGTTTTGTAAGTTGTGTCATCCATTCAGAGAGAGAGAGGGGGGGAGGGGGGGACAGAGAGAGACAATGACAATGACAAATTCTTTTATTTCGAGGATAATGAATAAGCACCCATGTGCTTTTTTACATCCAGTCCCCGCCCTTAGGGATATGAGAGAGACAGACAGACAGACAGACAGACAGACAGACAGACAGACAGACACAGACGACAGAGAGAGAGAGAGGAGAGAGAGAGAGAGAGAGAGAGAGAGAGAGAGAGAGAGAGAGAGAGAGAAGAGAGAGAGAGAGAGAGAGAGGAGAGAGAGAGAGCGTGTGTGTGTGTGTTGGGGTAGAATTGAACCTAAGACTGTTCGTGTTTTTTGTCCACCTGCTGGAGGGGGAGAGAGAGAGAGAGGGGGGGGGGGGGGGGGAGAGGGAGAGAGAGGGGGTGGGAGAGATAAAGAGAGAGAGATAAAGAGAGTGTGTGTGTGTGAGGCAGGGGGTGGGTGGGGTGGTGTTGCCCGTTTTGCTTTGCTAAAAGCTTTCACTGTGTTATCGAATTTGAATGTTGTTCTGGCATGTTGTGTTGTGTGATGGATCTTTGCCATCCCATCTCTCGTCCCTTCAGCAGATTTATCATCATCATCGCATTTAAAGTTCCAGTCCTGAAAGCACAGTGCATTGTTGTTTATAAAACAAAATCGCAAACTCCTGGAATGTGGAACTTCTAATCATTCGTTCTTTTCCGCGCGCGCATGTGTGTGTGTGTGTGTGTGTTGTGTGTGATTTTGTGTGTGTGATTTTGTGTGTGTGTGTGTGTGTGTGTTTGAGCGCGCGCGCGCGTTTGTATATGTGTATGCAGGTGTGTGTATGTGTGCATCTATGAGTGAAACATACACTCGTGGGCATTCAATCTTGAGGAATAATCACAGATGCTTGTAAATGACACAATGCACATACTAAATAACACAGAAGGGCTACATTTAAAACATGCACACACTAAGTGATGGAAAATGGATACTTTAAAACATGCACACACTAAATGATGGAAAATAGGTACTTTAAAACACGCACACACTAAATGATACAAAACAGATAACATCAAAACAGGCATATAGTCAAGCTGACACAATAAAAGCGATAACATATCTGACAGACGAGCAACTGGTCTCAACAAAATTTTATTTATAGAGCAACCGGCTGCCATATGGCACAACAAGGTATATATATATATAATATATATATATTTTATATATATATTTTATATATATATATATAATATATATATTTATATATTATATATATATATGTACCAATAATAAGGCGTCACTTTTGGCATTTATTTATTTGATAAGTGAATGCGAAAATAGCTATGCTAAAAACAATAAGCTGTTGATCATTAGTGTTAACAGAGACATTTTTTAGGCATGTTCCAAAATGCATGCAGACGTGAGCACAGGCACGTACGGAACGCATGAAGTAATATGTGCGCGTGCGTGGACAAACATACACACTTACACACACATGCACACAGACAGACACACAGAGCTTCCCCCCCCCCCCCCCCCTCCCCGACACAAAAACACCCCATACACACGCGCGCATGCTGCTCGTGCACGTACGCACGCACGCACACGCACACACACATGCACGAGCGCTAGTACACGCACAGACACACACACATAACGCACACACACAAAAAGCCACACACAACATACACACACAAAGCACGCACGCATGCACTCATGCACACAAATACACACACACATACCCCACACACACTCACGTACGAACGCATGCACCCGCCGCGCTCGCACACAGAAAATACACTCAATGTGTACACACATACAAACAAACATATATGCGCCCCCACACACACTCACATAAAACACACACAGAGACAACACACACAGAGACACCACACACAGACCAGAAAACAGACACACGCGCGCGCGCGCACGCAACACAACACAACACGCACACACACAACACCACACACGTACACACACACACAACAAACCCCACCCCCCACACACCCCCCCACACACACACACAAACACCCAACCCCCACACACACCCCCAAAAACACCCTCCCCCCCCCCCCCCCCACACCCCCACACACACACACCCCTCTGTCATCCAAAACCTTCACAGCAGGGAGGAAAATACCACGAAGACAAGGAAACCTCACTGATACTATCAAGATTATCCCTGCTCTCGTCTAACTTCAACATGTCTGAATGGAAAAGCGCCTGACCATAACGATCATTTTGATATCCGGGTTTAACCAGCTGTACGTGTCCTATCTAAACCAGATTTTCCTCTGATGAAAGCAGTATAACCACTGGGAAATAAACAACAACTCTCTCCTCTCTCTTTTCTCTTCTCTCTCTCTCCCCTCTCTCTTCTCTCTCTCTCTCTCTCTCTTCTCTCTCTCTCTCTCTCCATTTTCTCTCTCTCTCTCTCTTCTTCGGCTGGAGTTCCAAGGTTAACCACTAGTGTGATTTTCGATGTGTGCGACCGATTTTGCCCACCATTAAGGTAACCGCATTCTGACTTCGGGAATGCTGTTTAAACAGGAATCCAATTTTTTATTTTTGTCACCTGTTCTTACCGACACAAAACGGCCTTCTTGCTTGAAAGACAAAAACACTTCAACGTGTGCGGAAGTCAAGTCAAGTCAAGTGAAATTTGTATTTGCAGATGATACTTTGAAGATGCAATGGAGCGAAAGAATGTGATAGCCATGACATGAGTAAAGAAGTCAGTGTGGAAGAGGTGTGTGAGAGAGAACAAGTGGACAGGGAGGAAGAAGTGAGCGTGTCTGGTTCTGAATGTGTGGAGGGTGTGGCAGAATATTCAGGTGAATGTCTGGAAGGGCAGATGTGTGAGAGATCAGAAATTACGACCAGGGATATCATGAACAGCTTAAAAGAGTTCCGTGACCAGTTAAAAATAACATGGACAATCTCTGCAGTGATCTAAGAGAAATGAAAACATCTGGCCAGACTGCTGGAGAACAATTTGTTTGTAGAGATGTATCATAGTTACTCCAGTAATGACTGATGTCAGCTGAAGTTGTTTCATGAGAGACAGTGTTGTCTAGGATAAGCATAAAGCATAACAAATTGAATTGATGATAGTTTGTATCACAGGTATATTATTCATACTATTCAATTATTACAAACCCATGTTGTGGATTTCCATGCCATGTTGTCTATTTGGGCTGTTGTTGACTGTATTTTTTCAGTTTTGTGTGCTGTGCCCAGTCCCCACCCCTCTGTCCCCTTGTGAATGGGCGTAAAGCTTATCCCAAATAAATAATTGTAAATTGTCAAATTGTCAATGCATTTGCTTTTTTTTATCAAGCCATCTATAAAAGAACAAATTTCTTAATGATAATACTGAAATACTACATTATTGCAACCTTTACCAATAAATTGAACCAGTAAAAAGAGGGAAACCAATAAAATAATACATTGGAAAATACAAATTACACACACATGCACGCACGCACACACAGAACACACACACACAACAACCCCCCCCCCCCCACACACACACAAACCCCACATACAAACACACACACAACACACACACACACACACACACACCCCACACATACACACAACACACACACACACATACACACACTGTCATCCAGAACACTTTACAGCAGGGAGGAAAATACCACGAAAACAAGGAAACTTCACTAATACTATCAAGATTGTCCCTGCTCTCGACCAACTTCAACGATTCTGAATGGAAAAGCACCGACCATAAATTAACGATCATTTGATATCCGGGTTTAACAGTTGTACGTATCCTATTTAAACCAGATTTTCCTCTGACGAAATTAGTATAACCACTGGGAAATAAACAACAGCTCTCTCTTCTCTCTCCCCTCTCTCTCTCTCTCTCTCCTCTCTCTCTCTCTCTCTCTCTTCTATCTCTCTCTCTCACTGGACGTCCCCTGGACAAGACGCATTTCAAGAGGGAGCTCCAGTGTGCGCCCAAGCGGAACGGCCAGAGTTTCAGTGACCAGTGTCGTATTCTTCTGTGTGTTAAAGTGTTCATTTTCAAGTGGTGTTGTGGTGATATATTCTTCTGTGGTATATTCTTCTGTGTGTTAAAGTTTTCAATTTAAGTGGGTATTGTGGT
>CM054140.1:18425726-18435014 GCA_028751875.1 Rapana venosa | reverse complement strand
TTTTTTTTGGTATTTTTTTGGGGTTTTTTGGGTTTTATTTTTTTTTTTTTATTTGTTGTTTGTTGTTTTGTTTTGTTTTGTTGTTAAGGGAGAAGGGTTTTTTTTCTTTTTTTTTGTGTTTTGTTTGTTTGTTTTTTTTGTTTTTTTGGGTTATTTTTTTTTCTCATTTTGTTTGTTTGATTTCTTGTTTTTCTTGTTTTTTTTGTTTTTTATTTGGAAGGTTTTTTTGTCTGCTTTTTTGTTTTTGTTGTTTTTTTGGGGGGTTTCTTTTTTTTTTTTTTTTTTTTTTTTTTTTGTTTTGTTTGTTTTTTGTTGGGTTTTTTTTTTTTTTTTTTTTTGGGGGGGGGGGTTGGTATGTTTGTCTTTTGCTCGTCGGGGGTTTTTTTTTGTTTGTTTGTTTGTTGGTTTGGGTTTTTTCTTCTTCTCTCTTTTTCTTTAAAAAAAAATTTTTTCCCTTTGCTTCTTCTGCTTGAAAGTATGAGTACTGAGTGCATTTTTAAATGTGACCCCCATGGGCGGGACTGGATGTAAAAAAGAACATGAATACTTATTCATTATCCTGGAAAAAAAAAAATTTGTTTCTATTACTTACAATGCGTAGATGTTTTTTATGCCCTTTATTGGCTTTTTCCCCTCTTTATTATGAGAGTGTATGGGTATTGCACTTTTTTTTATTACCATGACATTCAATTTGCATGAACATAATTAAAAAGTGTTTGTGTTGATCGTGTGCTATGTGAGTATTACATATTTGTATTATCCCTGAAACACCCCCCCCCACCCCCCACCCCCACACACACACTCAAACAAAACACACACACACACACAAACACACACACACGCGCGCGCGCGCCCCAAACACACCCCAAAAACACACACACAACACACACACAAAACTCACTCCCCTCACCCACCCATATTCTCTCCTAAACGACTGTATAGTTTTTAATTTCTTCTTGTTTGTTTCTTTTTTTTAATTGTGTGGATGTATGGGTATTAAATTTATTTCATTATCATGACTTTATAATTTGAAACGAGTATAATCTAAAATAAAGTGTTGATGGGATCGCAACTGTTTGGGATTTATATATTGGATATTAATCTCAAAATACACACACAAAACACTCTCTGTCTCTGTCTCTCTCTCTCTCACCTTTTATCGTCTCGCTTATAGTCATAGTATAATCCTAAATGAAGGTTTCATATTTTTATATTTTCAATACTTTATTGGACTTGCCTCTGTACTTAAGTTTTTAATGAGTGCCCTATTTCAATATCTTATAATTATGTTAACAAGTATGTGTCCCATTTGACAATGTGTAGATGTTTATTTTTTATGACTTATTAAGTTTGTTGTGTTATTTTTTCTTGGCTTTTTTGTGTTGCTCTTGTTTCTTGTTGTTGTTTGTCTGTTTTTCTCTTTTTTATCATCTTTTTTTGGGTTTTTGGTTTTTCCTTCTCTTTTGTTTGTTTGTTTGTTTTGGTTAGGGTTTTTTGGGTGGGGTATTCTTAGGATCTTCTTTTAATTGCTTGCTTTTGGGGGGGGGGGGAGGGTTGTTGGGGGGAGCTGTTTTGAAAAGGTTATTTCCCTTGTTTTTTATTGCGAGACTGTATAAGTATTGGGTTATTATTATTAAGATGTATCCTAACGGCGGGACTGGGTGTAAAAAAGCACATGTGTGCTTATTTATTATCCTCAAATAAAGAATTTGTCATTGTCATTGTCATTGTCATGTCTCTCTCATCTCTTTCCCCTCTCACTCTTCTCTAATCTCTCTCTCCCTTCGGTGGAGTTCAAGGTTCATCAATAGTGTAATTTTCAATGTGTGCGACCGATTTTGCCCACCCTTAAGGTATCCGCATTCTGACTTCGGGATTGATGTTTAGACACGAATCCAGTGTGCGTGCGTTTTTATTTTTGTCACCTGTTCTTACCGACACAAAAAGGCCTTCTTGCTTGAAAGACAAAACAGACTTCAACGTGTGCTGAAGTCAAGTCAAGTCAAATTTTTATTTGCAGATGGTACATTGAATAAGCAATGCATTTGCTTTTTTTTCATCAAGCCGTCTATCTAAGAACAACATTTTTTTTAATGATAATACTGAAGTACTACATTAATGCAACCTTTACCAATAAATTGAACCAGTAAAAAGAGGAAAACCAATAAAATAACACATTGGAAAATTGCTTGTTGCATGCGTGTAAATGATTTGAGTGCAAGCGCTTCGATTTGTTTGCTTTTACGAGATTCAGCGCGATATAAATTCCATATATTATTATTATTATTTAATTAAATGCAAATTACATACACACATTCACAGGCACACACACGCACACTCATACACACCTGCGCGCGTGCGCGCACGCGTACACACGCACACACACTTAGGTAAAGAATGTTTTAAGAATTTAAAAAAAAATAAAAATCATCAAACGTCAAACAAACAAATTACTTCACCTACTATATCATCCATTCTTTCACGTTCATACTCTAGAAAATAAAAAAGGCACAGGAACAAAACGTTATTTTTAAATTTTAAAAAAAATTTTTTTCTTTTATATCGAGGATAATGGAATAAGCACAAATGTGCTTTTTTTTTACATTCATCCCGTGTGTTTGCGTTTTTGTAAATTCTGTCAACTGTTCCACCGGCACACAATGGCCTACTCTTACGAAAAGCGGAACAGGGTTTAACGTGTGCGTTTAGAAAATACTAGGCATTTATTGCGTTAGCACTGACAATATTACCTGCAAAGACATCCCTCCCCTCCTCCCTCCACCCACGGAAGATGACGGTACGCGTGGGTTTGTACCACGGCCTCGGCTCCTAGTCTCATCCGAAGGACTTTCATTCATTTCATTTCATTTCATACCACTTTAAGTCACGGCAGATTTCTCTCCGTGAAATTCGGGCTGCTCTCCCCGGGGAGAGCGCGTCGCCACAAGAGCAGCGCCACTCTTTTTTTTCCTGTCTGCAACTGTATTTGTTTCCCTATCAGGGTGGCTTTTTTCTGCAGAATTTTACCAGGGACAACTCTCTTGTTGCCATGGGTTCTTTTTGCGTGCGCTAAATAATTATGTGTAACACACGGGACCTCGGTTTATCGTCTCATCCGAAAGACTAGCGCCCAGACCACCACTCATGGTCTAATGGATGGGGGAAAAGTTTCGGTTTCAAACGGGGTACGAACCACCGCACACTTACGAACCTGACTTTTCGCTTTCTAGACAGACACGTTACCTCTAGACCACCAATCTATCAGGGGGAATGGAGTCACTACTGGTGTTAACTCCAGAGGAAAGATCCCCTTCAACTGGCGTCTCAGTAGTGACTCGAACCCAGACTCGGTCCCGGGCCGTCAGATTGCGAACGCAACGTTCTAACCACTAGGCCATCCCTCCTGCCCCGTCCAAGGAATAAAAAAAAAAAGCAAGCTGAACAAGCATGCGCTTTTCCTCAAACTGGATTAATTAACCAACCTTGTTTTGGTTCAAGGATAGTCTGTAAGGAAGAGTTTTGTTTTTTTAAAGATACAGCTTTATTGTGATTATCTTAAAAGTATTTGTGTCGATTGCGAAGGATATTCATTGATAATGGAAAGATAGTGTTTTGTAAATTGAAACAACAACACCCCCCCCCCCCCCAAAAAAAAAAAAAAAGGCTACCCTTTTATACAGCGGTATCTGTGTGAGATTACTGATTTCTGAGGCTGCACACAGGCCTGTAAGTGAAAAGATTGAGAGAGAGAAGAGAGAGAGAGAGAGAGAGAGAGAGAGAGAGAGAGAGAGAGAGAGAGAGAGAGATAAAGAGAGAGAGAGGGAGAAGTGTGTTGTTTTTGTTGTTGTTGCCGTGGTTGTGGTTCTGTTGTTGTTATTGTTGTTGATGCTGTTGTTTGAGTTATTAAAAAACACAAGAAGAGCAAGATATGCATACATACATACATACACACACATATTCATACATACATACATGCATACATACATACATACATACATACATACATACATACATACATACATACATACATACATACATACATACATACATAGGTATTAACATCACAAAAATCCTCCCTTTTAACCATGAAACGTTGCTTACGACAAATATACACAAGCGCACCTTTCAACAAACGTGTAGAGAGAGGGGTTTACTAAATAACGTGGGCGGGGAGGGGGGGGGGTGTAGTTGGGAGGGAGGCGTTCGTTCCATTGCACTAAAAGCCTTCGCTTTGTTATTGAATTTGAATGCTGTTCTGCTGGCATTCTGCAGTTTCTTGATGGTTTCTCCTCTTCCCTTCTGCAGATCTGTCTTCTACACTACTCCTCAAGACCCATTTTCCGTGTGCAATGCTCTCTGTCCTTAACGTAATGCCTGGTATGAAGCAGATATTGTGGTCTAGAAAGTACTGACGTCCAGCTTCATTAACATCTAATCGTAATACACGAAAGCACACGCGCACAACAAGAGAGAGAGAGGGAGGAGAGAGAGAGAGAGAGAGAGAGAGAGAGAGAGAGAGAAGAGAGAGAGAGAGAGAGAGAGAGAGAGAGAGAGAGAGAGAGAGAGAGAGAGAAAAGAGGGAGAGAGAGAGAGAGAGAGAGAGAGAGAGAGAGAGGGGAGAGAGAGAGGAGAGAGAGAGAGAGGAGAGAGAGAGAGAGGGAGAGAGAGAGAGAGAGAGAGAGAGAGAGAGAGAGAAGAGAGAGAGAGAGAGAGAGAGAGAGAGAGAGCGAGCGATAGATGAATGAATGAATGAGAGAGGGAGCGAGAGAAATGAATGAATTAATGAACGAATTGGTGAATGCAAACCCGGAGGTTGTTTGCTATCTCCAAATGAAACGTGCTCCTTTTCCTTTCAAATGTCCAGCCTCCAGCAAGCGAACTTTAAACCTGATTGAATTGAAACGATTTGGGAGGAGACAGAGAAAGAGATAAGGAGGGGAAGGTGAGGAGGAGGTTAAAAAACATCACACAGTGTCTCTTCACACACATGCACGTACGCGCGCACACACATACACTTGTGAAACGATTGTCTATATTCTTTCGCTTAACAATTGTGGATTATGTATTCTTCTCATTACACTAGCTAGGGAAAGAAAGAGACCGTAAAAGAAAGAAAGAAAGGAAGAAAGAAAGAAAGAATTGCAAAGAAAGAAAGAAAGAAAGAGAGAGAGAGAGAGAGAGAGAGAGAGAGAGAGAGAGAGAGAGAGAGAGAGAAAGACAGACAGACAGACATATATATAGATAGATAGATAGATAGATAGATAGATAGATAGATAGATAGATAGATAGATGGATGGATGGATCGATCGATAGATAGATAGAGGGATAGACAGAGATAGATAGATAAATAGATAGACAGAGAGAGAGAGATCGATAAATAGATAGATTGATAGACAGAGAGAGATAGAGAGAGAGATAGACAGACAAACAGACAGATAGACAGACAGACAGAGACTGAACGACTAAACCATTTACTATATGGGATGCAGAGAGGCAGAGAGGGGGATATACAGAATCAGAATGGAGACTGGAACACACATTGAGACAGATACACAGATCAAAAATCAAAAACAAAAATGACAGTGAATACCAATGTTATAGTGTGCACTTTGCGCACTATAACATTGGAACTTCAACCCCCCTTTCCTTCCCCTACCCCCCCCCCCCCCCCCTCCTTCTAGAAAGAACTGTTCAACCTGTTAGACTCAAGTTACAGTGTGCTGTTTGGAAAAACAAACCTCTCAACTGTTTGTATACCCATGGTTGTGGGCTGGGAGACCTAGCATTTCATCAGGCCTGTGTACTGTTACACCTTCTCTCATGTTAAGTGTCCAGCATGTCTCTGTGAGCTAGAAGATGGGCAACTGGGTGATGGTGTAGTTAAGAGTTCTCAATGTAGACCTATTAGAAGCTGGTGGCTCAGCCTTTGTCAGCTACAGTGGAGTCCTCTCTATTCATGGCCTGAGTCCTTGTTGTAGCCTAGAGTGTCCAGTGGAACAGTCATGTAATAGCACTTCAGAGCTTGCTACAGCTAGTCTTATTCAACAGGCTTGTAGGGCCTCTTTCTTGTTGAATAGCATCCCCCTTTCCCCCTCTCTATTACCCCCCCCCCCCCCCTCTCCTCTATTGAACCAGCAGATTTGTCATGTAGAGACTAGATTGGTTGATCTAAATTTGTTTGTCAGCTGATTTGATGTGTGGTTAGGATATGTTCACCTCAGTTTCCAAACGTATTCATTGGTCAGTTGGTCCTGCAACTGAACCAACATAACAGGGTGTACATGGCATTTTAAAGTCTTTCTCTTGCTGGCTGTCTGAGGCAACTTTCTTCTTGAGTTAGGCTGTGTGCTCCTGACAGAATGACTTAGAAGGAAACAGCAGTTTTCTTCTCCTGCTTGAGCTGTGTGTGTTGTTGGTAGATAAAAATAAAAAGTGTTACCATAACACCCCTGCGTGGCCTCACATCATTCCTTTGAGTGTGGAGTGCCAGTGTCCTAACATCCCCTATCCCCGAACCTAGTTCACCCTCCAACAATTGGCGTCGCCGACAGGATAGCAGGTTAGCTCTTATTTACTACACACACACACAGCTCAGCAGTCTACCATGGCGTACGATGCGATGAGATGGTGTTCCCTGCCTGAACTGCAGCACTTCTCTGGTGAACTGACAGGCCTGTCAGTGGAGGACTTCTCCATGGAAGTGGAGCGAGTCCTGGCAGCCTACCCTATGGGAGACGAGATGGCTGCCTACTACATCTTCAGCCATCTGAAGGGTGTGGCTCGAAGAGAGGTAATGCTGCACACGATTGAAGATACCAAAACACCCCAGGAGAAGATCATCAACATCCTCAGGCCGTGTTTGGTGACAGGCGACGGATCACCACTCTCCTGTCTGCCTTCTACAGTCGGCACCACTGCCAGGAGAGTCAATCCTGGACTACTCTCATCTGTTGAGGGGCCTGGAAAGGACCATCCACATGAGAGAGGCAGATGCTCTTGCTGATTATCTTTAAGGTACCAGTTTATTGAAGGACTTTTCAACCCAGAGTTGAAAGGGAGCTACGCCGTATGGTAGAGAGGAAACCCGAAACCACCTTCTTCCAGGCTAGGAATGAAGCGCTCAGGTGGTTGAGTGAAGAAGAAGAACAAGAGAATGTGACTGGGGAAAGTGAACTGACATTGACTCTAAAGCAACAAATAGTAGTGTTAGAGGATAAGGTAAAATCCCTGCATGAGTCAATTCTGTCAGCTACAGCTTTGTTGGAAATGTTTCTTTTGGAAAAGGAAACGTAAGAGAAAAAGAAAGCGTAACAAGAACAAACCTGTCAAAGTAGTCCCAGTTCTGAGAGATTCAAACCCCCAGAGTACTGGTTTGAAGGGTTTTAGACCACTGACAGATAGCATAACGGATACAGTGTCTTTGGATAAGACGCGTAAGAATCTTCTGCTAGCTTCGCCTAGCATGGAGGATGAGTCACAGGAGAGTGAATGGGTGCTGCTGCCTATTCCACCCAAACCAGGTATTTCTGGTTCTTCCTCATCAAGGAAGAGTAGTGGACAAAGTCAGAAATTGTCCACAGCTGTGGCCGAAAGATCTTTGAGATCTTTGACTGAATTGGCTAGCACCAGTTCGCATGGTGGCATGTCTCATCCAGAAAGACAAAGCCCTAGGCTTTCAAGGCCTGATGTGGGTTTATCCCATAAGGTTCCTGACAGAGGTAAATGGTTCAGGAAAGAGTTATTGCCCTGTAGAGACAAGTCTATGTTGAATAGGAGTCATCACATTCCTGTAAGGATTACTGCTTGTGCTTAACTGACAGTGTATGGCTGTGATTGCTGGTTTTCAATTTGTAGTTGTAGGGTGTTTGGTTCCTCTTTCAGAAGAGAGCAGATTTTCCGCATGTCAGTTTGGTAGTTTCCTTTGATTTGTGGCATGCAATGAAGACATTGCATTTAAAAGCTTGGGGAGTGTGTTATAGTGTGCACTTTGCGCACTATAACATTGGAACTTCAACCCCCCTTTCCTTCCCCTACCCCCCCCCCCCCCCTCCTTCTAGAAAGAACTGTTCAACCTGTTAGACTCAAGTTACAGTGTGCTGTTTGGAAAAACAAACCTCTCAACTGTTTGTATACCCATGGTTGTGGGCTGGGAGACCTAGCATTTCATCAGGCCTGTGTACTGTTATACCTTCTCTCATGTTAAGTGTCCAGCATGTCTCTGTGAGCTAGAAGATGGGCAACTGGGTGATGGTGTAGTTAAGAGTTCTCAATGTAGGCCTATTAGAAGCTGGTGGCTCAGCCTTTGTCAGCTACAGTGGAGTCCTCTCTATTCATGGCCTGAGTCCTTGTTGTAGCCTAGAGTGTCCAGTGGAACAGTCATGTAATAAGCACTTCAGAGCTTGCTACAGCTAGTCTTATTCAACAGGCTTGTAGGGCCTCTTTCTTGTTGAATAGCATCCCCCTTTCCCCCTCTCTATTACCCCCCCCCCCCTCTCCTCTATTGAACCAGCAGATTTGTCATGTAGAGACTAGATTGGTTGATCTAAATTTGTTTGTCAGCTGATTTGATGTGTGGTTAGGATATGTTCACCTCAGTTTCCAAACGTATTCATTGGTCAGTTGGTCCTGCAACTGAACCAACATAACAGGGTGTACATGGCATTTTAAAGTCTTTCTCTTTCTGGCTGTCTGAGGCAACTTTCTTCTTGAGTTAGGCTGTGTGTGGTAAACCTGACAGAATGACTTAGAAGGAAAACAGCAACTGTGTTTCTTCTGCTTGAGCTGTGTGTGTTGTGTGTAGATGAAACAATAAATTGTGTTTCCATAACACCCCTGCGTGGCCTCACATCATTCCTTTGAGTGTGGAGTGCCAGTGTCCTAACATCCCCTATCCCCGAACCTAGTTCACCCTCCAACACCAAACATACGACCCCCTCCCCTCAAAGCAACAGCAACAGCAACAACAACAAACCCACAATCAACAAACAAATAAACCCCAAAGCAACCCCGTCAAGCAACATCATTAATGAACGTGTCAACGTCCACTAGGCATTTTCATTGATGGAATGAAACCCCTTTTGCAACAATAACAATGGGATTTGATTGGATCAAAAACCCCAATGCTTCTTTCACCCAAATTGATCCGCTTGATACACTTGACTATGTCTCTGGGGCTATTGTCTGATTTTTTTTTAGGCCATGAAGTCCACAAAATGCTTTCTAGTAACATTCTCTCACCCTTTTTCTGTCCCCTCCCCTCTCTCCGTTTGTGTGTTAAAGCCTTTCTCT
>CM054140.1:18418226-18423226 GCA_028751875.1 Rapana venosa | reverse complement strand
TCTAAATTTCCATAAAATGACAACAAAATCCTTCTGAAGCCAGCAGAATGTGGCTAGCTGCGGGGCTAGGTGCTTGGAAACAGCTATACAGGCGGCAAACTTCTCAGCCAGTGTGCACTTACAGTGTCACAGCAAATTCCCACATATGATGAGCAAAACAGAGTGCATCAATGTTTCTTTTGGGGCCTTCAGAGTGCTTCAGCTGGAGGAATACTCAACACATAAAATAACAAAAATAACAACAACAGAAACAACAGCAATAACAACAACAGCAGCAGCAGCAGCAGCTCAAACAACAACAATAAAATTTTCCAACGAAAGCAACGGTATCAAAACCATCTCTATCTTTTTTCTTTCATTTAACTTCCCCTAGGAGTCATTGGGGCGCTGTACAGTGCAGCATTTAATTTGTCCATGCTGTTCTCTCTTGGCCAAGTTCAATCTGGCGGAGCCCATCCCTCCCCAGGGACAGTGTGCATGCTTGGGTATGTTTGAGTTTCTGTAATCCGCCAAACACTGACTGAACTGCATGATATTTTACGATTTGTATTTTATCTTCCGCATGTGTATCACAAAATATTATACAAAAACTCCTTGGCAATGGCATGTCTGCACTCTCAGTTGATCGAAAAGATTGCAACCTCCCAAAACAACAGCAACAACCCACCAACAAAAAACAAACACCACACTTTAATTCACCAGACACAGCTTTCAAGATTCAAACCCACAATTTCATGGAATCATAAGGATGGAGGTCAAACGTTCTAGCCACTCAAGCTACAACGACCTCCATGAATGCACTACAAGGGCAGGATGACAATGACCTTGTTAGACTATTGGGAACATGGTACCGGTTGGAGCCGGAGTGCAGATCAACACCCTAATACTGACTACCTATGACGGTTAAACAGTCACTCAGACAGCAATAACAGTCCTTGCTGTTTTTACGTCAAAAACCTCCTGAAGCTACTAAACGTTCACGTTGTTTTCTGTGTCTATCTGTGGGTCTGTATGCGTGTGTGTGTGTGTGTGTGTCTGTCTGTCTGCCTGTATATTTGTCTGTCGATGTGTTGTCTGTTTGCCTGCCTGCCTGCCTGCCTGCCCCGCCTGTTTGTCTGCCTGCCTGCCTGCCTGCCTGTCTGTCTGTCTGTCTGTCTGTCTGTCTGCCTGTCTGCCTACCTGCCAGTCTGTCTGTCTGTCTGCCTGTAGGTCTGTCTGTCTGCCCGACTGTCTGCTTGCCTGCCTGTCTGTCTGTCTGTCTATCTGTTGTCTGTTTGCCTGCCTTCCTGCCTGCCTGTCTCTCTCTCTCTCTCACTCTTTCTCTCTCCGGTGTGTTTGTGTGTGTGTGTGTGTGTGTGTGTGTGTGTGTGTGTGTGTGTGTGTGTGTGTGTGTGTGTGTGTGTGTGGTGGTGTGTGTGAGTGCATGTGTGTGTGTGTTTGAGTGTGTGTTTGTATGTGTGTGTGTTTGTACGCGTGTGTGTAATTGTGTGTATATGTGTGTTTGCGGGTGCGCGCGTGTGCGTGTGTTTGTGTATATATGTATGCGCGCACATCTGTGTGTGTGTGTGTGTGTGTGTGTGTTGTATTCCTGCACGTGTCTGTGTCGATACACACACGCATCTGAGTGCATTCTTTCTCATTCCTCGTAACACTCTTTCAAACCAGCACACCTTCGTCCGTAAGTGAGAGCCAGTGGGTACTCTGCTCTAGTTTTACGTGTAGCAGTGAAAACAAACGTAGCCATTTTCCATGGGGAAACTTGAGACCTGGAGATAAGGGAGGAAAAGTGCGATGCCAGTTTCTAATCTTGGAAACTTGTTGATTCTGCCTGTATCTCGCCTGAACTAAGGACTTCAATTATTAGCTGTTGCTTGGCAGCAACATTCTAGAAGGGTCTAGGAGTGTTTGTTTCAGAGAATGGCAAAGTAAACATCGCATGGATTGATATAAAGTCAAAAATGTAACATAGACAGACAGATAGACTCTCTTTCTCTGGCTTTCTCTCTCTCTCTCTCTCTCTCTCTCTCTCTCTCTCCTCTCTCTCTCTCTCTCTCTCTCTCTTCTCTCTCTCTCTCTCTTTTCTCTTCTAATTTTACACTTGCACACAGACAAATACACACACACACTCACTCTCTCTGTCTCTCACACACACAAACACACACATACACATCCACTCCCCCTCCACACACACACACACACACACACCACACACACACAAACACAACACACACACACACACACACACACACACACACACACACACACACACACACACACACACACACACACACACACATAACACATCGACACATTCAGCAACAACCCACATAAGTTACTGCTGCACCTCGCACTTTCTTCCCCATTATTTCAGAATGAAAAAGGAGGTGATACTGTGCGTGCGGCTGTTGATTAATTTAATGCAGCACGAGCAGGGAACGTTCGCTATCAGAGATCATCATCACACAGTCTGGTTCTTCACCACTCCATTCCCTCCCTAGTCCCTCCTAGTGCGCCTGCAGCTGTAGCTCTCTTTGACTTGTCTTCATATGTCTGTCTTGTCTGTCTCTCTCACACGCACTCTCTCTTTCTGTCTGTCTGTCTCTCTTTCTGTCTGTCTCTACCTCTCTCTCTCTCTCTCTCTCTCTCTCTCTCTCTCTCTCTCTCTTTTTGTCTGTCCCTGTCTGTCTGTCTCTGTGTCTGTCTCTGCCTTTCTCTCACTCTCTCTGTGTTTCTGTATGTCTCTGTCTGTCTGTCTGTCTCTGTGTGTCTGTCTCTGCGTCTGTCTCTCTGTCCCTGTCTTTCTGTCTCTGTCTATGCCTCTATCTCTGCCTCTGCCTCTCTCTCTGTGTTTCTGTCTGTCTTTGTCTTTATGTCTGTCTGTCTGTCTCTGTGTGTCTGTCTCTGTGTCAGTTTCTCTGTACCTATCTTTCTGTCTCTGTCTATGTCACTGTCTGTCTGTCTGCCTATCTGACTGTCTGTCTTTTTCTGTTTGTCTCTCTGTTTCACTATCACACATATGTGCACAATCATACAGAGAGAGACAGAGACACAGACACAGACAGAGAGACACACACAGAAAGAGAGGAGAGATATAGATCAAATGTACTTCTTATCATTGCAGCATCTACAAACAACCTGAGTTTGAAATTCTGTCTGTCTGTCTCTCTCTCACACTTTCTTTCTCTCTCTCTCTTCACTTTCTCTCACTTTCTCTTTCTTTCTCTTTCCCCCTCTCTCACACAAGTAGCACACCATTGTAATCATTCGCACAAGGTATCCACATGATATTATTCGGTGATTCCGAAAGGACAGGAAATACCGCTAATAAGCTGACCCATAATCAAACATATCAGACAGGGATAATCATTCATATCACCGTCGCCATCACAACCACGTAAGGGGTGTGGAAAGCTGTTACGCGCTCTATCACTCGTGCATGTAATATGCGTTTGTTCCTAGCACATCACATCACATCACATCACCCACATATCCCTCCACACCATCTCCTGTGCTGCCAGCGCTTGGCATAGCGTCAGTGCACTATGTCTGATTTGTTTTCTCTTCAAACAAAATAGCTTGGCACTTTTGCCCAAACCCCACTGCTTAATTTCTGAACATCTGTGTGTCAGCCACACACGCCTCTTGTTGCTTCTTCTTTCTGTCTGTTTCTCTCTCCGTATGTCAGTCTGTCTGTCTGTCTGTCTGTCCCTTTCTCTCTCTCTCATACAGACAACCACGTACGTGCATATACATATATGCAGGCACACCCCTTCACCTCAAATGAGCGAGCGCGTGCGTGCACACACCCACACACCCAAATACTCAAATGCAGGCAAACACTTCCACTTTCTGGAAGAGTAGGCCATTATGTGCTGGTTGCAACATAAAATTTACAAAGCCGCATGCACGTGGGGACTAGATGTGAAAAAAGGCACATGAGTGCTTATACCATTATCCTAGAAATAAAAGAATTTTTAAAAATCAAATAAGTAAAATAAACACATACATACAAACACACACAAACACACACACAGACACACACACACACTCTCTCTCTCTCACACACTCACACACACACACACTCACTCTCACACACACTCACACACACACTCACACACACAGAACCACACTTCAAAACCTATCATAACAATATAACTCACACGTTGTGTGCTATCATTCCCAGACATCCAGTAGGGAGAAAGAGATGATAATAACACGTGTTGACTAATCATGCATCTAGTGCAGTGTTCCATCAATCCTTCCACTTGTCTTTCATCTGTCTGTCTGTTTGTCTGCCTGTCTGCATGTCTGTCTGTCTTTGTCTGTCTCTGTCCGTCTATGTCTGTATATCTGTCTGTATGTCCCTGTCTGTCTCCTGTCTGTCTATCTCTGTATGCTTACTCTGTCTCTGTATGTCTGTTTGTCTACCTATAATTATATCTGTTTGTCTGTCTGTTTGCCTGTCTCCGTCCTTCTGTCTGTCTGTCTGTCTCTGTCTTTCTGTCAGTATGTCTGTCTGTCTGTCTCTCTTTATCTCACACAAATAAAAGAATAAAAGAATAAATAAACGCACACACACACACATACACACACACTTGTGCGCGCACGTGCGCATAGGCACGCATCGAAGCCTACAACAAATATTATAACAACCCGCACGTATTCTCCTAACTTTTGCAGACCTGCAACGAGGGGAAAAAGAGATGATAATAGATCGCCGTGTTGACTAATCACCACACATCTAAGCGCGAGAGGAATAACGCCGATCTTCTCACTGTGCTAACCCCACACCCTCTTTAACATCTTTCTGTCCCTGTCTGCCTCTGTCTATCTGTCTGTGTCTCTGTCTCTCTATCTCTACCTGTCTGTCTGTCTGTCTGTCTCCCTTTCTCTCTCTCTCTCTCTCTCTCTCTCTCTCTCTCTCCTCTCTCTCTCTCTCTCTCTCTGCTCGCTCTCTGCTTTTTTGTTTCATTTTCTTTCTTTCTTTCTTTCTTTTTTAT
>CM054140.1:18398226-18413226 GCA_028751875.1 Rapana venosa | reverse complement strand
CGTCAACGTAGCACGAGATTTCCTTGTGCGACAGTTGGAATGTTCTGGATCAGAAAAAAAATGCCGGTATATAGGGTTCCGTAGCGTGTTCTCTTCTTTTGTGTTTGTTAATCAATGACAATATGGTGAAGTTTTAGTCTGTAAAACTTTGCCGGGATCAACTTCTCTTTTCTTTCATTTGCGGTTAAGAAACATTGGGCTGTTAGGGAAAATGGTTGTAGGAAATTCAGGGCGGGGGTGGGAGATTGTGTATCTAACACTAAGCTTTACTTCTCTCCCTTCTCATGAATACAAGTCCTTAGTGTGTTGCTCTGATTTTCAGGAAGTGTGTGATGGGCAAGGTAAATCCGGCAGAGTCTCTCTCTCTCTCTCTCTTCTCTCTCTCTCTCTCTCTTCTCTCTCATCTCTCTACCAGGATCATCGTACATTTCACAAAACAATCATTCCTATATTAAATAAATCCGACAACTATTTCATTTCATGTCATTTGCTCTCTTTCCTTCTTACTCTAAGTTCCCATTTTCTCTTACTCACTCCCTCCTTCTTACTCATGCTCTTCTCTCTCTCTCTTCTCGTGTTCTCGTTCTTTTGTCTTCAGTGTCTCGTAAATTTTATGTTCATGTCGACTATCATTTGCAGTAGCTATAAGTTCATTTTTCTATTTACCAAAGTGCGCTTTCATATGTGACTAACACTTACATAAGATCTTACTGTAAGGTGTATGTTTTGTTGCTCGTGCAAGTGTAGGTTTGATTGTTTGTTGTATTTTTTATCTACTTACTTGATGATATTACTGTTATTCATATTTAAATTATCAACCTTGATTTCTCTCAGATATAGCGATTAAAACATGATAATATAATATGTTGCACATTTAGAGCGTGGGTTCTCACTCCACTTAGTAGACAGCACTAAGACCGCCACCCTCTGTAAAATAAGGTAGACATCTACCAGGAATGCTGCAGTTCAGAAACCCAAATTCTTTCTGTCTAGCTGCGTACGTGATCTTCGGGCTACACTTCACTCACCCCTGCCAGCCTGTGCCACGCACCCCTAACTTTCTGTTGTATTTTCCTTGTGTAGTAATGTTCTGGCTGAGGGGACACTAAAACAATGACCAGAGCCAGGGGCTCCTGCGATTGTTTCCACTGTGATCGATAGCACCGGGCTTCTTTCCGCTGTGCATCCCTCCAGTTTCTTCTGCCCATCTGATTGAACCTGTGCAGTAGTAAACTGCAGCAGCAATGTGCAGTGTTTCCTTTTCTGTCCTGCTGATAGGGCCTTTGTTTTAAACGAAAGCATCAAATGCGAAAAATTCAATCTTTTATGCAAAGTCGATGCTCTGGTCGACTTTCTAGTCCGGGTTTTGGGGTTGCTGCTTTTAAATGGGAGTCCTTTCAGATAGTATGGCACGATGTTGTTCTCTTGCCCTGCCTGGCTTGCTCGTTTGCTTCGTTTGACTCTTTTGGTAGAACTTTACTGTCAAGAACCTCCTTTTTATGTGAAGATTTCTTGCGCTGAGTCTTTGTTTTACATGTCATCCCAAATACTAACATCTAGACCGCTATTCAAAGCAAAACATTGAAAAGAGCTATCCAATACGACTGATTCAGGAACACAGCCTAAAATAGCCTTCTTTGCTAGATGTCTGAGTAAACACTATGCATTGCCATACCATCAAACAGCTTTACAAACTCCATACCTTAGTTCACTACTGCACTAGCCCTGTTCCACCATAGATGTTCTGGTTCAATCCAATCTAATCCTGTTGTTTATAGCCCAGCCGACCACAGAGGCCACATCAGGGCTGTCACCGTTCTTGTTGAAGAGACAATGAAACACTGACAGGAGCCTCGTGATGTGACAGCTGATAACATAATTATATTGTTATTATCCTTTTTGTATTCTTCGGCTAGAGCGCACGATGGAATACTGCAACATATTGAATCATTGCCCTTCAGCATTTGTAAACATCTTACTTTGAATGAAAGCATACAAACTTGGGGGAAAGTAGATTTTTTTCCCCGCGTTGTTTTATGGACAAGTGTGTTTTTCTTCTGTAAATTGTTACAATGCTTTCATACATCATTTTGTTGCTATAGATATTGCACGACATCTTTTCCCTTACAATGGGTGATTGTTCTGTAGAGCTATTGCCGGGGACAATTCCTTTCTTGTCGTGAGTCTGTTTATCAATACGTGATTATGTAATCTACACTATTGCATTTTGTAGAAGTCATCACCTGGGTCACAATCAAGCTGGAATATGAAATAAATATGTGGCATGAGTTACTCAGTCCTGCAACCTAAAAAGTCTTCCAATTCAGCGCATCTGCATGAACGCCAGACCACACTAACACATCTCTCTAAAGCATGTATCTTTTCAGCAGTCCTCAGTCGCGCCAGTCAAGAAGATTTTTTTTTAGTTGAAGGGAGAGAAATACAGCAACCAGAGTAGAGATATCCTATAGTCTTTATTTTGATCGATACTGTGGAGTTCTTCCCCCTTTAGTACCCTCCACACTTTCCCCCATTTGGATGAATGTATGCATTAGCATGTTGCAGACTGAATATCGTATCTCCATCCCCCCCCCCCCCCCCCCCCCCCCCCCCCTGTTTTTAATCCAGCTCTCATTAACTTTGAAATGAAAGCACAAAATCATATGAGCGTACTGGCTTGTTGAACTTTGCATGTAACGTCAATGCTACAAAGGTTCTCTTGTGGAAAATACCAGGTTTTATCTTTCACGACATTGTGTCCCCATGGAAAGACAACATATATAATTATTATCTAATTATTATCTTTCTTGCTACACCCCGTCCATTTGCTTCTTTTGAATTTTGTATGGTTAGCTCCCTGTTCTGCTCTGCGTGAGGGCAAGAGCGTGTGCACGTGTGTGTGTGTGTGTGTGTGTGTGTGTGTGTGTGTGTGTGCGCGCGCGCGCGTGCGTGTGTGTGTACGTCCGCGCGTGTGTGTAATTGTGTGTGTGCATGCGTGCATGCGTTCGAGTATTTGTGCACAGAAGCGTTATCTAAGTACTGGCTTCACATTGAAGACTGGGTTTTCATGCAAAATTGACCCAGGTCGAAAACCTTTTTGGTCGTTGATGCACGCGAAGTGCCACGGCCAACAGCAAAATGTCGTCATGCTTTTAAATGCTCTGTGAGAATTGTCTCCATCCGAGACCTGCTCCTCCTAGCAGAACGATCTGCATATTTATTGAAAGGAGAACAGAGGATGGGAGGTCACAGGCCGGCTGTCTGCATGGTGAGGTGCTGGACACCAGTCAGACACGCCAGCCGCCCATACAGTGTGTACTTACGATCGACCTCACAGTGATTCTCTAGGAGGGATTAGCAGGACACAGGTCTGAATCTGGATAAGCTTTATGCGGTACTTCAGCTGGAGAGTCGCTCAACAATTCAACAGTCCTTGCAAAGTCATGGCACCGAGACCAGTTGTCAAGGTGAAATGAAGAAAACAAAATATTAACACGAATAATTTATTCCAAGATGTCTTAATGACCTCAGTGCCACATCTGGTCAGCTTCAGCAATACAATAATCTTCTGGTATAACTGGTATAAGGGATAATGAAAGTTCGACAGGATGCAGGGGTCTGCTATTGCTTTAATTGTGATTGTTCATGACACACAGTTCCTTTCTCATTTACTGTTACCGCTTGCAAATAGGCTCACTTAAGAAACAGAATGCTATAGAAATACTGTATCCTTAAGCGTGTCTGTGACTGACCCTTGCTACAGATTGGACCCTTGCTGGGTTTTTTTTTTAACGAAATATGGTTGCTTCATACTGTTTTGTAAATATCAACACTGTAAGAAGTGTTCTTGTTAACTTTTAACTGCTCTCTTTTAGATGTTTTATGCCATACTATCACATCACACTAAGGTCTGCTTAAGTATATTTTCACAGTCCAAATCAGAGGCAATTTAAACGTTTCTGTAGATTTTCAAAGGCGAAAAAAGTCCATTCTTTGGGTGAATTCGTTTAAGTACACTAAATATAATCATGTTACGCCTTACACTTTGTTTTTAAAGCGTCAGTCATCACCACTATGCAAGGTGAAAACTGTAATAAGGAAATAATTGGGCATCTATTATTCAAGCCAGGAGCCAAACACTTTCCATATTCCCGTATGGAGCGTGACTCCAAGCCACAACACTTCGTGCCTTTGCATAATCTGTGCCTTCTTATGTGTTTGCTCTGTCTAACGACGAAATCAATGTTCTGCTTAAAGAATCAAATAGCATACTGACCAGCGCTAAGGATCTGTTACTGCTCTCACTGTGATTGATGATGACGTTAGGGTTCCTTGCCCCTTTGTGACCTCTGATAGTGCCTAGCTGTGCTATGCAGTGCAACGCCTCTGGATTTATGTAGCGTTACTTTAAGACAAATTTTTTAAATCTAAAAACAATATATAAAAAGTGATTATTCAGATTGTTGTTGATGTGATGCCTTTGTCACCTTAAAACTACAATGAAGTCATACTGCTTCACATTAATGTTAACAACGGGTTTTTTGTCTGAACAATAAGCCGCTCTCTTATTGGCGTTTTTATATCATAAAGCAACTCACCAACCCGTTCCTCATTTACTTGTAAATTTGCTTCGTGTAAGTAAGGGCTTTCCCGTAAAATTTTGTTGGGAACAAGTTACTTTTCCGTGCGAGTTCCTTAAAAGTGAAAAAACCAACAAGCCATGTTCATACTAAAACTTGGTTTACGATTTCGCCAAGAGCACTGACATTAAACCACCTACCAGTTGGGATTCAGAACGAAAACAAAAAAACATCCAACAAAAACGTAATTCAGTCCAGGAACTTTATATTCTCTGCCGAGATAGCCGCAAGACATACCGGTGACAATACCACACAAAGCTCTCTCTCTCTCTCGTTGTCTTTCTGCCCTGTTTCCCCACCAAAGCAATTTTCTGCCTGAAGAGACACTGAAACATCGACCACAGCCACAGAAGTCTATTCCGCTACCTTCGTTGCGGTCGATACCGAAGCAGCAGGCATCTTTTCCACTGTGTGACCTGCCTCAGACTGGGCAAGGCTGTGCTGCTGTTTCATTTTGTCTTTAATGACATGTCAATGTCACGGTGATGTCCTTCGCACAAAAGTTGGGTTGTTTACATCATGGGAAAGTTTGTTTTTACGATATGGTGCCACAATTTTGTCCTTGTCTGCTTGTATAATTATTTGTTTCTTATTACCAAGTTGGGGGGTTTTTTGGGCGGGGTAGCCTTTTGTTAGGGTTTACTCCTATTTTTTACAGAGAGTTCTTTATGTGCTCTAAGGATATGTTTTATCTGAACTAGTTACACAATTTAAAGTTCTTTGAATAAGACTATAGACTGAGGCTGTGTGTGCAAACGCACGCAGAATATAATAATAATAATAATATATGGAATTCATATAGCGATGAATCTTGTAAAAAAAACACAACAAATCGAAGCACTTGCACTCAATCATTTACAGGCATGCAACTCTCCTTAAACATAATGAACAACAGATTTCAAAACCATGCGGGCGCACGCATGCACGCACACACACGCACACACACACACACACACACACACACACACACACACACACACACACACACACACACACACACACACACCCCTCGGAACAACACTTAGAAGGTGAAAGATGCTGTTGAAAATTAGGGACAGATATTTGGGGGGAAAGTCTCAGGTAGGAAATAAGTGTGTTTTGAGGCTGGATTTGAAGGTATCAAGTGAAGGCTTTTGTCGAAGTGAAAGAGGGAGGTCATTCCAGGTGGATGGACCAGAAACAGAGAAGGAGCGACGGCCAACAGTGGTTTGTTTGAATCTGGGTGTTCGAAAGCACAAAGTATCTGCGTCTGAACGAAGGGAACGGGATGGAGTGTACAGATGAAGGCAGTTACAGAGATAAGGGGGTGCAGATTTGTGGAGACATTTGAAACAGAGGGTATTGATTTTATACTCCAGTCTTTGTGAGACAGGCAGCCAGTGAAGAGATCGCAGAAGAGGAGTGATGTGTTCAGATTTTTTCTTTCTTAGGACCAGTCGAGCTGCAGAGTTTTGTATGCGTTGAAGAGAGTGGATAGATGATGCTGGTAGGACAGCCCAAAGAGAATTACAGTAGTCTAAACGTGAAAGAATAAGAGATGTGACAAGCTTGGAAGTTGCATCAGTGGACAGATACTTGCGAATCGCACTTATCTTGCACACACGTTAAAAAAAAGTCTATGTGGTTCTGACTTATCACCTAAGCATGTTATTCTTCATTGTGAACTACTTCGACCATATTTTTGTGGTAAAGTTATAGACAAGATTTCAAATATGTCATTTGAACATTTATTAGCCGATAATGTGGTTATGTTGGAGATAGTTAGTTGTTTAGTTAGAAGCCCTGTTGGAAAACTTTTGTAATTGTTCTTGCTGCAGTTTAAGCTGTTCAATGCCACCCCCTCCCCCCTCCCCGTCCCTCCCATAATTTCTTTGCATTTTTTTCCTTTTATCTCGTGCACAGACACTAATAGGTAAACACACACACACACATACACACACACACACGTATGCACACACACACACACACACACACACACACACACGTTCTATATATATTATCACTATCTTTTGTCTAATATCACCTTGAGTGAACAGACGTTAAATTTAAGAAAGTACAATGCCGTCTTTTGGAATAGTAGTTCGTTGCGCACCAGAAGGAACGGATGATACATTTAAAAAACACGCAACACACAAGTTTCGCGTTTAGACACCATCCCTGAAGACAGAATGTGGTTACCTTCATGGTGGGTATAAACAGTTGCATATGCAAAATCTCACCATTGGTGAACCTCAGAGCTCTAGCTGAGGAATGGGAGAAAATCTTTTTTCTCTCGCTACACTAAGTATGCAGACCACCTCTCGTTTGTGGGCTGGAGAAGAAACGATTCGATTCACGTGTAATCCAGTCCAACAGCCCTACATTCTCTAGGCCTACCTCGATGGCTGCAAGACGTACATCAGGACCACAGAAGCCACATAAAGCTCCCTTTATTTCTGCCCTGTTTCACCGCTGAAGTAGTGTTCTGGTTGAAGAGCCAATAAAACAGAGACCAGACCCAGGGCTGTGCCAGCCACTGCTTTGGCAGTGATCGATAATGATACAGTGCTCTTGTCTCCTTAACGCCTCATTTCTCACTCAGTAACGCTCTTAGGAAATCGTTGCTGTTTTCTTTCTTTTCTTTCTCTCTTGTACTCTAAAGGTTTCGCTTTATGTTATAGAAGCGTGCTGATTTTATTTCAGTGTTCAGTGCTCAAAGGAGCTGTGACTGCTGTCAGGATATTCCATTGATGCCTGACCACATAAATCCACTAAACACACCAATATTTGTCTACTGCATGACTACAATCTGGGACAGACTCGAATGCATGCTGTTTTTGTGATATGGCACTACAAATTTCCCTTCCTGCTAGTATATTTATTTAGTTTCCTATTATGATGTTTTTGTGTTTAAATTTTGCTAGTGATAACTCCTTTTTTCGGAGTTCTGTATATCCACTAAATATAAATATAGTTTATTTTTGGACACGTTAATCAGTTTACAGTCTTCCAGCTCACACTGTAAACCAAAACCCCATGCGCAAATACATGCAGAATATATTGCACACACTTCAGAAACCGGTTCCCCTGTTTAGAAGAGTAGACCACTGTGTGCTGATAAGAACGGTTGACAGAAAATGAACAAAAGGCATGTGCACAAGTACCGTGTTTAGACATCATCCCTGAAGTCAGCATACAACTAACTTAATGGTGATTAAAAACGTTTGTATAGCAAAAATCTCACTGTCGGTGAACTTTGGAGTGCTAGCAGAGGGTCTGTTTTCTTACAACTCTAGTATCTAAACCACCTATTATGTATGGACTGGAGAAGAAATAATTCAGTTCACGTGTAATTCAGTCCAGCACCCCTACATTATCTAGGGCTACCTGGATGGCTGCAAGACGTACATCAGGACCACAGAAGCCACATAAAGCTCCCTTTATTTCTGCCCTGTTTCACAGTAGTGTTCTGGTTGAAGAGCCAATAAAACAGAGACCAGACCCAGGGGTGTGCCAGCCACTGCTTTGGCAGTGATCGATAATGATACAGTGCTCTTGTCTCCTTAACGCCTCATTTCTCACTAAGTAATGCTATGCAATAAAATCCTCTTAGGAAATCGTTGCTGTTTTCTTTCTTTTCTTTCTCTCTTGTAATCAAAAGGTTTCGCTTTATGTTGTAGAAGCATGCTGATTGTTTTAGTTTTTAGTACTCAAAGGAACTATTACTGCTGTCAGGATATTCCATTGATGCCTGACCACATAAATCCACTAAACACACCAATATTTGTCTACCGCATGACTACAAACTGAGACAGACTCGAATGCATGCTGTCTTCATGATATGGCACTACAAATTGTCCCTTTCTGCTAGTATATTTATTTTGTTTCCTATTATGATGTTTTTGTGTATAATTTTGCTAGTGATAAGTCCTTTTTTCCAGAGTTCTGTATATGCACAAAATACATAGTTTATTTTTGGACAAGTTAATCAGTTTACAGTCTTCCAGCTCACACTGTAAACCAAAACCCCATGCGCAAATACATGCAGAATATATTGCACACACTTCAGAAACCGGTTCCCCTGTTTAGAAGAGTAGACCACTGTGTGTTGATAAGAACGGTTGACAAAAAATTAGCAAAAGGCATGTGCACAAGTACCGTGTTTAGACATCATCCCTGAAGTCAGCATACAACTAACTTAATGGTGAGTAAAAGCGGTTGTATAGCAAAAATCTCACTGTCGGTGAACTTTGGAGTGCTAGCAGGGGTCTGTTTTCTTACAACCCTAGTATCTAAACCACCTATTATGTATGGACTGGAGAAGAAATAATTCAGCTCACGTGTAATTCAGTCCAGCAGCCCTACATTCTCTAGGCCTACCTAGATGGCTGCAAGACGTACATCAGGACCACAGAAGCCACATAAAGCTCCCTTTATTTTCTGCCCTGTTTCACCGCTGAAGTAGTGTTCTGGTTGAAGAGCCAATAAAACAGAGACCAGACCCAGGGCTGTGCCAGCCACTGCTTTGGCTGTGATCGATAATGATACAGTGCTCTTGTCTCCTTTCCGCCTCATTTCTCACTCAGTAACGCTATGCAATAAAATTATCTTAGGAAATCGTTGCTGTTTTCTTGTTTTTCTGTTCTCTTCTACTCTAAAGGTTTTGCTTTATGTTAAAAAAGCGTGCTGATTGTTTAAGTGTTCAGTGCTCAAAGGAGCTGTGACTGCTGTCAGGATATTCCATTGATGCCTGACCACATAAATCCACTAAACACACCAATATTTGTCTACTGCATGACTACAATCTGGGACAGACTCGAATGCATGCTGTTTTTGTGATATGGCACTACAAATTTCCCTTCCTGCTAGTATATTTATTTAGTTTCCTATTATGATGTTTTTGTGTTTAAATTTTGCTAGTGATAACTCCTTTTTTCGGAGTTCTGTATATCCACTAAATATAATTATAGTTTATTTTTGGACACGTTAATAAGTTTACAGTCTTCCGGCTCACACTGTAAACCAAAACCCCATGCGCAAATACATGCAGAATATATTGCACACACTTCAGAAACCGGTTCCCCTGTTTAGAAGAGTAGACCACTGTGTGCTGATAAGAACGGTTGACAAAAAATTAGCAAAAGGCATGTGCACAAGTACCGTGTTTAGACATCAGCCCTGAAGTCAGCATGCAACTAACTTAATGGTGAGTAAAAGCGGTTGTATAGCAACATCTCACTGTTGGTGATCTTTGGAGTGCTAGCAGCGGGTCTGTTTGCTTACAACCCTAGTATCTAAACCACCTATTATGTATGGACTGGAGAAGAAATAATTCAGTTCACGTGTAATTCAGTCCAGCACCCCTACATTCTCTAGGCCTACCTAGATGGCTGCAAGACGTACATCAGGACCACAGAAGCCACATAAAGCTCCCTTTATTTTCTGCCCTGTTTCACCGCTGAAGTAGTGTTCTGGTTGAAGAGCCAATAAAACAGAGACCAGACCCAGGGGTGTGCCAGCCACTGCTTTGGCAGTGATCGATAATGATACAGTGCTCTTGTCTCCTTTCCGCCTCATTTCTCACTCAGTAACGCTATGCAATAAAATTCTCTTAGGAAATCGTTGCTGTTTTCATTTTCTTCTGTTCTAGAGTTTTCTCTGTCCTCACGGGGACTGGATGTAAAAAAAAAGCCCATGAGTGCTTATTCCATTATCTTCGATATAAATGAATAAATAAATAAAGAGACGCATGCTGATTTTATTTCAGTGTTCAGTGCTCAAAGGAGCTGTTACCGCTGTCAGGATATTCTACTGATGCCTGACCACATAAATCCACTACAGACACCGACCTTTGTCTACGCATGACTAGGAGCTGGTGAAGCCTCGAATGCATGCTGAGTATATTCTACGCTTCCATGACAGTCCATAGGATTTACTGCAGCAGTAACGAGCATATCAGCTCTCTGGTTTATGCGTACGGTCGTAACGGATCAAAATACAGAGAGGTCTGTTCAAAATTTAATGTGGGAAATTGTAAAATTCCCTAACCTCAATTCATTATTCATTCCTAACGGTCAGACCTGCGAATTCAGACACTCGGAATTAGAATTCTATTAAACATTTTCTTTATAGTGATGCCATCCAGCTACCAATGACTTCAGAAGTCTCATAGGTGGATGGCAAGCACTAAGTTCATCTAGCCACCTGTAACTTAAGGACTTCAAGCATTATAAATAATACGCCCTATGTATTCTAATAATTTACCTATTAGAAGCACTGCATTTTGTAGGGCCTTAGATAATAATGCATAGCATGTGTAACAGCCCTGCCACAACATATTTCGTGCATGAATTCTAAACTATTATCTCGAGGAAAAAGTATGTTGCCAAGGTATGGTACCATCCTTTATGGGTTTTTTGTTAACCACTGAGTGTGGTTTGTGTTCTGTTTGCCTAAGAAAACACCATACACGTTCACTGGGGATAACTTCTTGACTATATTGACTTTTTGGGGGTGGAACAAACATACAACAACTGCAATCTTGGGTTTATCAACCTCATCACCAACTCAGCACTGAATGGAACGAAGAGATAGGATCTGCCCAGCAGCTAAATCCAGCCAGCCACACGAAACTCTCTCGTTTCCTGGATGGATATGTTGCCCGCTGGCCACCCGTTCATAACGAACCTGCCTGACCCTCTGCCTTTCTGGCATGTCCCAGCAGCAAAGTAATGTTCTGGTTGAGGGGACAATAAAACAAGGGGCCAGAGTCCAGAGGTCTCCTATTGTTTTCTGTGTGTGAATGGTCGATAATGACACCGCGTTCCTTTCCGTTTCGTACATCCCTCACCTCCAGGAGGCTGGGGAGCTTTGTGCAGTAGAATGCTGAGGGAAACCGTCGCTGCTTTCTTTGTTTCAGCTGTGTGTGGAGAATTATGTCACATATCAATTTCAACCTCCTCCTCCTCCTTCTTCTTGTTCTTCTTGTTCTTCTTCTTCTTCTTCTTCCTCCTTCTTCTTCTTTTCTTCTTCTTCTTCTTCTTCTTCTTCTTCTCTTCTTCTTCTTCTTCTTCTTCTTCTTCTTCTTCTTCGTCGTCGTCGTCAAACGCTCAGGCGGCAACTATTGTTGTCTGTTATATGAGCGAAAATGCGTCACGCTGCCGTTAAGCGCCTGACAAGTCAGGCCCAGTACATCCGACTTCTGCACGCAAGAGATAATTATTACCTTTTAAGTCTTTCTGGGGAAAAAAGGCAGGAGAATAGACCAAGAAGGCAAAAAATAGACAAGAAAGAGGTGACGGGAAGAAAAGGAAAAAAAGCAGAAACAAAGAGAGTGATAGAGAAGAGGAAATTTCTAGCACAGAATGTCCAGAATGTGGGGATGCTATTTACACTGATAGGCTCCCCGGCATCCCCACGGGGGATCATTTTGAACCGAGTCTCGTTTCTGTTTCCTCGAGTTGAAACTGACTTTGACAGATACAGCTGGAAATTCGTCTGTTTGAAATAAGAGTTTGCAGGGAAAGGAGTGGGGGAGGGGGGGATGTCGTACTGTATAGCCCCATATAGCAGTGTACTGTCTTGTACCGTATTGTATTGCTGTACTGATTGTGTTTGTATTGCACTGCACTACAGTACCTTGCCTGTTGTTGTATCTAATGCACTATGCTTTATTGAACGATACTGCACTTTTTCTGCGTTTTATCGTATTCTATTTTTATAGTATTGCACTGTATTGCGATGTAATGCCTACATTTTTTTTCTATTGTGTGTAGTGTTAGGTATGCACGGTGGGGATTTTTATGAATGTTCATGTACTCTACTATATCGTTCTATGATACTGCATTGCATGGTATTCTTGTACGTTATAAAAATTATATTCTATGTGGTGTTGCACTGTATCACAGGGGCTTAACAAATGCGTGAGACTTGGGATCCTTTTTGCAAGAGTGTATCATCAGAATGGAGTGTACTTCACCTAGTATAGATAGCTTCTTGTGCTCCTTTATCTGAACTTGTGTCAGCTTACCAATACAGTGAATGTTTACTACCGATACTTTTTATCAGAAAATAATTCTGTTCATTTTGTGAATTTGTATGCAAACATACTATAAATTGTTCCTTCCCCCAACAGGAACTCACACACTACGCACACGACGCCACCACACGCCACACACAAAATCACACACACACAACACTCCCCTCACCAAAAACAACACATCAGCCCACCAAAACTCACTCACACACACACACACTCTCACACACACACCCCACACATCAGCACAACCTACACAACATACACACCACCACACGTACACACACACACCCTCACCCACTCAACCACACACAGAACACACACACTCACACATCATCAATGCACGCGCACACGCCACACACACACGCACACACACATTTTTTTGTGCGCAAACGAACCCCGAACGAGGTAACAGTCACGCAAAAAGTTTTCATCTTGAAAGGGGACACAAAAGATAAGATAGCAGCAGTGATCATTTCAAACACCGCTGAAAGTAAGTTTGAACCTCTCTGTCTGTCTGTCTGTCTGTCTGTTGTCTGTCTGTTGTCGTCTGTCTGTCGTCCTCTCTCTTCTCTCCTCTCTCTTCCTTCTCTTTCTCTCTCTCTCTTCTCTCGTTCGGGTTCTTATGTCTCTCTCTGTGTCCTTTTCTCTATCCCATCTGTCTGTCGTCTGTCAGTCTGTGTGTCTCTCTTCAAGTTATTTCTCTCTTGTGTCTTGTCCTGTCTTGTTCTTCTCTCTCTCACAGAATTCAGAGTTATTTCTCTTGTTTTTCCCTCTCTGTGTTGTCCCCCTCTCTCTCTGTATGTATGTCTGTTGTCAGTTGTTTGTTCTGTTTCTGTTCTCTCTCTCTCTTCTCTCCTCCTCTTCTCCCCTCTTTCTCTCTCTCTCTCTCTTCTCTTCTCTCTCTCTCGTTCCTCCCAGGGGGTTCAGAAAAATCTCTCGTCCCCCTTTTTCTGTTCTTGTTGGTCTGTCCCTTTGTCTGTTGGATGTTGTATTTTCTGTCTTCTTATCTCTTCCCTTTTTCTCTGTCTTCTCTTTTTTCTTCGGATTGATACCTCTCCCCAAGTTTTTACTTCCTTTGATAGGTTTTTTTTTTAAATCTCAGAAATGGGGTCATTATCTTTTTTGTTCCTTACTTATGGCCAAAAAAACTTTCATCTCAAAAACGGTGTGAAAAAAAATTTGGGGGGGTTTTTTGTTTTGTTTTACTCTTCTCACTTACCCCCCCCCCCCCCCCCCCCTCTCTTCTCTCCCCCTTTTTCTCTGTCTGTTCCTCCCACCTTCCCCCCCCTCTCCCCTCTCTCACTTGCTCTCCTTCTCTTCCCACCCCTCCCCGTTTTTCTTCCTCCCCCCCCCCTCCCCTTCCTTCCTACTCTCTCTCTCCCTCTCTCCGTCCCTCCCTCCCTCGCTCGCCCCTTCTCTCTCTCTCTCCCCCTCTCTCTCCCCCGTCTCTCCTCCCACCTTCTCTTTCTCCTCTTTTTAACCCATTCTTTCTTGCCCACTTGTTTCCTGCTTTGTCTCTCTGTCTGTCACTCTGCTTATCTCTCTTTCTCCCCATAACTCATCTTATTATGCAGACGCTTATGCCTGACCCACTCCAGACAGTGCTCCTATCAAGACTGAAATGACTGTAGGAGGTTCAGCCGTTGTCCCCTAACGTGTGAGGGTGCTGGTATTATTAGTATTACTGTCATTCCTGCTGCTGCTGCTGCTACTACTACTACTACTTCCTCTTCTACCACCACCACTACTAATAATGCTGCTGCTACTACCACAACCACCACCGCCACTGCTACTACTACTCCTAGTAGTCCTACAACTGCGACAGCTACTGCTACTACTACTACTGCTACTACTACTACTGCTACTACTACTACTACTGCTACTACTACTACTACTACTACTGCTGCTGCTACTACTACTGCTACTACTACTACTACTACTACTACTACTACTTCCTCTTCTACCACCACCACAACTAATGCTGCTGCTGCTGCTGCTACCACCACTACTACTACTACTACTACTGCTACCACTACTCCTACTCCTACTCCTAGTACTCCTACTCCTACAACTGCTGCAGCTGCTACTACTACTACTACTACTGCTGCTGCTCCTGCTGCTACTATTACTACCACCACCATCACCACTAAAACTACTAATACTACTACTACCGGTGCTGCTGCTGCTTCTACTACTACTACTACTACTACTACTACTACTACTACTGCTGCTGCTGCTGCTGCTGCTGCTGTTGCTGTTGTTGCTGCTGCTACTACTATTACTACTGCTACTGCTGCTCCTGTTGCTACCACCACCACCACCACCACTGCTGCTACTACTACC
>CM054140.1:18388226-18393226 GCA_028751875.1 Rapana venosa | reverse complement strand
TGTGTGTGTGGGGGGGGGTGCATGCATGATTGCGTGTGTACTTGCATGCGTGCCATGTGTATGCGAGTGAGTGTGCATGCGTGCGTGTGTGCGTGTGTGTGTGTGTATGTTTGTATACATGATTGCGTGCGTGCGTGCGTGCGTGCGTGTGCGTGCGAGCGAGTGAGTGTGTGTGTGTGTACATGAGTGTGTACGGGTATGCATGTGTGCGTGCATGCGTGTGTATACACGTGCACGTATTTGCCTACGAGTATGTCCCTAGTGTGATCATGCATACCGTTATTTTACAATCATTAATATATTCGTTCGAATATTATAAAAGAGAAGCATTATTGTTCTGTTATTGTTTTTTCTAAGAAGAGACCTAACTTTGCCTTACTGCTAGTTTAGTATCATTCGGGTTTCTCTTTCCATTCAATTATATTGCAATATCAATCATGCCGCAGAAATTGAACCCGAAAAACTTTTACGTTTAAAATGAAGGCGTTGGGTTGGATTTTTTTGTAGAGATCACTTAAATGCAAGCTTTAGAACATAATTTTTTTTAAAACCCTAAGTAGAATTCCTAAAACATTGTGGTTTTTATTATTTTTATTCTATTATTTCTAAGATAATGTACTAAGCACTCGTGTGCCTTTTTATACATACAGTCCCCGTGTGCATGCGGTTTTGTAAAATTTAATTTGGTCATCATTCGTTCCCACCGGCACATAAAGGCCTACTCTCCCGAAAAGCGGAACAGGTTATATCATCATCATCAGTCCCGTGACCTTGGCGGTCGTGGAGGAGACACGAAAGACGATGCCGTGGTAATCCTCCATCCATCTCGGTCCTCGGCTCTGCGCAGTAGTGCCAAGTCATTCATCCTGGTCCGTTCTCTGATGTTGTCCATCCATGACTTGTTCTGTCTTCCCCTCTTTCTGCCACCTTCGAGTGTTCCCTGCAGTAATGTTTTTGGCAGAGTGTTGTGGCGGGTGACGTGGCCGAACCATGTCAGCTTTTTCTTCTTGACGATGGTGAGAAGGGGTTTCTGTGGACCTGCCAGCCGTGTTATTTGACTCTTGACAAATTCATTGGTCTTTCGTTCTCTCCAGGATATGCCCAGCAGTTTTCTATGGCATTTTGTTTCAAATGACTGGATTCGCTTTGCTGTTTCAGCAGTCAATGTCCAGGTTTCACTTCCGCACAGCAGGATAGTCTGAATTAGGGCTTTGTAGAGCTTTAGTTTGATTGGGAAAGTGATCTCTTTACTTTTCCATATGGTGGTGAGTTTTGTCATGGAAGATGTTACCATGGCTAGTCTGACTTTGATTTCTGTCGTCGATCGCCCGTCCTTTGTGAGTGTAGCGCCAAGGTATTTAAAAGCGTCTACCTCCTCCAGTTGCTGGCCGTTCATGTAAATTTTAGCAGTGGCGTTGCTCGTTCTGTTCACAAGTACTTTACTTTTCTCCGAGCTCACCTCCATCCCATATGCTCCAGGTTATAACGTATGCGCAAAATGTTCTGCCGCTGCGTTTGTGTCCACTTCTGGGGAAACATATCCTCTTGAACGGGATTTGAACCCCCGGGTCAGCAGATCATGAGCGCAATGGGCAATGATCTAACCCTCCAGACTATCGGTGGATCGGTGGTCTAGAGGTAACGCGCCTGTCTAGGAAGTGTGCGGTGGTTCGAATCCCGTTCGGGCCCGAAACTTCTCCCCCCCCCCCCCCCCCCCCATCCGTTAGACCATGAGTGGTGGTCTGGGCGCTAGTCTTCCGGATGAGACGATAAACCGAGGTCCCGTCTGTTACACAAAAATATATTCAGCGCACGTAAAAGACCCACGGCGGCAAGAGAGTGGTCCCTGGCAAAATTCTTAGAGAAAAAGCCACTCTGATAGGGAAAGAAATACAGTTGCAACCGACCCCCCACCCCCCCAAATAAAAAGGGGGGGGGGGTGGCGCAGCTCTTGTGGCGACGTGCTCTCCCCGGGGAGAGTAGCCCGAATTTCACGCAGAGAAATCTCGTGACTTAAATTGGTATAAATAAATAAATATCCCGTCTCACTCTCAAGTGTTGCACTTGAAAGAAACGTCTGACTTAAGCACTAGATCACACACAAAAATACCAGCTCCAACCAAGTGACACTCTCTCTCTTCTTCGGTCTTTATTTTCTTAATTGTTTTAACCAAAACACGACTAAAAACAAAACAACAAAAAACCAAAACAACACAAAATAAAAAAAATATTGACGGCACCCACCCACACACACACACACACACACACGCACGCGCACACACACACACACAAAACACACACACACGATCACACACACACACAAACACACCCACACACACACACAGACACAGAGTGGCAGCAAGACCCATTCAGGACATTCAGTCTACAATGTTGTGCATGCAGGTGTCAGGGGAGTGCAGAATAATCCTTATACGCCGCGCCACATGTCCAGAAGAAATGCATCGAGCAGATGGGTTTCTTAGCTGCAGTTACGCGGAGTAGTGCACTGGTGAGAGTGCATTCAGGTGCAGGTTGACTTGTTGCGTTCAACTGCCCCTGCGTTGATGCCTTTTGGCTTTAAGCTTTGATTCAGCAAAGCTCTGTGTGTGTGTGTGTGTGTGTGTGTGTGTGTGTGTGTGTGTGTGTGTGTGTGTGTGTGTGTGTGTGTGTGTGTGTGTGTGTGTGTATGTGTCTGTGACTCTCTGTCTGTCTCTCTGTGTCTGTCCTCTGTGTCTGTCCTCTGTGTCTGTTCTTTTCTCTGTGTCTGTCTGTCTGTCTGTCTGTCTCTCTCTCTCTCTCTCTCTCTCTGACAGTCTGACTTTCCGTCTGTTTATCTGTCTGTCTATAAGACTCTCCCCCTGTCTCTGTCTGTCTCTGTCTGTACCTGTCTGCCTATCTGACTGTCTTTCTCTGTGTCTCTCTGTCTCTGACAGTCTGTTTTGTCTTCCCGTCTTTTTATCTGTCAGTCTATAAGTCTCTCTCTCTCTCTCACAGTCTGTTTTTCCGTCTGTCTGTTTGTAAGTCTCTCTCTCTCTCTCTCTCTCTCTCTCTCTCTCTCTCTCTCTCTCTCTCTCTCTCTCTCTCTCTCTCTCTCTCTCTCTCCCTCCCTCCCACTACCCCCCACCCCCCTCCTCAAACCATTTCCAGATTTTTCCTCCTATTTCCTCCAAACTGAAACAATTTTCTAGTTGAAGGGACAACAAAACCTATCCACCCCACACTAAAAAAAAAAAAGGACCGCTATCGCTTTCATCATGATCGATACAGACCAGAAAAAAAAACAAGTTTCTGTGTCTCTCCCCCCTCCCCTCCTTCTAACCCCCCACCCCCACCCCGCGCCAATTCTAACTCCTATTGGCTAAAAAGTCTGAAGCGAGTAGACAAATACAGCCCCCCCCCCCTCCCCCAACCCCCCTCCCCCCCCCCCCAAAAAAAAACACCCCCAAAACCCACAATAACCCACACCCCCCAAAAAATCTTCACATTTCGTTTCCCCATGGTCTACTTTAGTCTACATTGAACTGGAAACTTCTCAGGTTTAGGAGGGGCGCTCTCAAGTTGGCCCTAGTGGGGAGATTAAAATGCGGAGTGAAGGTGGGAGAGCTTGAAGAGTGTTGGAGCGTTGGTCTGGTAGTGTGATGGGTCTAGGTTGGATTAAAAGAGAGAGAGAGAGAGGGTGAGGGGGGGGGGGGGTTAGAGGTGGAGAGAGAGGGGGGAGGAAGAGAGAGGGAGATAGGGGTGGGGGAGAAAGAGAGAGAGTCAGGGGGAGAGAGAGAAACCGAGACAGGGACAAACAGAGAGATACAGACAGAGAGATAGAGACAGACTAAGAGAGACAGAGAGATATAGATAGATAGATAGACAGACAGACACAGATAGACTGAGTGAGAGAGACAGACAGAGAGACAGAGAGGGAGAGAGAGCAGACAAACAGAGAGAGAGAGAGACAGAGACAGAGAGACAGATGGTAGGAGGTGAGGGAGAGACAAAACACAGAAAAGAAAGCAGAACAGTAGGTAGGGGGGGGGGGGGGGGGGGGGGGGGGGGGGAAGGAGGGGAATGTAGTTTCAAAGATCCCGGAGGGGGAGGGGGAAGGGGTAGGAATATAATTATGGAAAAGTGTGAAAATTCTTCAAGTTTAAAATGAAGTCATTTTTAAAAATTTCTCCTTTCTTTTCTTTGTTTGTTTGTTTGCTGGCTTGTTGTTTTGTTTATTTTTCACATATCTCAAAGACGCAAGCTTTTGAAGAGAAAACGCTAAGTAGAATTCCTCCCCCCCCTCCCTCCCCCCCCCCCCCCCCCCCCCCCCCCCCCCCCCCCCCCCCCCCCCCCCCCCCCCCCCCCCCCCCCCCCCCCCCCCCCCCCCCCCCCCCCCCCCCCCCCCCCCCCCCACCCCGCTCCATAACACAGTGTTTCACTTGAGATAAGGGTCTGACTTTAGCATCAATTTTTATTAATCGTTTTTTTTATATTTTTTTCCTTTTCTTCAACGAGGTCTTCAAATGTTCGTGGCGATTGATATTCGTTTGCTGTTTATTGCGCAATTAGAAGAGCATCGCTGCTGCTTTAAAGTTGTTTTTATGCCGAAACGTCCTTCATTTTGTTTCTGTTTTGAAACGTAAAGAGACGACCACACACGCGCGTGGAAGAGCAATTACCCTACGCATGCATGCACGCGCATTTTATTCGCACAGTATAAATATAATTATGCGCACACGTGCGCATATACATGCACATACACGCAGGTGCGTGCGCACGCACGCACACACAGACACAAACACACTAACTCACTCAGATCACACACACACACACACACACACACACACACACACACACACACACTCACATACACAGAATATCTGTTTCTACTCAGATCACACGCACATACACACACACTCACGCGCGCGCACGCACGCACACACACAACCTTTCTCTCACTCAGATCACACACACACACACACACCCTCCCTCTCTCTGTCTCTCTCACTCTCAATCAGATC
>CM054140.1:18373226-18383226 GCA_028751875.1 Rapana venosa | reverse complement strand
CACCCGTCCCTAAAATAGTCACAACGATTGACTTGAAAATCTTGTGAAGGCATGAACCCACATTTACAACTGAATACGGTTAATAACTATCCGAATAAAAATGGACTAAATGACAAACGAATTGCTAAAATTATATTATCTCTCGGAGAACTTGATGCACTAGTCAGTATATTCTGGTATATTTATTTATTTATTTTTATTTTACTTATACCACTTTAAGTCACGAGATTTCTCTGCATGAAATTCGGGTTGCTCTCCCCGGGGAGGGCGCGTCGCCACAAGAGCAGCGCCACCTTTTTGTTGTCTGCAGCTGTATTTGTTTCCTATTAGAGTGGCTTTTTTTCTAAGAATTTTGCCAGGGACAACTCTCTTGTTGCCGTGGGTTCTTTTACGCGCGCTGAATAATTTTGTGTAACACACGGGACCTAGGTTTATCGTCTCATCCAAATGACTAGTGCCCAGACCACCCATCATGGTCTAATGGATGGGGGAAAAGTTTCGGGCCCAAACGGGATTCGAACCACCGCACACTTCCGACCCGGACTGTTCGCTTTCTAGACAGGCGCGTTACCTCTAGACCACCGATCCACTACTGTTGTTCGGAGTTATGGTTTAGTAGATGTCTGTCTCTTGTCCAATTTGATCACGTCTGAGATGACTTTCCAGTACTGGAAGTGAAAGGGTAAAGAGTAAGGTTTTATGTGTTTAAGGGAAAACTGTATCCTTTCCATTTTTGTTACACTGATTCTGATAGACATTGTCTGTATGTCTGAGTCTCACAATCGTCTCTACACAGACAAGATTTCAGGAAAAAGGTACTTAGGCAAAGTGAAACTATAGGGCCTGACAGATATACAGGAACATTGATGAAAAGACACAACTTTAGACAGAAGTATGCCTGGAGGATACAGGCATGCATGCATACGGCATACACACACACACACACACACACACACTAACACACACTCACTCACATACACACACACACCAACGCAAGCACTCAGACGTACTAAAATACAGCGATAGACAGACAGAAAGTCAAAAATACCGGGACACAAACAGACACATAAACGCACACACCCACACATACACAGACAGACACACACACATACACTCACACCCACAATATCATCTCAAAGAAAACTCTTCAAAGCAATCTTTCTTCTCATTCTAGGAAAACATTGCAGCTTTTTTGGTCCCCAAAAGAACTCCATGTAGACTATACTTCTAGGAAAGAATCACCCACAGCTTTCTTTAAAATCAAAACTCGCAATAAACATACGATCACAACCCCTAAGGACCTGGAACGACCATTGCACGCCTTGCCTATAACTGTCTCAGAAAGAGACACAGACAAACCTACGAACGTGTATGAACACATCTGCATTCAAGACCAAAACAAGGTTGAATGCTGCCTCCATGAAAAGACTCGCTTCATGCTCAAAATAATAGCATGAACCCTCAGACCACTGGCCACATATAGTCAGTGTGTTATGGTAGGCCCTCAAGAGTTATGGCACGTTTTTTGTGTCTGGCTGAATTTGCTAACATCTGGAGTTCCCTGTCTATTTTCTAAAAAGTGAAAGGGTAATGGCAAAGCTCTACGTGTGGAGAAGAAAAGAACTTCCCTTTCCGATTTCCATCAGACCGATTCTGATCCAGTGAGGCTATATGTTTATGGCTGGGATTAAAAACAGCCCTAAAAAGACAGGTTCCATGTAAATATGAGAGAAGAACCGAGAGAAGGAGAGAGAGAGAGAGGGGGGGGGGGCAGACAGACACACAAACAGACAGACAGACAGGGAGACAAGAGACAGAGCGAGAGACGGAGATACTGCGAGAAGACGGAGAGATGGAAGAGAGAGAGAGGAAGAGAAGAGAGAGAGAGAGAGAGAGAGAGAGGAGAGAGAGAGAGAGAGAGGAGAGAGAGAGAGAGAGAGAGGGGAGAGAGAGAGAGAGAGAGAGAGAGAGCAAAGAAAGTAAATTCACATTCCATTTTCATTATCAGAAAGAATCCGAGCTTCTCTCAAAGGCCTCTTCATGAAGCCTACCATCATAATCTAGTAAAAGCAATGCTGTCTTTTTGGCCACACCTGTCACTAACTACTAAAAGAGACACAGTCAAGGGTCACTGGTCCCAGTCAGTGTGTGTTATAGCTGAAACTCTTGTTCAGAGTTATGGTGGGGTTTGTGTATCGCCGAATAAGTATTCTCACGTAGAGGTGGTTTTCTATTACCAAAAGGAGAACGGGTAATGGGCAAATGTTTACGAGTCTACGGGAAAAGCTCTATTCTTTCAACATCAATACAATCCCTGCTATCTCTTACTCTGTCTTAGACACACAGTGAGTTCTTTTTACCCATTTAGACATGCTTTAAAGTATAATATACATTTTTATTTTAATTTTATTTTTTTGTTTTCTTTTTAAAAAAATTAAAATTCTTTTATATCGAGGATAACGCACTTAAGATGATGCCCTTTTTACCCATTTAGACATGCTTTCAAAGTAAAATACATAACGCACTTAAGAAGACGCCAAAGCAGAAGTGTTGGAAGATTAGCTTTAGATAAAACATTGTTTTATTCAACTTTTACACACAATTTTGTTCACAGATAAGTACGATTCGTCTTCAAGTTCAATATGTGTGTATTACCACTGTTCTGTCAGGATACAATGTCTGTTAACTTATCCGTTCAGTGAAATCACTTGTCGACAATGGCATGGCATCTAGACGACATGTGGTCTATCCCGTTTTATACAAAATTCTCCCTTAAATGACTTTTTAATACCCATACTGTCACCCACAATTCCATTCCAATACCGAAAAAAGACAAAATAGAAATTCCAATTCCTTGCCAATTCTCTGCTTTCATGTGCAGACTTTCTATTCCAGTCATGTTCTCTTTTCCAGCCCTGCATCCTTCGTAATCTTATAAACTGGAAATCAAAGACAAGTTTCATTCAGGTCAAGAGCTTGATTCTCTTTTTTGGGGACAAACTCCATGTTTGTGCCACTCTCACGCTACAAGCGTCAACACCCTTGCAGACATATTGGACACACAGGATTGCAAGAGTGAGGTTAACTAAAGCTACTTGTTACAAAAGTTGCTTGTGATAATTATTTGTATTGATTGTGCTGATGATGTGTTTCATGAGATGTGTTCGAATTATTGTTGTGGTTTTGCTTTGCTACTCTAAACCTTTACTAGTGTGTGCGTGCGCACGCGCATGCGTGTGTGTATGTATGTATGTGTGTGTGTTTAGATGGGTGTGTGCGGGTTGTGTGTCTGTTTGTGTGGGATGGATAGGTGCGGATGTGTGTGTGTGGGTGTGTGTGGATGGTGGGTGCGTGTGTGTGTGTGTGTGTTGTGTGTGTGTGTGGTGTGTGTGTGTGTGTGTGTGTGTGTGTGTGACGTAGATTGTCAGCTTTTAAACAACTGTTATTTCTTAATCTGTGTCGTTTAATAATGCATGCTGTGTAATTATAATTTCAAAATGCCAATCATAATTTCTCTAGTGAGACATTAAAGTATTCTAGAGTCTTGAGTTATGGAAGCTAGAGTTGTTGCTAAAAAGTTAAAACACAAAGCCGTGACGGCTGGAGTTGAGGGACCGATTGCACTGACAGTCCAGAGCTAACCTTCTCCTATGCCGGAGACAGACCGTACCAGTTCAGTGCGACTTCCTTGAGAAACCATTATTCCTGTCACCAGGGGGCTTTGCGATTGGTTCCCCATTGGTTGTGGCATAGAAGCTTCACCCAGACTTAGGATCCTGAGAGGGTTGGGGAGGGGGAGGGTTATAGATTGGAAGGGAAGATTCCTAACAGGGAGGGGGGGGGGGGGGTGGGGGGGGGGGATAGTGTGAGTGGTCATTAGGGACTTTTCATTTCCTGGTTGCACTTGTAGCTTTTGACTTAAGCATTCGTGAAGCTGATGTGCACAAGTACGCTATGCAAGGATTTGTTTTGTTTCTCTTTTTAGTGTAGTGTAAGGTCTTTGGTGGGATTGTTATTTAACAAAATATTGTGACATTGAATTTTGTGTGTGCATGTGTTTATGTGAGTGAGTGAGTGAGTGAGTGAGTGTGTGTGTGTGTGTGTGTGTGTGTGTGTGTGTGTGTGTGTGTGTGTGTGTGTGTGTGTGTGTGTGTGTTGTAGTCTTGTTTGTAGCTCTTAAACGTCTGTGCGTCCTTAACACACAGTCTACACCACAGACAAACACACACAGACACATACACACACACACCACACACACAGCACACACAACATAACACACACACACACACACACACATCACACACGCAACACTTACACATATACCACACACGCACACAACCAACACACACACACCTTCACTCCACTTACAAACACACAACACAGAACATACACACACACACACAAAACACACCACACACACATACACACACGCATATACACTTAATACACATATACACTTCACACACGCATACACAAACACACACACACACACCTATCACACCACAAACTCCACTCCTCTCTAACACACATACAAACATATACATACACACACTCTGTCCACACACACACACACACACACACACACACACACACACACACACACAGATGCAGCCCCTCATTAAATCAGACTCCCCAGAGTTTTGTACCCACTCTGCCCTGACAAGGAATCACAGTGATCACAGGCTGAAAATGGATACACACGTTTCTGACCCTCAGTACACACAAGAGAGGAAGGGGGGGGGGATGAAAGAGGAAGGTAGGGTAGTGGTGGGGACGAAGACAAGATAAGAAGAGGGGTGGAGGTGGTGGTGGTGTGGTGGGAGAGGGGGGGTAGGTATGCGAGGCGATTATGCAGAAATACGACTGGTATGAATGTAAATAATGATGCAGAAATTGTATTTTCAGAGTTCTCTGGGCTTGTTTGTTTGGGTTTTTTCCCCTTGTGGGGATGCCGAGGGGGCCTGTGAGTATATATGTTTTTTTTTTTTTTTTTTTGCTGCCTCATCTTCTGTGACGTCCCCGTCCTACTGTTCCCACGCCGCTCATTCCAATCTCCCCGCCAAAGCAGTACCCAGATTTGTTATGTCTCATCCTCAGGGTCGGAAGTCCACAGGGAGCCCATCACTATCAGGCCGCCGTGGGGCCACCAGCCAGAGGGGCCCTGCACTGCTGCTGGGTCACTTTGGTGGTGTTCAGTGGTGCCTGTTCTGAGCTAACATAAGCAGGACACCACCTACTAAGCCCCCTACTAACGACAGTATTAGCTCAGTCGCGGAGCCAGACTGAGTGAGTTGCCCACCCGAGGTGGCAACCACCACAACGTCCCTCCAACGACCGTCCCCCGCGAACCTCCAACCCCAAAGGCTTTGACACAAACTCACCACAGGCACAGAAGTGTATGGGGAAACCGAATCTGAGGTCACCATGAGACCAGAGAAACCGGGACCACCGAATCAGAGGCAATTTTTTTTTTATTGCATGATGATCAATGACAATGAGGATGACGCAATGATGCTGCTGTGGAAGTGCATATGCTTTGAGACTACTTGACAGGGTTGTACTCTACGCTTACTATCATAATATATCCCGGCGTCAACCGGGCCCGAGAGATACAGACACCTGCAGTGTTGGTCAGGTAATTTGAGCAACACTTTCAAACTCGCATCCGTTAAGTGGATGAAGCTCGACTGTGTGGTCCCAGTCTTCCCACTAAGCCCACAGCACACTCACTCTGGGTAGGAGCCGGCCTGAGTCCGAAAAATCCCTATGACTCTTATGGGAATCGAACCCGCGACCTTCCAGTCCGTAACCCAAGGCGCTAACCACTGCGCCATGGCGGCTGGTTGAGTATAAATATTTGATAGCTTCCCCACCTTCTGTAGGTTTTGTGCTAAGAAATCGATCTTTTCTCCCCACTACTTTGTTTCTACTTTGTTTTTTTAGCATCCTAACCTTCTGGAAGTTCTGTGCTAAGAATTTCCTCTTTTCTATCAGTTCTGTGCTAAGAATTTCCTCTTTTCTATCAGTTCTGTGCTAAAAATTTCCTCTTTTCTATCAGTTCTGTGCTAAAAATGTCCTCTTTTCTATCAGTTCTGTGCTAAAAATGTCCTCTTTTCTATCAGTTCTGTGCTAAAAATGTCCTCTTTTCTTTCAGTTCTGTGCTAAAAATGTCCTCTTTTCTATCAGTTCTGTGCTAAAAATGTCCTCTTTTCTATCAGTTCTGTGCTAAAAATGTCCTCTTTTCTATCAGTTCTGTGCTAAAAATGTCCTCTTTTCTATCAGTTCTGTGCTAAAAATGTCCTCTTTTCTATCAGTTCTGTGCTAAAAATGTCCTCTTTTCTATCAGTTCTGTGCTAAAAATTTCCTCTTTTCTATCTCCTCTGTTTCTACTTTTATTGTTCTTTTCCTTCATGTCTATTTAATTTCTTGGTCCGTTCTCTTGTCTATTTTTCTTCCTCAAAAAGAATTTTAAAACATAAGAAAGATATATTCTCTCCCACTTCGAAGTCGAATGCGCTGGGTCTGACTTATCAGGCGCTTAAGGGCAGCACATAATGCATTTTCGCTCATTTGACAGACAGCGTTATCTGCTGCCTGAGCGTTCGATGAAGAAGAAGTTTGTGTTTGTTCCTTTGTTTGTTTGTTTGTTCTCGTTGTTTCTTTCAAGGAAGAGAGACCAGAAACGATTCCTTCTATTATGACAGTCTAGCATGATTCTCCGCAATAATTGAACATCAATTGCTGGTGTGATTATTGTACCCGAGAGAAAAAGAACAATACAGTCTTCCCTATAGCCCTTTATAATTCTCTCTCCTTTGATTAATAATTCATATTTGTAAGTTTCAAATGAAAGTACTTACATTACACAAACTAGGAACAACTCGAACATTTTCTTACTTTAATAAATGACAAGAAACTAAGGTATGCGGGCCATGCATTTACAAAACCAAACTACAGACCTCACGAAGACTACTGTCTTTCAAGGCAAGACAAAGAGAGAGAAAAAAAAACCCACAGACAGACTGCCAGCTTCTCTCATCAGCAACATCGCCACAATCCTGTGGAATAAGAATCCAACGAAGTCAGCAGGGCAGTACAGCGAAGACCGGAGCAAATGGAGAAGGAGGAGGACCACGTCGGTATCATTGGGTGCAACGACTAACGCCCAACTCGGTGAGACTGGCAGGTGAGATAAAGGTTTGCCTGTCTAGATCGTCCAGTAGTGAATAGGCATAACACCATGAAAGGTTTGAAAAAAAAATTACACCAGATAAAGTGACAGCGGAAAGGCAAGGCATGGCGTGACCTAGACGAAATAAATAAAAGAGAGAGAAAGAAAACAGGAAGGTGGGAGAGAGTGATGGCAGGAGGACGAAAAGGGAGAGGAGAGAGGAGAGAGAGGAGAGGAGAGAGAGAGAGAGAGAGAGAGAGAGAGAGAGAGAGAGAGAAAAGAGAGAGGGAAGAAGGGAGAGATAGAGAGAAAGGGAGGGAGAGAGAGAGGGAGAGAGAGAGAGAGAGAGAGAGAGAGGAGAGAGAGGAGAGAGAGAGAGAGGAGGAGAGACAAAGAGAGAGGGAAGAAGGGAGAGATAGAGAGAAAGGGAGGGAGAGAAGAGAGGGAGAAGGAGGAAGGGAGGGGAGGAGAGAGAGAGAGAGAGGAAGGGAGGGAGGGAGAGAAAGAGAGGAAGGGAGGGGAGATAGAGAGATGGGGAGAGATGAGAGAGACAGAAAAGAGAGAGGAGGCGAGAGAGAGAGAGAGAGAGTGGAGGAAGGGAAGGAGGAAAAGAGAGAGAGGGGGGAGGGAGCAGGGAGAGAAATGGGGGGGGGGGGGGGGCAGGAAAGGAGGGAGAGAGAGAGAGAGGGGAGGGAGAGGGAGAGAGAGAGAAAGAAAGAGGAGATAGAGAGAGAGTCAAAGACAGAGACAGAGAGACAGACAAAGACACGATGAGACAGAGATACAGACAGAGAAAGACAGACAGAGCAAAATGGAATGCAAGCTCAAAAAGGGCAAATCTGACGCAAGACATTTCCTCACTTCATAGTATAATATAATGACATGATACTGCAAGTCTTGCGCAGTAACCTAATGCAGGACTCTGCTAGCGAGATATGGCTAGCGAAAAGTCAGAGGGAAATTATAATAGTTTGTATCAGGTGTCGGATGTGTCGTGAGAGGGGTGGTACGGTGTGGGAGCTAGGGAATGGGGGGAAGGGGAGGGAGCTATTTCGCCTTTGTATTTTTTCGGCTTTTTGTTTTGTTTTGGTTTTGCTTGGTGAGTAAAGTGTGTGTGCGCGTGAGTGTGTATGTGTGTGTGTGTGTGTGTGTCTGTGTCTGCGTGCATGCGTGCGTACTTGCTTGCTTGCGTGTGTGTGTGTGCGTGCGCGTATGTGTGTATGTGTATGAGTGTGTGTATTGGGGGGGGGGGGGTGCGTGCGAGCGTGTGTGTACGTGCGTGCGTGCACGTGTGTAAAAGATGATTTTTTTTAAAAGACAGAACTCTTTCTGCTACCAACTTTCTATTTTCTTATCCGAAATTACTCTTTAACGAAAAAAAGCCACCATTTTCTTTCTTAAACAAAGACAGAAGATTACAGATCTTTGGATGGAAACAGACAACCATACATGGAAAGAACGCATGGCACTAAGGATAATGAATGTGATGTAGGAGGGTACACTAGGAAACGATACGGTTACAAGCTGGATTAGCACAGCCTAGGGCTAGTCCTGTTACACTAATGAGCTCCTTGTGGGCATATTAATATTGATGAGCTGTGAAATGAGAGAGAAGACATGAGGATAAAAGAACAGAAAATGGCGAAAAAGCTCTATATAGCGTAGTGGTAAAGGAGGAAATGATAATTATGAAACCTTTACTTACAGACATGTCTCGGGTATAGAAATGAAACTTGGGTTTACATTCCAAATTGATAACTGATCCGCCAACACTAGCAGGACAGGTGTATATTTCTAGTGAATATTCATTGTCTGTACTGGGATACTGGTTATTGGGCTTATTTCTTACACACACACATACACACACACACACACACACACACACACACACACACACACAACACCACAGCACTCGTCTAATATCACTTTGAGTGAACAGACGTAAAATCGAAGCAACAACAACAACACCACAGCACTTTCACATTGAAGAAAGAAGATCGTAAGCGTGCGGTGCTACACTGAACCAGAAGGATGTATGTTAAAAACAATCTTTGGATATTGTTCGTTAGAAATGTTCTTTATAAAGTCATGGCTAGAAAATCTTTGATTAATCTTTACATTTTCAGTAGCGCGGGCTTTAAGCCAGAAATTGGATACAAATAAATGTCAACTGCTCCAAAGCCACAGAAGATCTCAGACAAGCATATGTATATTCGGGGAACTTTACCATGAAACGAAAAACAGTACTGATTTTCGGCTAGAATTTCTATCTAGCTGCTGTCATATATTTAACCAACAAACAAGCCTTTTGTAAGTTTAGCATATGTACTTATGATTCAAACACCGAGTACGGTTGATAATAATATAACAGCGTCCTGTGAGATAATCTATTGTGTACAGTGTGTGAAGATACATAGGATAAATTATTCTTTATTCTTCAATGTCATATCATGATTTAAGAAGCAAATCCCTTTAAGAGATACAGAGACCCATTCGCACAATCTGGACTAGTCCAACCAGTGTTTACCAACAATCTGACTTCAAAGACACTAAAGGACTTATAATTACTTCAACTGAGGAAGAAGAAGGCATTGAAAGCTTACTTGAAGGTTTTGATTACATTCAAATCAAACAGAGAAAAGAATGAAATTCATTTAGCAAACCCCCCCAAAACAAGCAAAACAAGAAAAAAAGTCTAGATCAAAATGATCACAACATAGCCGACTAAACATTTGTTACTTAAAGACAGTACTTTATCAAATAATTCAAGAATGACAGTATGACAGGATAGATTATATCGGGGTTCTCCATTATCATAGGAGGAAGCAG
>CM054140.1:18360726-18370726 GCA_028751875.1 Rapana venosa | reverse complement strand
TGGGGTCCAGTGCAATGCTGTTCTTGTGATTTCCAACAGTATCCCCGAATTGCCAAGTCTGATCGCGGCTACCTTCACGGTGGCCAAACAAAATCATATACACAAAACTTTCACCATTGGTTGAAGCTTGAAGCTCTAGCTGAGGAGCGAACACAAAGTCAGTGGGGGAGAACCAGTTTACACCGTTATTTTTTTATCACTTGACACGATTTATCTGAAATCTGCGGGTTTTGTTCTGATATTCCTCTCTTTGGAGGCAGTAACAAAGAACTCCAAGAACTTGCAAACAAGCTAGAAGGACAAGTTCGCAATTAATGGTATAGAGATCAGTGCAGAGAAGAGCAAGGTCATGGTAAACACAGCACGAACGACAACATCGCCATAAATGGTCATTTATTTATTTCATTTATTTATACCACTTTAAGTCACGTGATATCTCTGCGTGAAATTCGGGCTGCTCTCCCTAGGGAGAGCGCGTCGCCACAAGAGCAGCGCCACCTTTTTTTTTTGCTCTGCAACTGTATTTGTTTCTCTATCAGAGTGGCTTTGGCCAACAACTTCGGAAAGTAGAATCCTTCAGAAATATTGGTTCCAAGTTGACTAAAACTGGCCGTCATTTGCTTGAAGTACACATCAGACTAGCTCTTGCAACCTGGACTTCGGCAAAGTTGTAAATGATTTGATAAAGCACAGCAATCAGCTCCCTAATAAAACCTGAAGTTGTTTAGGCCACGGGTACCTTCTATCGTGCTATACAGGTGTAGAAACTGGACCTTAATCGTAGAATAAGGAACTAAGATTCTGGCCTTTGAAAGGAAATAATTCATAAGACTTTCCCACATCTTCAAGCAGTAACCACAGAACTATCAAATCAGTAAGGCAACAAACAGATAACCATGAAAGCGGGATCACAAGGACTCCTTTTGGCTGCTGTAAAGAGTGAGAAGATGGTTGTGAACTTTGTGTATCATAACTCACAAGGTCTCCTTTTGTCTCTTGTAGAGAGGAGGAAGCTGACTGATCACTTCTTGCATCATAACTCTTTTGCCAAAACTATCTTTCAGGTGACATTTTACGGAGGAAGATGCATGGCCAACAAAATGAAGAACTAGACAAAGAGCATCAAAGAATGGACTGGTGCAGTCTTTACATAGGGCGGTGTTGTTGCAAAAGGGTGAAGACAGACCATCCTAGAGAAAATTGTCGACCATGTCTCCCTCATAACCATTTTGGTCAAGGGATCCATGATGACAATGATGGCCATTTTACTTTGATTCATGTATCTGTCCGCGACTTGAACTTGTCTTGATGCAGTACAATGTATTGAGCTATGTCTGTTTTGCTTTGGGGCAAAAGGTACTTTTTTTAAATTTACTTTCTAACAAGTAACCCATTCAAGAGTACACTTAGTACACAGGGAATTGGGTCAGTGGGTCAAGGCTATTAGACATACGACGTGCATTCAATGGACAATCAGGAGTAAACAACACACGCGATCTCTGGACTTATATGGAAACATAGGCTTTACCCAACTTTTAGAGCAAAAATGGCTTTTTGTGTACGCACAGGTGTGGGCGCAAGTGCCAGCGCGCGCGCGCGCGCACACACACACACACACACACACACACACACACACACATGCCCCTGTATCGTTTGCAAACAAAACATTAAAAATATATTGATCGACATTTTGTTTTTTACCTTTTCTTCCCCATCCACTTTCTTTGTCCTCCATTACTTTTCATCCTCTTTCTTACAGACAAGCATGTATTTTGGCTGTGTGTGTGTGTGTGTGTGTGTGGGCGCGCGCGCACGCGATCTTGTTTTCATTAAAAATAAAAGACAAAAGTCTTTATGGTGTACAATGTACCATGATTCTGAAAAAAAGGTTTTCTGTTGTTGTTGTTTGGGGGGTGGGGTAGGGGTGGGGAATGTTGTTTCGGTAGTTTTTCCTTTCTTTTAATTTGTTTTTGGGGAGAGGGTTGGTTTTTTTACTTAAAAGTATACACACATCAAGAGTATGGAGTAAAAGAAATCATATCATTATTTGCAAGACTGTCCAAATTCATTTCGATAGCACAATTGAAACGATTGTATTGACGAAGAAAGTAATGGAGATGCTTCTGATGATGACTATGCTGTTGCTGCTACTGCTGGCATTGCTGTTACAGTTCCTGATAATGATGATGATGATGATGATGATGATGATGATGATGATGATGATGATGATGATATAAATGGTTGTTTTTTTTAAATACAGCTTATCTACGAAACAGAAGAATAAATAAAATGTAAACAAAAGCAAATACACGCTTAAAAAAAACCTTTTGGCAATACAAGTTTTTATTGTACTTTTTTTTAAAGTAGAGTGCATTTAAATAATACCTTCAATCATGCAAGGCCAGGAATGTGTTTAGGGAGATGAACAATATCTGGAGATCAACTCAGTACAGCACCAACACCAAGCTGAAGCTATACCAGAGCTGTGTTGTGTCTACTCTCCTGTACGGTTCTGAGTGCTGGAGGATGACGGAAGTGGATCTTACCAAACTTCGACCCTTCCACACCATATGCCTGCGAAGAATTCTCCGGATCTTTTGGCCAGAGAAGATCTCCAATGAAGACCTACTACGGAGATGCAGGCAAGAAGACATGGGAACCATCATCACCAGACGACGGTGGAAGTGGATTGGGCACATCCTCCGAAGAGACCCACAGTCAATCACAAGAACAGCATTGCACTGGACCCCAGAAGGAAGGAGAAAGAAAGGAAGACCAAAAGCAACGTGGAGGAGAACTGTAGAAAGTGAGATGAAAGTCATGCAGCACTCTTGGGGATCAGTGACTAGGTTGGCCCAGGATAGGCAAGGAGTGGAAGCGCTTTGTTGCTGCCCTACACACCGCTGGGTGTAATGGCTAATGATGAATCATGCAAAACAACCAACTCAAAACAGAAGTAAAGAAAGTACCTGAAGAGATGCATAATAAACATACGATATGAAAACAACGAGTAAAACAAAACAGAAAACCGCCATAGACTCTTGCAGACGTAATATTTCGTTCTCAACGTTAAGAAAGCTGCTAGCTTAGATGAACACTTTCTACTTGACAAGACAAATACGTTTAATACCAGACTTTGTGTGAGACTTGATCGGATCTGAGCTGACAGAGATGCTAGACAGAGAAGACTGCATGCCCATTAGAGATATCCAGTCTATACACCAACCCAAGAAAAACAGGGGAAAAAGACCAGCCTTCCAAAGTTTTGCTTTACCGTACTCAAAGATTCTATCCAGATCCTTCCTCGTGATATCTCACCTGATGACAATGTAAATGTTTCGAAAGAGGTAAGGATTTTTTAAAAATCGAATATGATTGAGCTATAATATCTGTAACTGTTGACGCTCTTCTGAAGTGAATAACTACTTCTTAACGCTATCACTATCACCACCACCACCGCCGTAACCCACACTACCACCACTACCACCACCTCCATCATCATCATCATCATCATCACCACCATCATCATCATCATCATCATCATCATCATCATCATCATCATCATCACCATCACCATTATCATTAACACTATCATCATCAACAACAACTACAGCAACAGCAGCAACAACACGTCTCTGGCTGCGCTCATGTCTTTCATGAATTATTATCCATTTCATTGTTTTCGTCCATGAATTCCATTGCACTCATTTTTTCCAATAATTTTTTTTATCAATAACTATTATAATTATATACTGTCATGTGATTTTCCATAGCTTACTTCTTTACCGTCCACGAATTTACTTTTTACTTACTTGATTTTTGTGTAAATGCGAGAGAAAAGGGAGATTTCCCCTTTTCTATCACTCTCTTTCTTTGTGTCTTATTTTCTTACATTTCAATCATCTCTGTTGCTCGTTTTCTGCCTTCTTAATCTATTTTCCTTCCTTTTTTCTAGCAATTCTTACAAACAATTTCTTTCTATTTATTCTATGACCTTTTTGCCGGTATTGTTTTGTTCTGGTGACCAGGTAGTGACATTGTAGATATCGGCATGAGCAAAGGTTGCCCATTCTACTGTGTTAGCTGCCCGCATGGAATTTTTCCTATGTACTTTTTGTGTTTCTTGAAGCATTCTTCACGCTTTTTTTTATATAGTAATCTGGGGATGATAGATTAAGTCAAATGGCTGGCGTCCTCAGCACGGCCTGGTTTTATTGGCCTTACGGAATGAATTGATGAAGGCACTTTGTCATTCATACTTTTTTAGTTTTAAAGATATTAGATATTTGCATGGATTAGAAAATGTTGGTTTTGAACTTCAGGAAAATGTTATTAAAGTTGCTGAAAAGTTAAGGTGACAGACTTTATTTTACTTTCGTGGTCGGTTGGGCTTTCAAGAACATGAAATAAAATGATGGTGCTGATGCTTCTGTTGGTGCTTCAGCTGTTGTTGGTGCATTTTTGGGGGGTGAAGGGTTCTTTCAATTATCAATAAAAAGTCTGTTCAATGTCGACTGATAAGTTGACAGCAGCTTCCTTATTTAGAGCAAAATTTGCACAAGACTAGATTGAATCAGAGCTGATGTGTCTGTCAGGCAGAGTGGACTCCATGTCCACAAAGAGAGCTACCCCGAGACAGACGACACAAATGAAGCTTCATTTCAGCCTGTGTAAAATCGTTACTTTTTAAGTGCAAAACGAGAAATGTCTGTAAAAGCTATCGTCAACACTATCGCCATTATAAAGACACACACACACGCATACACACACGCGCGCACACACACACACACACACACACAGAGACACAGAGACACAACCACCCGCTTAGGTAGAATTGATTCGGATTGCAAACGGCAACAACGGAGCAAATAATAATTGTACATTATTCTGATGTTTGGTGAAAAAATATCGATAATGATGACATTAATGGCAATATCGACCAGCCGTCATTAATTCATAGAAGTTCATTGTATCACGCATAGCATGATTCCCAAAATAAGCGAGATAGATAGTTTTACAAGCAAAAGGATAGCTACCTATCTGCGCAAAAAAACACTAAATTACTGTTACCCATTCACTCTATAATCCACTAACTAGCTCGATAGCTAACTAGCAACTCGCTAACTAATTAGCTCATGACATTACTAATGGGATAGCCTAGTGGTTAGAGGGATGCGCATTGTGCGATTTGCTGACCCGGGTTCGATTCTCGTTTAAGGGGATTTTTCCTCTGAAGTTAACATCAGTGCCGACTCCACTCCACCTGAAAGTCCTTCGGGTGAGACTATAGACCGAGGTCCCGTGTGCGAACGCACGCACGACATCTTGCGCACAAGTTAAAACCCATCCCGCTTTTCGCAAGAGTAGGCCACTGTATGCTGGTGGGAACGGATGACAAACTGTACAAAACTGTATACACTCGGGGACTGGATGTAAAAAGCACATGAGTGCTTATTCCATTATCCTCAAAATAAAAGAGTTTTAAAAAACCTAGATAACATGAAAGCTATCTAGCTACCTAGATAATTCATTAACTGACTAACTGACTTACTAGCCAACTACCTAGGCAATTTACTACCAAAAGGATTCATTTACTCATTTGCTCACTCAAACATGCACTCTCCCATTTAATCTTCTTCTCCTTCAATCACTCACTCACTCAATCACTCATTCACTCACTTGCTACCTAACACGAACTAACCAACAATCTAACCCACTGGCTGCTTCATTAATTATTTAAAAACCATTTACCCAATAAAACAAGCAGCTCTACCTAGCTAACTAACTAGTTAACAAACTAACGCACTAACTAACAAGCCAACTAACTAACTAGCTAGCTAACTACCTAATTAACTAACTAACTGACAAAGTAACTAACTAACTTAGCTAACCTAGCTAATATAGCCAAGCTAACTAACTAACTAGCTAACTTACTAACAAGCTAACTAACTAGCTAGCCAACTAACTAGGTAACTAACAAGCGAAGTAAGTAGCTAACAAGCCCAATGGTAGATAAACATGAACAGTGAACATATCACAAGCAGAAACAAATATCATTCAACACACAAACACATACACACACAATACATGCACACACACCACCACCACCACCACCACAACAACAACAACACAACACAGAACACAACACAACGCATCACACAACACACACACACCTACTCGAAACATAAAACTTGGTCTCAAACGGATCCCAAGACCTCTACTGGCAGCTATTTTTATTTTATTTTATTTTATTTTATTCTTTTATATCGAGGATAATGGAATAAGCACGTATTACTTTTTTACATCCTGTCCCCGTGCGTATGCAGTTTTTGTTAATTCTATCATCTGTTCCCACCGGCACACAATGGCCTACTCTTACGAAAAGTGGACAAGCTAAGAAAGGCAGAAGAGAGTCGAACGCCAGCAGACGTCACATCTCTAGTTCAAACCAGATTTCTGCCAGACCAGATCGGATCAGACCCGATTAATGAAATATACCACGTGTGCCAGACACACCACCCAGCATAAACACCCGACACACACGCTAGCCTAAGAGGTATAAAGAAAATCAGTCTCATTTCTTCCCTCATGATCACTATACCTCCAAGTACTCGGAGGAAAGAGAATAATATTTTTAAAAAATAAAAGATGGACAAAAAGTAAGTAAGGAAGGAAGAATGAAAGGGAAGAAGGAAGGTCGGGGAGAAATAAAGGATTAATTAAAAAAATAAGAAAAAGAAAAAGAATAGTAGAAGAAATAAGTAAAGGGTGGGGGAAAAAAGTAGGAAAAACAGAAAAGTGAGCAAACAAATAAAAAGTAAGGAAAGGAAGAAGAAAGAAAGAAAGAAAAAAAACAAGAAAGAGTAGAAAGAGAAGGGGGTGGAGGGGAGAGGAGAATGAGAGATAGGGGGAGAGGAAGAAGAGAAAGAATGACAGGAGTGGGGAAAGGAGGATAGAAAGAGAGAGAGAGCGTAAAGAGCAGATGAGAGAGAGAGCGAGAGAAGAGAGCTAAAGAGAGAGAAGAGAGGAGAGAGAGGAGAGAAAGAGAGAGAGAGAGAGAGAGAGAGAGAGAGAGAGAGAGAGAAGAGAGAGAGAGAGAGAGAGAGAGAAGAGAGAGAGAGAGAGACAGAGAGAGAGACAGAGAGAGAGACAATGCAAGACAGAAAAAGAAAGGCAGAAGAGAGAAAAAAAAAGGGGGGGGGGGGGTGAAAGAAATAAAGGGAAAAAAAACAACGAAAGAGAAACAAAAAACCAAGATAATAAGCAACTACCTTCAGACATTCTACCAGCTTGGCATAAACAGTTTTCATTGTCAGTTCTACTGCTTTGATCTTCCTTCTCTCTCCTCTCTCTCTCTCTCTTCTCTCTCTCTCTCTCTCTCTCTCTCTCTCTCTCTCTCTCTCTCTCTCTCTCTCTCTCTCTCTTCTCTCTCTCTCTCTCTCTCTCTCTCTCTCTCTCTCTCTCTCTCTCTGCCTGTCTGACGTCTTTCCCTCTGTCTATCTGTCTATTTTTGTCTTCCAACCTGTCTGTCGGTCTGTCTGCTTTTTTTGTGTGTGTGCCAGTCAGTATCTCTGCCTGTCTCTCTTGTCTGCCTGCGTTAGGCCCCAAATGGATCTCAAGAGCTGTCCTGACAGCAGAGACAGCTAAAAAGCCGACGTGAGTCGTTAGTGGCCATCACACTTCAGATTCAGACCAGATTTGTGCCAGACAAGATCAGACTGGGCCTGATAAATATGCCGCGTGTGACAGACACATCGCCAGCCAATACAAACAGGCAACTCACAAAACGCCAACTCAAGACCACAGAAGCAAATCACGTTCACTTCACCTTCATATGATCTGATTATTTCAACTTCTTCAAAGACAAAAAACACAAACAGACAACAACAAAAAAAGAAGACAAGGGAACAAAGACGTGAACGGAAAGAGTAAACAAAGAAATAAAAGCAGATAAATGGAAAGAAAGCAAGGAAGCAACAGATTTAAAAAGAAAGTCACCCCACCCTACGAACAGAACAACATGTAAATGAATAGAGAAATGAAGCAAGGAGAGAATGAGCGAAAGAAATGAATAAAACGAAAGAAAGTCGAAAGAAGAAATGAACAATGAAACAAAAAAAAGAAAGAAAAAAGAGAACAGAACTTAAATCCAAAGTCCTACCCCCCCCCCCCCCCCCCCCCCCCCCCCCCCCCCCCCCCCCCCCACCCCCCCCAATCTTTCTCCAATATCTTCTCTTCTACTTCCGTCTTTCCTTTGCAGAAACAAAAACAACCCTCTTTCTGCCATGGGTCGTTTTACGAGCGCTGAATGCATGTTTCACACGCAGCAGCATCGCTTTACTGTCTTACAACGAAAAGACATCATCCGTGCCACCTCTTGTGGTTTGCATTCATTCTTCTCTGCAAAATAGCCTTCAGACCACCAAACCTGCTCATCTCCTGAACGATGACAACGACAATGATGATGATGATGATGATGATGATGATGATGATGATGATGATGATGGTGGTGGTGGTGGTGGTGGTGTGGTGGTGGTGACAATGATGACGATGATGACGACGACAATGACGACGACAATGATGATGATGATGATGATGACGACGATGACGATAAGACAAAAAGCAGCCCTTTGACAACCAATCATTCGAATCTCTCTTGAATGAATGGCTTCAATCCGGAGCCAGTCGGCTCAATTTTTTGAGACGGGTGCCCAAAATAGTTTCCAGACGGTCTGTTGTCTTTGCGTAGATGGTTTTCATTTGTCAGTTCTGCTGCTTCTCTCCCTGTCTCTGTCTGTCAGTTTGCTTCCTCTGCGTCTGTCTGTCTGTCTGTCTGTATGGTTTTGTCTGTCTCAGTCTATCTCTGTGTTCCTGCATATCTCTCTATATGTCTCTCTTATCTCTCTGTCTGTCTCTGTCTGTCTCTCTCTCACTTCCTGCACTTCTCTCTGTCTCTCTCTGTCTCTCTAGCTCTGCCTGCATCTCTGCCTCCCTTTCTCTCTCTCTCCCTCTCTTTATCTCCTCTCTCTCCCTCCCTCTCTCTCTCTCTCTCTCTCTCTCTCTCTCTCTCTCTCTCTTTGTCTCTCTGCATGACTGTGTGTCTTCCTCCCTCTCTCTGCCTCTGCCCCCCTCCTTCCATTCCACTCTTTTCTATCCCTTTCTCTCTCTCCTCTCCCTCTCTTTTTTTTCTTTCTTTCTTTCTCTCTCTCTCTCTCTCTCTCTCTCTCTCTCTCTTCTCTTTTCTCTCTCCTCTCTCTCTCTCTCTCTCTCTCTCTCTCTCTCTCTCTCTCTTTGTGTTTCTTTGTCTCTGCCTGTATATGTCTGTCTCTCTCTCTGTGTCTCCATCTCTTCTCTCACTCTCTCTCTCTCTCTCTCTCTCTCCTCCTCTCTCTCTCTCTCTCTCTCTCTCTCTCTCTCTCTCTCTGTCTTGTCTGCATGACTGTATGTCTGGCTCCCTCTCTCTACCTCTCTTCCCCTTCCTCTCTCTACCTCTCCTCCCGAGCACCCGCCCCCCCCCCCCTCCCTCCATCTCTCACTCTCTCTCTGTCGTTCTCTGTCTCTGTTTGTCTCTTCTCATTAAGCTCTTAGATATCCAATTAGCCAGATTCTTCTTTGAAATAAGCAACTTGTTTTTCGTATACCTGATAATTGTTATCTCCGAAATTGATATACGAAAGTGTATTTTATCTTTTGAGGTGCCTTTCCTATTAACACTAGATATGTACACCATATGATGAACCGTTGTACTGCGTATCAGAACTTTTCTTCCCGGCTGACTGTAATATCGTCTTTTGGATAATTGTATTTTATTACTTCACACACTCTCTCTCTCTCAGGACTACATCTTGTAGATAATTGCGTGTTTGTGTGTGTTCATTTACTCACATATTGTCTTTTAAGATGTTAGTTGTCTTTGTATCCTATTGTACTCTTTATTCAGAGCGAGGGTGGGATGAAGAAAGTCAAAAGCCAAGCTCATTTCTTAACCTTGGAAAGAAAG
>CM054140.1:18350726-18355726 GCA_028751875.1 Rapana venosa | reverse complement strand
CACACACACACACACACACACACACGCGCGCGCGCGCCAGATCCCCACATACTGAACTTCATCATGAATACGCAAATGTATACTATTACCATACACTCTTCCCTTATCCCGTGTTATTGACTTTGTCACTTGTTGAGCATGCCTTTGAAGGGAAACGAAACATAGGCAAAATCCATTTCCATCAGAAGAAGATGGTAGGCAAGGGGGTTGGGAAGAGAGGGGACAGGTAGATGGGGGTAGGGACAGAAGCTGTCGCTTCGATAATGTAAATGGGTCTAGTATGTAAATGGCTTAGGACTACAGGGATAAGAAGTGAGGTAGGTTATTTCGGGCAGTTTTGTTTTTTTTGTTTTCCTTTCTCTGATTTGCATTTTTATTTTCTCATTTATGCTCTGTTTGGTTTTTGTTTTTCTTTTGCAGCGTTCTTTTTATCTGTTTCTCTGACGTTTAGCTTTTGCGTCTTCAGTGTTATGTCCGTCACTCCTCACGTTTCTCTGTTGTCTCTGTCATTGTGCATGTTAGTCATCAGGAAGTGTTAGCACTGGATTCATTTCATATCATATCATAACCCGCACGCACAAGCACACATACACGCACGCACGCACACGCACGCACACACACACACACACAGTGAATGATTATGCTCTTGAATGCACGTAAACACACCTACACACAGACACAAGGAGACACACACATGCATGTATGGATGTATGGATGTAAGGGTGTATGGATGTATGCACGATGGATGTATGTATATATGTATGTATGTATGTATGTACGTGTGTATGTATGTACGTGTGTATGTATGTATGGGTGCATGGATGGATGAATGGATGGATGGATGGATGGATGGATGGATGGGTGTATGGGTGTATGGGTGTATGTATGTATGGGTGTATGGGTGTATGTATGTATGTATGTATATCTAGTGGAAAATGTTATCTCTTGTAAATGCATGTGTAGGTCCTTTTACCCAACCTTTTTTCAAACTTTTCTTGCTTGTGCTTGCACTATGAGGGTATGGCAATGTTAAGCTGGGACTCGCCACTTGGCTAGATACAAAACCTTATGACATTTCTGAGATCCTTTTCAATAAAATCCCCTGATCTAAGGCACACAGATTGACTAGCTGCTTATGTTCTTCTCTATATACTTGCGGGGTTTGTGCTAAATCAATCTTAGCCTACTTCCTTTTCTCGTTCTATTATTGTCTTTTGATAGCAGCTTTCATAGGCCACAAGAATATTAAATATAATATTCTCGTGTCTCGCTGTAAGATGCCACCAAGAATTAAACTTTTAAAAAATGTTGGACCTTTGCCCAGGTCTCAACCAGAAGCCAAAAATTAAGTCAGTTCAGGTCAATGGCACGCTTCTTGTAAACGTGCCTGAAAGATTTACTATTGTAAATATGGCTTTGTTTTTCTAGGGTTCATTTCTTTTTTAAGGAATCATTTTCAAAAACTTCGTGTTTTTTTAATGGTTACCTGCACTTCTGTATATCCACTACAACTTTCAGAATTATATTGGTAAACATAGAGGAGACATACCGATCTGGTTCGTGCAATGCACGCACTGAATTGCCTTCCCTATCGAGCGAGTCAATCGATTGATTACTAGCAAAATAAAACAAAAACATGAACATAGCAAACTACGTTTTGGATACGACTTTCAGTCGTGTCATTACTTACGCAGTAAGCACACTGCGTACCTACAAGCGCTATCCACTGACACCACCAGTACTGTTTGCCCTGAAGGAGAGTTCTACGTGTACAACATTAAAATTTTGCCTGCCAGTGTTTGGCCTGGCTCCATGCTTTTGGGGGACTTACTATTTAGCGTAGGTAAACGTGAGGAAGTGGATTTCTTTTTACCGGTTGTTTGGTGTGTAATTCATTTTCTCTCCTTCCTCTGATATCGTCTTTCTCTTTGATTATTTCACACGCACGCACACACACACACACACACACACACACACACACACACACGTACACGCACGCGCACACACACGCACACACACACAAATACACACTTTACAAATATGCAGGGAGACATTAGTCAACAACATTCCTTGTTTCCATCTCACTGACTCGAGTATCTCTTTAGCTGTTTTTTGTCTTTCGAAGAGAAATGAAATAGAACAAAACAAATGCCCACATAGAGGCAAAAAAGCCGTCTCTTGCGTAATGCAAAAAGGGGCCAGTGTGTAAATGCTCAAGATTACAGATAAAAAAGAGACAAGTATTGGAATGGTGGGGGATTCCTCACTCAAATCTTTTTTCTTTCCTTCTTTTAGGTTATATGCATATCTCGAGGTCTTTTCGTGTTTTCATTTGTTTCTTTTCAACAGGCCTAACGTTTTGACATGAGGACCTCATAATGTGACTGCATGACGAGATTTGGAGAGGGGATTTTGCTTCTTTCATTTTGCTTTTGCCTTCCTTTTTATCCTTCTCACGCTTTTATACCTTTTCTTTTTCGTTGCAAGGGGACTCAATTTGTAAATATGGCTTTAAGATTATGGATAAATGAATTAGATTAGTATTGGGAAAAAGGAGAAGTGAAGTTCTTTATTTGTGACTCTCTCCCTCTCTTTCTCACTCACTCTCTATATAATGTCTCTGTATCTGTCAGTCTGACTGTCTTTGTGTCTGTCTGTCTGTCTGTCTGTCTGTCTGTCTGTCTGTCTCTCTGTCTCTCTCTCTCTCTCTCTCTCCCTCTCTCCCCTACATACACACTCACACCACACCACACCCCACTCACATGAAAGTGCACACATTGTTGTTTTTTGTGCCTTGCAAGGCTTTTTTCCTTTTTGTGTTTTGTTTTTCTTACTCTTCTTCTGTTTTTTTATGAGGGCAGAATGAAATTAAAAAACTGTGCATGTTTACTCTTTTACCCTCAATAAAGATCCTTTTTAACTCGACTTGAAATATTTACGTGTGTGCATGCCTGTGAGAAGGAAACCAACATAGAATGAGAGAATCGACAAAGAGGGACAAGAGAGGGACATGTACTCGTCAATTCGTTCTGTCTCTATCAAAAATATTGTGACAGAGGATGTTGTACACACAGAACAGTACCCTCCCTTGCTTCCTATATTTATATAGTAGGCCTAAAGGTTCTTTCACACACACACACACACACACACATGCTGCCGACCGACACCACTCCTACTGTTTGTCCGGTGTGATAAGGGCGATGTGTACGCTGGTGTGACATTTCCTTAACTTTCCGGGGAAACGTTTGCTTTTCATTTCTGGCCTGGGGCCATTGCTTTTGGGGACTCCATGGATGTAGGTGAACGTGGGTCGATAGGTTTCTTTTTTCCATTGAATTTGTTTTCTGTCTCTGTTTCTCTTTCTCTGTCTCGCTCTGTCTTTCTGTCTATCTTTCAGTCTGTGTCTCTTTCTCTGTCTCTCTGTCACTTCTCTCTCTCTCTCTCTCTCTCTCTCTCTCTCTCTCTCTCTCTCTCTCTCTCTCTCTCTCTCTCTCTCTCTCTCTCTTCGGGGGACAGGATAGCCTAGTGGTTAGGACATTGTGCTCGCAATCTGACGACCCGGGTTCGATTCTTGTTCAAGGGGATACTTTCCCCTGGAGTTAACATCAGTGCAGATTCCACTCTCCCCAAAAGTCCTTCGGATGAGACTATAAACCGAGGCCTCGTTTGCGAACGCACGCAGAACATATTGTGCGCACGTTAAAGCATGTTCCGCTGTTCGTACGAATAGGCTATTGTGTGCCGGTGGGAACAGATGACAAAATCTACCACATACACACGGGGACTGGATGTAAAAAAGCACATGAGGGCTTATTCCATTTTCCTTGATATAAAAGAATAAAATAAAATAAAAATTAGATCTCTCTCTCTCTCTCTCTCTCTCTCTCTCTCTCTCTCTCTCTCTCTCTCTCTCTCTCTCTCTCTCCTCTCATAGGTGAGGGCAAGTGCACTCCAGTGCACTGTTCTCAAACTATCTTTTTTTCTTTTGACTGTCTTGCTTTCATTCTTAACAAGATTTCTCTCTGCATGTCTCAATAGCAAGCATTCCTGTTCGACATTAGCATGCTGTTCATTGTTTCGTAAGAAATGGAAATAGAATGTAATCCAAAACGCCACAGGGAGACAGAGAGAGAGTTATCAGGAGAGAAAAGAGAGCGCGGGAGCAGAGGCACAGAGAGAGAGAGAGAGACAGAGAGACAGAGAGACAGAGAGAGACAGAGAGACAGAGAGACAGAGAGAGAGAGAGAAGAAAAGACAAGAGTACATGCACGCGGATGCTCTCTCTCTCTCTCTCTCTCTCTCTCTCTCTCTCTCCACACACACACACACACAAACACAATAACACACACTATCTAACTCACTCACTCACACACACATTAACTCACTCACTCTCTCTCTATCTATCTCTCTCTCTCTCTCTCACACACACACACAAACACAATAACACACAATATCTAACTCACTCACTCACACACACATTAACTCACTCACTCCTCTCTCTCTCTCTCTCTCTCTCTCTCTCTCTCTCCTCTCACACACACACACACACACACACACACACACACACACACACTGTCTAACTCACTCACACACACACACACACACGCGCGCGCGCACGCGTTATGTACATGCAAATGCTTCTTACTATACAGTCTTCCCTTCTCTCATAATTATTGTGAATTCCAGTTCCTGTTTAACATGCCTTTAACGGTGCTTGTCGTTTCTGCATACTGTGCGAAAAGACATTGGCTGTGAAGAATTGGGGAGGGAGGAAAGAGAAAAGAAGAGAAAAGAAACAAAGACAAAATCTCTTTCCGCCACTGAGAAAGCGAGGGAGTGAAAAGCTGTCGCTTAGATAATGTGATTGGGTCTAGTATGTAAATGACTTTATGGCACTTCTGACTGGCGATAAGACGCGTGAGGTAAGGTGGGTTTTTAATAGTCTATTTTGTATTGTATTCTATAATTATTATGCCTATTATTGCTTGTGATTTTCTACA
>CM054140.1:18325726-18348226 GCA_028751875.1 Rapana venosa | reverse complement strand
AGAGAGAGAGATGCACAGAGTGAGAGATGCACAGAAAGAGATGACACAGAGAGAGAGCCAGAGAGGGTGCAGAGAGGAGAGAGACAGAAGAGGATACAAGGGTAGGATGCAGGGGAGCTCACTCCGTAAGAGGACGAGAATGACAGAGGAGGAGCATCACAGGAGTGAGAGATGCACGGAGAAAGAGAGCAAGAGGGAGATGAAGAGAGAGAGAGATATGCACGAGGGAGAGAGAGCACAGAGAGAGAGAGGATGCACAGAGAGAGAGAGATGCAGAGAGATGAGAGAGATGCACAGAAAGAGACACAGAGAGAGAGAGAGGCGGGGGGGGGGGGGACGGCGAGATGGTCAGCCTTGGTGGCATTGCGTGGAGCTCCTACCGATAACAGCGACGATGAAGACAGTTGAGTCGAGCGCTATAATGTGTTGTACAAAGCCTAGTGTGTAAATAAAAAGGTAAAGGTGTCCCATAACTTATAGGGTGGTAGGGAAGCGAGGCGTCAGAGACCTCACTTCTCTAAGGGCCAGCATATTGAGTGCGGCGCCCATCTCCCCTCCTTCGCTGCTTTACCTTCCCTGACCCTAAAGAGGGCAGGTACCAATTTACAGCTGGGTGAACTGGGGGAACTGTACTGAAGCCAAGGCACGCAAACGGTCACCCATCCATCTGGTAACCACGCTCGACGCTGCTTACCCTTGGCTTGGGGAAAGCGAGTGCTCCGACCGCTGAGCTATCCCGTCCCTTAGTATGTAAACAGCTTTAGATAAAGAAACCAGACCAGTTTCATGGGGGAGCAGTTGTCTTCATTCCTTCCTTCTTTCCTTCCTTCCGTAATATCATTCTTTCCTTCTTTGTTTCCGTTTTTTTGTTTCTTTTTTCTTTCTTTCTTTCTTTTCCTAATCAATCTTGTTTCTATCTTTCTTCCTTTCCTTATTTATGTGTATCGATGTTTTTTTCATTCTTTCATTTTTTTCTTCTCTTTTTTTTTTCTTTCTTCCTTCCTTCATTCTTTTTTTGTTTCTGGTATTATCCTGTTTTGTGCTGTAGATTTGTTGTTGTTTTTCTTACATGTTGGTGTCTTTTCTCAGATTGTTTGGGGGGTTAAGAGAACCCATCACGTCAAACGTTTTAAAAGCACAAGCTAAAAAAATATATCTTAGAAAAGGTGAGCATTTCGAGACAATTTTGTTCCTGTCGTTTATGTGTTTACTTGTCTAGTGTCTTGTCATCTTTTTCGCTTGATCTTTTTTTTTCTTCGCGTCTCTTTCTGTATATCGATTTAGTTTGGTTTTGGTTGGGTGTTTTTGTTTTGGGTCGGTAAATTTGTCAGACTGAGACAGACAGAAAAAGAGATAGGAAGACAGAGAGAGAGAGACACACACACACAAAGAGACAGAGAGACAGAGAAAGAGAGAGGCAGACACAGAGAGAGACACACAGAGAGACAGAGAAAGAGAGAGAGAGGCAGACAGAGACATAGAGAGACAGAGAAAGAGAGAGAGAGAGAGAGAGAGGAGAGAGAGAGAGAGAGAGAGAGGCAGACAGCGACAGAGACACAGAGAGAGAGAGAGAGAGAGAGAGAGAGAGAGAGAGAGAGAGAGACAGACAGACAGACAGACAGACAGAGAGACAGAGACAGAGACAGAAACAGAGGCACCTACATGCCACTTATTCTTTCCTTGTATAAAAATAAATCGTTGTGACAGAATGCATGCGCACAGTTTAGCCCCTAACCTGCCACCCCCCCCCCCCTCTCTCTCTCTCTCCTCCCCCCCCCCCCCCCAACCTCTCTCTCTCTTCCCCTCCACCTCCACCTCACCAACCAATCTCAGTTAGGTATCTCTCAACAGTTATAGTAATGTTTCTTTCACAGACACACATACATTTTGCCGACCGACACCACTCCTACTGTGTATCCTGCGTGATAAGGGCGATGTGTACGCTAGTGTGACATTTGCTTAACTTTCCGGGAAACGTTTGCTTTTCATTTCTGGCCTGGGTCCATTGCTTTTGGGGACTCCATGAATGTAGTAGGTGAACGTGGGTCGATAGGTTTCTTTTTATCTTTGTTTTTCATTATTGCCTTTCTGTCTCTGTCTCTCTGTCTTTCTCTCTCTCTTTCTCTCTGTCTCTCTCACACACACATTAACGCACGTACGCATGCAAACACTCAAGCACACTCATACAGACACACACGCATACTCACGATCACACACATACATACAAACACACACACTCACGGCAATGATGCATTAAGAGACAAAGAGACACATTCACCTACAAAACAATGCACACGCACGTATGTGTGAACACGCACAATAACAAGGAGGGAGAGGGAGAGAGAGAGAGAGAGAGAGAGAGAGAGAGAGAGAGAGAGAGAGAGAGAGAGAGAGAGAGAGAGAGAGAGAACTCGAACTCAAGAATAAATGGATACGAGAGAGAGAGAGAGGAGAGAGAGAGAGAGAGAGAGAGAGAGAGAGAGAGAGAGAGAGAGAGAGAGAGAGAAGAGAGACAGACAGACAGACAGAGCAGACAGACAGAGACAGACAGAGACAAACAGGGAGAGACAGACAGACAGAGACAGACAGACATGAGCAAAAACAGATGGAGAGGAAGAGATGGATTGACAGAGACAAAGACAGACAACCAGACAGACAGAAAGCGACATACAGAGTGAGAGGAGGAGATGGACAGACAGACAGACCAGGACAGGGATAGAACCACACCAGTGACTTTTTCTATCCTCCATTAACCACAAACATCAACTGATGAATTCCACACACACAGAAATAGTGACAGGCTGGTTTGTGCAAACATAATAGCCTCACCCTAGCCTCCCCTCCCTTCTTTCTCAGCTTGTAGGAATGGTCCTTTCAAGCTGTTGGCAGACAACACTAGTACTGTTTATTCAGCATGATAAGGGCGACCTGTTCTATGGTACCACATTTGCCCAAAGTTCCGTGGGGGAGAGGGGGGGGGGAGGTTTGCTTTTCATTTCTGACCTGGGTCCATTGCTTTTTGGGAGGGACTTAGAAATAGGTGTGGATGAAGGTGAAGTAGTGGGTTTCTTTTTATGTATTTGTTTGGTAATTCTCACTCTGTCTCTCTGTGTATATCTCTATCTCTCTTTCTGTATGTCTGTCTCTATCTGTCTGTCTGTCTCTCCCTCTCTCTCTCTCAGGGTGGACAAGCACAGTGTGCATTAAGCACATTTGGATTTGTATCCCTAATGAACTATAGATCTACATGTGCATATTTATATGACATTAAAAAGTTCAGGTGTTTAGAATATTTTATAGTGCATTGGTACATATTAATTAAACATGTATGCACATGTATGCACACACTATATTTTAACGTGGAATTTTCAAATTATGACATATAAATCTAAATTCTTCCTACTTTATCTTCTCTATCTATCGCAGGTAGGAAATCGAAGGTTCACTGCTTATGAATTTTTTTAAAATGTAATATGACTTCTGTATACTATTAAGGTTGTCACATTCCAACTTGAGGGGTGATAATTATCAAAACATGACAGTGCATGTCTAAACCCGACAACAGCTCGTATTTTACCCTGCTTCATCATCTATTTCTATCAGCACATAATAACTGGCCTACTCTTCTTTCAACAGTGGATCGGAATCAATGAGAGTACACTGTGATTCCCTTTATACGCATAATCTTGGTTTAATCCCTTCCTAAGAACTGAAAGGGGACTGGAATCTCCACATATGCTGCCTCAGAACAGCGAGCCTTTATTTTCCATTTAAGTGGCTGCAAGCAGGGTTTGAACCTTGGACCTTTACACCAAACCTCAAACATCATACCCACTAGACCTCAGGCATCCATGCTTTTTGCTCTGACATCAAAACATGTTGAGCACTTGTAGAAGCCAGAGTGTAGCAAAAACATAAAACACCGACAAAACGCCTGTAATAACATGGTGACAGAACGTTTCAATCTTCCTCGTATGCTCCTTTGTCTTTTATTGCTGCATGCATACAGGCCCAAATTGCCTCTTCTTTTTTATCGCATGCATAATTTTATGTTGGATTTCGTTTTCTTTTGTTCCTTTTCTCCCCATATTCATTGAATTGTCTTTCTTTTTCCTTTTTGTCAGTCGTTCTTTCTCCCCGTCTTTTTCGTTTTCTTTTTTTATCAGTCTTTCTTTTTCCCAGGGGACGGGATAGCTCAGTGGTCGGAGCACTCGCTTTCCCCCAGCAAAGTTAAGCAGCGTCGAGCGTGGTTACCAGTTGGATGGGTGACCGTTTGCGCGCCTTGGCTTCAGTACAGTTCCCCCAGTTCACCCAGCTGTAAATGGGTACCTGCCCTCTTTAGGGTCAGGGAAGGTAAAGCAGCGAGGGAGAGGAGATGGGCGCCGCCCTCAATATGCTGGCCCTAGAGAAGTGAGGTCTCTGACGCCTCGCTCCCCTACGACCTTATAGGTCATGGGACACCTTTACCTTACCTTTACCTTACCTTTCGTTTTCTTCATCTTTTTCTGTCTTTCATTTTGTCTTTCCTGCATTCTTGTTTTTCTATCTTCTTTTTTTTCAAAGTTTTTTTTTTCCGTTTTAATCATCCGTTTTTTTCCCCTGCCTTGTAATGCCTTTTGTGCCTCTCCTCATAAGTAATTCTTTTTCTTCCTCTTTTGTCCCCGCTTCTTCTATTTCATCATTCTCCTCCTCCCATTTTCTCCGTCTTTTCTTCCTTTTCGGTTCTTCTTTCTTTTTTATCCACCATATTCTGCTAGAACACAGACACGCAGAGACAGACATGCAGTACCGGCCATGATGCACATCGTATTAACAGTTTATATCTCCTGGCCCCCCCCCCCCCCCCCCCCCCTTTCACCACTCCCAACACTCTCGCTGTCTGACTCTGTCTACCTTTTTGTCTGTCCGTCTATTTCTCTCCCCTCTCTCTCTCTCTCTCTCTCTCTCTCTCTCTCTCTCTCTTCTCCTCCTCCTCTCTCCTCATCTCTCTCCCCTCACTCTCTCTCTCTCTCTCTCTCTCCTCCTCTCCTCCTCTCTCTCTCTCCTCTCTCCTCTCTCTCTCTCCTCTCTCTCTCATCCTCTCTCTCCCCCTCTCTCTCTCTCTCTCTCTCTCTGATTATTGCGATGATCAAGAAAATTTATCAAATCTTATGTCCAATTTATAATGAAAACGAGGATCTGAAGGCACTCTGTAATGAAATCAGAACCACACTGCTGTCAAAGTTAATGTAGATTTTTTTTTTACTAACCTGTCTTTTATCTACCCAATCTAGCTTCATTCATATTTTCTTATATTTCTTACGCTAGGGTGTCTGTTGCAAGGATGGGTTTTTGTGTGTGTGTTTTGTTTTGTCCTTTATTTTATTTGGGTGTTATTTTCTGTTCAGAGGGAGAGGTCAGGTTCATGAAATCAGTAAAGACGTTCGTTTGCCATCTCTATGTACAGGATGTTAACTGGATGTGTCAACGGTGGATCGCAATTTTTTTCCTCTCTCTTTTTGTTTAGTTTTCGATTCGACATTTTTTCCCTTGTCAAGTTGTCTTTTTCTTCTGGAGAGGAGAATAGTTTTTATGTCATTTATGTCTTTGCCTCTCTTTTCATCCCCCTTTTACCACTAGTTATTTCCCCCTCTCTGTTTACCCTGACGAGCACAGCTTCTAGGCACATAATCATATCCAAGCTGCTTATTTTCTTTTACCATGTTACATTTTTCCTTTCGTCAAAGAAAGCTCTATCTCTCCATGTCTCCTTTACTTTCTCTGCCTGTCTGCCTGCCTGCCTGTCTATTATACCTTTTTTCATGACAGTTTAATGAACCTTCTGTCGAGAGAACGAATGATGCACTTGGTAATGACACTGTGCTTCAGATTACTGTGGGGTTTTGTCTACTTGTCTTTTTCAAGAACAATCTGTCAGATTTTTTTAAAGAAAAAATATGACATTTTCTTTACACTGGAGTCTTCCTTTTCCGTTGTTCTTTCAAGGAGGTTGAGGTTGGGTTCTTGACGTTGGTAAAGATATTCTGGGCTAGCAGCTCTGTTCCTTTGTGTACAGGGTACTGGTAGCTGGATAATTATGTCAGCGAAAGACTGCGCTCTTTTCTCTTACTTCTGATTTCCATTCTCCGGTCGTTGTTTATTTGATATAACATTTTTGTATGTTGAAGTTACTCATTTTACATGTTTGCTTCTCTTTTTATCCCCTTTCCGTCACTTCTGTCTACTTCTCGTACCTCTGTTTTTATCCTGATTGGCACATCGTATGAGCATGACTATCAGCAAGTTTCTTTTACCATTTTACACCACTTTTTCTTTTTTACTCGAAAACGACACTGTGTCTGTCATTGCCTGCTGGCCTACTTACCTGTCTCCATGTCTGCCTGTTTGTCGGTTTGATTGACTCTTTGTCTGCCTGCATGCCTGTCTGTCTGTCTATTTGTCTAGACACTCTGATCATGGCACGTTAATGAATGCTCTGTCCAACTCTAACCCAACCCAAGAGAACCTGATGCACTGGTTAATGATATTGGAATGATTGTGACTGTGGTGAAAATGACTGTCTTTATTTCATGTTTACTTTCATTCTGCATGTACTGGGAGGTTGAAGCTGTGCTCGTGACACAAGTACAGATAATCATTCTGTGGCAGCTCTGTTACATTGTGTTAGCTGGATGCTTATGTCGTGGGTAGACGTAAACCTGGTGTCTTTTTATCTGTTTTGTTTCCGTTCGCCAGTGGATATTTTTGTAGGTGTTGTGCTATTTTGCATTTTATTTCTTTGCCTTTCAATTAATCTATTGCTGGCCAGAAACCTTTTTTTTTCACTTGACTTGTACCCTTCGAAAGCATCTAAAAAATATTCAAGCTGAAATCTGAAAGAAAAACACCAACTATTTTATGTTGGGATTTTTTTCTCAGAGACAGCCCCTTTTTTCTCTTTGGCAGGATGCAAATGATATGTATGTATGCTTCTCCTCTAGTCGTAGGCCTCTCTCTTTCATTGGATGGCTTAAGGGACACATCCGTCTATCTATCTATCTATCTATCTATCTATCCATCCATCCATCTATCTATCTATCTATCTACCTATCTACCTATATATGGATCTACCAATCTATCAATGTTTCTATTACTTTATCCTTCTATCTTTCTATCGATCTACATATTGTGTATTTATTTATTTATCTACTCTAGCTATCTAGCTATCTGTCTTTCCATCAATCATTACTGAACCTCTCAAGAAAATGCATCAAATCATCTCTCCAAACAGACTCCATATATGCCACAAGATAAAAATTAACAACATCAAATATTGCAGGGGGAAAAACCCAAAAGAATGCACAAACACAATAATATAATGATCAATTTAAAGTGATTAGTTCAAAAGAAAATAGCTGAGAGGCTGAGGAACTGGTCACATTGCGGAATAAATGATGATTCAATTCCGACGCTTTCAGCCCAATGTCCAAGCTGATGACAGAGTGAAGGATCGTTTTCTTCACTAATCTGTTCTGGATGCCACCACTCTCAGCCCTCATGATCAGCCTCAGTTTCTTTTTACCTGTTATATCTCATCTGCTCTTTTTTCTGCTTTGTATTCTGATGCTTTGCCTGTCTGTCTGTCTGTCTGTCTCTTTTTCACAAACACACACACACATACAAACATACACATAGATACTTGGACAGAAATGGAACCACATCAGTGACTTATTCTATCCCCTATCAACCACAAACATCAACTGATGAATTCCACACACACAGAGAAATAGTGACAGGCCGGTTTGTGTAAACATAATAGCCTCACCCTGGCCTCCCCTCCCTCCTTTCTCAGCTTGTAGGAATGGTCCTTTCAAGCTGTTGGCAGGCAACACTAGTACTGTTTATTCAGCATGATAAGGGCGACGTGTTCTGTGGTACCACATTTGCCCAAAGTTCTGAGGGAAAGGTTTGCTTTTCATTTCTGATCCATTGCTTTTGGGGAGGGACTTATGAATAGGTGTGGATAAAGGTGAGGTAGTGGGTTTCTTTTTATGTATTTGTTTTGCATGTCTATTTTTGTCTTTGTGTGTCTGTCCATGTGTGTGTGTGTGTGTCTCTTTCACTCTGTCTCTCTGATTTCCTTTCTCTGACTCTCTGTCTATGCCTTTCTGTCTGGCTGTCTGTCTGTCTCTCTCTCATGGCAGACAAGCACATGGGTTAAGCACGCATCGATTTGCGTCCATGATGAACTGTAAATATACATGTGCATAATTATGTATATGAAATTTTTCCATTTCATTTCATTGGAATGATAAATAATACATAATAATGCATAATACATAAATAATACATTGGTACAATTAATCACACTGTAACAGCATGCATACATTGCATTGTGTTATTAAACATAGTCTGTAGCAAAAACATAAAACACTGATAAAACGCCTGTAATAACATGGTGACAGAACGTTTCAGTCTTTCTCTTATGCTCCTTTATCTTTTATTACTGCATGCATACAGGCCCACATTGCTTCTTCTTTTTATCGCATGCATAATTTTATGTTGGATTTCGTTGTCTTTCATTCCTTTTCTCTCCATATTTATTGAATTGTCTTTCTTTTTGTCAGTCTTTCTTTTCTCTCTGTCTTTTTTCTGTCTTTCATTTGTTTTTTCCTTCCTTCTTTCTTCTATCTTACTTTTTCATTTCCCCGTTATATTTAATTTTGTTTCTTTCCCTTGCCTTTTCATGCCTTTTGTGCCTATCGTCATCTGTAAATATTACTTTTTCTTTTTCTTTTCCCGCCTCTTCTATTTCATCCCACTCCTTCTCCTGCTCACATCTTCCCTATACTTTTCCTCCTTTTTTGTTTTTTGTTTCTTTTCTATCCATCCTATTCTGCTAGAACGCAGACACAGACAAGCGGTCCCCGCCACGATGCCCATTTTATTACCAGTTTATATCTCCTGCACCCCCACACCCATCCTCTCTCTCTGTCTCTGTTTGTCTCTGCCTCTCTGTCTCTGTATGTCTATCTGTCGCTGTCTCTCTCTCTCTCTCTCATTACTGCGTTGATCAAGAAAATTTATCGAATCTTATGTTCAATTTATAATCAGAACGAGGATCTGACGCACTCTGTAATGAAATCAGAACCCCACTGCTGTGAAAGTTAATGTAGATTATTTTTGTTGACCTGTCTTTTATCTACCCAATCTAGCTCTATTCATATTCTCTTATATTTCTTACGCTAGGGTGTCTGTTGCAAGGATGGGTTTTTGTGTGTGTGTTTTGTTTTGTCCTTTATTTTATTTGGGTGTTATTTTCTGTTCAGAGGGAGAGGTCAGGTTCATGAAATCAGTAAAGACGTTCGTTTGCCATCTCTATGTACAGGATGTTAACTGGATGTGTCAACGGTGGATCGCAATTTTTTTCCTCTCTCTCTTTGTTTAGTTTTCGATTCGACATTTTTTCCCTTGTCAAGTTGTCCTTTTCCTCTGGAGAGGAGAATAGTTTTTATGTCATTTATGTCTTTGCCTCTCTTTTCATCCCCCTTTTACCACTAGTTATTTTCCCCTCTGTGTTTACCCTTATGAGCACAACTTCTAAGCACATAATCATATCCAAGCTGCTTATTTTCTTTTACCATGTTACCTTTTTCCTTTCCTCAAAGAAAGCTCTATCTCTCTATGTCTCCTTTACTTTATCTGCCTGTCTGCCTGCCTGCCTGCCTGCATGTCTATTATACCTTTTTTCATGACAGTTTAATGAACCTTCTGTCGAGTTCTAATCCAAGCAAGAACGAATGATGCACTTCTTAATGACACTGTTCTTCAAATTACTGTGGGGTTTTGTCTACTGGTCCTTTTCAAGAACAATCTGTCAGATTTTTGTGTAGAAAAAATACTAAAATTTTCTTTACACTAGAGTCTTCCTTTTTTGTTGTTTTTTTCAAGGAGGTTGAGGCTGGGTTCGTAACATTGGTAAAGATATTCTGTGGTAGCAGCTCTGTTCCTTTGTGTACAGGGTGCTGATAGCTGGATAATACTGTCAGCAAAAGACTGGGATCTTTTCTCTTTACTCTGGTTTTCATACTCTGGTCGTTGTTTATTTGATATTACATTTTTTATGTTGAAGTTACTCGTTTTACATGTTATCTTGTCTTTTTATCCCCTTTTCGTCACTTTTGTCTACTTCTGGTACCTCTCTTTTTATCCTGATGGGCACATCGTATAAGTGCATGACTATCACCAAGTTTCTTTTACCATTTTACACCACTTTTTCTTTTTTACTCGAATACGACACTGTGTCTGTCATTGCCTGCTGTCCTACCTACCTGTCTCCATGTCTGCCTTTTTGTCGGTTTGATTGACTCTTTGTCTGCCTGCATACCTATCTGTGTGTCTGTCTGTGTGTCTAGACGCTCTGATCATGGCACGTTAATGAATGCTCTGTCAGACTCTAACCCATCTGAAGAGAATCTGATGTACTGGTTAATGATGTCGGAATGACTGTGACTGTGGTGAAAATGTCTGTCTTTGTTTCGTGTTTCCCTTCACTTTGCCTGTACTGAATGGTTGAAGCTGTGTTCGTGACAAAAGTACAGATAATTATTTTGTGCCAGCTCTTTTACATTGTGTTAGCTGGATACTTATGTTGAGGATAGAATTACACATGGTGTCTTTTTATCTGTTTTGTTTCCATTCACCAGTGGACTGTTTTGTTGATGTGCTTTTTTGCATTTTATTTCTTTGCCTTTCAATGTATCTATTGCTGGCCAGAAATCTTTTTATTTTCACTTGACCTGTACCCTTCAATAGCATGTTATAAATAATCAAGCTGAAATCTGAAAAAAACACTAACTATTTTATGGTGCTTTTTCTCAAAGACAGCCCCTTTTTTCTCTGGCATGATGCAAATGTTATGTATGTATGCTTCTCCTCCCCCACAAGTCGTAGGCCCCTCTCTTTCGCTGGATTGCTTAAGGGACACATCTATCTATCTATCTATCTATCTATCTATCTATCTATCTATCTATCTATCTATCTATCTATCTATCTATCTATCTATCTATTACTTTATGTGTCTGTTTTTCTACCGATCTATATATTGTGTATTTATTTATCTAGCTATCTAAATATCTGTCTTTCCATCAATCATTACTGAACCCCTCAAAAAAATGCATCAAATCATCTCTCCAAACAGACCCCAGATATGCAAAAAGATAGAAATTAACAACAACAAATATTGCAGGGGAAAAACCCAACACGACTACACAAAAAACATTGATATAATGATCAATTTCAAACAATGATGTCAAAAGAAAAAAGCTGAGAGGCTGATGAACTGGTCACATTGCGGAATAAATGATGATTCAATTCTGAAGCTTTCAGCCCAATGTCCAAGCCGATGACAGAGTGAAGGATCGTTTGCTTCGCTAATCTGTTCTGGATGTCACCACTCTCAGCCCTCATGATCGGCCTCGTTTTCTTTTTGCCTCCTATATCTTCTGCTCTGTGCTCTGACTGTCTGTCCGTCTGGTCTGTCTCTTCACTTTTCTCTATTTTTGAACCATCCCTCCCTCCCCCCCCCCCCCCCCCCCCCCCCCCCCCACACGACACACACACTCATACAAACTCAACCACCCATACGCTTGCGCGTGCGTGCGCGCGCGCACACACACACACACACACATATGCGCGCACGCGTGACCTGAATGTCATAAAAGCACATGAGTATTTATCCATCACCATAAACATAAAAGAATAAACAAATAGACGAGTATAAAGAAAGAAATAAACACACCCACATACACACGTTACACATACACATGTTTTTTCCACGCACACACACACACGCACAAACACACACACATACACATATACACACACACACTTTTAAGTAACTTGCCAAAACTATATACGACCATACTCTTTACTTTTTTCCCCCCCTTTGAAACGAAAGTATCGGCTATTGTGCTATAAGTGCTAGCAATGAGTGAACAATCTCAACATGACATTTCAAAGAATAACATAATTATAATGTTATGCTTTAGCAGTTTGTTTACATCAAAGATTTTTGCCTTGGCCAATCATTATCAACATTTAACACCCCCCCTCCTCCCGCGCCACAAATAGATCCCGTAAAAATCGAAAATAAAACCTAATAAACCCACCACCACCAACACCACCACCAACAACAACAACAAAAGCAAGCATGAACTGAGACATAGCGATGAAAAATGGCATAACGACTCAATTGTCTCTAGCTTTGTATCTGTACAAGAAGACAGGGTGATGGATGGCTTGCTACATCTAGGAGACTTTGTAAAGGGATAGAGGTTCTGTTTTTAGAAACCGAGCTCTTTGACAGCTGTTGCGCATTTTTTACTGCAGCTTCTGTTGCTTCTGTGTCTGTTTTGTTTGTCTATCTGTATGTCTTTTTGTTTTTTCTGTTTGACCTCTCTTTCTCATTCTCTCTGTCTGTTTCTGTCTGTCTCTGTTTTTTATTTATTTTATTTATTTATTTATTTTATTGCATTCTTTTATATCGAGGATAATGGTATACGCACTTATGTGCTTTTTTTTTACACCCAGTCCCCGTTTATATGCAGTTTTGTGAATTTGTCATCTGTTCCCACCGGCACACAATGACCTACTCTTACGAAAAGCGGAACAGGATTTAACGTGTGCGCAAGATGTTCTGCGTGCGTTCGCACAAGGGACCTCGGTTTATAGTCTCATCCGAAGGACATTGTCTGTCAGTTTGTCTGTCTGTTGTCTCTGTATTTGTGTCTTGTCTGTATCTGTCTGTTTGTTTGTCTGTCTCTCTGTCTCTTCTCCCCCCCCCCACCTCTCTCTCTCTTTTCACTTTCCTCCCATCACCTTTCTCTCTCTTATTAGCAATGGAAACAATCGATCGTTATCTTCTACTCCAATGTTGTCTTTACTTGCTTTTTTGTTCACAGCTTTCTTCTTTTATAAACTCCCTGCCAGTCTCTCGTTCCTTCGGGCCACGACCACCCTCTCACATTACGACATTGAGCAAAGAATTCATTTAAAATCCTATTTTCTATCCTTCTACAACTAAGAATAAGTAATATACAGTACATTAATGCTGGATGAACAACGCGTGCAAAGCCGACTGGCTTTTAAGCAGGGCTTTGAAAGAAGAAATAACTATCGAACTCGTCATTTACTGATAATTTTCTTAGATTCTTCCAAACACTCCCCTCCCCCCATCTCTCTCCTCTCCCTTCTCTCTCTCTCTCCCTCCCTTCTCTCTCTCTCTCTCTCTCCTCCCTCTCTCTCTCTCTCTCTCTTCTTCTCTCTTCTTTCTTTCTATCTATCTATTTATCTTTATTCTATCTATCTACCTTTCTATCTATCTATCTATCTAACTATCTATCTATCTATCTATCTATCTATCTATCTATCTATCTATCTATCTACCTACCTACCTACCTACCTACCTATCTATCTATCTATCTATCTACCTAAGCGCTTTGATTTGTTTCTGTAAGATATAGCGTTATATAAAATCCATTTATTATTATTATTATTATTATTTATCTATCTTCTCTGACCTCGTTCTCCCTCTTTCCCTCCTTCCTCTTCCCCCTCTTACTCTCTCTCGCTCTCGCTCGCTCTATCTCCCCCTCCTCTCTCTCTCTCCCTCTCTCTCTGAACTTTTTTTTTTCCTTTTCATGAATATTTCTAGCTCAATTTATGGCACCATTAAATGCCTGGCAGCTTTTCTGACATTCTTATCAAAGTTCTGAGGAGGATATTAGTTGGATCATTGCCCAACAGTGGCCTATGTAGTGTGTGTGAAACTCTGCAAACGCTGACTCTGGCATTTTTCTTCTTCTTCTTTTTCTCAGATCCTGTAACGCTAGGGTCTGTGGCTGTCAGACTGACTGAATTTGGGTGTTGCTTTCCCCCCTTACCTTGTCGTTTACTTTGTCTTAGTCTCCTCCTAGTGTATTTTTTCTCTCCTTACAATTACTGAGAACTAGACCAAGAGACAGAAAGAGAGGCATGCATGCAAGCCTACACACGCAACTATCAGTGTGCGTGCGTGCGTGCGTTTGTGTGTGTGCGTGCGTGTACGTGTGTGTGAGTGTGTGAATTCAATTCAATTCAATTCAAATTTTTTTTATCTAAGAGACAGAGAAATCCAAGCGTGTTCCAAGCCATACATAAAACAGTAAACATATAAAGATAATACCACGGGGAAAACAATACCACAACACAGTATCCGAATATCAGCATGCACCCATCGCAATATGAAAAGTACCCACAAATTAGCAATACCGCAGCAAGTCATAAACTCACCCAAGTAAATCACAAACACCCACGCGCGCACCAGTATATCCACACATCCAAACACTCATACACATCTTGCAAACACACACACACACACACACACAAACTCACACACATACATTTCCTTTTCTATAAGGTTTGATAATTTTGTTTGTTTGTATGTTGTTATTTTTCTTTTTTTGTGTTTGTTTGTTTGGTTTTTTTGTCTTAGATAGATGGTTTGACGAAAAAAAGCAAATGTTTTGCTTATTCAATGTACCATCTGGAAATAAAACTTTGACTTTGACTTTGACTTCACACACACACACGCGTGCGCAAACACACACACACACACACACACACACACACACACACACACACACCACACACACACACACACACACACACACACACACACAGAGGAAACATTCATATACATGCGCACGTAGTTTTATGACATAGACCAACATTACTTTCGGGAATATTATAACATTCGAGAGGATAAACGATAACACAATAACAAATAGCAACAAAAAACACTCAACAACTTAATAAATACCCCCCAAAAAATGACAATCCATATCAAAACAGAAGAAAATAAATAGAATAGCAAACATCTATTATGAGACCATCAACAACAAAAACAAAATCTCGACACAACATAAATATATAACATCCAATCTCCCCAGCCTTGCATTGAAGCAGACGACAGGCTGAAATATTGCTGGGTAATTCCAGAGATGGTGCAGAGGGAGGGAATAAAAAGGGGTTCTATTTTGGGGGCAGAGCTCGAATACCAGGCAGTCGTCACCATTCTTCTCTTGATAAAAATCGTTCTTTTGCTCCCTTATGCAGTCTCTCCTTCTTCTCTGGGGTCTGTTTGTAGCTGTCTCTGTTTCTCTGGTGTCTGCGTCTGACTGCCCTGGCTGTCCTTTTCTATTCTGTCTTGTTGTTTGTTTGTCTGTCTTCTCTCTCTTTCTGTCTCTCTTCTGTTTGTTAATCTGTTCGTTTCTGTCTCTGTCTGTCTGCCCTACCCGGGTTTTTCTTGGTCCCCGAGGTTGATTTATATATTGACTGTGTGAATGTATGGGTATAGGGTTATTATTTTTAGTATCATGATGTTCCCTAAGAGCGGGAGACTGGATGTAAAAAGCGAAATTTGGTCTTTATCATTATCCTCAAAATAAAAAGAATTTGTTATAAAGTGGTTTGTTTGGTTTTTCCCCCTTCCTCGCTTCCCCACTCTCTCTCTCTCTCTCTCTCTTCTCTCTCTCTCTCTCCCCTTCTCTCTCTCTATCTCTCTCTCTCTCTCCTCTCTTGCTCTCTCTCTCTCTCACACTCTCTCTCTTTTCGGCTTGTTTCTCTTATTCTTTTTCATTTCTCTCAGACCTTTTGTTAAACTCTCTCTTTTCTCATTTGTGCTAACTCTCTCTCTCTCTTCTCTCTCTCTCTCTCTCTCTCCCCTCTCTCTCTCCCTCCTCTCCCCCTCCCTCTCTCTTCTTTTCTCTCCCCCCTCTCTCTCCCGTGGCACTTCACCTCTTTGATTTTATTTCTACTCACCGCACCCACTTTCCAGGGTTTTTTAAAATATGTATCATTATACTAGTGTTTTTTCCTGTCGTCTGCCTTGTTCTTCGTTGTCTTCTGGTGTGTGGGGGTGGTGTGTGTGTGTGTTGTCGTGTGCTATCGTGCGTGCGTTCGTGCTGCGTGCGTGCGTGGTGCTGTGGGGGGTTTTATTGTTTAAACGACATTTATTTTTTATTTTTTTTAATTCTTGTGTATCGAGGAAAATGGAATAGCTCTTATGTGGGTTTTTTATCCGTCCCGTGTGTAGTGGTTTTGTAATTTCTGTCATCTGTTCCGGGAACATTGGCCTCTCTTACGAAAAGCGAACTGGATTAAACTAAGAGCGCCCCGGGTTGTTTGTGTGGTTTTTTGTGGGGGTTTTTTTTTTCCCTCTCTCCCCCCCCCCCCCGTCCCCCCGCCTCCCCCCCCCCCCTCTCGCCTTTCTCTCCCTTTCCCCCCTCCTTTCTTCTTCTCCTCTCTCTCTTCTCTCTCTCTCTCTCTTTTCTCTCTGGGTACCAGACAGTATTATTTTCATACATCATAAAGTTTTGGGGAAAGAAAGAAACAGTTGTCAAATTAATTAACTTCGGCCTCTCCTCTCTCCTCTCCCCCCCTCTCTCTCTCTCCTCTCCCTCTCTCTCCCCCCTTTCTCTTTTTCCTTCTCTGTCTCCCCACCCCTCCCCCTTCCGTCTGTCTTTAAAGCCGATTAAAAAGACCTCACGCCTGTGCAAAACTGCAACATTCACGAAAGAATCACCGGAGGAAGAAAAAAAGGGGGGAAAAGTTGGAACGAAGTAGAGAAAAACGAGGAGGAGGAAAAAGGAGGAGAAGAAGGAGGAGGAAGGGAGGAGGAGGGGAGAGGAGAGGAGAAGAGGAGAGAAGAAAAAGAAGAAGAAGGGAAGAAGAAGAAAAAGGGAAGAAGAAGAAAAAAAGAAGAAGAAGAAAAAACAGCAAAACAACAACAACAGAACAAAAAAACACAACAGAAAAAAGACAAAGAAGCCATAAGAAGAACAAAGAAAACGACAAGATCAAAGAAGGAGACTAAATATCAAGGGGAAAAGCAAGAACAAAAAGAACACGAACAACAACAACGACAACAACAAGGAATAAAAAAGAGTTCAGATCAATCACAGAATCCATAGTCCGCTGTCTACACGGCTAGAGGCCATACCAAAATCATGGCTTCCTCTGTGATGAAAGATCATTACACATTTTGGGCAGCCATTTACAAATTAAGACATCAAGGAAGGGAAAAAAGCAATTTCTTTGTCATTTCTTGATATACAAAAAAGAAATATCAGAGAAAGAAACAAGAAGATGAAGAAAGGAAACAACAAAGGAGTCAAAGAGAGCAAATGAAAGACAGATTGGCTACAAGAAAAAAACTGACTGACCGACAGAAAAACGAACTAGAAAAAACGACAAAAAAGGACGAACAAAGAGAGTAGATAAAGCAGCTAAGCAAAGGGCAAAGTTACCTACAGTGGAATAATTATAAAAAAGGATATGAAAACAAGAAAAGAAAGAAAGAAATGAAAGAAAACAAAAACCAAGGAAGAAAAGACAGTCAGAACAGGCAGATTCAACACTAAGAAAAAAAGAGAGAAAGAATAGGACAGTCAGTGGAAAAAAAGGCGAAAAAAAGAAAATAAAACAAAAAAATATAACTATATATATTCATATAAACAAGAGAAGCATACTAAAAACTTCCAGAAAGACAGAGAGAAAGAAAGCAAAACAGACAAAAAGGAAGAAAGAGAGAGAAACAAACAAACAAACAAAAAACAAAGCAAAAAGAAAGAAAGAAAGAAAGAAAAAAAAAACGAAAGCAAGTAAGCAAAAAAAGAAGAAAGAAAACAAATAGAACCTAATCAATAAAAAGGGAAAGGTAAAGGTGTCCCTTAACCTATGTGGGTCGTAGGGAGCGAGGCGTCAGAGACCTCACTTCTCTAGGGGGCCCGCGTATTGAGGCGGCGCCCATCTCCTCTCCCTCGCTGCTTTACCTTCCCTGACCCTAAAGAGGCAGGTACCCATTTACAGCTGGGTGAACTGGGGGAACTGTACTGAAGCCAAGGCGCGCAAACGGTCACCCATCCAAGTGGTAACCACGCTCGACGCTGCTTAACTTGGCTGGGGGAAAGCGAGTGCTCTGACCACTGAGCTATCCCGGCCCCTAATCAATAAAGAAACAATAAAACTTAAAAAAGACAACCAAACAAACGCAAACAGGCAAACAAACAAAACCAACAACACAAAGGTCTCAGTTTAGTATCATATTCCCCTAACGTAGAGTCACAGAGTAAGTAGCATTTCACCAAAACCGAGACACATACCCAGCAAATGTCTGATCACCTGCACGACTCAAGTCTGCGCTGGAAAAGCCTCGGGGGCCAAATGGCAAATGTTTCTCTTTCCTCAACCCTCTAAACACTGACCTTTCTCCCGACTCCTTGAGAAGTAGTTTTTGGGCGGTGGATTTTGTTGTATTCTTTCATCTCAAAGATAATGGAATAAGCACTCGTGTGCTTTTTTGCATCCAGTCCCTGCGCGTTTGTCAATTTTGTCATCCCGTTCCCACCTGCACCACAATGGCCTACTCTTCCGAACAGCGGAACGGGTTTAAATGTGTGCGCAAGATGTTCTGCGTGCGTTTTGCGCATGGGACCTCGGTTTCTAGTCTCATCCGAAGGACTTATAGGTGGAGTGGAGTCAGCACTGATGTTAACTCCAGAGGAAATAGTCCTCTTAAACGAGATTCGAACCCAGGTCAGCAGATTACGAGCGCACTGCGCATCACTCTAACCACCAGACTATCCCGTCCACCATCCCCCCCCCCCCCTATCCCCCCAGATATGTTAGGGCACTACAATGATTTATTAAATTTCATTTCAGGCAGTGTGTCGTAGGTAAGGTATACCTGGGGGACATCCATCCCTCTCCAGAAATCCTCTTAAAGATTAGATTAAATATGGGAGTGGGATAAGGAAGGGGAGGGGGATGGGAGTGTCTTCTAACATGTCTCATTAATGTTTTCTATGCGTGTATGTATACACAAAGGAACGTAAGGCATTGGAAGGTATCCATATAACGCGGTCTTGAAGATAGCAAATTATATTCCCACCGTTAGTCTATTACGCGTCGCTGATTTTTTCTATCTACCTTCCGTGTCTTTGAGACTTGCAGGACTAGGATCAGAATCAAGGTACTAGCTCTGCTTACTTCAATATTGCAATGCAAAACACAAAGTGCAACATGCAAATAAAACGCTGAAGGAAAGTTTCAATAGAAATAGCCGAAAAACAAAGAGAGTGAGAGAGAGAGGAGAGAGAGAGAGAGAGAGAGATGGAGAAAGAGAGGAGAGAGAGAGAGAGAGAGAGAGAGAGAGAGAGAGAGAGAGAGAGAGAGAGAGAGAAATCGAAAATGGGAACTAAAAAACAGGACAATGAAGAAGGGAGAAGTAAATCATAAAGGAACCACTCCCGAAGGCGGAATGCGGCTACCATCATTGCGGGCAAAAATGGTTGTATACCCCAAATCTCACCACTGGCGAACCTCTGGTCTCTAGCTGAGGGACACAAAATAAAAAATATAATAAAGGAACCAAGGAAAGAATGAATGACAGAACAAAAGAAAAAATAAACTAGGTCAAGTTTTTTCCAAAAAAAAGGTAAAAAAGACAACTATGAAAAAAGTCAAGGAAGCGTAAAACAGAACAAGACAAAACAAAACACAGGAATTAGTTACATGCCCAAGACAGAAAGGCAACACGCATATCTATCTATCATATATATGGTGGATCGGTGGTCTAGAGGTAACGCGCCTGTCTAGAAAGCGAAAAGTCCGGGTCTGAAGTGTGCGGCGGTTCGTACCCCGTTCGGACCGGAAATTTTTTCCCCATCCATTAGACCATGAGTGGTGGTCTGGGCGCTAGTCTTTCGGATGAGACAATAAACCGAGGTCCCGTGTGTTACACGTAATTATTTAGCGCACGTAAAAAAACCCACGCAACAAGAGAGTTGTCCCTGGCAAAATTCTTAGAAAAAAGCCACTCTGATAGGGAAACAAATACAGCTGCAAAAAAAAAAAAAAAAAAAAAAAAGGGTGAAAGGGTGGCGCAGCGCTAAGTGGCGACGCGTTCTCCCGCTCTCCCCGGGGAGAGCAGCCCGAATTTCACGGAGAGAAATCTGCCGTGACTTAAAGTGGTATGAAATAAAATCTGAGCGCTTTGATTTGTTGCTTTACAAGATTCAGCGCTATATAAATTCCATACATTATTATTATTATATCGGTAACACGAGACAACCAAGTGGCAAAAGATATCTTCCATAAAGAACGTTTCACAAGCATATCATGACATTTGAAAATCCCAAACAAACGAGAAAACTGATACTCAAGATCTAGAATGTCAGAACAACGCATCGCAAAACAAAGGTAACGGGAAAATTGATTTCCAGAAATGTCAAGACAAATTGACCTGACTTTTTCAACCCAGAAATTTGCAATCAGCAATCTTAATACAAGATCGCTTACATATTCTCGGGGATTTAAAAAAAATCTTTTTGGTGTTTTCAGCAGAAAGTATTGTAATTCAGCGTGTTTGTTGCATAATGTATTGATCATGTCTCACGCCATGCTTTAATAAAGAAAGCAGTTCCCTGATAAAACTTAATAGTCAGTCATGATGTGTGCATGCTTATTGACCTGGCTGCACTCGATATACTAGATTTCATCGGTCTTTCAGCTGCGATACACTCATTTTGTCTATGTGAATCATTTCATAAGCGTCTCCTCCTTCGTCTTATTCTTGTTCTTGTTCTTGTTCTTCTTCTTCTTCTTCTTCGTCTACTTCTTCTTCGTCATCGTCGTCGATGTTCTCACCCTTTTTCTTCTTCTTCTTCTTCTTCTTCTTCTTCTTCTTCTTCTTTTCTTCCTCCTCCTCCTTCGTCTTCTTCTTTTTCTTCTTCTTCCTCTTCTTCTCCACCTCCTTCTTGTTCTTCTTCTCCTCCTCCTCCTCTTCCTGCTCCTTCTCCTTCTTCTTCTTCTTCTTCGATGATGATGATGATGAAAAAGAGAAACGTTACTCATAGCTTCAGAATAAAGTAAAAACGCAAAAAAGGATAAAAACATAAGGAAAAGAGAAATCAAACAAGTTTGGTTAATACTAAAAAGATTCCATCAGAGTGTAGCCACTGGTGCAGACCACGGGAGAGGCTGAACAGCGTGGACCGACAAATGATAGGCTGGCTATAACGTCGAGCCCACACAGCATCCTCGGAGATGCCGAGAAAGCCGAGGCAAAAACAACACCCCGATAAAACACGGGGTGGATGGCCTTAATCTATGGGCGAAACTTGACCCTTGACAAGAAATCAATGACTGTAGCAGGTACAAAACAACAAGGGCTGGATAGTTTTTCTATCATCTACCCGCCTAATGTCGTTGTGTGTGTGCGTGCGCGTGTGTGGTGTGTGTGTGTGTGTGTGTGTGTGTGTGTGTGTGTGTGTGTGTGTGTGTGTGTGTGTGTGTGTGTGGGTATGTGTGTGTGTGTGTGAGAGAGAGAGAGAGCGAGAGAGAGAGAGAGAGAAGAGAGAGAAGAGAGAGAGAGAGAGAGAGAGAGAGAGAGAGAGAGAGAGAGAGAGAGAGCGTGTGTGTGTGCTTGTTTGTGAATGTCTCAATCTAAAATCTGTTAATCTTTTGCGATCGATCAATTGCGTGCGTGTGAATGTTTTGAATGCAAGTGCTTTGATTTGTTTGCTTTACAAGATTCAGCGCTATAAAAACAAATCACATATTTTTTTCCTTATTATTGTCTGGTCATGCCAACGTTTGAGTCAGGGTTTTCAAGCTAATCTCTGAAAAATTGATAAAAAGCTGCAAGACAAAATGGTATAGTGGATAGCAATAATGCCCATGGATTTCTGCCGTTTGAATATTTTAAGAGGCGTATTTCCGTTGAGTTTTTGAAACCTTCACATCCATTGACAAATGCTGTATTTTGCCATGGAATTATCATGACAAGGACCACAGATACACGCGTCATTTGCCCGTTTAGAATAATGGATGTGCACTTTTAGCCTTTGAAATTAGTTTTTCAATATCATTTTTTCATCTTTTCTTAATATGTTGCAATTAATGACTTTGATTGGTTAAATATAAAAAAAAATCTTTTTTAATTCGAATTCTAAAAGATCGTCTCCGTTGAGATATTTTTCAGGTAGATTATCTTAAAGAAATGTTACCTTTTTGTAGAGTGTTTTTGAATTATGAATTACTTTCAGCTTCAGTTTATGTTTTAGATTTCTTTATCTTTCAAGCGTAAGAGGCATGGACAATTAAAAAAAACAAACTCAAAGCTACGGAAACGAAGCCTTATCGCAGGATGAAAAACTTTTATTATATTGAGGTTATTACCAACAAACACTATGTCAAACCTGTTGACAAAATGTTGATCTATACCAAGAGAGAGAAGAGATCCCTCCCTCCCTCCCCCTACCCCATCCCCGTCAAAAAAATACAAACTCCCGATGTGGGATTAAAGATAAGAAAGGAAAATAGCTCCGACGGTGCTGTAAAGACTGGTGGATTGGCAGCATTGCAGAGGATACAAAGAAACCCTTATCAGAGACCCAGGCTTGGCAAACAACCGACATC
>CM054140.1:18280726-18320726 GCA_028751875.1 Rapana venosa | reverse complement strand
GTGTGTGTATGTATAATTTGATGATGATTACAACAACAGCAATGATGCAGATGATGATAATCATGAGGAGGATGACGACGACGACGACGAGGAGGGTAAGGGGAGAAAGAGGAGGATTTTTTAAATATATTGTCTCTGTGTTAACACACTATTTTTCCCACCTAACCCTTGCACTAAATAGTCACTGCCGTAATCTGACGGCAAACTATCAAAGCAATAAACCAAAACCAACAGCAAGTGAATAAAGGCAAGAGACAAGGGACAAGGAAGACAAAGCGAAAACCAGACAAAATACAGACAGGGGGAGAAAGGCAGACAGAGACACTAACAAGACAGGCAAAGCAATAGAGAAAAAGAAACTGGAGGAGAGGGAAGAAGAAGAAGAAGAAGAAGAAGAGAAGAAGAAGAAGAAGGAAGAGAAGAAGAAGGAGGAGGGGAGGAGGAGGAGAAGGAGGAGGAGGAAGAAGAAGAGGAGATGACGACGACGAGACGAGAAGAAGAAGAAGGGGAGGAGGAGGAGAAGACGAAGAAGAAGAAGAGAAGAAGTAGAAGAGAAGAAGAGTAGAAGAGAAGAAGAAGAAGAAGAAGAAAGAAGAAGAAGAAGAAGAAGGACGAGGAGGAGGAGGAGGAGGAGGAGGAGGAGGAGCAGAAGAAGAAGAAGAAGAAGAAGAAGAACAAGATCCCCAAGGGTGAAAAGAACACCCAACAAAACATCCATGCACAGCGTTAATCTTTAGCGAGACTCGCCCCCTGACACAAAATCAATGGCTATAACGTTGCGAGCAAAACAGGACCACAGTACAGGAGTCGTTTTTCCCTTCATCATCTCTCCACCATGGGGGGATGGGTTAGGATCTTCTGCTTTAATCTCCGAAAATTACTCAATGAAAGGAACCACCCCCCTTGTGGTGCAAGGGTTAGGTCAAATATCCTGGGATCAAATCTCGCCAGGGACAAGCATTCTTTCATTTTTTTTCAGTCCTGGCTAGTTTCGTTTTTCAAGGTCTTTTTTCTAATGAACTTTTCAGTTTTCCTCAGGGATTATCACTATGTATGAAATCTTCCATACAGGCTGCACAATATCTGACTCCAAGATTCGAGACATTCGTAAACCAGGTGGTTGTATGCTGAATACTTTTGTGCTTCTTCGAACTTTTGAAAGATTATTAATAAGAATTTTGGAATCTTAAACGAGCATAATTGTCTAACCCGACATATGCATGTATCTTTGGACGCTATTCGTACTGTAATGAAGGAGTTGTAGTTGGTTATCTGCACTTGCTGTCTTCCACTTACGTTTGTTGTGTATAATAATAATAATGTATGTATATATAGACATAGATATATATATATATATAGAGAGAGAGAGAGAGAGAGAGAGAGGAGAGAGGTAGACATGGATGTATGTATGTATTTATATGCATACACACACACACACACACACACACACAAATATTATATATATATATATATATATATTATATTTATTATATTATATATATATATATATAATATATAATAAGATGAAGCCGTTTAGAAGTGTACAGACTAGCATTCACCTTTCTTCACCTATCCTGTAGTCTGGTCAACCTTTGAGGGACACTACTGAAGCTTTTGCATCAAGCTTCCAGCTTCCTCCTCTCCTCGTGGAATACCATAAAAGCCATCACCCGCGCAGGTAGTGAAATAGCACTGTTAGTCCATCAGACGCTGCCAACACTTCAACTAGCAGGGAAAATACCCAGGGAGATCATAGAGGCAGTAGTTTTGTCAAATGTCAGAAGCGAACACCCCGTTGAGGCAAGGCATACATCACTGTCTCATTCCTGGCTGGGCCCACCTTAAGTTCTCTAAAGTAATAAGCTCTTTCTGGCCCAGGCCAAAAGCTGTGTCAGCTATTATTGTCAGCTGTTCGCCAAGGCCTACACTAAAATAGTCATGTTGTACAATGTTGAGTTGAGATTGCCTTCAGCTATGACAAGCTCTTAACACAACAATCTGAAACCTCCTTTAAAGGAGAAAATTCCTCTGAAGTCGGAGGATGGCTTCCTGTATGGCGAGGTACTTAAAAACAGTCATAAACATCAACTTCTCATTCGGTATGCAATTTTAATCCCACAGTGATTCCCAGGTGGGATGATGAGTGAGTCAGAGTGTACATTCTGGGCGATCCCCGGAGTGTTAAGCATAAGCTCATTGATAAGTGAGGGAGACGAGAGAGAGATCGGTGGTTTAGAAGTCGTACGTCTGCTTAAAAATTGAGAAGTCGCAGGTGTGATCCCAGGTGTAACCCTTTTTTCTCCATTCCTTGAATGATGGTCTCGGTGCTAGTATTAATTTTTGGGTGATACGATAAACCAAGGTCTCGCGTGCAACACACATCTAGCGCGCGTGAAAGAACCCACGGAAAATAGCGGGTTGACCCTAGCAAAGTTATGTAAGAAAATGTCTTAAAAATTTTTTGGCCTGGGTCAAGATCGTGTGCAAGCTAACACATTCAGATAAACTGGAAAAAAAATTGCTGAGCTCGTTTAAAGTGAAATTTATGAAGAATGATTCTGTAACAAGATCCATATCTATCACCAGTAGAGGATCAAAAAGGTGATAATTATCCTGTCTGCAATTCTTCTGCTTTCTTTTTTTCCAAGGTGCCTGTGCAGGCACTACGCTTCACCTTTACTTCACCTGCCCTATAGTCTAGCATACCGTTGGGACACGGCAAGAGATTTTGTAACCAGCTTTCTATGCTACTCGCGGTTTTTTAGCTTGCTGTAGCAAGTCTCTCCACTCAACTCCAGTCCACTCTCTGATGTTGTGTTCCCACTGTTTTCTGTCTGCCTCTAGTACGTGTATACCATTAGTCTACTTAGAAAGGTAAATGATCAATTACATAACTTGAAGTACCAACAAAGCCCCAGGTGCATACTGGTTCCTACTGGAATTGGACGTTTCCCTGCATAAAGCATTCTAGGAACGACTCAAACTATGCACTCTTCCTCATTCATCACACCTGGGAATAACCGAGAGACAGTGAGTGCACATTGCATTAAAAGTTCGTGTGTATCGTCGTTTTCAAGTACCTCAACTTCTAGGCATCCATACTCAGACTTCAGAGGATTTTCCCCTGTTTTGACCCCCCAAAATGTGGTTCTATGAGCTTTTCATATGAAAAATCTCATCGTGATATTTCAGAGCATAGCAACAACTTAATGTAAACATTGAACTAGTTCTTACATTAATAGCCGAAAAACCACTGTAGCTAGAGCTAGTACACATCAGTAATGCTCTTGGTTTTGCAACAAACCAAAACCTTGACATGAAAGACAGGATCCATTTTGGTAAATACTTTCATTTTCTGTAAGGGTTTGCATGAGATCAGAAGTCGGTCACTATCAGGTCTGCACGTATGTCGATATAGAAGAGCAGCAACAAAACTTTCGCCTTTTGTTCACTACGGAAGGAATGAGGGGAGAAACACAATGAGAAAGCACTCAGGAAATTACCTGCCAAGAACAAAACAAAAAGAGCATAGCAAACAAAACGAAACAAAACAAGCCGAAACAAAACTAATTAACGACAAGACAGCGCATAACGACAGACTAATCAGCAGACGACTCTCGTAAAGACGCAGTCAGTGAAAGTTCATTCATATTCAGACCATGGCCTCCGACAGGTAGGACAAACACGCACATCAAAGGTAGGCAGGCCTACCTATGAACTGAAGACAACATACACTTCTTACAGCCTGAACAATATCAACGCACAGTGCAGACTTCTACGTGCTTTTCAAACTACATGTAGCAACATTAAAGACACATTTGTTCGGGGTTGTTTTTTGGTTAATACTAGTAGAATTAGCTTAATGCATAAAGGTCAATTAGAACCTTTCGGCAGCTTGAACTTTTCACACAAGATTGCGCAAGACTGGCCGAGTTAGAAGACGAATTTCACCATCTGCCTTACACAAACAATATCGTGATATGCCTTGAAATAAAACGACAAACAGACAGACAGACAGGGCGCGCGCGCGCGCGCGCGCACACACACACACACACCACACACACACACACACACACACACACAAGATAAAGAGGGTCAAGATGTAGGAAAAGGACACAATCATTACGAAATGCATCATAGTAGAACAGGCTCAAAGCAGATGAGAAAATGAAAGGCTTTTTGTCTGAGAAAAGAGAAGGGATTTGATTATCATGCAACGTCAATTTTCAAACAGGCTAACTTAAAATATCTGACACACGTTAGTTCACGAGCAAGACACATCTCATGCAACCAACGTGTCAACGTAACTTTATATCGAGAGAGGGTGGGGAAGGAAGGCATACTTCTTGACATAATAACACTGTCAGAAACAAACAACCGTTTGACAGTTATCTTGTTGATCAGACAGTAAACGTGCTTCTGACTTTAAGCCACAAAATGCGCCTACACATTGACAGAAATATACTTTATTCAAATTGAAAACACAAAACAAAAACTGAACATGTATCTAAAGCAAAAGATAATAATACATGAATAGCAGCTGAGGACCAAAATAGACTTCTGACATGCACGCCTAAGGCTTTAGTAAAATTCTGGCATATACCATCAAGAGAAAAGGCTCCCAAAAGAAAATAGCAATCCTGATGGTGATGCAAGTTTGGGAGGTATGGGTTCTTGTGTCTTACACTTCTCTCTCTCTCTCTCTCTCTCTCTCTCTCTCTCTCTCTCTCTCTCTCTCTCTCTCTCTCTCTCTCTCTCTCTCTCACTCTCTCTCTCTCTCTCTTTCGGTGTGGTGTCTCTCTCTGTTTCTCTCTCTCTCCCTCCCTCTCTCTCAGGGTTTGTAAATACAGGCCAACACTGCTTTGGTATTGTAGACTCCAAGTCCTACTCCTACCTCCATTCCAATCCAATCCTGTTGTTTATAGCCCCGCCGACCACAGAAACCATATCCTACCTCCACGTAGTGCCACCTGGGTAACACTGATAGGGGTGGGGTATTATGAGAAGGTAATGGATGGCAAGCCACTGATGTAGATTTCTTTGCCCATGGCAAATAAAACCTACATCAGCAGGACATTCTGGGTATATCGTGGCTGATCCATTGATCAATGTAAAATGATGTGAAAAAAAAATCGGTGATGTAACAATCAGCGGGTGATCCCTGTGCTGAAGATGAGTGTTTTGTTGTATTATATGATGCAGTAGCCATGGCATGATGGTCATTGTGTCGCATGTGTTGTTTGAAAGCTTCTGGGTTGTTTGTTTCCACATTGTTTGTTTCATCACTAACCCTCTATCCCCATGAGAATCGGTTTAAAGCCTACCACATTAAATACATTATTGATCTGATGTGGTTTCTGTGTCCAGTTTTTCGAGTCACATAGGGTTTTGTACGAGACATAACTTTACAACAACGACAACAACAACAACAAACACCTGTATGTATAAGTGAGTTGCGCAACGCGCTGCTGAATGCCTTATAAAGTTTTAACAGCAATAAATTTTGTTTGTCGTTTCTCTCTCTCTCTCTCTCTCTCTCTCTCTCTCTCTCTCTCTCTCTCTCTCTCTCTCTCTCTCTCTCTCTTTTCGCTCTCTCTCTCTTCTCTCTCTCTCTCTCTCTCTCTCTCTCTCTCTCTCTCTCTATCTATCTATCTATCTATCTATCTATCTCTTTCTGCTAGAAACAAAGTAATCCTAATTTATACTAGCCGTGGTTGTTCCCCCCGCAGCTGTTAAACCATGCTATGGAATCCCTGCCACGACGATTGTATTTTGTGCTGATGTGAATCTATGTCTTAGTTAGATGTCACTGCACATAAGACCACTTCATACATGCAAAGGCAAATCTGAAGCCGTCCACACGAGGCAGAGGTTCGTATTTCCCTATCATTACACTGTAGCAGAAAATGGAGAGAAGAATAGTTACATGAGCATCTACGTTGTCAAGATCACTTCATACAATCATGCAAAGGCAAATCTGAAGACTGTGCGCCGTCCACACGAAGCAGGGGTTTCTTTTCCCTGTATTATACTATAAAAAAAGGGAACAGAAAATGGGAGAAAAGCATACATCAGAATCTCTATATTCCTCAAGGCTGTGTCTTTCGTAAGCAACGAAAAAAATCTTTCCGGTGAGGATTACTTCTACGCATCAGCTTAATGTTACTCGTACTGAAAGGACTTAAGCAAGAGAGAGAGACAGAGGGAGAGAAAGAGGGGAGGGGGGTGGGAGAGTGAGAGAGAGAGACAGAGGGAGAGAGAGGGGAGGAGAGGAGGGGGGAGGGAGGGAGAGAGACAGAGCCAGCCAGCCAGCCAGAACAGACAGACAGTAGGCAAAGAGATATAGTACACAGAGAGAGACAGATAGACAGTCAGGCAGACAGAGACAGACAAAGCAGTAGGCATATAGAGAAAGCAGAAAGAGTGAGAGAGAGAGAGTGAGAGTAAGGGGGTGTGTGCGTGTGTGTGTGCATATGCGTGTGTGCGCATGTGTGTATGTGTGTGAGCATGCACTATGCATACGTGTGCGAATGCAACCAGTGTACATTAAAAACACAGTAGTACACTGTAACGTGCATGTCGATAATTATGCATAAATATACACCTCTGCGCTGAAACATTTTCAGACGAATAACATGAAAGAAAAACAAACCAACAAAACACACTGACAATACAAATAGGAAAAAGGTAAAAGTAAATTTTAAAAAGTAACAATAGAATCAAACAGTGACTGACTCCCACCCCTCTCTCCTACAAGTACCCTTTTCTTCTACCTAAGTCCCACCCTGTTTCTTCCTAGCAACGAAAGTCTACCAAAGAAAGAAAAACACACTTTTCGAAAGAATGGTTTTCTAGGTCAAGGACATCAATGGTCGACTTTCATGCGAAACAGAAAGTTATATTTATACCAAAAGTCGCAGACATTTCAGCCATTCTTTGTCCTTGGCTGTCTATCTTTCTCATTTCCTTTCCGTTTGATAACAGAGTTTGGACATTAAAGATGGTTTATGATGTTCAGATCTATTTCTGATCTTTTGTTTTTCAGGGCTAAAGTGGATGAGGTTGATATATTCTTTTGCTTGGTCAAAAGTGCACTTTCATTTGATCATGTCTTTCTTCAGCTATTAGTCTGTTTATCTTTGTATGTTTATCCGCCTGTCTGTCTGTCTGTCTGTCTGTATGCCTTTCTGCTTGCCTGCCTGCCTGTCTGGCTGGCTGTCTACCTGTCTTTCTACCTGCCTGTCTGCCTGCCTGCCTGTCTGTCTGTCCTGTTTGGCTCTCTCTCTCTCTCTCTCTCTCTCTCTCTCTCTCTCTCTCTCTCTCTCTCTCTCTCTCTCTCTGTCCTCCTCTCTCTCTCTATTCCTAAAGACAAACTGATACATCGACCACAAAATCCAGACAGAGGGATACACAGAGAAACACAACTTGCATATTATAGGTAACATGTGTCTTCAAAACCCAAATGCTCCGCAAAAGAAAATAGCTGAACACATCACAACACCAATGATTGATCCTCTACCACACCAAACACTGACACAAACACTGATCGGCTTGCCTATCAGCGACTTTATTTATGAGTCTGGTCTTATAACACTGGTGTACATTTCGTTTTTTTTCTTTCACTCAGAGTCAAAAGTTTGCTGTTGCAGATAGCCCAGTCCTGTTTTTTTCTGTCCCGTTACTGAAGATACGCTAACTTGCAGAAAAAAACAGCTGTCCACCGACGCATCCCTTGTGTCCAGATGAACTCTTTGGCTGTTTTTTCTCTTAAAGGAATAGCTTCCTTTTTCTCTGTAAGTCTGGTTCTATACGTTTGTCTGTCTGCACACCTATCTGTATTCTCTCTCTCTCTCTCTCTCTCTCTCTCTCTCTCTCTCTCTCTCTCTCTCTCTCTCTCTCGTTTTCTGTGTCTGTGTGTGTGTGTGTGTGTGTGTGGTCTCTATTTCAGTGGTTTTTTTCTCTCTCCCTGATAGTAATGCTGTTTCTAGAACGTGTATTTCTTCTTTGTTTTTGCTTTGTTTCTTTTTTTTTTTTATTTCTTATTTCTTCTTCTTCGTCTTTTTTTCTTATTCTCTTCTTCTGTCTTTCTTCTTTTTCTTTTTCTTCTTTTTCTTTCTTTCTTTTCTTCTTCTTCTTCTTCTTCTTCTTTCTTCTTCTTCTTCTTTCTTCTTCTTCTTCTTCTTCTTCTTTGTCTTCTTCTTCTTCTTCTTCTTCTTCTTGCCTTTCACGTGACCAAAAATGCGTTGTGCTGCCGCTAGGCGCCTAGCAAGACAGGCACAGCGCATCCAGCTTCGGCATAGGTGATTTGCTATGTTTTAAGTCTTTCCTGGAAAAAAAAGCAGAAGAGTGGACCAAGAAAACAGAAAATGGACACGAAAGGGGTGACAGGAAGAAAAGGAGAAACAAAGAAAGGGATAGAAAAGAGGGAATTTCTAGCACAGAATTTCTAAGAGGTGTAGATACTGACAGGCTCCCTGGCACGACATAGGGCTTCGATCATATATTTTGCTTGGTCTAAAAATAAAAAGACCTAATACTTGGCTGTGTCGAGTATCTTAAGAACAGCTTAAGTCAAAGACACAAGCGGTTTGTTTTCCACGTCAAACACAAACACGGTGACAAATGGACTGATCCATTTGCTCATAGGGTCTGAACTAACGCACTGGTGCACGCTTTGTTTCCCATTCATTCTGAGGCAGAAACCTGCTGCTGCTGTTGCTGCTGCTGCTGCTGCTGCTGCTGCTGCTGCTTCAGCCTTCCAATGTCTCTTTCTGTCAATGAGGGAGACAAACGAGCTCTGTGTCTGTGTGCTGCTTTTGTTTGGCAGGAAATAGCTTCTTTCCTCAGCTCGTGTGTCTGCTTTTATTGGTCTCTGTTTGTCACTCTGTCTTTCTATGTCTGTCTGTGTGTATCTGTCTGTCTTCTATGTCTATGATTAAATGTCTGTCTCTGGGTCTGTTTGCCAGTCTGTCTGTCTGTGTCTGTCAGCCTGTCTTTTGCCTCTGTGTGTTTCTCTTTCATACTTTCTGTCTGCTAATCTCTCTCTCTCTCTCTCTCTCTCTCTCCTCTTCTCCTCTCCTCCTCTCCTCTCTCTCTTCTCTCTCTCTCTCTCTCTCTCTCTCTCTCTTTCTGTCTCTAATACCTGTCTCCTCCAGAACCCCATACTCTACAGAGAACAGCCAAAAGACACAAACACCCCCTTGTCACGCCAAACACAACAAACACATTTGGCAGAAGGACAGGTTCATTTTGCAGGCTCAGCCTACGTATGGTCAGAGCTAATGCACTGGTGCACGTTCTGTTTCTCATTCATTCACTCTGAAGCAGAAACCCTGCTTCTGCTGCTGCTGCTGCTTCTTCAGCCATGTCCATTGTTGCTTGTCTATCAGTGAGGGAGGAGAAAAATGAGTTCTGTGTCTGTGTGCTGCTTTTGTTTTGCAGGAAATAGCTTCTTTCCTCAGCGTGTATGTCTGTTTTTGATTGGTCTCTGTTTGTCTGTGTCTATCTGTATCCATCTGTCTTCTGTGTCTATGATTCTGTCTGTCTCTGAGTCTGTTTGCCAGTCTGGTCTCTGTATGTCACTCTATCTGTTTGTGTCTGTCTGTCTGTATGTATGTTTCTGCCTTCTACATCTATGGTTCTCTGTCTGATTGCAAGTCTGTCTGCCTGTTTCTGTATGCCCGTCTTTTGTCTCTGTATGTTTCTCTATCATTCTGTCTGTCTGCCAATCTCTCTCTCTCTCTCTCTCTCTCTCTCTCTCTCTCTCTCTCTCTCTCTCTCTCTCTCTCTCCTCTCTGTATAACTTCAGGATTTGTACAGGACATCAATAAATTCAATTTAAACAAGCATGGTTTCCTATAATATTTTTGTTGAATAAATTTCAATCTAAGGTCATGCAATTGTTGGCAACATAGAACAAAGTGTACTTCATCTTCTTGTGACACATTGCATAAAGGACATAACAAATCATGATCATTATATGTTCTGTATCTTAAACGATGTACATTCAGATCAGATATACCGAGTCTAAATTTTGCTGTGATATGTTTCAGTTGTCGATTCATATCAAGTTGTAAATAGCATTTTAAGTCATGACCATTACAGTATGTTCTATAAAACTCAAACCTTTGGCTAGTATCAATGTGATGGTTCCAGTTTTGCCACCGGCAGTCAATTAATCGTTGACGAAAAACTTTAATGAACACACAAGCATCACCCACACCTTGATTCAACCACACATCTCCAAAACCATTTTCATTTAAACAGACACGCACCCTTGATACCCAATTTGTCTTTCCTCTTACATCTAAATTATACAACATTTTATAAGCCTTATGTGGTAGTCTCAGATCTTCCATTTGTAACAACTTAATCCAATAACGAATACAGTTAACTGCAGAATTTATGTACAAAGGATATCTGTTAGTTTCACCATAGATGATATCATTGGGTGTTCGTCTATCAACTCCTAAGTATTTCTTCATTGCAAACAAATGAACGGATTCACAGTGAACTGCTGGTTTGTCCAACCCCCATAATTCTGACCCATACTGAAGAACTGGTTGAACCTGTGAGTCAAATAGCTTCATTAACAGCCCAAAAGAATTGTTGTTAAGTGTATACAACCTTTGCATTATATATACCAACACATTCTTTGCCCTACTAGAAAGGTCCTTACAAGCGGCAGTGAAACTCAGACGTGTAGAAAACAATATCCCTAAGTACTTATAAACATTAACCACAGGTAACAGATTGCCATTATATGTCCATCTTTCTCGTATACCCAAATAGCCTCCCTTGCGAAACACAATGATGTTACTTTTCTTCATATTTACTTTCAACTGAAGTGAAAAGGAAGCGTGATACAGGTTGTTTAACTGATTTTGTAGCCCCACAATAGTCTCTGATAATAGCACTACGTCATCAGCTAACAACAGGATGAACAACTCCAAGGCATCATGTGACAAGACAGCACCATGTTTTCCATTATTGATTACTTGTAATGCTAATTCATTTATGAAAAGTGAAAATAAAATAGGGCTACATACATCTCCTTGCTTGACTCCGGCTGTGCAACTAATGTAATCCGTCAATTTAGAACCACATCTTATTTTACATTTTATATTGTCATACATTCTTTTAATACATGTGTGGAGTTTACCTCTAATACCGTTTTTTAGCAAAATGGGCCAAAGTAGATTTCTGTTAATGGAGTCGAAAGCTTTTTCAAAATCTATAAAAGCTACATATAACTTACGGTTGCATGAAAACTGTTTCTGTATCAATGCTAATAAAGTGAACATGTGATCTAATGTCGAATACCCCCTTTTAAATCCTGCTTGACACTCTCCAGTAATGTTATTTTCTTCTATCCATTCCTGTAGTCTTCTGTTAATAATGGAACTAAAAATGTTGCTACTTATGTCACTAAGTGAAATACCCCTGTAATTGTTAGGATCATTAACATTTCCTTTTTTGTATAAAGGTAAAACAATAGACTCTGTCCAATTTTCAGGGAACTGACCAGTCTCAAACAGTGTATTAAACAATTTTATAAAGAAATCCACTATATATTCATTTGAATATTTAAATAATTCACCAATAATTCCATCTGGCCCTGCTGCTTTTCTACTTTTCAGTTTTCTTATGGCTAGTAATACTTCTTCTCTTGAGATGGGACGATTCATGTAGTCGTCACCATCATCACCATTTATATCTTCATTTAAAGTGCCATTACTAACATCTACATCTAATAAAGATTTGAAATGTTGGAACCACTTCTCAACACTAATATTGGCTCTTTGCTGTTTTCTTTTAAATGAAACTTTACGGACATTTTCCCAAAATTCTTTTTGACTCTTAACTGACGTGAGAAGTTTATCCAACATTGCAGTATTAAACTCTTTCTTCTTTCTTTTCAGTAGATTTTTATACTCACGTCTTGCAACAGTGTATTTTTGCTTATCTTCATCTGTCAATGACCTTCGACTCTTTCTCAATAATTTTCTCACATTCTTTTTACTGATCTCACACTCTTTATCATACCAATCACTTCGAATCCTACTGTTATCAATATATATACTCTTCTTCATACAAACAGCGCTATCCCTGATGCATTCATTAAATAACTGTAATGCCCCATTAATATCAACATCAAATAAATTCATGGAACACTCTAATTTACTTTGAATGTTTTCGTGACATAGTTTATCGTTATATGTAACAGCACAGTCATCATTCCAAATCAATTTTTCAATCACCATACGTGTATCGTCTATGATTTCATCAACACTAACTTTGTTTTCATATGGAAATACTATTCTGGCAATAACAGGCATATGATCAGAATCTATTCTTTCATCTATCAACAGTTCACAAAAATCATAAACAAGACACAGTAAATCATTTGAAAGAATGAAATAATCGTTGACACTACACCCTGAATCTGAAATATATGTATAGCGACCCTGGAGGTCACCGTGACATAACCCGTTCAAAATACATAAGTTTAAAGTGGTGCACATGTTCAACAAAAGTTTACCATAGTTATTCAAAGATGTATCCTGAGAACATCGATTGTACATTAGTGACTGGCTTTTGCATTGCAAATCAGCAATTTCACTGTCTGACAATTCCTGGTGAGAAATATTGGATGTTCTACTATTAAGATCCCCACACAGCATTATGTAAATATCATTCTTTATTGTACAATCAATCAAACAATCTTCCAACATGCTAATTCCGTTATCTATGTCGAAGTGAGCATAAAAAGGTGAACACTCTGGTGGGACATATGAGCACACATACAAAACATCTTTATCTAATCCAAACAAACTTTTGTCAATAAGAAACATACAAGCATTCACATGGTCATTTATTTCAATACGTTTCAAAAAGGGAATGAATTCATTTTTAATCAAGCAAATAATGCCCCCGGATCGTCTCCCCTTGACAGACAGCTTTACAGCATGTTTGCAGAATATCTTAAAACCGGGAAAGAAGTTTTGCTCACACTCATCCATAAATGTTTCAATCAAACAAGCAAAGTCAAAACGAGAAACATACGAAATAAAATCTTGATCTACAAGTTTTGGCAACAAACCATTGACATTCCAGGACAGAAAAGAAAAAGGCCGCTTTGCCTCTGACCCAGTGTCATTCGGCACGTGCAAATTGTCGGATGAGCTCTCAGTTTCCCTATCGTGCTCAGGATGCGTGTGTGCGTTGACTGTGCTAGTCCAAGGACAAGAAGACGGTGTAACCTCAATTTGATCCCCTGTAAAATCGTTCACATGGGAACAAATATTTTCAAATATGGACCGGCCTCTTCCCTATTCGTTTTGTGCAGACGAAGGAAAGTCTTTCAAATACATTTTCTTCCCATCAATGAGAAGGTGGTCAAAGACCATTGTGGCCCTTTGTCCATTCTGTCTGGCACTTTTCAGGTGAGGTGACAGCCTGCGCCTTATTTCCCTGACCCGACTAGAGAAATCCTCTCCAACGAAAACATTGCTGCCCTGAAATTTCTTTTTTGCCTTAAGAACCGCTATTTTGTCTTTATAAAAGCAGCAGCGAGCAATGATCGGGGAGTCAGGCTTGGCGCTAAGGCGGTGCACACGGTCAAACTCCACAGTCCTGGTCATGTCCATCTTATCAGTCAATAAGTCATGCAACCTGCCCTCACACTCTTCATTGGTTTCATTGGAATCCCTTGGCATGCCATAAAAAATCAAATTATTTCTCTTAGATCTTCCCTCTAAGTCATCAGTTTTCTTTTCTAACTCTTCAACTCTATCGGTCAGCTCTGTGTTTTTCTTTACAAGGTCCTGGTTTTCTTTCTTAAGTACCCCCACCTCCTCCGCAAGTTCCTTCACAGTACCCTGTATGGTTGCACACTCTTCCGTCAGGTCCTTTATCGCCCTTTCCACGTTGTCAAACTTACAGTTCATGGTGGAGCTCATCTCGTCCAGTCTTTCCACAATACCGTTCAGAGTCAGCTGCAGGGAAGTCAGTTCCGTAGGAGGAGGAGGAGAGGTTGCCTGCCCGTGTCGCCCACCTTCCGCACTGGTCCGGCGTCCGCTGCCACTGGTCAGCCTGGTCTGCCTGTAGTTGTCAGAGCCAGGAGGAGGCTTGGGTCCTGGGTTCGACTCCACGTCTCCACATTGCAAAAGAAATCCGCCCCAAAATGTCAGGGTGAGGAGCAAGCCAAGTATGACACCGTCTGCTCTGTGCCGTGGTGACAACATGGCTATTCTCATAGCTGCTTTCTCAGTAGCCCTTTTATGCATGAAGGCCTGGTATACCAGGAGAAAGCAGCCACATGACGACCGGAAAGTCAGCGCAGCAGATGGCATGGTTTGTCATATATCTATCCGCCAGATATTGTGCCAAAACAATGTGACAGTCCGTTGAAATAGACAAAAACAGCAGGACATTGACAAATGCGACTTGCACGCATAGATTGCCCGTTCACGCCCCCTGCGTCTGCGTCTGCGTCTCTCTCTCTCTCTCCTTCCTGTCTCCAATACCTGTCTCCTCCAGAACCCCATACTGTACAGGAAACAGCCAAAAGACCCAAACAGTCCCTAGTCACGGCCAAACACAACAAACACATTCGGCAGAAGGACAGCTTCATTTGCAGGATCAGCCTCCGTACGGTCAAAGCTAATGCACTTGCGCACGTTCTGTTTCTCATTCATTCATTCATTGTGAGGCAGAAACCTCCTGCTGCTGTTGCTCTTGCTTCTTCATCCATTTCCATTGTTTCTTACTGTCAATGAAGGAGACAGATGAGTTCTGTGACTGAGCTGCTTTTCTTTGCAGGAAATAGCTTCTTTTCTCTGCTTGTGTGTCTGTATGTGTATATTCACGTCTGTCAGTTTGTCTGCATGTCTCTATTTCTGTTTTCTCTCTCTCTCTGCCTCTTGTAAAGATAGTAACCATTATATAAACTCTGTGACTCCAACACATGCTTTTCTTATGAGATTACACAACGACACGAACATTTCACAGCTAAACTGCGCTGAAATGATCAGTTTAAAAGTAATTGAGTATCAATGTTTTGCTGAACCTGTAATACCTAGACTTTCCAAGCACTTTGAAAATACACTTTTCTTTTCTGTAAGATCGTTCCACCACGTGTGCGCGTGCATGCGCGCCCTCATATGCACACACACACACACAAACACATACATGCACACACGCGCGCGAACGCGTGCGCGCACGCAAACACACATGCATACACACACTCATACACACACTTTAGCAAATAAATCACACTGACTGGTGAGGTGCCCCATTTGCTTTAAAACATTAAAAAAAAAACCTAACAGACAACAAAACACACTCAGACAAACACAATCAGGATACAAAAACACATCAACAACAACAAGACAAAATGAGAAGAAGACGAAAAGTCACACACACACATACGCACACAACACAACACACAACAGACACCACAAATAAAACACACACAACACAACACAGCACAACACAACACAGCACAACACACACACAACACCAACCCCCGTCACACACACACACAACACACTACATCCCCCTCACACAACACACACACAACACACTCACACACACCCCCACCCCCCACACACACACGAACACAAAACCAAACCAACAACTTTTTGCACACGTATCAATAACAGCCGATCACACACACAACAACAAAAAACAACAACTAACGTTACACACACAGAGAATGACTGAACTCCGTGATACAAATGGCTTGCTGTCACGCCAGACAACAAGCACAATAGATATTGGTCGCCCATTTTGCCTGCCTGCTATAGCAGACACGGGCCTAGCCCGAAACTAATGCACTCCTGCACGTTTCCTTTCCCATTCATTCCTTCTTGAGGGTCGAAACCTAAAGCTGTAGTAAGACGAATTTGTCTTGCTTCGCTTTCAATCAAGGTGGAGAGAGAGAGAGAGAAAAAAAGAGCACCGTGACTGCTTTTGTTTTGTTTTGTGGAGCGATATCCTGTGTTTGTGCTGCTCTCTGTTTCTGTCTTTGTCTGTTCGTGTGTCTGTCTGGTGAGTCTGTCTGTAAGTCTCTGTCTCTGTCTGTCTCTTTGTCTCTGTTTCTGTCTCTGTCTGTTCGAGTGTCTGTCTGGTGAGTCTGTCTGTAAGTCTCTGTCTCTGCCTCTATCTGTCTTTGTCTCTGTTCCTGTCTCTGTCTGTTCGTGTGTCTGTCTGTGACTCTGTCTGTAAGTCTCTGCCTCTATCTAGCTCTTTGTCTCTGTTTCTCTGTCTGTCTTTCTATCACTGGCCCACATAAGTGTGTGTGTATGTGTGAGCGTGAGCGCGTGCGCGGGTATGATTATGCGTGCGTGCATGCGTGCGTGTGCGAGAACGTGTGTGTGTGTGTGTGTGTGTGTGTGTGTGTGTGTGTGTGTGTGTGTGTGTGTGTGTGTGTGTGTGTGTGTGTGTGTGTGTGTGTGTGTGTGTGTGTGTGTGTGTGTGTGTGTGTGTGTGTGTGTGTGTGTGTGTGTGTGTGAAAGTCAAAGTCAAAATTTTATTTCCAGATGGTACATTGAATAAGCAATGTATTTGCTTTTTTTCATCAAGCCATCTATCTAAGAACGCATTTCTTAATGATTATATTGGCATACTACATTACTGCATCCTTAACCATTAAATTAAACCAATAAAGTGGAAAATCGATTAAGGTAATACATTGAAAAATACAAATTACCATATATACATAGACACGCACACACATACTGATACTCATACACACCTGCGCGCGTGCGCGCTCACGTCCACACACACACACATATGTGTGTGTGTGTGTATGTGTGTGTGTGTGTGTGAAGACATTGGGGGTAGGGGCGTGAATATAAGACAGTTAAAAGAGGAAGGGAAGGGTAATGAGAGAGAGAGACCAACACAGGCAGAAAGAAAGAGAGACAGACAGAAAGGCATATAGACACAAAGAGAGACAGAGAGACAGAGAGACACACACAGAGAGACAGCGAGAGACAGACAGAGAGAGGAAGCTAAACAAACGAAATAATTGCTAGCCAAGGAAATGCAATACCGGGAAATACTATTTTCAACAACAAAAACCAGAATATAAAAACAGTCAGTAGAGGGAACGTACCTGATTGAAAACAAGGGAAAAAGAGGAACCAAAAGCAAGCAAGCAAGACAGACAGGAACAAGAAGAAAATGGAAAGGACATATCACCATAATACAAAAAATATATAATAAGTACGCAAACATACATATATACAGACGTACCCAGAGGCTAGCAGGTACGGAAGCAGACAAACTTACAAAACGTTCGAAAGGAAAAGCAGATAGAGAAAGCAGAAAACAGAAGAAGAAGAAGAAAGAAGGAGAAGAACAACAACAACAAGAAAAAAGACAAAAAACGAATACAATGAAGAAGAAAAAAGAAGAAGAAGAAGAAGAAGAAAGAGAAGAAAGAAGAAGAAGAAGAAGAAGAAGAAGAAGAAGAAGAAGAAGAAGAAGAAGAAAGAAAGAAGAAGAAGAAGAAGAAGAAGAAGAAGAAGAAGAAGAAGAAGAAGAAGAAGAAGAAGAAAAAGAAAGAAGAAGAAGAAGAAGAAGAAGAAGAAGAAAGAAGAAGAAGAACAAGAACAGAAACAAGAACAAGAAGAATAAGAAGAAGACAAACAAGAACAAGAAGAACAAGAAGAAAGAGGAAGAATGCAAAGAAAGAGAATGCAAAGGAGAAGAAGAATGCAAAGAAGAACGCAAAGAAGAACGCAAAGAAGAAGAAGAAGAAGAAGAACAAGAACAAGAACAAGAACAAGAAGAAGAACAAGAACAAGAACAAGAACAAAAAGAACAAGAAGAAGAAGAAGAAAAAAGAAGAAAAGAAAAAAAGAAGTGAAGGCGGATGGGAGGGGGGGGGGGGAGGATGAGGAGACTAAATGCACCCACGAAGATACGACTTTGAAATCTGACAAAGAGAACAAGATGCGAAAAACAAGAAACAAGATAGACATTACAAATCTCCCCCTCAAAATAAAAGAACAAAAATACAACATATAGACGCAGTTTAGATTGCAGAAACAGACCGCTGTCTCACATTTACTTTTAAGCTGTTTACTTGTACCCGTTACAGCGTATACTTTCTATATTAAAAAAAATTATCATCATGCTTATCTTTTTAAATCATACGTTCGCGTACACACGCGCGCGCACACACACACACACACACACACACACACACACACTCACAAACGCACACACACACACACTCTCTCTCTCTCTCTCTCTCTCTCCCACACACACACTCTCTCTCACACACACTTACACACACACACACACACACACTCTCACACACACACACACCATATCACATCATATCAAATCTTGTCAAATCCCAAAGGATGTGCTCTTCACCGCATAACAATGCAATTAGTCCTAATTATTTCCCGATCCTCATCATCCAATTGTATGATTATGTTTGCTAGTTTTGTTTTGTTTTGTTTTGTTTCGTCTTACAATCCACAGTCTAGAAAGAAGTGGGGTTGCTATTTCTATGAGATGTGCTTTTACGTGAACTGGTTTTGCGCTTGCTTGCTTGTGTGTGTGTGTGTGTGTGTGTGTATGTGTGTGTGTGTGAGTGTGTGTGTGTGTTGTGTGTGTGTGTGTGTGTGTGTGTGTGTGTGTGTGTGTGTGTGTGTGTGTGTGTGTGTGTGTGTGTGTGTGTGTGTGTGTGTTGTGTGTGTGTGTGTGTGTGTTGTTGGTGTGTGTGTGTGTGTGTGTGTGTGTGTGTGTGTGTGTGTGTGTGTGTGTGTGTGTGTGTGTGTGTGTGTGTGTGTGTGTGTGTGTGTGTTGGGTGTGTGTGTGTGTGTGTGTGTGTGTGAATGTGTGTTGTGAACGTCTGTCTATTTATGCGTCTGGCTGTATCTAAACATGTATGTGCGTGTCCGTGATGTATGTGTGTGTAAATCTGTGTTTGAATGTGCGTTTATGTGTGTGCGTGCTTTCGTGATGTGTGCGTGTATGTGCGCGCGCGAGCTACGCGTGTGTGTGTGTGTGTGCGTGCGCGCGCGCGTATGTGTTTGTGTAATAGAAAGAAAAACAGTTGAAATAATGCAACAGACGAAGAGGAAACAAAAAAAGTAACAGTAAACAACCAAAATGAAACAGGCACACAGGAAAGATGAACCGGCAATAGAAAGAAGCAAAAATGTTTTTGGGAAAATAAAAATACTGTCAAAAAGCAGAATAGAAAACAGAGATTAAAAAAATAGTTGATAAAGAAATAAAAACACCTAAAGAATAAAAGAAAGAAATAGCAGGCTCACAAAAAGAACATAATCGAAACAGAAGCAAAACACAGACACACGTTAATTGACAAGAAAACAAAAGAAGCAATGGCATGAACAAGATGTATCACATAAACGAAAAATAAACCCAAAGAAAAAAACGAAAAATAAAAATGTATATAACAAAAGTGCACATCGGAAGCAGAAGTTTCGTTTCGACAAACAAATATACCAAATGCCAATATATCTTGAAAGAAAAAAATGCATAAGCGTTAAATAATACAAATGTTACATACAACAACAGAAACAAAAACAGATTCAGAGTTGGATCATCACCTGAAATAATTTCAAATGATGAAGAATATTCTGTTTGTGGGGTTCTAATTTTCGAAAGTGACAGTTGAATTAAGAATGTAACGTTTTTTAACGGTTTCCCACGTCAATCTATATGCAGAACTGTCAGGGCCTTACACCTCTGTGTGTCAGATGCATGCAGAACACGAGGTAGCAACAGCTTTTCAAAAATATCCTACGACATATTACGTACAGTACTTCATGCATGTTCCTTGCTTCCACCCCCTCTCTCTCTCTCTCTCTCCTCTCTCTCTCTCTCTCTCTCTCTCTCTCTCTCCCCGCCAACCTTCACCCAGCAAAAACAAAACCAACCCAGGAAAAAACAACAACACCGTATGAATTTGAGATCACCAGAATTACTTGGTTCTACTATATTCACTCAAACGTTCATTTTATAAGACATAATGGATAATGTATTCTCAGTTTCCAGCAGTCGCAAGAAGTGAACAGATATATATGGAAAATGTCATTTTGTTAATGGCCTCCATAAAGACCTACTAGGTCGTGGCTAATGACAAAATCATTCCTGACATTTGGATAATGGCTGATATCTTGTAACAGATAATGCTGCGGTATTTTATTTCTTACCTTGTGAAATCTTGCAAAAACTAAACTTGATTCTTCCTTACAAGATTTACCCTGTCAAAAATCTGTCATTTTATAATCAGGTATCAAATACATTCAAAAAGCATATGAATTTCGATAGACATTTTGTTGGATAAAATCGCAATGGAACTCAATTACCCTCTGTCACTCCTACTATTGGACGAACTACTAATAAAATCTGGACATATCTCTTAGACAGCCTTGCGTCAATAATCCAATCTTTTTTTTTTTATCCATTCCTTCCAATTCCTACCTTAACTGGTGTCTTTGTTTTCTTTCCTTTAATTCTTTCCTCTCGTTCCTTCCTATTTACGTCTAATATGGAAACTGGTCACAAAAATGGTTTTTCTTTTGTTGTTGTTTCTGTATTTTTTTCGAACTGAAAATTGTGTGTGGAATGTGTGTGTGTGTGTGTGTGTGTGTGTGTGTGTGTGTGTGTGTGTGTGTGTGTGTGTGTGTGTGTCTGTCTGTCTGTCTGTCTGTCTGTCTGTCTGTCTGTCTATGTCTGTGTCTGTGTGCCTGCGTGTGTGTGTATGTATGTGTGAGTGCATGCATGAACGACACGTGCTTGTTGTGGATTAATTCTGTGAATATATCAGTCCACGTCTTTGTTCAATTTTGCCGGAATGTAGAATAAGAAGTCAACAAAGGACGATTTGTCAGACGAAACTTGCAGTAATTTTTAACTGTATGTTCATTCACTGGCAGCCAAACAGTAGCTGGTTCAGCATTTGTTTTTATCTTGTAGAGAATAGAAACAGCATTAAAACAAAGCAAACTAAAGAGAAAACTTCACGGTTAGAAAGCTTGACCCGATATTTATAATCATAGACACAGTAGCAATACCTAAAACAAATTTCGAAATGAAGAAAAATCAACAACAAAAAAAAAGAAAAAAAACGCTAACAAGCATAAAATAAACAACAAATGAGAAAAACACAGATAAAGCCATAAAAACCAGTGAAAGCAGGAAAAGAAAACTGAAAACAAAAGAAAAGAAAAAACATATAAGACGAAGGAAGGAGTTATGAAATACACACAAGATAAAGGCCAAAAATTTAAAAAAACGAAAAAGAAAAAAAAGATAAAGAAAAGAGAGCCCCCAAAAAGCAAAGAGAAAGAAAGAAAAAGAATAAACAAAAAAACCCCAGAAAAGAACAAACTAGCCAAAGAAAAACAGAAAGAAACAAAGACGAAAGTATAGCGTATTTAGACACATAAAACAATCATACAAACACTTAAAATCGACAAACAAAATCACAACATTCTGAAAACGATACTCCGCCACACACAAAAAAGAAAAACTAAACATCAACTAGATGGATTACGCTCAACTACGCAGATTAATGAAATATTTCTACTGAGCTAATTCAAACTTTTAAAAAAAATCTTATTCAGAATGCTGCGCAAAAAAGTCACAAATCTCACAAAATCCTAATTTAATTGATTATGGCGTGAGACTGGGAAAAACGCTGCTGCTTCTATCACATTTGTTTAAGAAATTTGAGCTGGAGTGCAATTATAGCTTGTCGTTTCTAATAGAGTGGCCTGCCTGGTCTTTCTCCGTTTTCTTTGTCATGTTTGTCTTCCCTGTCCTTCTGTCTGTCTGTTCTCCTTGTGGAAACAGAATGGTTCGACTGGTGAATGGATTCTTGTGTTTTCTCCCTCGCGTTGGTTTTGTCCTTCTGTGTCTGTCTCAGCCACCACTGGTACTGAAAGAATAAAATGGAAACGAAATCCACCTATAAGCTAATCCCCACCCACCCTCTCTCCCCACCCCCCCCCTCTCTCTCTCTCTCTCTTTCTGTCCATCTGTGTGTTTTTCTCTCTCTCTCTCTCTCTCTCTCTCTCTCTCCTCTCTCTCTCTCTCTCTCTTTTGCATAAAGCTACCCTTTATATGCTTTTCTTTCTCAAAACAAGCTTGTCTTCTCTCTTTCCTTGTCTGTCTGTCTGTCCTGTCTCTCTGTATGTGTGTGCACGTGCGCCCACGTGACTGTGTATGCGCGTGTGCATACAATTTCGTATGTGTGTGTGTGTGCGTATATAATTAAGTGTGTGCATGTGTTTGTGTATGTCTGTGTATGTGTGTGCGTGTGTGAGACAGAGTGTGTGAGTGTGTGCGTTAGTGCGTGTGTGCATTTGTCTCTTTGCTTGTTTGTCTGACTATATATCTGACAATATTATCTGTATCTCCTCTCTCTCTCTCTCTCTCTCTCTCTCTCTCTCTCTCTCTCTCTCTCTCTCTCTCTCTCTCTCTCTCTCTCTCTCTCTCTCTGTCTGTCTATCTGTCTGCCTGTGTGTGTTGTGTGTGTCTGCGTCTGTCTGTCTATGTGCATACAACGTATATTACTTCTGGGTGGACGGGTAATGCAAGTGACAGGGAACCGTTGGAAGTGGAGGCGGATATATATATATATATCAAATAAAAGGAAAGTATAGAGGCAAAGCTGAAAACAACAACAGCAACAACAACAACAACAACAACAAACAGAAAAACAAACAAGATGATTGAAATTATCTCACGGATTAGAAAGGAAAAGGAAAGCAAACTACATGAATGCTGGCACGAAAGGTTTCCATATATAAGAAATACTGACGTAACGAAAGAGAGAAGAAAAGAACGAAAGGATATGGCTAGCTTGTAAAATGTAAGCCTGCAGAAGCCAAACCACTGTGAAGATGAAGAACAGACAAAAACAAGGGAAGAAAATAGAGTAAAGCAAAGACGAGTAAAAGGAAGGAAAGTGGGGGAAATAAGCAAAAGGGAAAGAAACTAACTGATAAGAAGAAACAATTACAGAAACAGGAACAGAAGTAACGTACAGGAGAAAAACAAGTAAGTAGGACAAACAAGGAATGAATGAATGAATGAATGAATGAATAGATGGGTGGATGGATTGATAGATGGATGGATGGATGAATGGATGGATGGATGGATGAGTAAATGAATGAATGAATGAATGAATGAATGAAGAAAGGAAGATGAATGAATGAATGAATGAATGAATGATAATATCAATGAACATACAGAAGAAAAGAAAGAAAAATGGAAAGTACAGAAACATGAAAATAACAAACAAAAACCCCTAAACAAATAATGCAGATGAAAATGTAAGAACCATTTAGGGATACCACTGGCAAAACATAGAAGCATTTGGTCATTAGTTGTTCGCAAAATAACGAACAAAAAATTACTATGAATCTGTCTCAAAAGCCCTTATCACAGATTAACAAAAAAAGTACAAAATGAACTATGATAAAGACAAAACCTGCAGTATCCATTAACTTCTAATGAAGAGAGAAGAAAAGAATAACTTAACTAAACTGTATGAGTTTCAGGTAGAACAAGAGGCGAAAATGCGAGTAGAATAGTCAGGGAATGTAAAGCATTTAAAAGTAAAAAGGACAAAGTCTTGGCAGACCAGTCCTTCACAGAACTTGCGTTAGAATCCTTTGATACTGCATGTCACCCCCAATAAGGATAAAATGTGAGTGTTCTATAATCTGCAAGAATTGCGATTTAATGCTGAGTAGTGCCATCATTGATGATCACCATTTTCTCATCCTATTGCGTGAACCAAGCCGTTATTTCTTTGTCAATTTGATACTTAAGGTTTGATAACTACTGGACGATATATCAGATCTTGTTAGATCCTTCATAGCACATTTTTCATTGCTTGACAATGTCATTAATCTTAATTGTCCTCAATCCAATTATATTAATCTATTCATTTTTTTCTTTGCCATTTTTTTATTTCTTTATTCGTCTATTTCTATGTCTGTAGATATTCTGAAGAAACTTGATTTTGTAACGAATTTATTCTGTCTTCTGTGTTACCTACTGCTTAATGCATGGTCTTCTCCTGGTTTATATTTCTGCAGGAGGTATGATTGCTATCCTCGGCCAGCACATTCCGACTTCAAGGAATTACATTTTTTGTTCAGGATGCGTGCTGGGTATGCTCATGCTTTTGCAGCCTACCGAATGCGAACACTAATTACATGTTAAACGTGCATTATTCATTTTTGTATATGCTTATACACTTCAAATACCTTGGTCATACAAATCAGCCGATGCCACATATATCAAAGTCATGGAAGTAAGAATTGCTCAAGCAAATCAAAGAATGGTCAATCCTATCACAACACCTGGAAATATATTTTTAGGAAATGAGCTCAAACTTAAAATAGTGCGAGCACTAATTTGGTATATTGTTTCATATGGATGTGAAGGAGGAATCTTAACGCTGCAGATAAAAACCGAAGTAAAAATGCAGAGATGTGGTTCTACAAAAGGCTTCTAAGAATAAGCGCAACCAAAAGATGAGCAAACCAAAGCAGTTTGGAAGACCTGCACAAACAATCTGAACTTTTAAGCTTGGTTAGTAGCAGGAACATAAAATATTTGAGACATGCCATGACAAATCATAATTGGTCATATAATGAAGACCATGTCCCATGGCAAGAGATGATAAGCATGACTGCCAACTTCCTAAGCAGAGAGCATTGTCAAAAAGACGGAGTCGCCGAAAGACAAAATCTACACAAGATATGGAAACAGAGGGGAATGGAAACAGCTGACGGGGCGGGCATTACCAGGTACCAAAAGAAAGATATTGGCAACAGGTGAACATAAAAGAGTGCCACATTAGCTCCGCAAAGCTCCAGCACATACCAGAGGTAAACCTAATAAACCCAATATCTCTGCAAGTTTTGTGCTGAAACAAAAAGCGAAAATGTAGGTTAATGGCCACAGAGAACTGTACTATGCAGCATCAAACAAACAAATATATTCCGCGAGCACTTTCTTCCCAATATTTGCGAAAAAAGTATGTAGTTATGGCGATCCACCGCTTTCAGTCCTTCACAAGCCCTGTCAAATCTCCAGGAATGTCTTCTTTACATCCAAGTATGCCGTTATTTCCAAATACCCCTTTTTCCATTTAGTTGTTACCTCAACCTGTTCATTGTTGGTATACTTCAATGCTTCAATATATGTGTGTGTGTGTGTGTGTGTGTGTGTGTGTGTGTGTGTGTGTGTGTGTGTGTGTGTGTGTGTGTGTGTGTGTGTGTGTGTGTGTGTGTGTGTGTGTGTGTGTTTTCTTCGCTTTAACGTCTTTCCAATTTCCACTGACACACTTTAAGTGATATTAGACATGTGTGTGTTTTGTGTGTGTGTGGTGTGTGTGTTGTGTGTGTGTGTGTGTGTTGTGTGTGTGTGTGTGTGTGTGTGTGTGCGTGGTGTGTGTGTGCGTGTTCTTCGCTTTAACGTCTTTCCACTTAAGTGATATTAGACATGTGTGTGTGTGTGTGGGGGGGGGGGGGGGAGTGTGTGTGTGTGTGTGTGTGTGTCTTCGTTTTAAAGTCTTTCCTCTTTAAGTAATATTAGACATGTGGGTATGTGTGTGGGTGGTGGGGGGTGGATGGTATTTGTGTGCGCATGTAACCGCATTTCAACTTCGGAGATGATATCTAAACACAACACCTGTGTGCATATATCAAGGAAAAAGTTACCCGTTCCTACCGGCACACAATGGCCTGCTCTTTCGACAGGCAAAACGTAGCTTTAACGTGTGCACAAAGTCAAAGTCAAAGTCAAACTTTTATTTTCAGATGGTACAGGACGGGATAGCTCAGTGGTCGGAGCACTCGCTTTCCCCCAGCCAAGTTAAGCAGCGTCGAGCTGGTTACCAGTTGGATGGGTGACCGTTTGCGCGCCTTGGCTTCAGTACAGTTCCCCCAGTTCACCCAGCTGTAAATGGGTACCTGCCCTCTTTAGGGTCAGGGAAGGTAAAGCAGCGAGGGAGAGGAGATGGGCGCCGCCCTCAATATGCTGGCCCTAGAGAAGTGAGGTCTCTGACGCCTCGGTCCCCTACGACCTTATAGGTTATGGGACTCCTTTACCTTTCCTTCCTTACATTGAATAAGCAGTGCATTGACATTTTTTCATCAAGCCATCTATCTAAAGAAAAAAAAGCGAGAAAAAAGATCATGTATATGCTCAAGATGGTGTGTGTGTGTGTATGTGTATGTGTGTGGCGCGCGCGTGCATGTGTGAGAAAACGCCCATGAGATAAAACTTAAAACCAAAGAAATTAACTGTTCACAACTCCACATCGTCATACACCAGAGAATCAAACTGTCAACCATTTAATACAGAATACATCAAGTAAAAACAAAAACCCACCCCAAAACCCTGCAGTATTCAACAGTTCTCTAATTTTTCAGCAACGAAAAGGCAGCGACTGCCAGTCAATTGGTCACAGAATATCATGCACTTTCAAAAGCTGTACAAAATGTGCGCAAGAATGCAATTATTACACCTTGTCATCCTCAATGCTGGAAATCATAACAAATCTTGCCAAATCGCCAATGATGGCTGTCTTCTTTCGCTACTTGATGGAGCTGTTACTTCTAATTATCTCTATTTCTCCACTCAGTTTCGTTAATCGGTTTGTTGTTGTGTGCTAGTGTTTGGCTGTGAGCGATGTATGCCATCTCGTGAAATGTCAAAGAAGGCTGTGTTCCATGCTCGACATTGCCCTAATGCTAATTATCGTCCGTTCGTGATCGCTTATATTAACCTCTATTCCTTGTTTGCTTTTTTGCTTTGTTTTTGTGTGTGATATTATATAGATCTTGTTTTATTATGATTGCGTCTGCTTAGAAGGAAACTGCTATCGTTCCTTTTACTGTACAAAGCAAGAAACGCCATAGTATTCTTGTAAAGCATGTGTTGTGATGTTCTCTTGCTGTGTGCCTAGCCTTGTGTGTTGTGCTGTGTTAAGTTGAATAGTGCTGCGTTTCACCGTGTTGTGTTATTTGATTGTTTCTTTTTTTCAATATTAAGAAAAAAATATGAAACTTTGTCAAATGCCAAGAAAGACGGAAAGACTCGCTTGAGCGTTTTAGTTTTAGTATTCACAATCATCTTGTTCTCTACAGTTACACCATTTAATACAACTGTGTCTTTCTTTGTTTTCTAAACGTAATTATCCTTTTAGCTCAGCAAATACCGGCAATAACAGTAATACACTTAACAACATCTACTTTGAATGTAATTGTTTCGTTAAAAGAAAAGGCAACCTGCCTCTAAACTGGCAACTCAATATAACATTATGAGCCATGAAACCAAAAGACAAAATACATATATTCTTGGCCATTTTCCTTCATAGAATTTGTGAAAGAGTCCTTCACAATTCTCTATCAAATTTCCGAGGATTTCTTCTGTAGTGCTTGATTATGCTATTATTTTAATCATCTCTTTCTCAGTTCAGTTGCTCTGACTTGTTTATTGGTGATATTCTTCAAAGCTTCGATGTGTGTGTGTGTGTGCGTGCGTGCGTGCGTGCGTACGTGCGTGCGTGCGTGCGTGCGTGCGGCGCGGGGTGTGTGTGTGTGTGTGTGGGGTGATGGTGTGAAAGTCAAAGTCAAACTTTTATTTTCAGATGGTGCATCGAAAAAGCAGTGCAGTTGCTTTTTTTCACAAAGCCATCCATTTTCTGTGTGTGTGTGTGTGTGTGTGTGTGTGTGTGTGTAAGTGTGTGTATAAGTACTGTGTGCGTGTGTGTGCGCGTGCATAACGCGAGCGCGTGGCGTGTGCGTGTGTTTGTGTGGGAGGTAGGGGGGGGGGGGTGTGCGTGCACTTGAGAAAGATATAAGCTTATGTACAGGGCGAGACAGAAACAGAGAGACAGAGAGAGGCTGTGTGTGTCTTCATTCTTTTCTTTAACGTCTTTTTAGTTAAGAGTTATACTAGAAGGAAAGAGAACGTACACGCGAGTGGGTTTTTTTTGTTTGTTTTTTGGCGAGTGTGTGTACGCATATACGTGCGTATATGCGAGGCTGTCCACATGCATGATGTGCGCGTGTGCGTATGCGTGTAAAGATACCCGTACAAGCAAGCATAAACAGAAGGGAAAATGATCTTCAAATAGACAGCAATACAAAATGTGACACTTTTACCAAGCTCCACCAAATACAAGTCATAAGCGTAATAACCTCGCTATTATCCAGTAACTCTGGAATTTGTTTTCTTTACTAAAGCAAAAAGTGAAAGTGTGAGTTGATTGGCCACGTAAAGTTACAATATGCATCATCCAAATAAAAAAAAATTCTCTTTAAAGCATTTCCGACACAATGCAATTATAACTTGCCAGCTTGAATTCTTCACAAATCTTGTCAAATATTGGGGGATGTCTTCTTAATGCTGAATGATGCCGTTATCTTAAATTGTCTCATCTTTTCAGTTTCGTTAACTTGCTTTTTTTTTGCTTTGCTTGCCTGATTCAATATATGTGTGTGTGCGCTGCGCGCGCGCGCGCGCGTGTGTGTGTGTGTGTGTGTGTGTGGTGTGCGTGGTGTGTGTGTGTTGTGTGTGTGGTGAAAGATATCCATGAAAATGTGCACAATTCCGAAACAAAAAAAGCTACTGCAGTATTGAACTTTTTTGTTGTTGTTGACACACTTTCTATAAAATGTTGTAAACGAATTCAGAAATAACTTGCCACATTCACTCTTTCACAAATCTTGTAAATCTCAGAGGATGTCTTCTTTGATTTTCAACAATTTCTTTACTTTTAAAGATCTTTTTTTCTCTATCCAGTTGCTGTTATCTGTTTCTTTGAATAATTGTGTGTGTGCGTGCGTGCCTGCGTGCATGCGCGCGTGTGTGTGTGTGTGTGGGGGGGGGGGGGCGTGCGTGCGTGCGTGCGTGTGTGTGTGCTGTGCTGTGTTGTATTGTGTTCTGTGTATGTATGAATGTGTGTGTATGTTTGTGTTATTAAATGCTTAATGATGCCATTATTTTAAATTGTTTTCTTTCCCCTGTAATTTTGTTAACATTTTCTTTTTGCTTGCCTGGTTCATTAAATGTTCGTGTATGCGTGTGTGTATATGTGTGTGTGTATGTCTGTGTATGTGTGTATCAAATTCAAATTCATTTAACGTCTTTTCACAGTTGTGATATTAGACGGGGTGGGGGGGGGGGGGGGGGCAGCAGGGGGAGGAGGGGGTATGAGTGTCAAGGGAGGAGGGGTGTAGTTGGTACTGTACAGGAGAAGGAATTTCAGGGGATCAATGCATGCGAAATGATAAACAAAATAAAAAAATAAAGAAAAACAACAACCACAATTATAGAAAAAATCAAAAACAACACCGTTACATTACTAACCTATTGAACTACAATAAACAACAGGAAAATGCAATTCTAACAATTTCTAACAAAATCAGTAATTCCAATGAAAACTGTAAATAAAATTTCAACTACTGAATTTCACGTGAAAAAACCCAAACCTATCTTAATGTGTGTAACCCCCTCCCCTGCCCTCAAAAGAAACCCAAGAAGCAACCCCCCCCCCCCCACCCCACCCCTGGAAGAAAGAAGCTCAACCCTTAAAACAAGAGCCAGAAACACCCAACAACAGCCCAAAACCCAATTACAAACACAATATCTCTAGCCCCTTCCTATGACACAAACAAAATAAACAATAGGAATGCAAAACTGTGGATAATATATTTTTTTTTAATCTAACAAGCTCGAAAAAATAATTTCTGGACTAGAGCGTCTTTAAAGTCCAAAGCAACCATAATAACAAACCCACTGGACTATGCATAAGCGATCTAAAAAAGTCGTACATAAGTGACAGACTGCTAAATATTGCTGATGGAGAGGATGCCATCAAAACGGGAATGTGCCCTTTTAAAGTGCGACATGTTAATATATGATCTGCTGTTATATTATTACCGCATATGCAAAAGGCATGTATGTGTGCGTGTGTGTGTGTATGTGTGTGTGTGCGTGCGCGCGCGCGCGCGCGCGTGTGTGTGTGTGTGTGTGCGTGTGAAAACGCCGGTGAAGAGAATGCTATCTTCACTGCTCCAGAAAACTATGATATCTAAACTTTTCTTTCTCTTTCCAAGCACTTTTCCCTGCTTGTCATTGTTTCATGTAGGCCTATATTGAACAAAATTTGGAATATTATCTAATGTTCAAGAGCGCCTGCTTCTATACTTAGTAAAACCGTCATATGGCTAATAAATTAAGCAAAGCCATTTTTGTTTGGTTCGCTTTTTTAACTACGGAGAAGTGGCCAAGCGTTGTGATACTATTTATTTAATTATTTGTTTTCGTTTTGTTCATTTTCCTCTATCTTTATATTTACGTTTGTTTTCATCATGAAAGTTATGTATTACACAATGTTCTATTGCAAATCTATATTTCTATCTTTGGCGAAAATGGATCGTATGTGTGCAAAAAACCCAGGGAGAAAAAGAAAAACCGAAAACCTATTCTTTCCCAAAGAATTCAAAGCAACAAAATATCAAAATATTACAAGAAAACCCGAACACAAATCCACCAGAAACCAGCAATACAAGTTAAAACGGAAGTCATTTTCAATAAGTGTCTGATTTTTTATTGCAAAAACTAACAGCAAAACTTGCGAAGAAATCGGCTTCGACGTTTTGTATATCTACAAACCCAAACATTTTTCTTTACAAGAAGTGGGGCAACGATACCATTAAGCTTATTATTCTCAAACGCAATCAAATAACAAATCTTGTTAAAGTTCCAAAAATATCGTCTTCACTACTCTTCAAAACCGTTGCTTTTTATTATTTCTTTCATGATTCAATTACTTTAAAGATGTTTTTATACTGTTTGGGGTTTTTGTTTGTTCATTCTTGGACTAAGAAAGTAGTCTTGTCGAATGACCAAATACGTTTACTTCAATGCTGTGTAATGCTAGATTTTTTCCTCGTTGTTCCTTTTTCCTTTTCTTTCATTAATTTGTTTGTTATTTGGTGTTGTTTTTTTGTTTTGCTTCTGTTTTAAGTTTAGTTTTCGTATCGTTATATTTGCGTTTCTTAGAACAAAACTGTGGTAACATGGCTGATTTTTAAAAAATGTGTTTCAAAGCAAAGAATATCGTAGTTGTTTTGTTTCCTCTATTTTACTGATAGAAAGGTGTGTGTGTGTGTGTGTGTGTGTGTGTGTGTGTGTGTGTGTGTGTGTGTGTGTGTGTGTGTGTGTGTGGTGTGTGTGTGTGTGTGTGGTGTGTGTGTGTGTGTCTGTGTAGTGTGTGCGCGCGCGCGTGCAGGCATGCATATCACATAAAGAGAAATATAAACCTAAATAACTTAATCACTAACAGCTCCAAATAATCTATTTTCAAAAAACAATGTCAAAAAACTCAAAAAGCGAGGCATATCGTATCTGTACTGATAATTCAAATACGCAAACATTTATAATGAGCTTAACACTTTTGTTGCACAAAATGCAAAAATTCCAGTAAATTAATTAACTGATTATTATGCACCAGCCAAACAGAATAACTTAGCGGAATTTTCTCTATGAAATCTGCCTAATAATGCAATTACCGCTTTTCACTTTCAATAAGGACGAAAATGTAGTGTCCAATCTTGTCAAATCTCCAAGGATTTTTTTTTACCGCTTGATATTATCATTGTCTCTAATTATCTTTTTCTATATTCAATTATGCTTACCACTTCATTGCTTAATTCGTTGTTGGTTTTTTTCCTATGACTGGGCAATATTTTTAATGTTGCCACTTGTCCAAGATGCTTTTTTCTATGCTTGGCAATAGCATGATTAATACGTAGAATTTCTGAATATACTAACATAACCATTTTGTTGATCGTTTTGGTTATATGTTGTTGCTTGCTTAATATCGCTATGTTTGTGTTTGCTCAGATAAAAAAAAACTGCTGCCAGGATGTTTGACACTTCATAGCAAGAAGTGTCATACTTTTTCCACGAAAAATTGTGTGTGTGTTTGTGTGTGTGTGTGTGTGTGTGTGTGTGTGTGTGTGTGTGTGTGTGTGTGTGTGTGTGTGTGTGTGAATGTGTGTGTGCGTGTATTTGTGTCTGTGTGTGTCTGTGTTGTGTGCGTGCGAGTGTGTTTATATGTGTATGCATATGTGTGTGTTTGTGTACGCGTGTATGTATGTGTGTGTTTGTGTGTGTGCGTATAAGTATAGGGGGATGTGGTGTGCGCCCGCGCGTACGCGCGCGCGCGCGCGTGTGTGTATGTGTGTGTGTGTATGACAACACCCAGAAAGATAATGAACCAAAGTAACTAATTATCAACATCTTCATACCAAAACAAGAACAAACATCAAGTGAAGTCAACAAACTTTAAGTATCAGACACCTGCGGAAACAGCTTTTTAAAAATAGATTGCAGTAATTTCCAATTGCTATTCAAATTTTGCCGCCAAAAATACCCCACGAATACATTAATTACTGTACATCATGCACTATTCGCAGTGAAATGCTTTCTGCAGGCGTGTCTAACGGAGTTTTCACAAGAAAGAGAATAACAGACTCCCACCCTTCGTACTGGGCAAAACATCCGGCGTTATCGATTTTCTACAGAAGTCTTCTTCACTGCTCAATGATATCATAGCAATTCTATCTCTCTCTCTCCCTCTCTTTCTCCCTCTTTCCGTTCGTCCGTCCGTCCGTCCTTGCGTCTGTCTGTCTGTCTGTCTATCTGTCTTTCTGTCTTTCTCTCTGTCTATCTGTCTGTCTGTCTATCTGTTTATCTGTCTTTCTCTCTGTCTATCTGTGTCTTTCCTGCTCCTCGACTATGTCACTGTCTGTCTTTGTGCCTGTCTCTATGTCACTGTCTCTATGAGACTATAAACCGAGGCCCCGTGTGCGAACGCATGCAGAACATCTTGCGCACACGTTAGATCCTGTTCCGCTTTTCGGAAGAGTAGGCCATTGTGTGCCGGTGGAAACAGATGACAAAATTTACAAAACCGCATACACACGGGGACTGAATGTAAAAGAGCACATGAGTGCTTATTCCATTATCCTCGATATAAAAGAATAAATAAATAAATAAATAAATAAAAATAAATATCTGTCTGTCTCTCTATCTGTCTCTCTCTCTTTCTCTGTCTCTGTCTGTCTGTCTGTCTCCAATTCTTCCAACCTCTTTTGTGGCTTTTTTCAGTACTTGAGAGAATTTTAAACCTTGTCGAATGTCCATGATGCTATTTCAGTGATTGACAATTTCGTTCTTTTGTACTCACTTTATTAATTTTTTATTCAATTACTCTAGCTCATGTACTGTTTTTTTCACCGTTTCGTTTGATGTGTATGTGTGTGTGTGTTGTGTGTGTGTGTGTGTGTGTGTGTGTGTGTGGTGTGTGTGTGTGTGTGTTGTGTGTGTAAGAGTGTGTGTGTGTGTGTTGTGTGTGTGTGTGTGTGTGTGTGTGTGTGTGTGTGTGTGTGTGTGTGTGTGTGTGTGTGTGTGTGTTTTACACACACTTCATAGCAAGAAGTGTCCTACTTTTTCCACGAAAAAATGTGTGTGTATGTCTCTCTCTGTGTGAGTGTGTGTGTGTATGTATGTTGTTGTTGTTGTTATTGTTGTTGTTGTGTAAGTGTGCGTTTACGTGCTGTTTAGTCTATTTTCTTTAATTACGAGGACAGTGAAATAAGCACTCATATGCTTTTTTTTTACCATACACTTCCCCGTGTATTATGCTGTTTGTACATTTTGCTATCCTTTCCCACAGAACAAATGGCCTACTACTCTTCCTAAAAAAGAAAAAGCGAAACAGGTTTCAACGTGTGCATAAGATAATTTTGCGTCATTCGCACACAGGACCATAGTTTATAGTATCCTCCGAAGGACTATCGGGTGAGAGAGAAGTCGCCATTGAACTTAACTCCGGGGGAAAAGTTTCATTGAGGGGCTGTCTCAGGGGTACCTCAAACCTGGGGTCAAATTCAGGCCGTCAGATCGAAACAGCAACCTGCACGCACACGCGCTCGCTCGCTCGCTCGTGCGCGAGTATATGTGTGTGTATGCGTTGTGTGGTGTGTGTGTGTGTGTGTTGTGTGTGTGTGTGTGTGTGTGTGTGTGTGTGTGTGTGTGTTGTGTGTGTGTGTGTGTGTGTATGTGTGTGGTTTTGTTGTGTGTATGGTGTTTTTATCTGTATGGTGTTCTTTTAGTGTGTGCTGTTTGTTATGGGTGTTTGTTGAGTGTGTGTGTGTTGTATTGTTGTTGTTTGTTGTATTGTTACTTGTATTGTTTTGTGTAACAGTTGCTGATTTTTGTCGTTGCTGTTGCATTATCTTGTGTTTGTTGAGTTGACAGTGAAGAAGTTTGCTTCGCTGTGTCCATATCGTTTTGGTTAAGTTTGCTATAACAAAAGTATGGTATGCACGAAATATGGGGAAAGAGAAGGAAGAGAGAGAGACATAGACAGACAGACAGAGACAGACAAGACAGAGACGAGAGAGAGACAGAAGACCAAAACAAGGAGGGAGAAGAGAGGTCAGGTGAAAGACACAGAGACAGACAAACAGGAAAAAGAGACAAAGAGGATGGAGAATCGAGAGAGAGAGAGAGAGGGGGGGGGGGGGAGAAACAGACAGACAGACAGACCAAAAGCAGGAGAGAGACAGGTAGACAGACAGACTGAGACCGAGACCGAGATAGAGACAGACAGACCAAAAGCAGGAGAGAGAGAGAGGTAGACAGACAGAGAGACAGACAGACAGACACCAGAGATAAAGAGACAGAGAAGGAGGGAGTGTCAGAGACAGAGAGACAGACAGACAGACAAACAGCAGAGACAAAGAGACAGAGAAGGGGGGAGAGTCAGAGACAGACAGAGAGAGAGAGAGTGAGAGAGAGAGAGAAAGAGAAAGAGAGACACACACACAGACAGAAATACAGACACGCAGACAGAGAAATAGAGAGAGTCAGAGAGAAAATTTTTTTTTTAAATAGAGAGACACAGACACAGAGACAGGGAGAAACAAACAAACAGACAGACAGGCACATAGACGGTCACGCAGATAGCCAGAGAGCAGCAGACGTAATAAAAAATAAAAAAAGACAGAAGGAGGAGAGTGCGGGGGTGGGGGGCACTAACCAAACCGTTAGTGCGAATAAAAAAAATAATGACGAAACAACAAGGTGATCAAACGAGACAGAGTAATTAACCAACAAAACAAGGCGAAACAAAATGCAATGACCGTAAATTAACGTGCAACTCCAATGCATACAACAGCAAATTGAGAGAGAGAGAGAGAGAGAGAGAGAGAGAGAGAGAGAGAGAGAGGGAGGGGGGGAGTGTGTTTGAGTGTTACGTACGTGTGTGCGCGCGTGTGTGTGTGTGTGTGTGTGTGTGTGTGTGTGTGTGTGTGTGTGTGTGTGTGTGTGTGTGTGTGTGTGTGTGTGCGCGCGCGCTTGTGCGTGAGTGCGTGCGCGCGTGTGTATCTGCATGTCATTGTGTATCTAGTATGTGTGTGTGTAGGAGAGAGAAAGAAAGCCAGACAGACAGACAGAAAGAAAGACAGAGAGACAGACAGACAGACAGACAGAAAAAAAGAAAGACAGAAAGAAAGAAAGAGAGAGAGAAAGAGAGAGAGAAGACAGAGAGACAGAGAGAGACAGACACACAGACAGACAGAAAGAAGACGGAAGGGAAGAGACAGAGAGATGTAGACATACAGAGGCAAACAGAGACAGAGAGATCAAAGACACATATGGACATATAGACACAAAAATAGAGACAGATTGACAGAGAAGAAGACGGAGAAAGAAAGTTAATGCGTGAGAGACAGGAACAGTTAGAGAGAAATAGAGAGAGAGAGCGCAAGAGCGAGAGACAGACAGAGAGAGACAGAGAGAGAGAGACAGAGAGAGACAGAGAGAGAGACACACAGACAAGTAAATGTACAAAGGAAAGAGAGACAAGCAAACCAACAGACAAACTGCGACACACTCACACACACACACTAACACACAAACACACACACACACACACAAACACACACACACACAACACAAACACACACACAAAAACCCACACGCGCACACATACAAACGCACACACAAACATACGGACAAAGCACACACACTTATAGCTATTATCTGTCACACAGATGCGCGCATGAGAGAGTGCATACACACACATACGCGAGCGCGCGCGCACGCACGCACCCCCTCGTCCACACATACACAACTAACAGGTTTGAAAAGACAGACGAAAGGAACGAATAGAGAACAGACACACAGCACGAACACACTCTTGAGGACTTGTCAAACTGACATTAATTTACTAATTGACAGGTTCGTTAATTATCACGAAGTCCTCATCCTCTCCATCATCAACCTTCACCCTGCTGCCCTTCTTGATAATAATTACTCGCTTCACAAGTTACTACATGCATGGAACGCTCGTTTCGTTAAAAAAATCCAACAGTGACAATGACATTATTTTTTTCTCTAATTATAAAGCACCGGCATGACATTTTTAGCTTACACACAATAATATTACAGAAGCAGGAATATGCACACCAATGTATGGTATGGCACACACGCGCAAGGGCATACGTACATAGGAAAACACACACCGATACTTATAAGTCATACAACCTAAACGATTATGGAGAAGATGAAAAGAGAGAGATTGATTGGTTATCTCTGTTTCCAAGGGTTACAGATGAGTATGGTTATATTACTTTTTCTTTCATCTAGCCCTTGCCGTCATTGGGGGACTATCGTTGATATTTGCAACTGATAACTTCAAGTGAATATAGAGAATGACAGACAGACAGACAGACAGAGACAGAGACACGGAGAGTGGGGAAGGGAAGGAGTCTCTCTCTCCCTCCCTCCCTCCCCCTCCCTCTTTCTTCAAATTCACTTGCATGCACACACATTCACACACATGCACACTGACACATATACACAAACACACTCACACACACAAACTACTAGCACATACACGCATCCTACTACACACATCCCAACCTACACCCCCTCTACTACACGCACTCACACACACACTCATACTCACACACATACACTCACACACACACACTCATACTTACACACATGCACACACAAATACACACACACACAAACACGCACACACTTCCTATCACTACACACACACCAAATTCACCAACCACCAACCCCCACTATACAAACCACCCTCACTCACCCCACATCACAACACTACACAAACACACACACACACATCCACATACCACACACACTCACTTCCTACTCACTACTCCATCACTTCCCACACTCTACACTCACACATACACATACACATAACACACACATCACACACACTACACTACACACACACACACACACACACATCCTACACAACACACACACCCCCACACCACACTACACACACAATACACAACACTAACACACAAACAACAACACTTCTATATCACTACTCTTTACCACACACAACCACACACACACCGCTCACACACAACACAACACACACACACACACACACACACACACACACACACACCGACAAATCAAAATGCCGAGAAACTGACACGTCAATAGGCATGCCGAGACAGAGCGACATTCGTGAGTTCCTGATTGATTTTTAGCGCAGATCGAAGGGATGAGAGAAGCGAGGCAAGACAAGACAAGGCAAGGCAAGGCAAGGCAAGGCAAGGCAAGGCAAGGCAAGTCAAGGCAAGTCACGGCAAGGCAAGGCAAGGCAAGGCAAGGCAAGACAAGACAAGACAAGGCAAGGCAAGGCAAGGCAAGGCAAGTCAAGGCAAGTCAAGGCAAGGTCAAGTCAAGTCAAGTCAAAAACACTTTAATTATCCCATGAAGGGCAATTACAATACTGACAGGCACACTGACACGTATAATTATCTCAAAAGACACCAGAAAAATACATTTTAATTTGTTATGAACATTCCAAGATAGCTTTAATATATATATATATATATATATATATATATATATATATATATATATATATATATATATATATATATATGTGTGTGTGTGTGTGTTTTGTGTGTGTGGTGTGTGTGGTGTGTGTGTGTGGATCATCCACACACAAACCCAGGCGCGCGCACACACGCACGGCGTATGCACACACACACACACACAACACACACACACACACACACACTCAACACACATATATCCACACACACCAATGTAGGATTACAATGTTGTTAAAAAAAAGTATTAGTTTTTCTCAGAAATTAACATCACTAAATCTTGTCAACGGCCATTTTATATGTTGTCCTTTTTCTTTTGTAAGAAAGAATCCGAACCCGAGATCTCTTTATGTACCCAGTGAAAGGATAGAGGGCCACATAGAGGTCCACATGAATGGAACACACAACAAATGGACAGTGGAATTGGACGGTGATTAAACTGTCAGACTTAGAATATAACGGTTGTGAACTTGAAGAACTTAGATCGTGCCTCTGTGTGTGTGTGTGTGTGTGTGTGTGTGTGTGTGTGTGTGTTGTGTGTGTGTGTGTTGTGTGTGTGTGTGTGTGTGTGTGTGTGTGTGTGTGTGTGTGTGTGTATGTGTGTGTGTAGTCAAATTCAAGTCAAGTCAATTTTTTTTTTAATTTCCAGATGATACATTGAATAGGCAATGCATTTGATTTGTGTGTGTGTGAGGTACAAAATCCACACACACACACACACACATACACACACACACACACCGACAAATCAAAATGCCGAGAAACTGACACGTCAATAGACATGCCGAGACAGAGCGACATTCGTGAGTTCCTGATTGATTTTTAGCGCAGATCGAAGGGATGAGAGAAGCGAGGCAAGACAAGACAAGACAAGACGAGACAAGACAAGACAAGACAAGGCAAGGCAAGGCAAGGCAAGGCAAGGCAAGACAAGGCAAGTCAAGGCAAGGCAAGGCAAGACAAGGCAAGGCAAGGCAAGGCAAGGTCAAGGTCAAGTCAAGTCAAGTGAAAAACACTTTAATCATCCCATGAAGGGCAATTACAATACTGACAGGCACATTGACACGTATAATTATCTCAAAAGACACCAGAAAAATACATTTTAATTTGTTATGAACATTCCAAGATAGCTTTAAAATAAAATAAAAATATATAGATATGTATATGTGTGTGTGTGTGTGTGTGTGTATCATCCACACACAAACCCAGGCGCGCGCACACATACGCACGGCGTATGCACACACACACACACACACACACACACACACACACACTCACACACATATATCCACACACACCAATGTAGGATTAAGTCAAGTCAAGTCAAGTCAAAAACACTTTAATCATCCCATGAAGGGCAATTACAATACTGACAGGCACATTGACACGTATAATTATCTCAAAAGACACCAGAAAATACATTTGAATTTGTTATGAACATTCCAAGATAGCTTTAATTATATATATATATATATATATATATATATATATATATATATATATATATATATATATATATATATATATATATATATATATATATGTGTGTGTGTGTGTGTTATCACCCACACACAAACCCAGGCGCGCGCACCACACACGCACGGCGTATGCACACACACACACACACAACACACACACACACACACACACTCACACACATATATCCACACACACCAATGTAGGATTACAATGTTGTAAAAAAAAATTCGTTTTTCTCAGAAATTAACATCACTAAATCTTGTCAAAGGCCATTTTATATGTTGTCCTTTTTCTTTTGTAAGAAAGAATCCGAACCCGAGATCTCTTTATGTACCCAGTGAAAGGATAGAGGGCCACATAGAGGTCCACATGAATGGAACACACAAGAAATAGATAGCGGAATTGGACGGTGATTAAACTGTCAGACTTAGAATATAAGGCTTGTGAACTTGAAGAACTTAACATCGTGCCTCTGTGTGTGTGTGTGTGTGTGTGTGTGTGTGTGTGTGTGTGTGTGTGTGTGTGTG
>CM054140.1:18268226-18275726 GCA_028751875.1 Rapana venosa | reverse complement strand
AACATGGGATGGTGTGGTCTGGTGTGATGTGGTGGTGTGGTGTGTGTGGTGTGGTCGAGATATAATGTGGTGTGGTAAGGTTTGCCTGGTGGGATGTGAGGTTGTATGCAAAAACTGTGAGATGTTTATAGGGTAAAGAGAGAGAGAGAGAGAGAGAGAGAGAGAGGAGAGAGAAGAGAGAGAGAGAGAGAGAGATACATCACACACACACACACACACACACACACACACAGAGCTTTCAACCGACGCTATGTACAGGATTTCATGGGCTGTTATACACACTGTGTATCAATTAAAATTCACTTGCTATAAATCTGCATAAGACTCTTCATTGTCTGAGCCATGGTGTGAGAATGATTATCCACATGCGATCAGACCACCCCCCCCCCCCCCCTCCAAGATGGGTGTGCCCAGTAGAGAAATACGCCTAATTAGCTAGGTATTGCTTACTTTCATCTGTTTATTTCCGAGTTTTCCCATGCCATAGAATTAACAAATCCATGTGTGTGAGGACTAATATTGTATCCAAGTCTATGTCTTCCCATATGCACAAGCGTTTATAATAATAAATAAATAATAAATGGAATTTATATAGCGCTGTATCTTGCAAAGACAAATCAAAGCGCTTCTTATACACACACATGTTCAAATACAAACGCCGACACACACACACACACACATATGTTCGCGCACGCACGCTCGCGCGCGCACATACACACCCACACATACACACACTCATACTCGCACATATACGCACACTCGTGTGTACGCGCGCATGCACACACACACACACACACACACACACACATACACACATATCATACTTAACGCCAGACATATAGACAGCTAGCTAGGCTGACAGACAGAGGTAGAGAGAAAGGAGGAGGAAGAGAGACACACAGAGAGAACGGCAAAGAAAGATAGACCTAGACTAAAAACAGCAAAACCAAACCAAACTAAAACCTCACAAGAAAGAATGATGGAATCAAAAGCACAGAAACGGATATAAACAAGTTAAAACAAGGAAATGAAATAAACATACACACACACGCACACTTTAACACACATGCACACTAACTCACACAAACAAACACAAGAAACACACACACACGCGCTCACACACACACACACCCACACACCACACACACACACACACGCGCCTGCGCGTGCAAATACCCAGCATTCTGACCTACACAAGACCACCTTAGCCTACAAATCCAAAATTGGCATTATCGTAACGGGACCATTGCGATGCTAACATTTGAGATACACATTATTCCTAGTCTTGGTATGGGAATTCTTTCTTTCTGTTCTTAGCCCTTTTGAGCTGAAGTTCTTTTTTATGTGTCTGATTTGTCTCTTGGAGTCGCCAGTTGTGGTTGTGTGTGTGTGTGTGTGTGTGTGTGTGTGTGTTTTGTGTGTGTTTTGTGTGTGTTTGGTATGATGGTGTGCTGTGTGTGTGTGTGTGTTATGTGTGCGTGTTTATGTGTTGTGTTTGTTTGTGTATGTTAGGGTGCCATGCTGTGTGTGTGAGTTTTGTGCGTGCGTGTGTGTGTGTGTGTGTGGGGTGTGGGGGGGTGTGTGTGTGTGTGTGTGTGTGTGTGTGTGTGTGTGTGTGATGTGTGTGTGAGTGAGAATGGGTGCCAAAGATTTTTAGACGATATCAAAACTTGGAACTGTAGCGGTAACACTACAGGCACGCATGGTGAAGCGTATGGTTTACATTTGTTAAACATAATGGGTATGCGTGTACACACACACACATATGCATACACACGGGGACTGGTTGTAAAAAAAAAAGCACGTAGTGCTTATTCCATTATCCTCGATATAAAAGAATAGAATAAATAAATAAAAATAAATAATATGCATGCTCGTGTGTGACACTATCACCTTTACCATTGTCTATAGGATATTCACATGTCATCAATCAGCAATACGCATGCAAACAAGTGCACACACGCCCTTTTTCATACTCTAACGAGCACTCCTCTCTCTCTCTCTCTCTCTCTCTCTCTCTCTCTCTCTCTCTTCTCTCTCTCTCTCTCTCTCTCTCTTCCCCCCCCCCCCCCCCCTCTCTCTCTCTCTCTCTCTCTCTCTTCTGTCTTCTCTCTCTGTCTCTCTCTCTCTCTCTCTCTCTCTCTCTCTCTCTCTCTCTCTCTCTTCCCTCTCTCTCTTTATCAAAGACAGCACGCACAAAACCCATTCGAGCACAAAAGAGTCGCAGGGAAAGTGATTCGGCGGCTGCTTTTCATGTAGATTATGGAGGGCGGCATGTGACAGCCAGAAGAAGTAAAAAAAATTAAAAAAAGTGCTGGATTTTTATATCCGTGTACCCCCACCCCTGCAGAGCATGTACACCAGTATGTATAATATAGGCTAGTGGTTGCTTTGACCCAAACGTATAGGTCTATAGTCTTTGATGTATTCACTTTTTTTCTTTTATAACTTAATGACGGAGGGGTCGTGTCAGGTACCCAGGTTAAGAAAATTAATACTGGTTCTAAAAGGGCAGGAGAAATCAAGTAGTGACCTGAGGATTTCTGCTCCGATGACAGGGTTCAAAGTTAGAAAGCAGTATCCTAGTGTTGAAGAAAAAGTGGACAAAAAAATAGATATCTACACTTTCAAAGGCTACAGAATAAGATATTTCTAAATGATAACAGTTACACTTTTAAAACTATAAATGATATATTTCTAAATGAGACAGCAGCACTTTCAAAAAGTAGCAGAGTAGATCACATAGTTCAGCTTCTGATAGCTTCAGCATCTTTGTAGTTCAAGCAAAATACACTCACATTTTAATACTTTAAAATAGCAGTAGAATACAATAATTTGGTTTTAAAAAATTAAAACTGTGACCTTTCACTTTCTCTTTGTTTTTCTCTAAATATATTGAGAGATGGTCTATTGCGAGACTTGCAAATATTACGTTTAATATATCAATTAAAAGAAAATCCCTTTGCACTTGCCAAAAACACATCACACACACACACACACCACACGCACCACACACACACTACACACACCACACATACACACACACACACACACACACCACGCACGCACACACACACATACACACACGCACACACACACACACATGACAGATGAAAGCTTTATTTTTCTTGTTAAGTCTGCTAGATTTCGACGCAGCAACTAATACCTTTTTGTGGGCTTTTTGTGTTTGTTTGTTTCTTTCATAATGCCAAAGATATTATACAGATTTATATTCGCAACAGAGATAGAGTGCAGTACTTCAATTGTTTCAGCTATATTTCAAGGGTGAATGTCAATCTGATCTTATGTCAAGAGAAATTTGCTCTGACATTTTCAACTGTAACTCCTATCTTTTTAAGTTTTTGCTTGTGGAAGGATGCCTGCACAACCAAACGTGCCTTCATCATACGTCAAGCAAATATGTCTCTGCACTAAATTACAAAACCAAACATAACTCAGTTTAGAGTCAGCCTTGTGTTTATGATGTTCGGATGTTTCAAAACTCACGAAAAGGAGGTTAATGATGGCAGATAATCCTCAAATGAGTTATTACAATCTATCTACTTTGTACAAAATACTTTTTGGTTGGATGTTTCAAAACTCAGAAGAAAGAAGGTTAATGATGGCAGATAGCCCTAACAAAAGTTATGAATAATTTTTCAACGTTATTACAAAATACTCATTGGTTGCATTATCAAAAAAATCAGAAGAAAGGAGGTTAATGATGCTAGATATCCTTAAAATAAAGAAAAGTGACGTATAATCTACCACCGTTATACAAAATACTCATTGGCTGGCAGTGCTTACAGCCCTAATGGCGCCTGTTAACTCTCCTGGCTTCAAATTGCACGAAACTGGGTCAGGGCAGGACCACGTTTAGCTAGCAACACCTGCCCTGCATCTAATGACTTGGCGTATCACATCCATTAGGCTGGCCCTATCTTGTGCACAACGTCTGCATGCTAGCCTAGCTGTACTCTAGTACTTTCCATCTGCTTTCCCGCTATAATTTAGTAGATAAGCCCATGGATTATTTTGTTTATCAAATGGTAGTATCTTCCATATGGTATGAAGTGGGATCTTCGAATTTTGCAGCGCTTGGGTACAAATGTATACTTTTTTTTCCTGGAAACTTGTGTGCGGACCTGACAGTGTTTGACCCTTCAATGTTTAGACACACGTGCAAAAGATTATTTTCTCGGTTTTTGTTTTTTGGTTTTTTGTTCCTCGGCTAGAGCTCCGAGGTTCACCAATGCTAGGATTTTTGCATATTCGACCGTGCTTTTCCCCACAATTAAGGTAGTCGTATTCCGATTTTGAGGATACAGTTGGGAATTGAACCAACCAATTATGACACAACAGTTGAGAGACATCTCCATGCTCTTTCCGGTTGTCAACTGTCGTGGGTTCTTTTGATATGCACAAGTCCGTAAGATCAGGGGTCTGACTGGTTCAGAGTCTCCCCGAAAGGCTTGACATTCAGTTCTATTTTCCCGTCAAACATGGAAGAAAGGGCAACGATAGGAATTGAGCCAAGAACCTCACACTTTACTTGGGGACGGAGTAGCCTGGTGGTTAAAGTGATGCGCTCGTGATCTGCTGACCCAGGTTTGAATCTCGTTCAAGAGGATGTTTCCTCTGGAGTTAAGATCGGTGCCGACTCCACTTCCCCCAAAACGTCCTTCGGATGAGACAATAAACCGAGGTCCCGTGTGCAAACGTACGCAGAACGTTTATCGTCTAATATCACTAAAAGTGAACAGACGTAAAATTGAAGTCAACAACAACGCAGAACGTCTTCGCACATGTTAAATCCCGTTCCGCTTTTGGGAAGTGTAGGTCACTGTGTGCCGTGGAACGGATGACAAAATTCACAAACTACATACACACGGGGACTAGATGTTAAAAAAAAGTACATGAGTGCTTAATGCATTATCCTCGTTATAAAAGAATAAATGAAATGAAATAAGACTGTTAGGCGGGTAAACGTCTAAACCCTCCTGCCATATTCCTTCTTACACACTCGTTTAAGGCCTAATAATGCTAAACAACAGTTGACGGGCTGCAGAAACAGAGAAAAGAACCAGCGTGAAGTCAAGGCTATATAGCAGCGGGTTGGTTCAAACAGCTGATAAACCATCTGCTAATTAACTTCCATGGCAGATGCTGTGTCGCTTATATAATCACGGAATGTTTCGCAGGCTGTGACATTCCCGGGAAAACCAAAACACTGTCGCTGGATTGTCGTAACTCGCTTTTCTTGTTGTTTACAACACACACATACCTTCGTATTATTTATGTCAATAGCAAGCTGTGTCAACAGCTTTATATCAGCTGCGATGAGAAAAAAACTTCGCAAGGCAAGAGAGCGTGTCTATTACCTATCCGCGCAAGAAAAAAAGGGGGAAATTTAACAGCAGGCAATTCTGCAACAACCATCATCGTATTTCATTACCTTCCATTACAGGGATGATGAAACACCCGAGATCATCTTCCTCAGGTGTCTGGCAACTATATCAAGACAAAATAAAACCCCTCATAAACCACAAAAAACGACTTTTACGATTATGGTTTGGGTTTTTGTTTCAGAGGCAAGCGCTCCAAAGGCGGCCCCAAAAAAATCAAAGCGATTCAACAGCTCCTTCCAACGCTCCCCCAAGACCATAATGATTGACTCCGCATCAGTGACAGCAGGCAGTAGATGTCAGAACCTCTTCACTAAAGGCACAGAAGCATAGACGAGCCAAAAATCCCACGCCGCGACGGAGTGATTCTAGCCAGTTCTCCGATCCAGGCTGAAGAAACCAGCAGCAACCAGCCTTGCAGCATCCCTCCCTGATGTACTGCCCTATCTGTGAGAGACATTAACCTATAATTTTTGTGTGTGTCTGTCTTGGAATGAGCAGTTATGCCAGTGCACACAAAAAACTATAATCTATAAAAATTTGGGAGGGTTCTAGTTGTCGTGGGAAATGATACACACGCAAGGAGAGATACATTAGTAGGTTATCATCACAGCTAGTTATGATAACAGCAGCTTCTTCACCTAAGGCTCCTTATACATCTCTATGATGAAAATGGAGAGAAATGTGCTAGCTTGCGCAATTTTCTTTACGCTTGCTCACAAGCATAGGCTGTGTTCAGAAGCCTCCGTACATGCACAATATTAACACAAACGCACGTAGGCACGAATGCACACACACAAACACACACACAGATATATAAAAACCCACACATACTTACACACGTATATTATTATAAGACATACTCACATACACATACTGACACAAACTCTCTCTCTCTCTCTCTCTCTCTCTCTCTCTCTCTCTCTTCACACACACACACACACACACACACACACACACACACACACACACACACACACACACACACACACACACACACACACTCGCACACACACACACACACACACACACACACACCACACACACACACACACCACACACACACACACACACACACACACACACACACAACCGTCGGATATCACTTTTCGGTGGAAAGACGTTAAACTGAAGAACTAGCACTAATACACACACACACTACTTAAACCCGCACACACACACACACACAAACACAAACACACACACACACACACTACTTAAACCCGCACACGCACGTTTATACAATGCACGCAACAACATGAACCCAATCCAGACAAGCATAAGCTCCCACGCATAATCGCAGGTCAAAAGAAAGGAAAGTTTATGTAACTCCTTTCACCTGGGTTTTTTTTAAAATCATTGGATTAGTCAGAACAGCCTTAGCTAAACCCAGAGAGGTAACTGACCTAAGAGTTACAGGTAAACTATAGTGTTCACATGATGAACCGTACCAAAAGGGTAAAGAGTATTTATACCTGTGGTTGTTATCATTGATAGACATGATGGTGTATTAAGAACGTTTGGATGTGCCCCTTTCCATTCAAAACACACACACACATACACACACACACACACACACAACACACGCACGCACACACACACACACACGCGCACGCACGCACCCCCCCCCCCCCCACCCCACACACACGCTCTTTAAAATTGATGAATCATATTAAGTTTTAAAGCAAAACAGTTCAAACATATTTTCTGCCTATGAAACGTAGAAACGTAGAAAATCCCATACTCTTCAAGTATTGATCGATTGAATGTAATACAAAATATTTCAAAGATGTAAACTATATTGCGTATTTTTCTACATCAATCTCATTTTAATGTCTATTGTTTAGTTGTCATATTCTGATAGATTTTGATAGAAAGGGGTCTAAATATCTATGGGGGGAAATATAATAGCATTCAAGTTATACATACACTCAGAAGGTGATAATATCATTCGCTGAAGTGATATTTCACTTCCCTTTCAAATATCTTTCGGAATTTATAATAGTCAAATCCCCACACACACACACACACACACACACACACACACACACACACACACACACACATACACACACACACTTCTCAATGAAAAACA
>CM054140.1:18260726-18263226 GCA_028751875.1 Rapana venosa | reverse complement strand
GTCGTAAGCTGCAAGTTCTTGTATGCGAGTGTCTGCGATCAACACACGCGTAACCATCGTAAATCATGGGATTCTAATACACAGGCATATCTTACCTACAACACACAGTAAAGTAAAATAAGGCTGATATGCTCGAAAACTGACCTAGACAATCACATCAACCCCCAAATCTTTATACACAAACATCATCTGAAGTTGGATTATGGATGCCTATCATGGCAAGGAATTTAGAAAAAAAAGAGTCATACACACGCCAACCCAATAATTATGTTAGTATGGTCTCAGCCTGATTCCCAGGCTGGATGAGCGAGTTAAGAGTGCATCCGTGGTCTAGAGGTAACGCGCCTGTCTAGAAAGCGAAAAGTCCGGGTCGGAAGTGTGCGGTGGTTCGAATCCCGTTTGGGCCCGAAACTTTCCCCCCATCCATTAGACCATGAGTGGTGGTCTGGTCGCTAGTATTTCGGATGGGACGATAAACCGAGGTCCAGTGTGTTACACATAATTATTCAGCGCACGTAAAAGAACCCACGGCAACAAGAGAGTAAAAAATACCACTCTGATAGGGAAGCAAATACAATTGTAGACAAACAAGCAAAAAGGGTGGCGCTGCTCTTGTGGCGACACGATCTCCCAGGCGAGAGCGGCCCGAATTTCACGCAGAGAAATCTCGTGACTTAAAGTGGTATTAAAAAAATAGAATAAATAAATGATCTGTGACTCCCCCACTCCAATTCCCTGGCGTTAAACTAGAAAATATGCAACAGTATCAACAACAACGACGACAACGACGAAGACGACGATGGTGACAACAATCCACTAAAACACTGCTGAGATTCAAACCCGACATCTACGAATTCATGATCATTGAGATTGAAAGCCTGACCCGTTGAGCTTCAAGTTATCAAAGTGGTTTTTTTTCTGTGATGCTGCAACTAAAACTTGGCGCTTTGAGCTGTCTCGAGTAAAGCACTCCGCAAACTTGCACTTTTTAAAGAGAAAGGCTTACGGCGTGGTGAATATCCCATCTGTTCATACTAGGAAGGAGAAAACTCTGCAGGTCTTTGATCTGAATCGTACACACTTTAGGAACCGCCTCTTCTCTCTCTCTCTCTCTCTCTCTCTTCTCTCTCTCTCTCTCTCTCTCTCTCCTCTCTCTCTCTCTCTCTCTCTCTCTCTCTGGTGTCTCTGTCGTTACTATTGCTTTTACCCCCACCTAAATACTAAGCAGTTCGGCAACCCCCTTCATGTATGGGCCAATGGCCTTTTTGTGAATAAATCATTCGAGTTCGAGTTCGAGTTCTCTGTATCTCTCTTTCTCTGGATCTCTCTGTCTCTGTCTCTCTCTGTGTGTATCTCTGAGTATCTCTCTGTCTCTGTGCCTCTCTGTCTCTCTATATCTGTCTGTCTGTCTGTTCTCTCTTCTCTCTTTCTCTCTATCTCTGTATCTCTCTGTCTCTCTCTGTATCTCTGTCTCTCTCTGTATCTCTCTTCTCTCTGTATCTCTCTGTCTCTCTGTGTATCTGTATTTCTGTGTATCTCTCTGTCTCTATCTGTCTCTGTCTGTCTCTCTCTGCCTTTCTCTGTCTCTTAATCTTCCTTGTCTTCTGTCTTCTGTCTCTCTCCCTCTCTCTGCCTCACTCTCTCTCTTAATCTTCCTCTGTCTGCCTCTGCCTGTCTGTCGTCTTCTTCTCGTCTGTCTGTCTGTCTTCTGTCTTCTGTCTGCTCTGCTGTCTTCTTCCTTCTCTCTCTCTCTCTCTCTCTCTCTCTCTCTCTCTCTCTCTCTCTCTCTCTCTCTCTTTCGATGTCCACTCTTCGCGATTCCATTCTTCTAGAGTGATGGTCTAGGGTGTTCGTCTTCCTAAACAAGACGCAAAATTGATGAGAGCACCACCCGCAAAGCGCACGTAAATAAAGCTCAAAGCTACAAAACAACTGTCCTTAGCAATCTCTCTCTTTTCCCTGTTTTTTTTTTTACTCTCTTGTTTGTTTATTTGGTTCCCGCAGAAACATCCTCACTGATCAATGAACAAAATTTACATACGAGAGACAAAAACACACACACGCGAACAAAATAAAAACAAAATTAATAGAGGGATATGGCTGCTTAAAATAATTAGAAGAAATATCCATTTTGATCGATAAACAAACACGCTCAAGGAAAACACCCTCGAGGACGTACGAAGACAAACGAAGACGGAAATGTTGTTGTTTACATAATGGGTAAAAATCTTAAGTTTGATCAACACGCAAAGCACACCCACAAATGAATGAAGAAAAATACCCCCCCCCCCCCCCACCAAACAAACCAAAAACATGGTTTTTCAAGGAAACAAATCTGAAGAAAGACAAAAAAGCAAACCAAACAAAAAAAGAAATGTTTTCCAAGGGGCCTGAGATAAACAAAGACAAACTCATAAGCAGAAAACGTTTTATAAGTAGACAATGACGAACAAATGCAAACAAACTAGCATAAAGGACACACAGTTCTCAAAGAAATGGC
>CM054140.1:18243226-18253226 GCA_028751875.1 Rapana venosa | reverse complement strand
GTGGGATGATGAGTGAGTCAGAGTGCACATTCTGGGTGACCCCCAGAGTGTTAAGCTGGGGAACGCACAATAATAATAAAATAAAAAAGAAGAAGAAGAAAAAATTGGTATGGAATTTTATATAGCGCTGAATTTGTAAAGCAAAATCACAAGCGCTTTTTTATATCGAGGACAATGAAATAAGCACTCATGTGCTTTTTTTTTTACATCCAGTCCCTCGTGTGTATGCGGTTTTGTAAATTTTGTGATCTGTTCCCACCACCACAACAACAACAATAACAACAACACATTACTGATCATAATAATTTCAAAGCACTTGCAGCACTGCAAGCTCTCAACTCGTATGATTTCGCCAGGTAGGCAACCAGACCAGAGTTTGTACCACAAAGGGTTAGTCTCCACAGTCAGCAGCCTCGCAGGTTGATCCAGGAAGCACGCAAGGCCGGATGTGCTGGGATGGACTTTTCAGGCGCTTAACGGCAGCGCAACGCATCTTCATTCATATGACAGACAACATCAGCTGCTGTCTGAGCGTGTAAGAAGAAGACAAAGAAGAAGAAGAAGAAGAAGAAGAAGAAGAAGAAGAAGAAGAAGAAGAAAAAAGAAGAAGAAGAAAGAAGAAGAAGAAAAAGAAGAAGAAGAAGAACAACAACAACAACAAGAAAAAGAAGAAGAACAACAACAGCAAACAACAACAACACAAAAACAACAACAACGACAAGAGGAAGAACAAGAAGAACAAGAAGTATTGAGAAGAAGAATTGCGATAAAGAAGAAGAATTGCGAAGAAGAAGAAAGCTATGGTTCTTGCAGCAGGTAGCTTTTTTCAGATTGGTTTTCATAAGCTGAATGTTCCGTTATGGTATGTAATGTCTGTAAGTGTTCAGCTGGATTTTGAGATAAAGTGACAGTGCTCTGTACAAATGACTTTAATGAATATGTCTAATATTTGCAATGCAGAATGGATCTTTTTTGCGGAAGAATATAACCTACTATACAAAGTATATCAACAAAAAGCTCTACTAAAGGACGTTCACAATCATAGGGTGGTCGGCATCTCTATCTCTTTAATAATCGTCGAAAAAGCTGATATGATCCGACAGGGTGTCACCTTCTAGTCTTCGGAATTAACCAGGTGACGGTCATACACTATGCTCTCGTCACGGTCATAGAGCATTTTCTTTCTTTCATCGTGGTTTGAAACCGAGCCGAACGCCAAGGGCCGTATCAGAGCTGCGATACAGGGAGAGAGATAAAAGGACAAGTTTGGCACAGCAACATACAGCAGGCAAGACAAGTCAACACGGGAATGCCTGTCGCTTGGGATTATCTGTTTTTTCAATAACAGTTTTCCTTAAAGCGCCCACGGGGATTTGCCAGGGCTTTATCAATGTTGAGATTGCACGCTGACGCTAAGACACACGTAAGCGTGTGCGGTTTTCTTGTTTTATTAAAGCAAAACACACAAAAAGCCAAATACCACCACCAACCCCTTTCTTTCGATCCTTATGACCATCTTAAACTTCCATCACTTAGCCTTATAAGTCCACCAGAGTTAAGAAAATCATTTTTTACTCGTATTTACATAAGCAAAAGTCAGGTCAGTAACATTTCATGTTTAACATACACTCACGCTTTTGACATTATACGCAAAACAAACGCAAGCAGACATACGAACGCTGCATTCGCATAACGACGTTTCTTGGCGTTTCTAGGTGCATTTCGAAATTACTTCAGACTGTGGCTCCGTCCAATCCCTCCGAAATCCTCACCAGGACATGCACAGCACGTGCACACTGGTAATGAAACTGTGAGGGAATCCCTCGGCTTCTCTGGAGATTTTCCAAGGAGGTGCAGGGGCTAGAATGCTGTGATGGTTAGGGGTCGTGGAAATGAAAGAGGCGTTACTGCCTTCGTGTATGCTTTAGTACCCCCGCATGCGAGCTCGCAAAGAAACACATGCATACATACATACATACATACATGCATATTATTACATACATAGACATGCATTCATGCCTATTCATACAATCGTATGCCTATCCTCGTGCAAACACACACACACATATACACACACGCGCGCGGCGCTGCGGCAAGCAGCACGCACACACATAAATAAAAACACTTACACTTACACCACACACATACCACACATACCACACTACCAAAACACACACACACTACGTTTTCACGAAAAAAAAACACTACCAGAAAAGCAGTTTAATCTCTTCCATGGATCCTATCAGCCAGAACATTAACAGAAAACAGAACTGGCAAAAACTGGTAAATTTTTGCCTTTGTGATCGGCAAGGCTACAAAACGATGGGGTTAGACTTTAAAAACAATTGTATACAAAGATATAACTTGACTTACAAATCAATTACGTACTTGCCAGAAGAGAGTGTGTGAGAGAGAGAGAGAGAGAGAGAGAGAGAGAGAGAGGAGAGAGAGAGAGAGAGAGAGAGAGAGAGAGAGAGAGAGAGAGAGAGAGAGAGAGAGAGAGATTTTCTTTTCTTTTTGTATTCTTTTATTTCGAGGATATTGGAATAAGCACTCGTGTATATTTTTTCATCCATTCCCCATGTGTAAGCAGTTTTGTAAATTTTTGTCATCTGTTCCCACCGGAGAGAGAGAGAGAGAGAGAGAGAGAGAGAGAGAGAGAGAGAGAGAGGAGAGAGAGAGACAGACAGACAGACAGAGACTGAGACAGACATAGAGAGAGACCGAGCCAGAGAGACAGAGAGAGACAGAGAGAGACAGCAGACAGACAGAGAGCAATGAACAAGATTTATTCTCCAGGCCACCAGCCCCTAGAATGGGGTCCAACAAAGCATTGCGGAACAAAGCAAATCAAAGCAAAATTAAAGAGAGACAGACAGACAGACAGAGACAGTCAGACAGAGAGAGAAAGACAGACAGACCCATGCACTCTTGACAGACACACGCGAGACGCACACACACACACACACACACACACCCACCACCCCCCCCCCCCCCACACACACACATACACACACAGAGGGGAGGACAGACAGGCACACAGACAGCCACACAGACAGATACACAGACAGAAAGAGACAGACAGACAAACAGACAGACAGAGGAGAGAGAGAGAAACAGAGACACAGACACAGACAAACAGACAGACAGACAGACATTCAAACAGGCAGGTAGGCATTCAGAGAACTGATCTTTGAAAAGGTTTTAATGGTGCATCGATCTGCCTTTGAATACACGAGGACTTAGAAATGGACTGGAATACAGCAGTGAATTCATCGATTATGCTTCCAGATATTAGCTAATTCACACTCTTCTGTCAACTCAAGTTCTCCTCTCTCTCTCTCTCTCTCTCTCTCTCTCTCTCTCTCTCTCTCCTCTCTCTCTCTCTCTCTCTCTCTCTATGTGTCTATGTGTGTGTATGTGCGCGCGCGCGCGCGCGTGTGTGTATGTGTTTGTGTGCGTGCGTGTGTGTTTGTCTGCGTGTGTGTGTGCGTGCGTGCGTGCGTGTGTGTGTGTGTAAAAGTCAAATTAAAAATCAGTTGGTTTTTTTTTGCTTCCAGATGGTACATTGAATAAGCAATGCATTTGCTTTTTTTCCATCAAGCCATCAAGTGTGTGTTTGTGTGTGTGTTTGTGCGCACACATACCCACACTCACACACACACACACACACACACACACACACACACACATACACACGCGCGCGCGCGCGCGCGCGCGATTGAGAAGAGACACAGAGAAAGGAAAATACAAAAACATACAGGGACTCAGAGACAGGCAGATAATTATACAGAGAGCAATGTTCTTCTATTCGTTAACTGATCAACTAACCGACTAACGGAATGCTTGTTTGAGTGATTGATTGACCTTTTGCGCAATATTCTTGTTTGTTCCATGGGGGGGGGGGGGGGGGGGGGGGTTGAAGAAGACACTTCTTTGAAGGGGGGGGGGGGGGACAGGGGATTGCGTTATCATAACAGCATGTTATCGGCGTGGTCATCATAATCGCATAGCTCTCTTTGAGATATTGAAGACGTTTTGGCTTTGGGATTGATTCCAAAAAACAGTGGATATATATGTCTGTGTGTGTGTCTGCGTGTGTCTGTGTGTGTGTCTGCATGCATCCATGCATGCTATGCATAGATAGATAGATAGACAGACAGATAGATAGATGGATAGATACATAGATAGATAGATAGATATTTAGATACATAGATACATAGTTACATACATACATAGATACATACATACATACATACATGCATACATACATACATGCATACATACATACATACGTACATGCATACATGCATACATACATACATACATACATACATACATACATACATACATACATACATACATACATACATACATACATACATACATACATACATACATGCATACATACATACATACATACATACAGAGAAGGTGACGAAAGAAAGACAACAACAACATACAGGACAGACAGAAGAGACAGAGAGAAAGACAAGACAGACAGACAGACAACAAACGGACAGACACAAGAAAACAGACAGAAGAGGAGGAAGGATGGAGAAAAGGAACGGACAGAGAGAGGAGAGAGAGAGAGAGAAGAGACGAGAGAGAGAGAGAGAGAGAGAGAGAGAGAGAGAGAGAGGGCGAGAGAGAGAGAGAGAGAGAGAGAGAGAGAGAGAGAGAGAGAGAGAGAGGAGAAAGAAGAGTGAGAAGAAAGAAACAACAACACAGACACAAAACAAAACACGAGTGAAAGAAACAACACACGAACACACACACACACACACACACACACACACACACACACACACACAAGGACCCGCTTCTATATTAGGGTTAATATTTCAGTCACAGACCTAATCTCCAGAAGCAGTTCTCAAGAGAGACAGCAAGCCCCCAAAAATAGGAAAACAAAACTGGCAAAACACACAGACGAAGATATCATACAAATTGGCAGATAATGAGAAACGTTATACGGACGTAGACATCATACTCCCTCTACTTCTGAATTGCTCTTCTGGATATTAACAGTCCGTATGATATTTCACGAATGGTTTTCCAATAACGCACATAGACACAAAGACTTTGACATTTTGTTCAAATAAGTTTTACGTTCCTTTGAGGAGGAGCAGGTGCAGGGATGGGTAAGGAGGAAAGAAAACAGGCAATCTAGTTTGTCTATCTTTCAGGTTTTTGTCTGTCTGTCTGACAGATACACAGACATACAGACAAACAGAAAGATTAATTGATGGATGACAGACAGACGGATGAAGGGACGTGTAGATGGACAGGTATAGGGGTAGGCAGACGAACAGATGAACCGATTTCGATCGATCAGCAGACAGACAGACAAATAGACAGACAGAGAGATATATAGATGGATAGATAGGTACATAGAAGCATAGGTAGATGTATAGATATGTAGGTAGATCGAACAGACAGGAACATAAAAAGATTAACAGACAGAGAGACTCAAGAGTCAAGAGTACGTTAATGTCTCAACTAGAAAACAGACAGAGAGACAGACAGACAGACGACAGATAGATAGATAGATAGATAGATAGATAGATAGATAGATAGATAGACAGATAGATAGATAGATAGATAGATGATAAATAGATAGATAGATAGATAGACAGACAGAGACAGATAGATAGATAGATAGATAGATAGATAGATAGATAGATAGATAGATAGATAGATAGATAGATAGATAGATAGATAGATAGACAGATAGATAGATAGATAGATTAATTGACTGAGATTCTGATGAATTGATGGAGTAATTAATCAGTTGACTGATAGATCATTTTAACGATAAACTGATCTATCAAAGTTGTTTTTTTTATATCTTATTTTTTATATCGAAGATAATGGAATAAGCACCAATTTGCTTTTTTACATCCAGTCCCTGTGTGTATGCGGTTTTGTAAATTTGTCATCTGCTCCCACCGGCACACAATGGCCTACTCTTACGAAAAGCGGAACAGGATTTAACGTAAGGTAGGTACAGATAGACTGATAGATACACAAATGGACTGTGATAAAAGGGAAGAGGGAGACGAGAAAGTGAGAACGAAACAAATCATGAACAGCAAAACTGAAAACGTCTTCATTAACTTAAGTGTGGTTTTAAACTTTACAGACTTGACTTTCCTGGTTTGGATTGCTAAATGAGCTGCACAAAATAATGACAAATAGAAATTTAATATAAAGAGAAACATTGACATTACCAAACAACGCAAATCGATGACGACGACGTTGTTCATAACAATAACGTTAAAAAAAAAAGTAGCAACACTCCACTACTTTCCAACACGCAAACAGAAACAATACAATTCCAAAAAAAATCATAACAAATACAGAAGGTGGACAACAACAACAAAAACATAAAAAAGAAAATGAAGTCAAACAACGACATAAATGACCAAGCGCAAGATCAAGAAGACGAGAGTGATTCAGAAGACAGCATGAATACAAACGTAATAACCACGATGTCAACAAAACACAACAAAACAAAACAAACAAGAAAAGCAACTGAGGGAGAAGGACCAAAAAAAGAATACAATTTTTTGAAAAGACAAGCGAAAAAAGGAACAAGCACAGAAACAAGAAGATGACAGTGATACAGAAGACAGCATGAAGACACAAATGTAATAACCGTGATGTCTGTGACACAGACAAAGAGCATGAGCGCTTTGATTTGTTGCTTTACAAGATTCAGCGCTATATAAATTCCATACATCATTATGATGATGATGATGATGATGATGATGATGATGATGATGATATATTATTGATGATGATGATGATGATGATGATGATGATGATTATGATTATTATTATTATTATTAAAGAACTTGAGGGGAAACCGGAACTTACCCAACATTGGCGAGAGTATGGCGCCGGTTCCTATGGCGACTGGTGAGGCGTGCCAAGGGCAGGTCAGCGATAGAGCCTTCCTCCGCCTGCATCCTGCTCACTGCTCACTACTCCAATGCTCACCTGCTGCCGCTGATTTTGCTCACTAGTGCACTTCCAGGTAGACGCACTCACAAATGTTTCAGTATCTAGCGGCTCAAGCCACTAATGGCGCTTCACAGGGTTGTATTATACGACGTTAAAAATGGCCGTTCGAAATTGTCAGGAAACATTTTGTTTTTCTTTCCTGCTTTCTGTTTTATGTTTGTTGTTGTGGAGAAGTTGTGCTTTTCTCGTTTGTTTGTCTGTGAAATGTGTGCGTGATATGTCTTTGTCTTTCCCTCTAAGCTTCTTAAGCCCGTGGTAATGTGAGTGTTCTGGGTTGTTGTTTTTTTTATTCTTCCGGTATTTGGCGTTTGTGTTTAAATGAATGTTGCTTTCTCTGATGTTTGGCTCGTCAGCTCTTGTAAGGGAACTTGTTTGCTTTGTGTTTGCTATCTGGAGCTTTCTCGTTTAATTGTTGTTTTCAAATCGTGCTAGAGTGGTGTCTTTTCTTTCGTCTGGCGTCAAGTTTCTAGCAATGATTCCTTGTTTCCTTGAGATATTTCTGGTACCTTAGACTTCTGAGAGAACAAAGGGGGTTTTTTGTTGGTAAGAACTCGGGAGCTCCTTTTTCCCCTTTCTATTTCTTAAGGAATGGAAATGTCTTGATTATCTTAAGTATGGTGTTAAGATTTCAAGACCTGGCTTTTTCTGGTTCTAATTGCTAAAATACTGTTGCTGTGTTTTGTGAAAGGGTTTCTCTTTTTTTTATGTCATAAACTTTTGTATAAAGTTTCAAAAACACGGGCATATATTTCTTCCTTATGTGCTCGGGTGTAAGACAAGATAGTAATCCTTGGGATGTTTCCAGCTTACAACCACGTCAAGGGGTTTTTCTTCTCCAAGACAAAAGGCAGCACGAAAAGAAAAAAAACACCAAACTACACAGGCAATAGTTATAAAACGATGTGTGTTGTATGAAAGAACAGCACTGCCAATATTTTCTGGCACACAGTTAAAACATCCACATATATTCCATGTAACTGTGCTGTCCCTTTCCTTCACTTATTTCTTGGAGAAATAAATACAAGGCTGAAATTACACCAACAAATTACAGAAGGTATAAATTTATCGAAAAAAACACCCCTGGTGAATATTGGGTCGAATTTGTTTTACCTCTCTCTTTCTTCTGTCAATATTTTGTTATTGGTATCTTACTTTCCACCACACTGAAACTTAGCTTTTTATTTTTTAAAAATCGATGTCAAAACGCACAGACCAGAACGTCTGTATACCAAGAATACTACACAATTCACGCACTAAATCACAGCTTTGAAAAAGCCAGCGCACATTTTCTCTAATGCTCGTGAGTTTTCCTGAAAGGCTGGCACAAACAGATCAGCAGGTGGTGGTACCCACAGACACACACACACACACACACACCCCTCTCTCTCTCTCTCGGGGACGAGCAGCGCTGTCTAAAGAGATATTGAACCGACAGTTTACGTTGAAAATGCTATGGACAGAGCCCACGCGGGGAGGGTACAGTCTTGCTTTCAAAGCTCAAACGACGCACACAGGCATGTTTTTGAAAGACAGGGAGACACAAAAGAACAAGCAATGGGGGTGATTGGAGCCGGTAAGAGATTCTTCACTGCGGGGTGTCTCAATCCAGCAAGAAAATCGATGATTCGCCGAATGTCGGTGCCGCCAGAGGTACGACCTGTGCTTTGGTGGGAAATACTCCAGAGGTACAATAAAACCCAGTGAAAGGTTTCAAAGAGGAAAACGAAAAGAACCCCCCACATGAACGGGTTTTATTAGTCAATGGTCAGAGGGCAGGATAAAAGACCGTGCGTCACGACCGAACGTTCTGGAACAAACACGCGTGAGTCGATTCCTGACAATAAATTTATTCTGTTCACATTTCTGGAGAGTTCTTTGGTATCACAAGGAAATGGGCTACTCCACCTGCAACGTGTATTAATCAATTTTTATGTATTCATCTCTCTAGGCTATATGATGTTTCGATTTTAAGACACAAATTCAATATTTGGCATAACATGTTGCACTTTTGGTTCCAAATCATACCACCACTCACAATCATACATACTAGCATTTCATTATTCTAATGCTTACTTGTTTCCTTAGCTAGCCACGCATGCTCGTTTTCCCTTCTGTGTGTTTCTTTGTTTGACTGCTTAGTTCATAAACACATTCGTACCCTATGTCTCCCAAACCACTTTCCTTTAGGCCATAACTTTTCTACCCAGGTAAGTCTATAATCCCCCAGTGAAGCTGTTCACACTAACTGAGAAAGAAGTGTCATGTGTCATGCTCTCACCTCTTAATCTGCTCTTTCAATACAATATAAAAAACTGATGGGAAAACAAACCACAAAACGTGACAGTGTATTGTTATAGCTTACAAACCCCAAAGCATCTTTTAGGTTCCCAAGTGTGGCTAAAGATATGGGTTAAAAGACTGATCTTACATTACTGGGTATGTTCTTATTAAAAACATGTCAAGCCATAATTTCTACTCCAGAATACGTTCAACTGTGAGTATAATTATTATCTAGCACCATGACACACACAACCGTCCACACACACATTGTGAGTAAGTTTTTCAACAACGAGGACTATCTGTTAGACATTATCAAAATTTAATGTGTGCATGATTTTTTTACAAAAGAGACAGAGCATAGACAAAATACATAAATCCAAGAATCTACATCTTTTAGGAAATGTTGAATACGTTTATGTTTGGTGTCAAATAAGACTTGTTCTGACTTAATGGCAATAAACTTTTTGATTCTTGATTCACACACACACACAAACACACACATGCTTGCACACAAGCATCAGTCCCACCGCTTTTTCCACAAACACACACACACACACACACACACACACACACACACACACACACCAAACAAACACAACGCACCCACATGCCACCACCACCACCCACCCAACCCACCACCACCCTCACTCCCCATCCCCAACCCCCACCAACCACCCACACAACTAAAACA
>CM054140.1:18220726-18230726 GCA_028751875.1 Rapana venosa | reverse complement strand
CTCCTTCTCCCTCCCTTCCTCTCTCTCTCTCTCTTCCCCCCCCCCCCCCCCCCCCCCCCCCCCCCCCCCCCCCCCCCCCCCCCCCCCCCCCCCCCCCCCCCCCCCCCCCCCCCCCCCCCCCCCCCCCCCCCCCCCCCCCCCCCCCCCCCCCCCCCCCCCCCCCCCCCCCCCCCCCCCCCCCCCCCCCCCCCCCCCCCCCCCCCCCCCCCCCCCCCCCCCCCCCCCCCCCCCCCCCCCCCCCCCCCCCCCCCCCCCCCCCCCCCCCCCCCCCCCCCCCCCCCCCCCCCCCCCCCCCCCCCCCCCCCCACCCCCCCCCCCCCCCCCCCCCCCCCCCACCTCCCCCCCCCCCCCCCCCCCCCCCCCCCCCCCCCCCCCCCCCCCCCCCCCCCCCCCCCCCCCCCCCCCCCCCCCCCCCCCCCCCCCCCCCCCCCCCCTCCCCCCCCCCCCCCCCCCCCCCCTCCCCCCCCCCCCCCCCCCCCCCCCCCCCCCCCCCCCCCCCCCCCCCCCCCCCCCCCCCCCCCCCCCCCCCCCCCCCCCCCCCCCCCCCCCCCCCCCCCCCCCCCCCCCCCACCCCCCCCCCCCCCCCCCCCCCCCCCCCCCCCCCCCCCCCCCCCCCCCCCCCCCCCCCCCCCCCCCCCCCCCCCCCCCCCCCCCCCCCCCCCCCCCCCCCCCCCCCCCCCCCCCCCCCCCCCCCCCCCCCCCCCCCCCCCCCCCCCCCCTGGTTGGTGGTGGGTGGTGGGTTGGTGGTGTGGTGGTGGTGGTGGTGGTGGTGTGGTGGTGGTGAAGGTGAAGGTGGTGGTGGATGGTTGTCGCAGAGAAGAAGAAGAAGAAGAAGCAAGAGAAGAATAGAAGAGAAGATGAAGAAGTAGTAGTCGTAGTAGTAATAGTAGTGAAGTAGTAGTGTAGTAGTAGTTGTAGTAGTAGTAGTTGTAGTAGTAGTTGTAGTAGTAGTGGTAGTAGTAGTAGTAGTGGTAGTAGTAGTAGTAGTGATAGTAGTAGTCGTTGTGCAGAGGAGTAGGAGGAGGAGGAGCTGGAGGCGCAGCGCACCACCACCAATAACAGTAGTTAGTAACTGTTAGTCGCAGTTCTAGAAAGTCGTAGTACAGCAGAAATAGCAATAATGATAGTGGCAACAGCAGCAAGCAGCCAGCAGCCAGCAGCAGGTGATGCAGCAGCACCAGCATAGTAGTCGTTAATAGTAGTAGTAGTCGAAGTCTTATTAAAAGCCTTATTAATGTTATTACTGCTATCTCAATACTATTACTGTCGGTACTATGTTAAGTACTATTACGATGTGTATAATGTCTGTTATCAATGATATCGTGGGGGGAAGCCAATTATTATTATTACAGAGGTAGGTTACAAAAGTGCACCGACCGATATGATACAATAGGAAAGCAATTGACAGGAATACGCGCTATTAGCAGCAACCCCCCCCCCCCCCCCCCCCCCCCCCCCCCCCCCCCCCCCCCCCCCCCCCCCCCCCCCCCCCTCCCCCCCACCCCCCCCCTCCCTTTTTTTTTTAAACCGTTGAAAATGGGAAAAACTGGCGCTCAGCTAGCTGTACTGTGCGTTTGTGTGTGTATAATTTTGTTGTGTTCTAAAATGATATTGTCTGTGTCTGGTGCTTATTCTGTTATGCTTTGTGTTGTGTTGTTTATGTTGTTGTTGCTGTGTGTTGTTGTTGTGAGCGTACGTGTTACCGTACGTGAGTGCTTGCGTGCGCGTGTGTGGGTGTGTGTTGTGTTTGTTTCCTCTCTCTCTCTCTCTCTCCTCTCCTCTCTCTCGCTCTCTCTCTCTCTCTCTCTCTCTCTTGTTTACCTTTTTTAGTTCCAATATGTGGTATACCATTTTTTAGTCAATCATGTTACTACCATAAACTGGCCACCCTGCACGCAGGTGTGTTTGTGTTGTGTGTGTGTTTGTGTTTGTTTGTTTGTCTGTGTGTATATGTGTGTGAGTGTGTATGTATGCCTAGTGCATGTGCGATGTTTTGTGTACGTGCTTGAGGCGTGTGTGTGAGTGTGTATGTGAGAGGAGTGCATGGTTTGTGGTGTGTTGTGGGGTAGTGCATGTTTGTATGGTGTGTGCGTGCTTGCGCCGTGCGCCGTGAGTGTATGTGCGCTTGCGTGCGTGTTGGTGTGGATGTATGTGTGTGCTTGCTGTGTGTATGTGCATGCGCACGCGTGTGTGTACACGCGCACTTTTGCTGCACTGAGCACACCGCACGTATTACGCCCCCACCCACCACTTCCAACCTGCACATTTCTCCATAGCAAAGTAATAATTTATAGATAAGCCTTGCATTTTGAATGCGCGTGTATCGCTTATGCGTTTGTCGGTGTTAAGGATTTTATTGGTATCAATGCTTAGCACCTTGTATACGCAAGCGCTAAAGATAAAAATTCTGTAATATTTTTATTTATTAGAGCTGTTTCTCTCTCACTCTCGAAATTTTTTTTTTTTACCTTTTTTTCTTTCACTAATCAGTAAGTACTGGACTATTTCTGTCACGTGCGAAAATATTCCCGTTGCACAAAACTAAAAGCACAATACGATGTAACAAAATTTCAACCACAAACAACAGGGGCGCGTCTGCAAACCTTTAAACTACTCAGACCACTGAAACCACAGAGTATTTTCCTCTGAAACACTCCACGAAATTTTCTTCCGTTTTCTTTTTCAAAAAACAAGAACACAGGCACTTTTATCTATCTCCCCTCTCGAAACGGAAGCAGAGATCACTTTAAAAACATCATCACACCACCACCAACCTTGCCCACAACCACAAAACCACACAAAACACCGCAGACTGAAAATTGGAAGAAAAATGCAAAAATCGTTATGCTTCACCACCCCACCACCAACACAATCTCCCACACAGAAAAGTTACTTTCGCGTTTCTGCTACGCTTGCGCTCAATGCACGACTTTTCGGTTTGGTTTTTCGTTTCTTTTACGCGCACTCGTTGCAAAAAACCGCACAAAAACGAAAAAAGGAACGAGAGAGAGAAAGAGAGAGGGAGGGCGAGAAAAACAGCATTCGTCTGAATCAAGTTGACGGTTTATTTTTAAAGTTTTAAGTCTAGTTTGGCCTTCAATAGAGTGTTTTGTGTTTGGCGTGAGAGGGGAGGGGGGAGACGGAGCGAGCGAGACGGCACAGTCTGCGTTTGTCGATCGTTGAAGTTCAAGCTATATTCGTTATGTGCCTGCTTAGTTAGTTTGTATAGGCATATAGGGCTTAGCAGGGGTTTGGGTTGGGGTGGGTTTTTTTTTCTTCTTTCTTCTTCTTCTTCTTATTCACCCTTTTTGTATGCACGATCATACTAATTGTAAGTCGATATATGTCAGTTAAGAGGACAAGGTGGGGTGTGTGTGTGTGTGTTGTGTAGGGGGGGGGGGGGGGGGGGGGGGTTGGCGGCTGGGGTTGGGGTGGTTTGTTGTTTTTGTTGTTTTTTTGGGGTTGTTGTTGTTTTTTGGGGGTGAGGGGGTGGGAAGTGTGTGGTGTGTGTGGTGTGTGTGTGTGTGTGTGGTGTGTGTGTTGTGTGTTGGTTGTGTGTGTGTCTCTGTCTCTCTCTCTGTATATCATATATGTGTAAGAATATTTTTTGAAAATTTCACATACAATGTCAATGGATGGTCTAAATATTGCATTCTAGAATGTTCTTTTCATTTTTTTTAGTTATTGCTTATTGGTTCCTATTGTTCATCCTTGTTATTACTTTGTGTTCATTTTGAAACTGAGTTTACGTCAGAGCTTAAAGTCGTTCCGTTTAAGGGTTTTTTGGGTTTTTTTTTTTCTTTTGTTAAAAGCATTTATGTGATTTTTCTTGTTTAAAATTTTTTTGGGCAAAAGGGTTTTAGGGGGGTTGGGGGTTTTGGGGGGGGGGGTTTTTTTTTTTTTTTGGGGGGGGGTTTTTTTTCCCCGGGGGGGGGGTTTTTTTTTTAAAATTGTTTTTTTTTTTTTTGGGGGTGGGGGGTGGGGGGGGGGGGGGGGGGGGGGGGGGGGGGTTTCCCCCTTTTTTTTTTTAATTTTTTTGGGTTTTTTTTTTTTTTAAAAAAAGGGGGGGGGTTTTTTTTTTTTTTTTTTTTTTGGGTTTTTTTTTTGGTTTTTGTTTTTTTTTTTTTAAAAAAAAAATTTTTTGGGGAAAAAAAAAAAATTTTTTTTAAAATTTTTTTTTTTTTTTTAAAAATTTTTTTTTAATTTTTTTTTTTTTGGGTTTAAAAAAAATTTGTTTTTTTTTTTTTTTAAAAAAAAATTTTCCCAAAAAAAATTGGAAATTTAAAGGGGTTTTTTTTTTTTTTTTTTTTTTTTTTTTTTTTTTTTTTAAAAAAATTTTTTTTTTCCCCCCCCCAATTTTTTTTCCCTTTCCCTTTTTTCCCCCTTCCCCCAAATTTTTTTTTTCCCCCCCTTTTTCCCCTCCCCCCCCCCCCTCTCTTCTCTTCCCCCTTTTTCCCCCCCCCCCTTTTTTCCCCCCCTCTCCCCTTTTCTTTCCCCTTTTCCCCCCTTTTCCTCCCCCCCCCTTTCCCCCCCCCCCCCCCCCCCCCCCCCCCCCCCCCCCCCCCCCCCCCCCCCCCCCCCCCCCCCCCCCCCCCCCCCCCCCCCCCCCCCCCCCCCCCCCCCCCCCCCCCCCCCCCCCCCCCCCCCCCCCCCCCCCCCCCCCCCCCCCCCCCCCCCCCCCCCCCCCCCCCCCCCCCCCCCCCCCCCCCCCCCCCCCCCCCCCCCCCCCCCCCCCCCCCCCCCCCCCCCCCCCCCCCCCCCCCCCCCCCCCCCCCCCCCCCCCCCCCCCCCCCCCCCCCCCCCCCCCCCCCCCCCCCCCCCCCCCCCCCCCCCCCCCCCCCCCCCCCCCCCCCCCCCCCCCCCCCCCCCCCCCCTCCCCCCCCCCCCCCCCCCCCCCCCCCCTCCTCTTCTCCCCCTTTTTTTTTTTTCCCCTTCCCCCCTCTTTTTTTTTTTTTCCCCCCCCCCCCCCTTTTTCCCTTCCCCCCCCCCCCTTTTCTTTTTCCTTTCCCCCCCCCCCCCTTTTTTTTTTTCCCCCCCCCCCCCCCCTTTTCCCCCCCCCCTTTTTTCCCCCCCTTCCCCCCCTCCCCCCCTTTTTTCCCCCCCTTTCCCCCCCTTTCCCCCCCCCCCCCTTTTTCCTCCCCTCTCCCCCCTCTCTTTTTCCTCTTTTTTTTTTTTTGGGGGGAAAAAAAAGGGGGGGCCTTTTTTTGGGGGGTTTTCCCCCCCTTTTCCCCGGGGGGAAAAAAAAAAAAAGGGGGGAAATTTTTTTTTAAAACCCCCCCCCCCCCCCTTTCCCCTCCCCCCCCAAAAAAAATTTTAAAAAATTTTTTTTTTTTAAAAAAAAAAAAAAAAATTTTAAAAAAAAATTTTAAAAAAAAAAACGACCCTCAAATTTTTATCCTAATTAAAGAAAGGAAAAAGAAAAAAATACAAGTCACAGTACTAAAACTTTTTTTTTAAAAAAAACTTTTTGTTTTAAACATCACAAATTTTTTACCTAAAAGGGAAAAAGCTACAGGAAAAAAAATTTTTTCACTTAAATCTTTGAAAGAAAAAAAAACCTTTTTTTTCAAAAAAAACATCAAAATTTTTTAAACCCCAAAAACCAAAAAAAGATAAAAAAAAAAATTTGGAAAAAAAATGGGCCCTTTAAAAAAATTTTAAAAAAAAAAAAAACCAAAGTTAAATTTTTAAAATGCCCTTTTTTTCAAATCGAAAAAAAGAAGAAAAAAAGAAAGAAAAAATTTGGGGTAAAAAATTAATTCGGGGGAAAATCTTTGTTTGGTTTTACTTGCCAGGGTGTTTCCCCGAAAAACCATGTTACTATTCTGACAGCCATTAAATTTCTTTATTTTTTTTTAAACCTTTTTGCCTTGGCCCAAAACTAGAGCACAAAACCAAAAAAAAAAACACAAAAACAAAATCAAACACAAACAAACACAACACACACACACACTTACACTACAAAACCTACACACAAACAACACATACACATATAACAAAAAAAACAAAACAAATAAAGCACACACATTTTTAAAAACGACCAAAAAAACACACTCACAAAGCTGGCACCCACACACCCCACAACACGCCCCCCACAAAAAAACAAAAAAAACGCCCCCAAAAAAACAAAAACCACCAAAAACCCCAAACCCCCACAAAACACACACACACCCCCTGTTTCAAAACCCCCCACACCCCTACACAACAAAACAAACACGCACCAAAAACCTCACACTGTAAACACCACCACCCACACACAACCCCCACACACAACCACACACACACCCCAACAAAACACCACTGTACACCACACACAATAACACACACAAACACACACACTACAAAAACACACAAACACACAACACCCCTACACCCACTACACAAAAATTAAAAACCAAACACACACAAAACTGTACAAACCCCACCCACAAACACACAAACAAAACAAAACCCAAACAACACCCAAAAAAAACCACACACAACAAACAAAAAAAACACACAAAACAAACAAACAAAACACACACACAACCAAAAAAAACACACCACCCCACACACACACCACACACACCAAACAAAAAACACACAGAAAATTTATTTATGTTATATTTTATTTTTTTTCCTTTTTTATCGACGATAATGGAATAGGGGACTTAATGGGGGTTTTTTTTTTTTCATCCAAATCCCCCCTGGTATGGCCATAAAAAGAAGGGGGGGGGGGTTAAAAAAGAAAAAAGCAAGAAAGACACAAAAAAGGGGGGGTTATGTGCTTTTGGGGTTTGGCCGCACACATTATTGGTGGTCATCAAAAAAGCCACCAAAAGGGAAATCGCGCGAATAAAAATCACGCAAACTCATAATTTATATGCCAAAACCCCACACACGTTTCGCCCGCAAAGCGGCGCCCAAAACACATACAAAACACAAAAGCTCAAAACGCTTTCATGTTTACGGGGAATAAAGTATACATAAAAAAGGTTTTCACATACGCACGAAAACACCCACACACACACACCACCACCCCCAATCAAACGCACAAAACAAAAACACAAAAATCCCCAAAATAAAAACCCCCCAAACCCCACACACACACACTTGGGAAATTGCACATAAAAAAAAACAAAACACATAAAACGCGCGCCAACACACACCATTCGCCCCACATACATAAAAATAATGATGGATGATGATGATGATGGTGGTTTATTTGGGTGATAAAAATAATAAAAACAATAATAATTAATAATAAAAATAATAATAATAATAAAAATTTTAATTCTATAGCGCTATATCTTGCAAAAAAGAAATCAAAGGTTCCATTAACCCACACCTCAATGCAACCCAAATTAACTTTTTTTTTTTTAAAAAATTCAAATCCCACCGCCCACACCCCCCCCCTACTACCTCCCCTCATTTACCCCCCCCCCTCCCCCCCCCCCCCCCCCCCCCCCCCCCCCCCCCCCCCCCCCCCCCCCCCCCCCCCCCCCCCCCCCCCCCCCCCCCCCCCCCCCCCCCAACCCCCACCCTTATAAGATAGAAACGCTGAAAAAAAGGAAAAATTGAATAAAATAGAAAAAAAACAGCAGCTAACCCCAATAACAAAACAAAAAAACAAGAGAGAGAGAAGAGACGGGAAGGAGTCGACAGACAGGACAGAAGACAGACAGACAAAAGACAGACAGACGACAGACAGACAAAAAACAGCCCAACGAACAGACAGACGCTTTGCCCTGCATAATTTATTATCAATTTTTAAAAAAAAGTAAAAACAGAAGTGGTTATTAAGCTTCGAACTCTGTGTATGGGTGTGTGGTGTGTGTTTTTGTGTGTGTGTGTGTTCGTGTGTGTGTGTTTGTGTTCGTGATTGTGGGGTTTGTGTTTCGTGCTGTGTGTATTGTGTGTGTGTTGGTGTGTTCGTGTGTGTGTTTGTGTGTGGTGTGTGTGTGGTTGTTGTGTGGTGTGTGTTGTGTGTAAAAGGAGTGAAAAAGAAAACAAGTATTAATAAAAATAATAATAATAATGTTGGAATTTTTTATGCGCTAAATCTTGAAAAGCAACAAATCAAAGCGCTCAGATTTATTTCATACCACTTTAAAGCACGGCAGATTTTCCGGGGAAATTGGGCTGCTCTCCCGGGGAGGCGGGAGGCGCGTCCCCACAAAGCGTGCGCCCCCCTTTTCACCTTTTTTTTTTTTTCATTCTGCAAATGTATTTGTTTTCCCCATAGAGGGCTTTTTTTTTAAAAATTTTGCCCGGGGCAATCTCTTGTTGCCGTGGGTTTTTTTCGTGCGCTAAAAAAAATTGTGTAAAAAACGGGACCTCGGTTTATCGTCTCATCCCAAAGCATTACAAAAGGAAAAAGACATTTCCCTTTTATGCAGGTTTGGAGAAGAGAGATTAAGGGGGGGGAGGTAGGTGAGGAAGGGGGTTTAATGGGGTGGAAATGGAGGGGTGGGGGTGGGGGGGGGGGGGGGCGGGGGTTTTTAGGCGGCGGGGGGAGGAAGGGGTGGGGGTGGTGGTGGTGGGTTTTGGTGGGAAGGGTGTGTGTGTGGGGTGTGTTGGGGGGTGTGATGTGTGTGTGAGAGGAGAGAGGAGAGTGGTTGTGTGTGTGTTTAGCGTGGTGTGTGTGTGTGAGCGTGCGTTTGTGTGTGTGATATGTGTGTGTGTGTTGAGTATGTGTGTGTGTGTGTGTGTGTGGTGTGAGGAGTGTGTGTTTGAGTGTTGTGGTGTGGAGCATGCGTGTGTGGTGTGTGTGTGTGAGTGTCTGTGTGTTTTTTGTGTGAGTGTGTGGTGCGGCGTCGTGCGTGCGGTGTGTATGTATGTGAGGGGGTGTGTGTGTGTTTGTGTGCGTTGTAACGCGGTAATGGCAGTGTTTGTGTCGGTGTATGTGTGGTTTTGAGTGTGTATGTGTGTGTATGTGGTGTATGGTTTTTAGGTGTGTGCATTAGGACGCTGTATATGGCAGTGTGTGTATGTGTGTTATGGGGGTCTGGGGGTTGTGTATGTGTGTGTATGGTGTATGTGTATGTCTTGTGTGTTGGGATGTGCGTGTTGTGCGTTATGTGTGTGCATGTGTGTGCATTAGGAGCTGTAATGGCAGTGTGTGCATGTGTGTATATGTGGTCTGTGTGTGTGATGGGTATGTGTGTATGTGCGTGTATGTGTATGGTGTTGTGGTGTAGTGTGTATGTGGTGTGCATTAGTGAACGGTCATGGCAGGTGTGTATGTGTGTGTATGTGTGTATGTTGGTATGTGTGTTAGTATGTGTGTATGTGAGTGTGATTAGTGACACGGTACATGGCAGTGACGCAAATGGCAGTCGAGTAATTGCCGTAAGGGGTCAAGGGTTTAGGTGTCAGTGTCAAAAACGTACGTGACATATCATGTTTACAATGTCATGACAGCGGGTTTTGTTGTTTGTAAACAGTTGTTATTGTTGTTGGCTTGTTCACAGCAAACCGTGCAGTTATGAAGAAAGAAAGAAAGACAGACAGAAAGACAGAAAGAAAAAGAAATTAAAAAGAAGAAAGAAAGAAAGACAGAAGGGAAAAAAGGAAGATAGAAACAAAGATAAAGAAAGAAAAAAGAAGAAAGAAAGAAAACAGAAGAAAGAAAGAAAGAAGAAAGAAAGAAAGACAGAAGAAGAAAGAAAGAAGAAAGAAAGAAAGAAGAAAAAAGAAAGAAAGAAGAAGAAAGAAAGAAAAAGAAAGAAAGAAGAAAAGACAGAAAGAAAAGAAAAAAAGAAAGAAGAAAGAAAGAAAGAAAGAAAGAAAGAAAGAAAGAAAAAGAAAAGAAGAAGAAAGAAAGAAAGAAAGAAAGAAAGAAAGAAAGAAAAGAAAGAAAGAAAGACAGGAAAAAGAAATGTAAACAGCAGGTAAAGGGTGTTTCAAGCAATGCCAGGAAAATGCTATCTGAAGGCTTTTTTTTCTTTCTCTAGGCTGAGTAAGTGTGTGTATTTGTGTGTGTGTGTGTTTGTTTTTGTGTGTGTTTGTGTGTATGTTT
>CM054140.1:18204604-18212726 GCA_028751875.1 Rapana venosa | reverse complement strand
TTGAGGGGACCCGTATCGCACGACACGTTGGGGCGGGTTTCTCCTCTAGCTTCCCCCCCACTTTCTTGATGTTGTTGGTATAGGTTTTTTTTCGATGCACTTGGAGGCCATATGGACAAGGGTTTTTTTTTTCGTGTTGGGGGGGTTTTTGTTCTTTGATCGGAAAGGGGTTTTGAGGGAAGGGGCCGATTTTCCTTTGTTTTTTGGGGCCTTGGGAAATTAAAACCACCTTTGGGTCTTTTTGGTCATTTTTGTTTTTTCTGTTGGCTTCTTCAACCACCCATGTTGGGGGTATGAAAATGCGGGAGGGTCGGGTGCCTGGTTTGTTTTTGGGCATCGCTTAAGAGAAGGGTGGACTTTTTGTTTTTTGTAGGACTATCTTCCTGCTTTGCAGTTGGTTTCTTTTGTTGACATAAATTTGTTCGATTGTATCATTCGTTTGCATACCGTTTTTTCTAGTATGTGTGTGTGTAGTATGTGTGTGTGTGTGCGGTTGTTTTTTTTTGGCGCGCCGCGCGTGTGTGTGTGTGCGCGCGCGCGCGTGTGTGTGTGTGTGTGTGTGTAGTGTGTGTGTTTTGTGAGTAATTTGATGGAGTGGCCTAATTTTTTATGAATCCGGAAAGCCTTTTTTTTTAATTTCAAAAAGGGTTGGGAATGGATGATTTTGGACCCCAAAAAATCGGTTCAAATACCAACAGACAGACAACCAGCATTGTCAACTTCATCTGTCCCTTTCCTCTGCCATAGGGAATCTGTCATCCCGTGTCAACTGGCCACCACAACCCACCCCTGGCTTTCCCACTCATGGAATTCCCTTTACGTAGTCTTTAGTGATCGACTAACTCTCTGACTAGGGGGTTGACCGCACAGTCCCTTTTGTCTGCAGCCCCGGGGGTTTGGTTTCCTTTTGGGGAACATCTCCCAACGCTGACTGTCTTTATGCCTCTTGGCCCAGGGTGGGGATGTCTTGGGGCAAGGCATCTCCACTATTAAATGTTTCCCATTTTCCAAACAGCAGCTGCTCCCCTGCGTTTTGGGGTCTTCGCGGGCAAAAGGACAACATAAATTTTACCCAGAATTAAAACCTATAGGGCAAATCCAGTCTTACAAGATGACGATGCCTAATTATTATAATTAAATTCGACTTATTTTTCTGGTGTGCGAGTTGTTTTGCGTGATCGTGTGTGTGTGGTGTGTGTGTGTGTGTGTGTGGTGGTGTTGTGTTTGTGGTGTGTGCTGTTGTGAGTGCGTGTGTGTGTTTGTTTTATTTTATTTTTACTTTTTTTTTTTTATATCGAGGAAATGGGAAAAAGCACTTATTGTTTTGTTTCCTCCAGTCCCGTGGTATGTGGTTTTTTTTTGATTCTGTCTCTTTCCCACCGGCACAAAAAGCCTCTCTTACGAAAAGCGGAACAGAATCTAAAGGGGGCGCAAGTGTTAGCGTGGTTCGCAAAAAAGGGCCTCGGTTTTAGTCTCCCGAAGGACTTTTGGGGGGGGTGGGTCTGACTGATGTTAAATCCCAGGGGAAATTTTCCCCCCTTTTAAAAGGAAAAAAAAAACCCCCAAAACCCTTTTTTTTCCCCCCGGGGGGTTTTTTAAAAAAAACCCCCCCTTTTTTTCCCTTTTCCCCCAAAATTTTTTTTTTTTGGGGCTTGGGGGAAAAACCCTTTCCAAAACCCCCCGGGGTTTAAAAAACCCCCCATTTTTTTCCCCTTTTTTTAAAAAAATTTAAAATTTTTAAAATTAAATTTTTTTTTTTTTTTTTGGGGGTGTTTTTTTTTGGGGGGGGGGAAAAAAATTTTTTTCCCTTTTTTTTAAAATTTTTTTTTTTTAAAAAAAAAATAAAATTTTTTTTTTCCCCTTTTTCCCCTTTTTGGGTTTTTTTTTTTGTTTTTTTTTTTGGGGTTTTAAAGGGTTTTTTTTTTTTGGGGGGTTTTTAATTTTTTTTTTGGTTTTTTTTTTAAAAACCCCCTTTTTTTTTTTTTTGGGGGAAAAATTTTTTTTTTTTTTCCCCCCGGGGGAAAAGGGGTTTTTTTTTTTTTTAAAAAACCCCCCCCCAAAAAAAGGGGGAAAAACCCAAGGGGGGGGGTTTGTTTTTTGGGGGGGGTTTTTTTTTTGGGTTTTCCGGGGGTTTTGGGGGGGGGCCCCCGGGGGTTTTTTGGGGGTTTTTTTTTTTTGGGGGGTTTTTGGGGCCTTTTTAAAATTTTTTGGGTTTGTTTTTGGGAAAATTTTTGGGGGGGGGGGGGGTTTTTGGTTTGGGGGGGGGGGGGGGGGGTTTTTTTTTTTTTGGGGTGGGGGGGGGGCTTTTTTTTTAAAAATTTTTTATTTTTTTTTTGGGGGGTTGGGGTTTTTAAACCCTTTTTTTTTTCCCCCCCCCCTTTTTTTTAAAAAAGGGGGTTTTAAAAAAAAAAAATTTTTTTTTGGGGAAAATTGTTTTTTTTTTTTTTTCCCCTTTTTTTTGGGGGGGGGGGGGGGGGGGGGAAAATTTGGGGGGGGGGGGGGGGGAAAAAAATTTTGGGCAAAAAAAATTTTTTTTAAAAAAAGGGGGGGGGGGGGGGGGGGGGGGGGGAAGGGAAAGGGGGGGGGAAAGGGGGGGGGGGAGGGGGGGGGGGGGGGGGGGGGGGGGGGAAAAACCGGGGAAAAAAATTTTTTAAGGGGGGGGGGGGGGGGGAAAAAAAAAATTTTTTTTAAAAAAAAAAAACCCCCCCCCCGGGGGGGGGGGGGGGGGGGCCCCCCCCCAAAAATTTTTTTTTCCCCCCCCCCCCCAAAAAAAAAGGGGGGGCCCGGGAAAGGGGGGGGGGTTTTTTTTTTTTTTTTCCCCCCCCCCCCCCCCCCCCCCCCCAAAAAAAAACCCCCCGGGGGCCCCCGGCCCCCCCCCCCTTTTTTTTTTTTGGGGGGGGGGGGGGAAAAAAAAAAAAATTTTTTTAAAAATTTTTTTTTAAAAAAAAAAAAAAAACCCCCCCCCCCCCAAAAACCCCCCCCCCCCCCCCCCCCCCCCCCAAAAAAAAAAAAAAAAAACCCCCCCCTTTTCCCCCCCCCCCCCAAAAAAAAAAAAAAAAGGGGGGGGGGAAAAAAAAATTTTTTTTTTTTTCCCCCCCCCCCCCCCGGGGGGGGGGGGCCCCCCCCCCCCCCCCCCCCCCCCCCCTTTTTTTTTTTCCCCCCCCCCCCCCCCAAAAATTTTTTAACCCCCTCCCCCTCTCCCCCCCTTTTTCCCCCTTCCTTTCCTTTTCTCTCTCTCCCCCCCTTTTTTTTTTTTTTTTTTTTTCCCCTTTTTTTTTTTTCCCCCCCTTTTTTCCCCCTTCTCTCTCCCCTTCTCTCCCCCCCCTTTTTTTCCTCCCCCTTTTTTTTTTTTTTTCCCCCCCCCCCCCTTTTTTTTTTTTCCCCCCCCCCCTTTTTACTCTCCTTTTTTCCCCCCCTTCTCTTTCTCCCCCCCTCCCTCTCTTTTTTTCCCCCCCCCTTTTTCTCTCTCCCCCTCTTTTTTCCCCCTTCTCTTCCCCCTCTCTTTTTTCCCCCTTTTTTCCTTCTCTTTTTTTTTTTTTTTCCCCCCCCTTTTTCTCTCTCTCCCCCTCTCCCCATTCTTTTTTTTTTCCCCCTTTCTCTCTCCCCCCCCCCCTTTCCCCCCCCTTTTTTTTTTCCCCCCCCCTTTTTTCCCCCCCCCAAAATTTTTCCCCCTTTTCCCCCCCCCCCCTTTTTTGGGTTTTTTCCCCTTTTTTTTTTTTTTTTTGTTTTTCCCTTTTTAATTTTGGGGGTTTTTTTTTTTGGCCCCCCTTTTTTTTTTTGGGGGTTAGTGTGTTGTGTTTTTTGGGGGGTTTGTTTTGGGGGGGAGGGGGGGGGGGGGGGGGGGAAAAAAAAAAGGGGGGAAAAAAGGGGGAAAAAAAAGGGGGGGGGGGGAAAAAGAAAAAAAAAAAAAAGGGGGAAAAAAAAAAGGGGGGGAAGAAGAAAAAAAAGAAAAAAAAGGGGGAAAAAAAAGGGGAAAAAAAAAGGGGGGAAAAAAGGGGGAAGTTAAAAAAAAAAAAAAAGGGGGGGAATAAAAAAAAAAAAGGGGAAAAAAGGGGAAAAAAAAAAGTTTAAAAAGGGGGGAAAAAAAGGGGGGGGGGAAAAACAGAAAAGTAAAAGGGGGAAAGGGAAAAGGGGGGAAAAAAAGGGGAAAAAGGGGGAAAAAAAAAAAAAAGGGGGAGGGGGAAAAATTTTTTTTTTTTTTAATTTTAATTTTTTTTAAAATTTTAAAAAAAACCCCCCCCCCCCCTTTTTTCCCGGTTTAATTTTTTTTTCCCCAAATACCTCCTTCTCTCCCCCTTCTCTCTCTCCTCCTTCTCTCTCTCCTCTCTCTCTCCTCTCATATCTCTCTCTCCTCTCTCTCCTCTCTCTCCTCTCTCTCTCTCTCTCTCTCTGGCTCCTTTCTTCCTTCTCTCTCTCTCTTTCCCTCTCTCTCTCTCTGTCTTTTCTCCACTAAAAAATATCATTACACCGGCTAAACACCTACAGGCAAGTGAGTGACAGAAAACACGCGCGCGCACATGCGTGTGTGAGCTCCTGTGTGTGTGTGTGTGTGTGTGTGTGTGTGTGTGTGTGTGTGCGTGTGTGTGTGTGAGCGTGTGTGTGCGTGTGTGTGTGTGTGTGTGTGTGTGTTCCTTCTTAATTTAAGGTCGTTACACATCAAGTGATTAGTGTGTGTGTGTTGTGTGTTTGTCTAAAAGAAGGAGAGAGAGAGGAGAGAGAGAGAGAGAGAGAGAGAGAGAGAGAGAGAGAGAGAGAGAGAGAGAGAGAGAGAGAGAGAGAGAAAGGCAGAGAGAGGGACAGAGACAGAGAAAGACAGAGAGAGAGAGATTACAGACAGATTGACAGATAGACAAACACACAGAGAGAAAGACAGGCATATAGACAGACAGGCAGACAAATAGTGTGAGAAAGACAGGAAGGTAGATAGTAACACACCGAGAGAGAATGTATGTGAGAGACAGAGTCACAGACGTACAGACAGACATACAGACATACAGGCAGACAAGCAGACAGGCAGAGGGAATCAGGGAGAGAGAGAGAGAGAGAGAGAGAGAGAGAGAGAGAGAGAGAGAGAGAGAGAGAGAGAGAGAGAGAGAGAGAGAGAGACTTCAGGTTTATTTATTTATTTTATTAATTATTATTTTATTTCGAGGATGATGGAACAAGCACTCATGCGCTTTTTTTCATCTAGTCACCGTGTGTATGCAGTTTTGTCAATTCTTTCGTCCGTTCCCACCGGCACATAATGGCCTGCTCTTCCGAAAAGCGGATTGGGTTTTAACGTGTGCTCAAGATGTTCTGTGTGCGTTCGCACACGGGGCCTCGGTTTATAGTCTCATCCGAAGGACTTTATAGGGAGAGTGAATTCGGCACTGATGTCAACTCCAGAGGAAAAATCCTCTTGAACGAGATTCGAATCGGGGTCAGCAGATCATAAATGCATCACTATAACCACCAGGCTATCCTGTTCCCGAGAGAGACAGAGGGAGAGAGAGAGAGAGAGAGAGAGAGAGAGAGAGAAGAGAGAGAGAGAGAGAGAGAGAGAGAGAGAGAGAGAGAGAAAAGGGAGGGGGAGGGAAGAGAGAGACAGAGGCAGAGAGACAGAGACAGAGAGGCAGAGAGACAGAGATTAATTCAATTATTTCAGCATAATATTTTATATAAAGAAACAAACGGAGCAGAATAACAGAAGCATAATGTAGTGTTAACTTTCTAAGGGGCTATTCTTTCTTGTTACAATGCAGTATTTGAAAATCTAATTTACCTTGCAATTCATTTCGTTATAATTTGATTGTGAATTAATCACCAGATAATTGAATGGAAGCAATGGCTTGCCTTTTGGCTATGAATATCATTTGATTCAAGGTTGTTGGTTTAGGGTTTTTTTTACCAAATTAAATGGCATCTTAAACTCTACATTGTTAATGTTCTCAGTTTGACTAGGTGCAGTTGGAATTCAAAGCCATCCTTATTCAAAGCCTTCTGAATTCGAAGCCATCTTAATTCAACACCTTCTTAATTCAAAACCTTCTCAGTTCAAAGCCATCTTAATTCAAAGCCACCCTAATTCAAAGCCATACTAATCCAAAGTCATCTTAATTCAAAGCAACATTATCTAAAAGCCATCTCAATTAAAAGCTGCTAGTGCTACTGCTGTTTTTCTTGCTGCTACTGTTCGTCTTTATTTTTTCTTCTAAACTATTGCTGAACCACGTTTGGCATTATCAAGAGCAATATGCTCATTCACACACGCGCGCGCGCGCGCACACACACACAACACAAACTCACACACACACACACACACACACACACACACACCACCACCACCACCACACACCACACACACACACACACACACACACACACACATACACACACACGCACTCTCACTCACTCACTTACTCACACACACATATACCCCTCCCCACTCCACACACACATACACTCACCCCCCACCTCCCCCGCCCCACCCACACCCCCCCCCCCAACCCCCCAACCACACACACACACACACACACACGCACGCACGCACGCACGCACGCACGCACGCACACACACACACACACACACACTCACATACACACACAAACACGAAGATCACTACTCTAAAATGCAAGGGGTCTATAGTTCGAATCCCTCCCGAATTCCGGACATATATTTTCATATTCATTAGACCGCAATATCATGTTTCTTCTCTGTTTGCTAATCTTTCCGATGGAACAACAGCCTGTGCGGCCCTGTGTACAAAACTATCAATATCACGTAACAAAACCCATGACACTATGCTCGCTGTACATCTGGCCTATACACAGTAAAATCTGGAACCATCTGTCGTGAAGCAATAAACGAGCTATGTTCGGCGGTATGGATTAAACAACTACAATTCGCCCCGGCATGTTTATGCACTAAAAGGAAATTTATTGTCTCTTATTCGGTGGTCCTGGCTGCTCTGGTCTCATGGTGACATCAGTTTTGGGTTTTTCCCGTATACGTGTGTGCCTGCGGCGAGTTTGTGTCAAAAGTCTTTTGGGGGTGTTAGAGGTTCACTGGAAAAAAATTGTTGGAGGATTATTGCGCTAGTCGCTGCCCCGATGATAAGTTTGGCTCCGCGACTGAGCTTTCACTGTCGTTAGTAGGAGGGGCTTAGCAGGTGGTGTTACCGTGTATGCTAGCTTAGAACAGGCACCACTGAACACCAACAATACAAAGTGACCCAGGAGCTTGTGCAGGGCCTCTGTGGCTGGTGACCTCACTGCGGCCTGACATTAATGAATTCTGTTATCATTTAATGATAATAATAATAATAATAATAATAATAATAATAATAATAATAATAATAATAATAATGTATGGAATTGATATAGCGCTGAATCTTGTAAAGCAACAAATCAAAGCGCTTTTTAAAATAAAATCATGCGTGTGTATGCGTTTTTTAAAAAATTTATCATCTGTTCCCACCAGCACACAATGGCCTACTCTTTCGAACAGAGGAACAGGATTTAACGTGTGCGCAAGATGTTCTGCATGCGTTCGCACACGGGGCCCCTCGGTTTATAGTCTCATCCGAAGGACTTTGACATTCAGTTCGATTTTTGGGGGGTCAAATTGGGAAGAAAGGGCGAGGCTGGGAATCAATCGAACCTAGAACCTCACGGTTTACTTGTTGGCAGACAAACGTCTTAAACATCCTGCCACCTTCCTTTTAATTTGCAAATTTTTCAGCACAACATAAAAGAGAATTTAAAGCTTTGGCTGGTGGCTGGATTCACTAGCTAGGGCCTGACATTAATGAAAGCTGTATTATTTGCAAGGCTGCTTTTTTCCTCTCCAATACAACATAAAGAGAGTTTCAAGCTTGTACACCCGTGATATCAAACGGTTCAAGTCAAGTGGTTGTGGTTTTGTTGTAGTTGCTGAGTACGGCCCGCGCATATCGACTGATGCAACAGGCCGGTATTGATCACTATACAGATGCTGCTACACATCACATAAAAGAACAACAAAGAAAACTGTAATAAGGAAATAATGAGACAGACAACATCCCCCGAAAAAAAGGAAATCTCCACCGTTCCAAGATGTATGGTAACACGTTTTTTATGGGGGGTATTATCAGCTTTTAATC
>CM054140.1:18189604-18202104 GCA_028751875.1 Rapana venosa | reverse complement strand
GTTCCGTTCCCACTGGCATACAATGGCCTACTCTTCCGAAAAGCGGATTGGGTTTTAACGTGTGCTCAAGATGTTCTGTGTGCGTTCGCACACGGGGCCTCGGTTTATAGTCTCATCAGAAGGACTTTATAGGGAGAGTAGAGTCGGCACTGATGTCAACTCCAGAGGAAAAATCCTCTTGAACGAGATTCGAATCGGGATCAGCAGATCACAAATGCATCACTCTAACCATCAGGCTATCCTTTTCCCCGAGAGAAACAGAGGGAGAGAGGAGAGAGAGAGAGAGAGAGAGGAGAGGGGGGGGGGGGGAAGAGAGCAAGAGAGACAGGGGACAGAGAGACAGAGCAGGATAAATTAAATTAATTCAGTAATATCTTTTATAAAGAAACAAAAGGGCAGAATAACAGAAGCATAATGTAGTGTTAACTTTCTAAGGGGCTATTCTTTCTTGTTACAATACAGTATTTGAAAATTAATTTACCTTGCAATTCATTTCGTTATAATTTGATTGTGAATTAATCACAGATAATTGAAGGGGAAGCAATGGCTTGCTTTTGGCTTAAATATCTTTGTTTCAAGTTGTTGGTTTGGGTTTTTTCCCAAATTAAATGGCATCTTAAACTCTACATTGTTAATGTTCTCAGTTTGACTAGGTGCAGTTGGAATTCAAAGCCATCCTTATTCAAAGCCTTCTGAATTCGAAGCCATCTTAATTCAACACCTTCTTAATTCAAAACCTTCTTAATTCAAAATCTTCTCAGTTCAAAGCCATCTTAATTCAAAGCCACCCTAATTCAAAGCCATACTAATCCAAAGTCATCTTAATTCAAAGCAATATTATCTAAAAGCCATCTCAATTAAAAGCTGCTAGTGCTACTGCTGTTTTTCTTGCTGCGGTTGTTCTGTTCGTCTTTATTTTTTCTTCGAAACTATTGACTGAACCACGTTTGGAATTATCAGCAGTATTATGCTAATTCACACGCACAAACACACACAAACACACACACATACACAATCTCTCCACACACACCCACCACACCACACTAAAACACACAACCACAAACAACACACAACACACACACACACCACACACACGCACTCTCACTCACTCACTTACTCACAAAATAGACCCTCCCCCCACACACACACATACACTCACCCACCCATCCCCCACCACACACATACACTCACCCCACCTCCCCCCCACCCACCCCCAACCCCCCAACCACAAAACATACACACGACGAAGCACGCATTTCAACCAAAACACACACACACACACACACATCACACATTTGACGACCAATTCCTTAAAAAACAACAAACAAAAAACAGATCCTTGAAAGGGTGGGCTAAATAAGTAGCAGCTCTCGTCTCTCCTCCACTCTTCCCTCTATTCTGTTTTCTTTTCTCTTTTTTTGTTGTACTTGCAAAGAATGGCCATATGTGATTATTACGTCTGCTTTGAAACGAAACTGATTTTCTTTCCTTTCTTGGATTGGGCAAGCATCTGCGTTATTGTAGACCAGACAGGCAACAGTTATTAAAGACAGTCGTGTGTGTGTGTGTTTGTGTGTGGAGGAGGGGGGGGGGTGGGTTATATGTGAGTGTGTGTGTGTGTGCGTGGGGGGGGAGGGGTTTTTATGTGAGTATGTGTGGGGGTAGTGGAGGGGGGGGGGCGGTGTGTGTTTTTCTATTTTATTTTTATTTTATTTATTTTTATCGAGGATAATGGAATAGCATTTTGAGCTTTTTTCTCCCCTGGTATGCGGTTTTGTAATTCTGTATCTGTTCCCCCCCCACCCGGGACACAATGCCTACCTTTACGAAAAGCGGAACAGGGGTTTAACGTGTGGCGGATGTTCTGCGGCGTTCGCACACGGACCGTGTGTGGGAGTGTGTGTGGTTTTGTGAGTGTGGGTGTGGGTGTGTGTGTGTGGGGTGTGGGGTGTGTGTGGGTGGTGTGGGGGGGGTGTATGTGTGGTGGGAAGGGGTTGTATGTTGGTATATGTGTTTTGTGTGTGTTTGTGTGCGCGTTGTTGGTATTGTATTTGTGTGGGGTGTTACTTCATGTAATGTATATTTCTTAATGTTTTTAGCACAGTATGGTGTATGTGTGTGGGTGTGTTTATTCTTCAACTTTGTGTCTATTTGCATAAATGACATGAGACAAGCGAGTGTGTATGTTTATGTCATTTTATTTTTGTTTTATTCTTTTATTTTGAGGATAATGGAATAAGTACTTATGTGTTGCTGTTGTTGGGTTTTTTTTACATTATTTCAGAATTATTATTACAGAATCATCGTTATGTTTATGTGCGTGCTTGCAAGCTTGCGTGCGTGCGTGTGTGTGTTTGTGTGTGTGCATGCATGAACGCGTGCGTGCGTGTGTGTGATATTTTTTGGAGGGTTTTCTTCGTGTTTGATTGCCTATTTTGAAAATCGACTTTTTTTATTTCACCGTAGGCGAAATTGTATATCATGTTCTAAAAATACTGTGGATGACAGGACCTCAGTTTATTGTATTCTATCAAAGGCTACGATAATAACCAAACCACAAGATGTACGTGTAACGCAGATTTTCTAATGGACTGGAGCCCGAATCATCGTTCTTTTATTTCGTTTTGGATTTTTATTGGCCCAAGCCAAAAGCTGTGTCAGTTATTGATGTCAGCTAATTGCCAAGTTCTACACTAAAATGTTGTTAATGTCGTAAAATGTTGCGTTGAGATTGTACTTCAGCCATGACAAGCTCTTAACATAACAACCCGCACTCTCCGTTGTTAAAGGCGAGGAAAAAATCCTCTGAAGAGGGGATATGGCTGCCTATAATGATGGCTTGGTACTTAAAAAAACCAGTGGTACACACAAACTTTTCTCATTCAGTAGTGTACAATTTCAATCTCACAGTGATTTCCAGGTGGGATGATGAGTGAGTCAGAGTGCACATTCTGGGTTACCCCCTGAGTGTTAAACTGGGGAACGTACAACAACAACAACAGCAACAACATCATTTCGTTTTGCATATAATTTTTTTACCGCTAGACCAAAACCTCGGCTTTAGCCCTGCTCTTTATTAAGGGAGTGAACTAAATATAGAGGTCGACCTCAGTGACACGGGTATATCTACCCCGAAGAGATTAGGACTGCCTTGTAAAGCAGTCAAGCGGGGGTATGACGCAGACACACGTTAGTGCTTTGGCACTGGAACAAGAATGGAGTCGCTGTGTTGTTTCTTGCTTGTAAGCATTTTTTTTTTCAATATGTATAAACTGCTCTCTGTACGGTTATTTTTTGGTATGTCTCTCGCGCTTCGATTTGTTTGTTTTTTTACAAGATTCAGCGCTATATAAATTCCATATATTATTATTATTATTATTATATGTTTTTTCTTGTCTTAGATTTAAGGATACACACTCCCTACACAACTTATACAGGTAAAAGAACCATGACAGCGAAAAGATGTGTTATGAAAACTTTTGTCAACAAATTTAGTTTTCTATGCTAACATAACAGGATGGCAGGAGAAAGGAACCTGGTTTTTATAAGAAGACGTCTATCATGGCTATAAATACTGTAAGGTAAAGGTAAAGGTGTCCCATAACCTATAAGGTCGTAGGGGAGCGAGGCGTCAGAGACCTCACTTCTCTAGAGCCAGCATATTGTGGGCGGCGCCCATCTCTCCTCTCCCTCGCTGCTTTACCTTCCCTAATCCTAAAGAGGGCAGGTACCCATTTACAGCTGGGTGAACTGGGGGGAACTGTACTGAAGCCAAGGCACGCAAACTGCCACCCATCCAATTGGTAACCATGCTCGACGCTGCTTAACTTGGCTGGGGGAAAGTAAAGTATGATAAAAAACCAAAACACCATGATAATGAATCAGTTTCAGTTGAAAGAATATCTGTCATAAATAGAGTTTGATATTGGCAATGCATAATAGGCAGAGTGAAGCAGTGGTGTGTGTGTGTGGTGTTGTGTGTGTGTGTGTGTGTGGGGTGTGGTGTGTGTGTGTGTGTTTGTTGTGTTTGTGTGTGTTTGTGTGAGTGAGTGTGTGAGTTGAGTGTGTGGAGGGGTTTTTTTGTGGTGGTGAGTGTGTTGTGTGTGTTTTGTGTGTGTGTTTTGTGTGTGTGTGTGTGTGTGTGTGTGGGTTGTGTGTGTGGTGTTTTTTGTGTGTGTGGTGTCTTTAAAATTATTTTTGTCCCTAACTGGAAATTGAGACGTTAAACAAAACAAAACTGGTTTAAAAAAAATTAAATTAAAAATATATTCAAACTGCTCAGCACATCGTTTCTACATAACACACATTAAAAAAAAAACTACGACCCAAACTAATGGTAATAAAAAATATCGTACATAAAGAAAACCTCACTAGAGACTGGCAACGTAAAAATGAATACACCCTAAATTTCCCAGGGGGAAATCACTTGTTTTACCTGATTCCCACACTGCCAAAGATAACAGGAATCGTTATAGGATCTGGGATCGTATGTTGAGATCTGGAGTCTGTGTATTGGAAGCCCACCTGGTGAAGGACAGGATGAAGTTGGTTTTTATTTTCCATCTGTACACTGGCTTCTTCTGCTTTATTGCTATCAACTAAGAAATATAAGACCAAACACCCCACACTTTTTTTAAAATTGAGTTTTGGTTAAAAGGGTGGGGTCTCGGTTTCCCCGCTAGGGCTCCCAGATTCACCAATGGTGAAATATTTTTGAATATTTCCCCATTTTATCCCACTAGCAGGGTACCGCACTCAACTTCGAAATGTCTAAAACAGTTCACCAGTGTGCATGCGTTTTTTGTTGATTTTTCAGAAGAATTGGTTGGGGGGAATGGGGAGTCATTTTTTTTCACAGGCACGAATGACTTTACTGTCTGAAAGGCAGAGCGGTTTTTACAGTGAGGCCAAGATTTTTTTGCGGAGCGTTCGTGCCAAGTGACCTCGGTTTATAGTTTCATGCGAAGGGATTTTGGAGAATGATATCAGTAGAAGCTGAAGGTACGGGTTTTCCCCTAACTATGTGGTCGTGGGGTGGTGAGGCTCATGTACCTCAGCTTCTCAAAAGGCCAGCATATTAAAGGCGGCGCCCATCTCCTCTCCCTCGCTGCTTTACCTTCCCTGACCCTAAAGAGGGCAGGTATCCATTTACAGCTGGCTGAACTGGAGGACTGTATTTATATATTTTTAAATTCTTTTATATTGAGGATAATGGAATAAGCACTTGTGCGCTTTTTTACATCTAGTCCCTGTATGTATGCGGTTTTGTAAAATTTTGTCATCTGTTCCCACAGACACGCAATGGCCTTCTCTTACGAAAAACGGAACAGGATTTAACGTGTGCGCAAAATGTTCTGCATGCATTCGCCCACGGGGCCTTGGTTTATAGTCTCATCCAAAGGACAGTATTGTATAGAAGCCAAGGCGCGTAAACGGTCACCCATCCAACTGGTAACCACGCTCGACGCTGCTTAACCTTGGCTGGAGAAAAGCAATTGCTATCCTTTCATCAGTAATTATGTGAAATCCGGAAGGGGGGAGGGACAAATGCCCTTGAACAGGCGTATCGGTGGTGGCTCGAAATCGGGTTCGATCCTAGACCACCAAATCGTGAACTCAACACTCTAACCACAAGGCTATCCCGCCCCATGGTCAACATTTATGAGCAAAAAAAACCCCCGTATAACCGACAACATCTGCGAAAAATCCTCTGCCTCAAAGATTTTACCAAAAGTAAAACGATCAAAAGACAAAAAGACATCGTGACATATTTAAGAAACCGCTAGAAAAACGCAATAAAATCTATTACTAAAGTAAAAACAAACGAAAAGGAATAAGAAATCAAAACTCAAGATATAAAAGCAAAAACCCAAAAAAAGTTAAAAAATTAAAAAGGCCCAGCCAAACAACCCAAATTGAATATCGCTGTAGCTTTTCCCTTTTAAATTCTACCCCCACCCCCCCCCCCCCCCCCCCCCCCCAAAAAAAAAAAGTTCCGCATTCTGACCTCAGCGGATGCGCCACATAAAAAAGTTTCATAATAAACAACGACTCTCTCCACGGTCTCTCTGTTTCTCCAGTCTCTGTCTCTCTTCTATGGACTGTCTGTCGTCTGTTTGTCTGGACCTTATCTGTCTCTCTTTCCCTGTTTGGTGTCTATCTCTCCTCCTCTTTCCCTTTTTTCTCTCCCCCCTCTCTGTCTATTTGTGTTATCCCCTCCCTTCTTGCGTCTCTTGTTCTGTATGTTTTCTGTCTTTCGTTCCCAATTGTTCCCTTTTTTTTGGATGTCTTCTTCTAATTTTCCCTTTCACCCACCCCCTCCAACCATCCACATCTCACCACACACCCCTCATAAGACTCCCCTCTCTCCTCTCTCTCCTCCTCTCTCCTTTCTCTTTCTTTTTTTGTCTTCTCTTCTTGTGTTCCTCTGTCTTTCTATGTCTTCTTTTGTGGGATTTTTTGTTGTTTTTTTTTTGTTTTTTTTTTTGTGGTTTTTTGTGCTTTATGTGGGTTGTGTTTTGTTTGTGGTGTTTGTGTGTGGTGTGTTGTGTGTTGTGTTGTTTGTTTTGTTTTTGGTCTCTTCTTTTGTTTGTACTCTGTCCCGCCACCCACACACACACACACACACACACCCAAAACAACACACACACAAACAATACCCCACCACCACCACCACCCCCCATGTAATTCTATGGAAAAAAAAAAATAAATGAATGCATAGAAGCAGACAACTTCTTCAATTTGAGGTGACCTGTTTCTCATAAACTTTCTCCAAGTTAATAGCAATCATTATAGTTTGCTTTTCTCGTTTTCGTTTTTTTTTTTTTTGGCCTTCAAGATAAAATTGATTTTGTTGCCTGAATTTGAAATCTCTTTTATTTGAATTTCAGCTGCCCTTGGCACATAAATTCTTCATGAAGATCATTCGCTGTGATTACGAAATAGCTGTTTTCTTTCTCTCGTTCCCTGTTTTCATTCTTGAATTGAGAGGGGAGAGAGAGAGAGAGAGGGGAGAGGGGGAAGAGGAGAGAGAGGGGAGAGAGGGAGGAGAGAGTGAGAGAGAGAGAGAGTGAGGTGGGAGTGAGAGAGACAGAGAGAAAGACAGAGAGAGTGTGTGTGTATGCGTGTGTAGGGGGGGGGGGGGGGGGGAGTCAGAGACAGAGAGAGAGAGAGGAGAGAGAGATAGAGAGAGAGAGAATGACAATGACAATGACAATGACAATGAGAAATCCTTTTATTTCAAGGATAATGAATAAGCACTCATGTGCTTTTTTTTACATCCAGTCCCAGCCCGTAGGGATGTATATGATAATAAAGTAAAAAAACAAAAACCAAGCCCAATACTAAAAACTACACAGCAAAGGGAAAAAAAAAAAACAAACCACACACAAAAAAACCCATAAAAGACTGAAAAAGAGCGAAAAAAAAGCAACAACAAATATGAAAAAAGCAAACCACAGAAACAACAAATTATTATTTTTAAAAATTTTTATCCTTTTATTTTATATCGAGGATAATGGAATAAGCACTTCTGTGCTTTTTAACATCCATTCCCCGTGTGTATGCGCTTTTGTGAATTCTGTCATCATTCTATTCCCACCGGCACACAATGGCCTACTCTTACGAAAAGCGGAACAAGAATTAACGTGAGCGCAAGATGTTCTGCGTGTGTTCGCACACGAGGCCTCGATTTATAGTCTCATCCGAAGGACTTTTGGGGAGAGTGGAGTCTGCACTGATGTTAACTCCAAGGGGAAAATATCCCCTTGAACGGGAATCAAACCGGGTTGTCAGATTGCGAGCGAATTTTTCTAACCACTAGGCTATCCCGTTCCCAGAGAGTGAGAGGGCGAGAGAGAGAGTGAGTAGAGAGAAAGAGAGGAAGGGGGGGAAGGGGGGTGGGGGGGGGGGTGGGGAGAGAAAATTCAGAGACGAGACAGATGCAGGTTGATTGACGAGACGAAAAAAAAAAACACACAGACACATCAACAGAAGAAAAATTTTTTTAAAAAAAAAAAATACAAATCAACATTTCAGATTTTAATCATTCAAATCAGTTCGGGAGTACAATAAAACAGACACAATAAAAGAAAAAAACAAAGCCAAAAAAAAAAAAACCCCACGATAAAGACGTCTATTTTATTCCTAAGGGAAACCAGACCGAAAAGCTAAGGGAGGCGATTCACTTCCACGTAAGGATGAGTTCTCTCCCGTGTGAGAATCGATTTCTTGTCAAGAGGGAAAACCTTGAAGATATCAGGTGGATTGTCTTCCCCTGGTTATTTATGTCTGCCAAAAGATCTGGACAGGCACCTGCAGTCAATCACTTTCTAATTCCATTGTTCTCGAGTTTCTTCCTTGCTTTGCTTGTTTGTTTGTTTGTTAGCTTGGTTTTTCGGTTGCTTGGCTGGTTAGTTAGCTGGTTAGTTAGGATGGTTGGGTGTGTGATTGGGTGGTTGGGTGGGTTTGGGTTGGTTGGTTGGTGGGGTTGGTTGGTTAGTTTGGATGGACAGGCGCCTGCAGTCAATAGTTTTCTAATTTATTTTGTTCTCGCCTTTCTTTCTTTTCTTTTTTTATTTGCTTTGGGTTTTGGGGCTTGGTTGTTTGATTGGTTAGTTGGTTGATGGGTTTGGTTGGTTGGTTGGTTGGGTGGTTGGTTGGCTGGTTGGTTGGTTGGTTGGCTGGACGGCACAGCCGTAATCCTTTCTAATTCCATTATTATCGCGTTTCTTTCTTGCTTTTTTTGTTTGTTAGCTTGGTTTGTAAAATTGGTTGGTTGTTAGTGGCTGGTTTTGCTGGTTGGTTGGGGGTTAGCTGGTTTTTTTTGGTTGGTTTGGGTTTGGTTAGGCTGGTAGATTGGATGCTATGGCGTGTGAATATGTGGTTTGGCTTGATGTCAGGTTAAATGCCTTTGCTTTTCGCTCCTCGACAAGAAGTTTGAGGTTTAGCAACGTTAAGAGTATTGCGTATACGACCGTTTTTCGCATTAAGGTAGCTGCACTCCGCCTCTGGAGATGAAGTGTTCCTTCTTCAGTAATCCCAGCACATGTTTCCAGTCTGTTTCAATGGTGAGGAGCACTTTTTCAAAAGATCTTTAAAAATGTTAAAAGATAATCACATTTTTTTAGCTAAAATTTTTTAATGTGCTTTTAAGCAAAAGTAGCACAATTGTTGTTGTTGGTTTTTATCAAGTGCACTTAGACAAAATTAATAATTATTTTGAAGTTTGTAGATTATTCTTCTATAAAATTTGATGATATCGCTGATTTTAAACCTTCTCCTTGACGAAAAAACTTGCTTATACTAGAATTTCAAGCAAAATGTCGAAAATCGTAATTTTATGTAGTCAAAATTTCAAATAGTCTTTAACACATCTAACTATATCAGAAGATTCGAAATCATCTGAATCGATAGTATGGCTGCTTTATTTGAAAATAGTTACGCGCAGGAATTTTTCATTCTGTGTGTGTGTGTGAGTGCGTGCGCGCGCGCACGCGCGACAGTGTCATAGTATGGTGAGTGAGACAGCGCATACATTGTATGGTTAGTGGGGCGTTAACCTGGGTACCTACAGCAAAAGCAACACAGGAAATTTTACCATCATCTTCATAATCATCATCATCATTATCATCATCATCATCATCATTTACCAGCAGCACCAGCAGCATAGTCACCACCATAACCACCATAATCACCATCATCCATCATCATTTATCATCATCATCTATCATCATCATCATCATCACCATCACCAGAGCATAAACACCACCATAACCACCCTAAACACCCATCATCATCATCATCACCCTCACCAGAAAACATAATCACCACCATAACCACCCTAATCACCACCCTCCCTCATCATCATCACCATCACCAGCAGCAAAAATCACCCATAATCCCGCGTATCATCATCACCATAACCCCATCACACCATCATCATACCAGCAGCATAATCACCCCCATAATCACCGTCGTGTCGTCTCACAAACATTCAACATATCTTCTCTCAATCATCATCATTTATATCATCGCCATCAACAACAGCAACACAAACAAAACACAAAAACAACGGAGGGATGAGATAATCACAATAATAGCAACAAAGCTACCACCTGATACCTGTTTGACGTCAAAACCTCATGATCAACACTTTGAGCACAATCGAATGGCCATGAGCCTAGCAAGCAAGCAGGTTTTTTCAGGTATGGATGTGTGTGTGTGTGTATGTGTTGTGTGTGTGTGTGTGTGTGTGTGTGTGTGTGTGTGTGTGTGTGTGTGTGTGTGTGTGTGTGTGTGTGTGTGATTTGTGTGTGTGTGTGTGTGTGTGTGTGTGTGTATGTATATGTGTGTGTGTTGATATGTGTGTGTGTTTATGTGTGTGTGTATGTGTGGAAAGAATGTGCGTGTGTGCGCATGAGTGCGCGCGCGTATGAGCTGTGTATATATATATATGTGTGTGTGTGTGTGTGTGTGTGTGTGTGTGTGTGTGTGTGTGTGTGTGTGTGTGTGTGTGTGTGTGTGTGTGTGTGTGTGTGTGTGCGCGCGTGTTGTGTTGTGTTGTGCTGTGTTGTGATGTGCGTCAAGTCAAGTCAAAAACACTTTAATCATCCCATGAAGGGCAATTACAATACACAGTGCGTGCGTGCGTGTGTGTGTGTGTGTGTGTGTGTGTGTGTGTGTGTGTGTGTGTGTGTGATGCGTGTGATGTGTGTGTGTGTCTGATGTGTGTGTGTGATGTGTGTGATGTGTGTGCGTGATGTGTATGATGTGTGTGATGTGTGTGTGTGATGTGTGTGTGTGTGTGTGTGTGTGTGTGTAAAAACGAAATATATGTATGTGCGCGTACATCATGTGTGTGTGTATATGTGCAAGCGAAAAGTGTGTATGCATGTATGTACTTATTCATTATACACTTTAATTAAGTTTTATGTGCGCGTTTATTTATCTATTTGTGTTTTCATTCTTTAATTTGTGTGTGTATGCGTGAGCATGAGCATGAGCTGTTGGTGCGCGCGCGCGTATGCGCAAGTGCATCCGGAGCGAGGAGAGCGGGAAAAAGGGGAAGGGCGGAGGCGGGGAAGGGGAAGGGGGGAGGTGCAAAGGGGAAACTATACAGGTTATAAAGGGAGGATCATTGAACGGCACCCTGGGAGGAAAATGGCTGAGGAGACTGCTTTACCACATATACTACCCTGGATACCGGGCACATAAGTGAAATAACACACCCCCCACGCACACACACACACAAAACACACTCACACGCACCACGCAGCATGGAACACACTACCCACACCCTTACAACACATATACACACTATACACACAGCCCACGCCCTCGGGTATGCACAAACACTAAACATACTAAAACTGGCACGCACACACCCACATATAATACATAAACCTACACCGCACGCACGCACCCCCCACGCACACGCACACACCTTTCTTCATTCTTTAAACACACCGCGCTACACACCACCACCCCCACACACCCCCTACACTACATAAAACCCCACACACACCACTACAACTACGCCAACACTAACTCATACACTACAAAACCCAACCAACACTCACCACCACACACACACAAAAATACCTACAACACGAGTTTGCGGTATTTTTTCTTCTTTTTTTGGGGTTTTTTTTTGTTTTTTTTGTTGTGATTTTTTTTTTTTATGTGTTTTTTTGTTTTAATTTCTCTTTGAGTCAATTTTTATTGTTATGTTTTTTGGTAATAAGTAGTTAGAATTACGGATCAAGTTTTTTTTGTTCCTAGTAGAGGTTTGAAAAAAAAAAGAAAAATGCATTATTTTTAAACGTACCTTGGCATAAAAATTTGACTTGACTTAAATTGACTTACACAACACGCACGCCCCACCCACCCCCCCGCCGCCCACACACACACACCCACAAACCTCTCCACTCCTTTCCACCCATCCACCCCACCTCCCAAAGTCTTTCTGAGGGGGACATAAGCGAAGTCCCGTGACAAAACTCACGCAAGAAACTTCCGCGAACTTTAAATCCCCGCCCCCGCTTTTCGGGAGTAGCCCATTGCGTCCCGGGGGGAACGGATGTCAAAATGAAAAAATTGCATACACAGGGGGCGGATGTAAAAAAAGCACATGATGCCTAATCCTAATCCTCGAAAAAAAAAGGGATATACGAAAATACACACACACCAACACCACACACACACACACACACCACACACACACACCAACACCACACACCCCAAAACCCCCACAACGGGGAAAACGTGTGGTTAGAATGATGCTCATGGTGCTAGCGATTGCTCACCCGGGATCGAATCCCTCCAAGGGGAAAAACCCCCTCCCCCCCCCCCTTCAATTTTAACACACACGGGACTCCGCCCTCCAAAGTCCTTTGATGGATTTAAATCAAGGCCCTGTGTGCCAAGTTGCCAGGTAGTTCGCGCATACTTTAAATTGACATTTTTTTGAAGAGTAGGCCATTGTGAAATAAAAAAGGTGA
>CM054140.1:18174604-18184604 GCA_028751875.1 Rapana venosa | reverse complement strand
CGTCACTGCCAAACTCTCTGTCATTTTCTTTTTGTATCTGTCACTCTTTCGCGCACGCGCGCGCGCGCGCGCACACACACACACACACACACACACACACCCTTGCACACACACGCACACACACATACACACTCACACACAAACCAAATACTATGCAGAAGAAAATACACACAGAGAGGGAGAGAGAGATACTATGCAGAAGAAAACACACACATAAACACACACACACATAAAGACACACACACACACACACATACACCCTTGTACGCACACACACACACACACACACACACACACACACACACACACACACACACACACACACACACACACACACACACACATACAAACAAATACTATGCAGAAGAAAATACACACACAGAGGGAGAGAGAGATACTAAGCAGAAGAAAAGACACGCATAAACACACACATAAACACACAGACACACAGACACAAACACACACACACATACACACTTGCACGCACACACACACATACACAAACACACAAACAAATACTATGCAGAAGAAAATTACACACACAGGGAGAGAGATACTATGCAGAAGAAAACATACACATAAACATACACATACACACACACACACGCTAGTATTCACACCTACGCGCACACGCATCAGACAGAGAAAAATGGCACACCCTGGTGGCATTGCTTGGTGCTCCTACTGTAGACAGCTACAGCGATTTTTAACTCAGATATCTTCGCTTCATCTGAAAGACTAGTACTCAGACCATCATTTACACTGAAACGGCTGAGGTAAAAACGCACACACCTCCAGCTTCACACAATAATTGAACCTAATATATTTCATTTCTTGGATGGCAAAGTTGTCGCTAGGTCATCAAACCACCCGTGTGTACACAGTTTCCTGCACATCGAAAATATTGGACACACCTTGATTTACGTTGTGCTATAACCTTGGATTATAGACAGAAGAAACAATAGAACAAACAAAACAAAACGTGCATGAAGGAACGAAGGAAAAAAAGAAAGAAAAAAGAAATGACGATGTGAGTTCAGGAAGGAGAAGATGATGTTGCAGGGACAAAAATAGCGGACAGGTATGAGGCCCAAATGACCCAGGATGTCAGTCTGCTCTTTGTCTGCACAGACCGGCAATGGGGCATGATACACCGTTCATAATAGGTTTTTTCGTCATGGCGATAGACACATAGAGAGAGAGAGAGAGGAAGAGGGAGAGAGAGGGAGGTGGGAGAGGGAAGGGGGGAGAGAGAGAGCAAAGAAAGGGAGAGAGCGAGAGGAGTAAAGAGAGAGAGAGAGGGAGAGAGAGAGAGAGACAGAAGCAAGAAATAGAGAGAGGAGCAAAGAGAGAGAGAGGGAGCAAAGAGAGGGAGGGAGGGGGAGGGAGAGTTAGAAAGTGAGGGGGAGAGAGAGAGAGAGAGAGAGAGAGAGAGAGAGAGAGAGACAGAAGCAGAAGAAGCAAGAAGAGAGGAGCAAAGAGAGAGAGGGGGAGAGAGAGAGAGAGAAGCAAGGGAGATAGAGAGCGAGCAAGGTAGAGGGAGAGCGAAGCAAGAAAAAGAGAGAGAGGAAAGTGAGAGAGACAGAGACAGAGAGAGAGTGAGAGAGAAAGGAGAGGGGTGAAGTTAATGTTTTACCATTAAGTCTGTCGACATGCTTTGTCCATTTCCATTGGACAGATCGTGTCCTGACAAAGAAAAAACGAGTGCTGTGATTGGTTCTCTGCACTACATGCTGTGAATACGATTGGTCGGTTAGATATGGGGTTGACAATAACATTTTTTTTTAGGAAATGGCAACAAGGAAGAAACAAAGGTTGTTGTTGGGGAATAGCACAGAATGGCACACAAGGCAGTGGAATGCAGGGTTGTGAGTTGAAATGAACTGAATTGTAAGGAGGTAAAGGTAAAGGAGTTCCATAACCTATAAGGTCGTAGGGGAGCGAGGCGTCAGAGACCTTACTTCTCCAGGGCCAGCATATTGAGGGCGGCGCCCATCTCCTCTCCCTCGCTGCTTTACCTTCCCTGACCCTAAAGAACTGAATTGTACTGAACTAAATAAAGTGCTACTTTCAGTCTCAGCAATTTTTTCTATGTGAAAATTCCACTGCTCTTCCCAGGGAAAGCGTATCTCCACAAGGGCACCATCACCCATTTAAAAAAAAAATTTGCAAGTGTGTTTGTTTCCCTATCATAGTGGTTTATACTACATCATTTTCATCAGTGACAGTTCCCTTCTTGTTTTGGGTTCTTCGACATGCACTGAATGCGTGTTGTGAATGGGACCTCAGTCTATCAACTCCTTAGAAATGTTAGCACCAGACTTCCACTCATGGCCTAGTATTTCATTTATTTCATTTATACCACTTTAAGTATTGGGAGGTAACATACTATTGTGAACAGAAAATGCTTAGATGCTACGATGTAAGTACGGATGTGGAATAGCAAAGGGATAAAGACAGAGTAAGTGAAACAGACAGAGACACACAGAGCAACAGACAGACAGACAGAGAAAGAATAAGAGGGACAGAGAGACAGAGAAGGGAAAGGGGATGAATGGGGAAGAAGAAGCAAGCATAGAGAAAAGAATGCAGTGGAGTGGAGTGAGCTAAAAGAAAAGAAAAAGTTGAAGGAGCGAAGAAGTGTGTCACACAGAAAGAGAGAGAGAGAGAAAGGGGGGGGGGGGTAGGCTTTAAAGACAGACAGGATAGGAGAGAGAAAGCGAGAGAGGAGAGAGAGAGGAGAGAGAGAGAGAGAGAGAGAGGAGAGAGAGAGAGAGAGAGAGAGAGAGAGAGAGAGAGAATTTTTATTCTATATTTTTTTACAGAGAAGCATTCACATACTTTTTTCTTCTGGCAACAAGTCAGAACAAAACAGAGGGATAGAAAAGGGGAATTCACAGCACAGAATTTCTCAGAGGTGGAATGCTATTCATGTTGTCCAGAGAGAGAGAGAGAGAGAGAGAGAGAGAGAGAGAGAGAGAGAGAGAGAGAGAGAGAGAGAGAGAGAGAGAGAGAGAGAGATGATAATGACAATGACAAATTCTTTTATTCGAGGATAATAAATAAGCACTCATGTGCTTTTTCACATCCAGTCCCCAAGAGAGAGAGATTAGAAACAGAAAGACCAGAAAAACATACATGCAAACAACAAGACTATTGACAAATCCAAAATGTACTATGTTTACCTTGCAAGTCATAAAAAGAAAACAAGGAGGGTGTTCACACAGAAAATAACCCCTACCCCCATAAACTACACCAGGCGAACCACACGCTCGACTCACGTTTCGCCATTAATTCTGCCAACATGCCTCGTCCATTTTCTCCTGGACAGATTGAGATCTGACTGACCAAAAAGAAAAGGAGAAATCTGATTGGTCCTCTGCACTACAGGCTGTGAGAATGGGTTGGTTTGTTTGAAGTTATTCAGGAAGATAACTATGTTTCTACATGTCAAGATGGGAGAGAGGAACTGAGGAGGATAGCAAAAATGAAATCAGTGAAGGTTTATGTAATGCCAGTTTGTTTTGGTTGTAGGGTTTTTAATAATAATAATAATAATAATAATAATAATAATAATAATAATAAATAATGTATGGAATTTATATAGCGCTGAATCTTATAAAGCAACAAATCAAAGCGCTCAGATGACATGATACTTTTCCCAAGGATAATGGAATAAGCACTCATGTGCTTTTTTTACATTCAGTCCCCGTGTGTATGTGGTTTTGTAAATTTTGTCATCTGTTCCCACCGGCACACAATGGCCTACTCTTTCGAAAAGCGGAACATGATTTGTGCGCAAGATGTTCTGCATGCGTTTGCACATGGGGCCTTGGTTTATAGTCTCATCCGTAGGACTTAAGTGGAGTTAATAGTTGTTTCTCTTCAAAATCACCTTAAATGACAGACTTTGAATAATACTATAGGCCCAGTCATTTGATCATGATGAGGAAGGTGATGATGATGATGGTGATGATGATGAAGAAGAAGATGATACTTAATGATAATGCTGATAAAAATAATGATACTGATTCCATGTTTGCTGTCACACCCAATGACAATGACATGATCCTCATTCTCCATTTGCTTTGGGTCTTCCCTGACGTGGCCCTGCTGACTTCATGCCACAGGATTCCACGATGTTGCCAATGAGAGAAGCTGGCGGTATGCCTTTTTCCCCCTTGGTTTTACCTTGTAAAGCATTCTTCATGAATTAAAAGATGAGAGAAATATTTCAAGCACCTGGTGATGGTATCAGAGTATACATTTTCTCCTTCTGTTTGGTTTTTGTTCTTAGTTTGTTTAGTTTGTTTACTGTGTTCTCTCTTTTTTTTTTAAAATTGGGATGTTCCTAACACTCATTATGTTTATTTCGATTGCGAACTGCACAGATCTTATAATGGGTAAGTTTGCCTCATGCTCTTGACAGTCCTTAACAGATCTACTTGTCCATGAAAGGTGGACATATTTTTCTACATGCACCAGTTGTTTTGAATACTAGAGACCTCTGGTTATAGACTGAATGGAGAAAGGTCTTGTAATAGTAGTCAGGACCAGTGTGCACTTAAATAGATAGTGTGTGTGCATATGCGTGCATGTGTGTGTGCGTGCGTGTGTACGTGCTTGCATACCTGCAAACGTCAAAGTCAAAGTCAAACTTTTATTGCTGTGTGTGCGTGCAGCTTTGTGTGTGCATTTGAACATTTAACTAGAATGACAGGGTCTCCAGGGGGAGGGTCAAGCTTTTGTCAGAATTCGAACCACTAATCCTTCAGTTCATCAAGACAACTAAACCACTCCCGAGGTTTAGGTAGGTGGGGGGAGCCAGGAAGGGTGGTTGAATGCGTTGGTACCGTATCAACTTGCGTACATGTGTGTTTGCGGATACAGCAAAACAAATAAACAACGTCAGCTGTCAGTGAAAATTACGCCTAACATTAACACTCATCATCACGGAGTCTCGATTCACACAAACACGCATCATCTATCTACCCAGATGCGAATGCTGTGCGTGACCTGAACAAAGCAGGTGTCTCGTGTCGCGGTGTACTAATGAAGATACCCGAGACCCCTCTAGGGGTCTTCACCGATGTTAATTAATGAGGATACACCGGGTGCTTCATGTCGACAACCCCATAGTTTATACCAGTACGCTCAGTACACAAGTTAGTCGCAGTAACTGAGATAGATGACAGCAAAGTGGTTTTGTTACTGAACTCTGAATAGCGTTGTTGTGTTCATCTTCACTAACAAACGTTCAAATAGAAAACACCGACCAGCCAACATGATGCAGGCAGTGGTGAGCACCGTTGGGTTATAAGCTGAAAGGTTGCGAGTTCGAATCTCATGAGTCAGACAGTTTTTGTTTGTTTGGATTTGTTTGTTTTGTTGATTTAGGAATTGTAATTTTTGGTTTGGTTCAAGTCAAGTCAAGTCAAAAACACTTTAATCATCCCATGAAGGGCATTTACAATACTGACAGGCAGATTGATACACATCAAATATATCAAAGACACAAAAGCTATATTTCATATTGGTTTTCAAATAAAATGTCACGAACACACACACACACACACACACCAACACACACGCGCGCATGCGCACACACACGCAAACACCCGCACGCACGCACACACATCAATTGTGAACACAATTTTAAACCCATTGACTAGAAGACATAAAAACTTATTTTTACGCACGCATATACGCAGCACGTACACACGCACGTACATGTGTGTGCGAACACGCCCACGCACACCCACACCATACACCGTGGTTTTCCTCCTGCCGGCTCCCACCCGAAGTGCGTTAGCCATGGGTTTATTGGGAAGAGTGAGGCAACACGGTGGAGCTTCATCTACTCCACTGTTGCGATGTTGAGTGTGTTCCTCAGATTGCCTTCTCAACACTGCAGGTGTCTGTCTGTTTCTCTCGGGCCTGGTTGAGGCCTGGGGTAGTTTATGTTAGTAAGTGTGGAGTGCAGCCCTGTCAAATAGTTTCAAAGCAGGTGCACTTTCATAGCAGTATCATAACATTATCCTCATCACCATTAGTTCTTGTTCTTAATTGAACGCTCAGACAGCAACTATTGTTGTCTGCCATAATTATGAGCGAGAATGCCTCGCGCTACTGTTAAGCGCCTGACAAGTCAGGCCCAGTGCATCCAACTTCAGTGTAGGAGAGAATTGTTATTTTTTTAAGTCTTTCTGCGAAAAGGGCAGGAGAGCGGACCAAGAAGGCAAAAATAGACAAGAAGGAGAGGTGACAGGAAGAAAAGGAACAAGGCAGAAACAAAGAGAAGGGTAGAAAATTTCTAGCTCAGAATTTCTAGAAGGTGGGTATGCTATCTATATTAACAGGCCCCGCATCCCCATGGGTGAATGGAATCACCATTGGTCATTATGCAATAATTATGTATATCTATATGATTTTGTGGTCCCGGTTACTGTAGTCTCATGGGGACCTCAAATTTATTTTACCATTCTGTTTTGTGCCTGCGGAGAGCTAGTGCGAAAGCCTTTAGGGTTGGAAGTTCACAGGAGAATGTGGTTAGCAGGATGTTATGGTGGTCACAACCTGAATGGTCGCCTCATTCAGTCTGGCTCCGTGACTAAGCTATTCTTGTCGTTAGTAGGGGCATGGCTGTTAACACACAACAAAGAACTATTAAGCACGCGTTATGTGAGCCAGTAGCAGTGCAGGTCGCTCTGGCTGGTGGCCCCGCGGTGTCCTTACACTACAGGGCTGCCTGTGGGCTTCTGACACTGAGGGTGCGACATAATGAACATGAGTATAGTTGGGAGAGAGAGATCAACATGAATGTGGTGGGAACAGTAAGACAGGAGAGTCGCAGAAGATGAGGCAGCAAATAGAAAAGGCTAGTTCAATGGCCCTTTGTGTCCAGACCTCACCATTACCTTAGTTTGAGTTCTTGTTTGTTTTCTCGCTTGTTTTCAAATGTGTAGAAAATCTAAAGTTCTCAGTTTCATAATATATAATAATATGTATACATACATAATATATGCATATATATATATATATATATGTATATATATATATATATATATATATATATATATATATATATATATATATAGAGAGAGAGAGAGAGAGAGAGAGAGAGAGAGAGAGAGACCATCAGACAGACAGACAGACAGAGGTAGTTCTTGCTGGCAGATATCAATCTAGAAATTCCATCTTACCCAGTATATGGCTGTATGGCTTCCTGTTTCTCCAGATGCTGTCCTCACCACCCCTAAGGTTACAAGATTCCTTTCGGAAATACATAGTCCCTGCATCAATTTTAACCCCAAGAAAAAAAAACCCAACAATATATCTCTTCTAAGTAGCCTAACACACGATGATTTGAACCCTAGACCTCAGTTACCAATAGTGCAAAGGCTCGACATTGTATCCACGATAGGTCATTCCACTCCCCCTCAGGGAAAAAAATCACAAGACAGTATGATGGTATTGGTTTCAGTGAAGTAGGCGTGTGTTGTGGCATTAGCGACATTAGTGAAGAAGATACAAGAAACACCCTGCAGGATAGATACCTGCTACTTACTTGGCAAGAGGTGTCGTCGTGTACCGCATCTGCTCGCTGTTTTCCGAACAGGGTTTTTGATTCTCAGGTTTCTGTGGCGAGAAACGCGCCTTTAATGAAAGGATAAAAAAGAAATCTGATATTCACTCTGTCTGTCTGTCTGTCTGTGTTTCCGGAGTTCTTTCAGTCTGTGTGTGTCTGTTCCTCTGTGAATAAAGCTTGGATTCTTTTTTTTCTTCTCTTTGGCTCTCTTTCTCTGTTTTCTTTGTTTTTCTGTTTCTGTTTCTCTCTCTCTCTCGCTGTCTCTCTGTACCTGTTTCACACGCGCGTGCGTGAGCGCGCACGCACACACACACACACGCGCGCTCTCACACACACACACACAAGCGCGCTCGCGCACACACACACACACAAACATACATACACACACCTGGCAACAAATAGAGACAAAGAGAGAGAGAGAGAGGGAGGGAGGGAGAGGGAGAAAGAGGCAGAGATAGAGACACACAGACAGAGAGACAGACATACACAGACACAGACTGATTCACAAGCATACAAATAGACATTCAAAGACAAACAGATAGAATCAGCAACAGAGAGATACAGAAGAAAAAATACTTATAGAATGCGTTCCAAAAGCAACATCCTCTGTGTCTATTGTGTGTATAAATTCCATTTTTATTGTCATTTATTATTATTATTATTATCATCATTATTTTTATTACCTAGTGACCATGAACTCAGCCCTATGATACACAGCCACACCATATTACACCACACCTATACAAGAGAAACATAACAATCTGCACCTGCAAAGCTGTTGCCAGAGAACTTGATATACAATCTGCCTACAATTTGTAGAGGGGGCACACAAGTTCCGAACCACTGAGCTTCACATATCAAAACAAAAATAAAACTGCTGCTGTTGTTGTTGTCATTGTTGCTTTGGTATTTACAATTTTATTTTAACCATATCCCAGCTTACCACCTTGGCGGTCATCCAGAATTCAAATTCAAATACTTTATCATCTCATACAGAAAATAATTATGCATTTTGTCCAACTCATCACATCTGGCAATTTCCCCGAGACCTTAGGTATAAATTATTTTGTTGGATGATGCGTATGTGTGTCTGGATGGTTGTTTTTGTTAGTATCTTAGCACAGAGGTAGCTCTACTTTGACTTTAGACAATTATTTTTCTGTTCTTTAACAGGGGTGTGTATGTCCATATGCTGAGACCTTGTCATGGATGAAAACTATCTCAACATAACACTTCAAAAGATAACAACACTTTAATGAAGCACTCAGCACGTATCTTACATAATTTTCTTATGAGGCTTTAGGCTTTTCTACCTTTTTTTCTCAAAAGCTGTCCTTTCTTTAAAAAATTAGAGCATTTTACATATTTATGTGTTACTCCTTGCATCATTTTATTGTTAAACAGTTTCAAAAAGTAAGACAACAAACTCAGAGATCCAGTAGTTGACGAATAACACAATTTACTTCAAGCAGAAAATCTTGCACATACATTTAAACATGTTCACCCTTTTTGGAAGAGCAGGACATTTGCCCCAGGGAAAAGTGATGACAACATTGACAAAACTATAAGTAAACACGGACTGGATTTGTAAAAAAAAAAAAGTGCATGAGTGTTTGTCCATCATTCTCAAAATATAATCTTTATAAAAATGCGCAATACTTCACAGAAACTATTCTCAATATTGCCATTGACAAGAAACACAGGTTTGGCTTCCTGAATGGTAAGGGACCAATCATCGTGTGCTCACAGCCTGTAGTGCAGGGGACCAATCAGATTTCTCATTTCCCTTTCGGTCAGTCAGATCGCGATCTGTCCAAGGCAGGAGAAAATGGACGAGGCATGTCGGCAGAATTAATGGCGACACGTGAGACGTGCCTGTGGTGCTGGTGTAGTTTATGGGGGAGGGGGGAAGGGGGTAGAGGGGCGATTTTCTGTGTGAATGGCTGTCCTTGTTTTTTGGTGTGTGTTTTTTTAATGACTGCTGTGGTGGAAAACAAGGGTTGCCTGCTTTTAGATAAGCAAACAGTTTCTGTTTGCAGTGTTGGTCTGTCTGTGTTTTCTGTCTGTGAGACTGCGCGCGCGTGTGTGTGTGTGTGTGTGTGTGTGTGTGTGTCTAAGTGTCTGTAGTCTGTGTGTGTGTGTGTGTGTCTGTTTGTCTGTCTCTTTCTCTCTCTCTCTCTCTCTCTCTCTCTCTCTCTCTCCTCTCTCTCTCTCTCTCTCTCTCTCTCTCTCCTCTCCACTCTGCATTTTTGTCTGTATTTTGTGTGTGTGTGTTGTTTATCTTATCTTATTTTATTCTTTTATTTTATTCTATTATTTCGAGGATAGAGGAATAAGCACTTGTGTGCTTTTTTTTACATCCAGTCCTCGTGTGTATGAGGTTTGTAAATTCTGTAATCTGTTCCTACCAGC
>CM054140.1:18159604-18162104 GCA_028751875.1 Rapana venosa | reverse complement strand
GCTGCAACACAGAGGCTGCAACACATGCAACACAGAGGCTGCAACACAGAGGCTGCAACACAGAGGCTGCAACACAGAGGCTGCAACACATGCAACACAGAGGCTGCAACACATGCAACACAGAGGCTGCAACACAGAGGCTGCAACACAGAGGCTGCAACACAGAGGCTGCAACACAGAGACTGCAACACAGAGACTGCAACACAGAGGCTGCACAGAGGCTGCAACACAGAGGCTGCAACACAATGCAACACAGAGCTGCAACACAGCCAACACAGAGGCTGCAACACAGAGGCTGCAACACAGAGGCTGCAACACAGAGGCTGCAACACAGAGGCTGCAACACAGAGACTGCAACACAGAGGCTGCAACACAGAGGTTGCAACACAGAGGTTGCAACACAGAGGCTGCAACACAGAGACTGCAACACAGAGGCTGCAACACAGAAGCTGCAACACAGAGGCTGCAGCACAGAGGCTGCAACAGGCTGCAACACAGAGACTGCAACACAGAGGCTGCAACATAGAGGCTGCAACACAGAGGCTGCAACATAGAGGCCGTAACACAGAGGCTGCAACAGAGGCTGCAACACAGAGGCTGCAACAGAGGCTGCAACACAGAGGCTGCAACACAGAGGCTGCAACAGAGGCTGCAACACAGAGGCTGCAACACAGAGGCTGCAACAGAGGCTGCAACACAGAGGCTGCAACACAGAGGCTGCAACACAGAGGCTGGCTGCAACACAGAGACTGGCTGCAACACAGAGGCTGCAACATAGAGGCTGGCTGCAACACAGAGGATGCAACACAGAGGCTGCAATATAGAGGCTGCAACACAGAGGCTGCAACACATGCAACACAGAGGATGCTGCAAAGGTTGAGCAGAACCATAAGAATGTTTTGGTTTTTTTCCCTCTAAATGTGAATGAACATTTACAACCGACTGCATCTTTGCAGTTATCTTGACAGTTATGAACTGAGTGCTTTATGCCTTTTGATGCAACGGTCCGTCCACGTGTAACACGGTGCTGTAGACAGCTGAAACGTCTATAGTGACACATCCCTGGGCTTGTTTGGATAATAATAATAACAATAACAATGATTATAATAATAATAATAATAATAATAATAATAATAATAATAATAATAATATATGGAATTTATATAGCGCTGAATCTTGTAAAGCAGCAAATCAAAGCGCTCAGATTTTTTTTTTTAAATATCGAGGATAATGGAATAAGCACTCATGTGCTTTTTTTATATCCAGTCCCCGTGTGAATATGGTTTTGTAAATTTTGTCATCTGTTCCCACCGGCACACAATGGCCTACACTTTCGAATAGCGGAACAGGATTTAACGTGTGAACAAGATGTTCTGCATGCGTTCGCACACGGGGCCTCGGTTCATAGTCTCAATCCTCGGATAAAAAGACTGATAGAACTTAGATTATAAATAAAAATTAATGCAGTTTTTTTTAATGTGAAAATTTCATGCCAAACTGCCAGATAGCAATAATATTTTAAAAGAGATATTATACATATCCGTTATAAGTAACCCACGGCGCCAACCGCTGCCCCACATGCGCCTGGTAACTGTTAGTTATACTCTTATGTCTTGTCGACCTAACTGTCTCTTACACAGTGGCCGGTTTCGCCAAGTACAGCAAATTCATAATGATGACACACTGCCTGAAAACATCAATGCAGTGCCTCAACGAATCTTTCTAGCAGCAAAGGTAGAATCAAAATTGTCCAATATTGACTTCCACATAACTTAACTCCCTGTGTCTACTGCTGAACACAAACGTCTGTGTACGGTATGATGATGATGATGATGATGATGATGATGATGATGATGATGATGATGATGATGATGATGATGATTACTGTTGTTGTTATTGTGATTATATTATTATTATTATTATAATTGTTGTTGTTGTTATTATTATCATTATTGTTATCATTATTATCGTTATTATAATCATCATCATCATCATCATCATCATCATCATCATTATTATTATTATTATTATTATTATTATTATTATTATTATTATTATTATTATTATCTTTTTGTTCCTCGTCTAGAGCTCCCAGGTTCACCAATGGTGAGATTTTGCGGTATGCGGTTGTGTTGTTTTTTTTACTCACTATTAATTATTTTAATTTAGCAGTATATATATATATATATATATATATATATATATATATATATATATATATATATATATATATATATAATATTAGAGACAACGAAATTTAATAACACGTGAAACATGTTGATAAAGGTAGTGACATTCAGTCTTCGGGAATGTGTATGATATGAATCTAGAGATCTTTCACTTTCAAAATGTCCAAAAAAATCATGTCATCTGCAAAATTTGATTTAAAAAAAAACCGTCGAAGAAGTGTATGCCAGACATTGCATGTCTTCAGGTAAAGTAAAGAATAGCGTGGGAAACAGAGCACACCTCTGCAGAACCCCTAGGTTTAGCATCAATT
>CM054140.1:18134604-18147104 GCA_028751875.1 Rapana venosa | reverse complement strand
GTCATTACGCACGCACGCACACACGTGTCAAGTCAAGTCAAAATGTTATTTCCAGATGGTACATTTAATGAGCAATGCTTTTGCTTTGTGGGCGTGCGTGCATGCGTGCGTGTGTTGTGTGTGTGTGTGTGTGTGTGTGTGTGTGAGAGAGAGAGAGAGAGAGAGAGAGAGAGAGAAGAGAGAGAGAGAGAGAGTGTATGTGTGTGTGTGTGTTTGTTTGTGTTTGTGTATGTGCGAGCGTGCGTGAGTGCGTGTGAGTATGTTTTTCTCTCTGTCTGTCTGGCTGTCTGTCTGTCTCTCCTTCTGGCTGTCTGTCAGTCTATCTGTTTGTCCCTGCCTCTGTGTGTGTGTGTGTGTGCGTGCGTGTGTGTGTGTGTGTGCGTGCACGTGCGTGCGTGCGTGGGTGCGTGCGTGCGTGCGTGTGTGTACGCGTGTGTTGGTGGGAGGGGGTGGGGGGTAATTTCACGAGCTACCGTAAAACACATGATCACGGCAGCAATAACTTGTTACAACAAGGTTTTACCCTTGACAAGAATAATTCATAATTCATCATCATCATCATCATCGTCATCATCGTCGTCGATACCGACAGACGCATGGACTGTTTTATGACATTTAACATGCATTTTTGATCTTAATCGTTACTGTTGACGTCAGCACAGAATTAAAAGCCATTAACTACCTGTGAATAATTGAAAGAAACTGAAGATCGCACGATGAGCACAAAAAACCTGCCCAAAATTATTTGAAGTTTATCTATCTATCTATCTATCTATCTATCGATCTATCTATCTATCGATCGATCGATCGATTGATCGATCGATCTATTTATCTATCGATCTATCTATCTATCATCTGTTTGTCTCTCCGTCTGTCCATCTGTCCATTTATCTATCTGCCTATCTATCTGCCTATCTATCTATGTAGTGCAAAACTGTGTGGGGGATAGATAGATAGATAGATAGATAGATAGATAGATAGATAGATAGATAGATAGATAGATAGATAGATTGAAACACTTCTGCAAGAGACAACACACACACACACACACACACACACACACACACACCACACACAACACACACACACACCACACACACACACACACACACACACACACACCACACCACCACCACCACCACCACCACAACCACACCACGATCACCACACACACCATCACCAGCGCACCATCACCACTATCACAACCAACAACAACAACTATACTATGAAACAGGCACACAAATCAATTTACACATACCTTCGACAAATACTACTCTTCCAATTGAATTATATAGCATCACTTTACAAACTGTCCTCTATTTTAAAAAAAAAAGTTATATCGAGGATAATGGAATAAGCACTAATGTGCTTTTTTTACATCGAGTCCCCGTGTGTATGCGGTTTTGTAAATTGTGTCATCTGTTCCCACCGGCATGCAATGGCCTACTCTTTCGAAAAGCGGAACAGGATTTAACGTGTGCGCAAGATGTTCTGCATGCGTTCGCACACGGGGCCTCGATTTATAGTCTCATCCGAAAGACTCTTGCCACTCTTGCAGCATTCTTGCACAATAGATTACAAAGAATAATATTAGAGATACAGGCTTCTTAATTTCATAGATTGGGGACGGGATAGCCTAGTGGTCAGAACAGTGCGCTCACAATCTGACGACCCGGGTTCGATTCCCGTTTAAGGGGATATTTAATAATAATAATAATAATAATAATAATGTATGGAATTTATATAGCGCTGAATCTTGTAAAGCAACAAATCAAAGCGCTCAGATTCATACCACTTTAAGTCACGGCAGATTTCTCTCCGTGAAATTCGGGCTGCTCTCCCCGGGGAGAGCGGGAGAACGCGTCGCCACTTAGCGCTGCGCCACCCTTTCACCTTTTTTTTTTTTTTTTTTTTTTTTCTTTTTCTGCAGCTGTATTTGTTTCCCTATCAGAGTGGCTTTTTTCTAAGAATTTTGCCAGGGACAACTCTCTTGTTGCCGTGGGTTTTTTTACGTGCGCTAAAATAATTACGTGTAACACACGGGACCTCGGTTTATCGTCTCATCCGAAAGACTAGCGCCCAGACCACCACTCATGGTCTAATGGATGGGGGAAAAATTTCCGGTCCAAACGGGGTACGAACCGCCGCACACTTCAGACCCGGACTTTTCGCTTTCTAGACAGGCGCGTTACCTCTAGACCACCGATCCACCTGGAGTTAACATCAGTGCAGACTCCACTCTCCCCGAAAGTCCTTCGGATGAGACTATAAACTGAGGCCCCGTGTGCGAGCACACGCAAAACATCTTGCGCACACGTTAAATCCTGTTCCGCTTTTCGTAAGAGTAGGCCAACGTGTGCCGGTGGGAACAGATGGCAATTTACAAAACCGCATACACACGGGGACTAGATGTAAAAAAAATGCACATGAGTGCTTATTCCATGATCCTCGATATAAAAGAATAAAATAAAATAAATAACATAAGATTATACCCCTGAGTATATCCCTAACCAAACAATCATGGTTGCACTTCCAAGATGACTTGACAATCTATGGCACAGACTTCTACCAGGGCCCTGGGAAGACGGTCTAAAATAAAAACAAACAAACAAAATGACACAAATTGATTCTGTCCAGGGAAGTTTATCCCACATAGCCAGGATCTGATCCTCTAGTGACCTCTCTGACCTCAATCTACTTGGTCCTAAAAATATAAGAGAATGTACGGAACTTTATTCCTGTCAAAAAATGCGGAAATATCCTTTTCTTTATATACAAAGAAAAGTTTTTTTCACTAAAAATTGATTGAAAATTCATTGCAGTTGTAATTAGTGCTTAGTGACATACAGTTTTCAATCTTTAAATTTTGTAGTCATCCGTTTGTATTTCATTTATACCACTTTAAGTCACACATATTTCTCTGCTTGAAATTCGGGCTGCTCTCCCCGGGGAGAGCACGTCGCCACAAGAGCAGCGCCACCCATTTTTTTCTCTTTTTTCCTGTCTGCAACAGTATTTGTTTTCCTATCAAAGTGGCTTTTTTCTACATAATTTTGCCAGGGACAACTCTGTTGTTGCCGTGGGTTCTTTTACGTGCGCTAAATAATTATGTGCAACACACGGTACCTCGGTTTATCTTCTCATCCGAAAGACTAGCGCCCAGACCACCACTCATGATCTAATGGATGGGGAAAAAGTTTCGGGTCCAAACGGGATACGAACCACGCACACTTCCGACCCGGACTTTTCGCTTTCTAGACAGGCGCGTTACCTCTAGACCACAGATCCACCTATGCGAGACAGTAGCTCTAATCTATTTGAATGTAATGATGTCGCCAAATGATAAACCTCCGAGACATTGCAATATGAGCAGGGCATGAATTCGTTGGAACATGAGAGTGCACTGGTCCATGCAAAATATCCCTCTACATACAACAAGATACGCCATTGAACGACCATGTTGAATAGCATCACCCTCTTCTGGAAATTCTGTGCTAGAAAATCCGTTTTTTTTTCTATCCCTCTCTTTGTTTCTGTCTTGTTCTTTTTCTTCCTATCACCTTCTTCTTGTCTGTTTTCTGCCTTCTTTGTCCATTCTCCTGCCTTTTTATCCAGAAAGACCTAAAAGCTAACAATTCTCTCCCACGCCAAAGTCGGATACGCTGGGTCTGATGCTGTCAGGCGCCTAACAGCATCACAACAAATTTTCGCTCATATGCCAAACAACAGTAGTTGCTGTCTGAGCGATAAAAGAAGAAGAAGAAGAAGAAGAAGAAGAAGAAGAAGAAGAAGAACCACTTAAGGAGGTCCACAGGTTTTCCTAAAACTGTTCAGAGACTGGGATGGAGGGACAGACAGGTAAATACCCCCCCCAAAAAAAAAAAAAAAAAAAAATCCAACAAAAAACAAACCCAAAGTAGCCAAGCCAAAAAAACCCCACCAAAATGGTGGCAGACAATTATCATCATTTTCTTCTTATTCTTCTATTTAAACTGAAACGCAAGTTAAAATTAGCCCTACCACAACAAACAAATAAAAAACAACACTTCCTCACGTCATTTTTTTTTTTTTATTACTAATCTGTAAACAAACACAAGTTTACACAACTTGTTTTCAAGGACAGAGAGAGAGAGAGAGAGAAGAGAGAGAGAGAGAGAGAGAGAGAGAGAGAGAGAGAGAGAAGAGAGAGAGAGAGAGAGAGAGAGAGAGAGAGATTGAGAGAGAGAGAGAGACAGAGAGAGAGAGAGAGACAGAGACAGAGAGACAAGAAGAAGAAGAAGAAGAAGAAGAAGAAGAAGAAGAAACCTATCGATTTTGATTCCAGTCAAAAACTAACTTACAACTTTTGACGCAAACAATTTTCCATAAGAAGGAGTTTTGCAGCCGCTCCATATTAGGAGCAGACAAGGGTGGGTCACCCCCTCCGAGACCACTTCCATCCCCCATCCCCCACCCTTGATTTAGAGGAATGACCCCTGAGGGAGGAGGAGGAGGAGGAGGCGAGATAGGAAGGACGGAAAGGAGAGAAAGTAGAGGAAGGGTGGGAGAGGAGTGGGGTGATGGCAGAAGGGGGTGCTACTGTGAGTTTGCTTTTTTGCTGGGGGATTTGTGTTCTGCTTCTGTGTTTGTTTATTTTATTCTATTATTTTATTTTATTCTTTTATACGGAGGATAATGGAATAAGCACTTATGTGCTTTTTAAAAAAAATTTACATCCAGTCCCCCTGTGTGTATGCGGATTGTGAATTCTGTCATTTGTTCCCACCGGCACAAAATGGTCTACGCTTACGAAAAGCGGAACAGGATTTAAAGTGTGCGCAAGATGTTCTGCCGTGCGTTCGCACACGGGGCCTCGGTTTATAGTCTCATTCGAAGGACTTTTGGGGAGAGTGAAGTCAGCACTGATGTTTATTCCAGAGGAAAAATCCTCTTTAACGAGAATTGAGAATCGGGAATCCGGTTATAAGATGTTCGCTGTAAAATGGGTTTGACATGATCCTTCTCTCTCCTTCTCTCTCTCTCTCCTCTCTCTCTCTCTTCATTCTCTTCTCTCTCTCTCTCTCGTCCTCTCTCTCCCTGGCTCCCCCTTTGGGGGACGGGGAAAGCATAGTGGTTAGAACATTGCGCTAGTAATCTGACGACCCGGCTCGATTCCCGTTCATGAGGATATTTTCCTCTGGACTTAACTTCAGTGCAGACTCCACTCTCCAATTGTCCTTTGGATGAGACAATAAACCGAGGCCCCGTGTGCGAACGCACGCAGGAACATCTTGCGCACACGTTAAATCCTGTTGCGCTTTTGTAAGCGTAGGCTTTGTGTGCCTGTGAGAACAGATGACAGAATGTTACAAATCGCATACACACGGGGATGGATGTAAAAAAGGGAATTAGTGTTATTTCTATTTTCTCGATGTAAAGAATTAAAATGAAAAAAAAATCTCTCTCTCTTCTCTCTCTCTCTCTTCTCATCTCTTCTCTCTCCCCTCTCTTTCTCTCACTCTCTTCTCTCTCGCTATATCTTCTCTCCTCTTTCTTCTCTCTCATTCTGTCTCTCTCTCTCTCTCTCTCTCTCTCTCGCTCTCTCTCTCTTTCCTCTCTCTTCTCATCTTTTCTCTCAAACTCCTTCTTCGCCCCCCTATCTCTCTCTTTTCTCTCTCTTTCTCTCCTTCCCCCTCCCTACCTCCAAACACATTAAAGCAGAATGGCAACTGCAGCAAGAAAGTAGAAGAAGAGTAACGCTTTTATATATATTATATTATTTATAGACTGATGTGTCTAGTGCACTCACAATTTCATGACTTGCTGCTATGCAGTTGCGAACAGATACAATGTTGTTTTCTAAGGGGGGAGGAGATTAGAAAGCTGGAAGATCTGCTGAGTTCTGGAACTGTGAGCTGTCTGTGTTCAGCTTACACTGGAAACTACGGAAGGGAACAAAGTAGTTAGGAGTGGAGTAGGAGTGAAGTGTAAAACCCGGTAAAAAAAATAAAATAAAAGAAGGTGTTAGGGGGGGGGGGGGGGGGGGGGGGGGAGGAGGGGGAGTGGGTGGGCTCGGGAAAAAAAGCAAAGGACTACAATGAGAGAGTGAAAAATAGAAAAACAGAGGGAAAAAACAAATAGAATGGAAAAAAAGACTGGAAGATAGCGGGGGAGGAAGAGGAGGGGGAGGATCACAAATTCAATTCAAGTTGTTTGTAGTCTATCAGATCAGGGAACTGGACGAGAACGAGATAGACGTATTTAAAGAAGAAGAAGAATTTTAAAAGAAGAAGAGGAAGAAGGAGAAGGACACTGAGAAGAAGAAGAAGAAGAAGAAGAAGAAGAAGAAGAGAAGAAGAAGGAAGAAGAAGAAGAAAATAGTAAACAGCAATAATTTTTAAAAGAAAAACAACCAACAAACACCAACGACTCTGGTGATGACAGTTGTAGCACGAGCAAGAACAGCACAAGTAACAGTGCAAATGACAGGAACAGTTAGAAGGAGGAGGAGGAGGAGGAGGAGGAGGATAAGAAGAAGAAGAAGAAGAAGAAGAAGAAGAAGAGAATGAAATAAGATGAATAAACAACAAAATAAACAAACGAATGAATGAATGAATGGAGGAGGAGGAGGAGGAGGAGGATGAGGAGGAGAAGAAGAAGAAGAAGAAGAAGAGGAAGAACAAGAAGAACAAGAAGAAGAAGAGAATGAAATAAGATGAATAAACAACAAAATAAACAAACGAATGAATGAATGAATGAATGAATGACAATACTGGTCAAGAAAAAAGAAAAGTGATCGGAATAGTCTAGCCAGATTCACATTTCCTAAAAGTTATGAAGACTGGCAGGCCTATTAACTAATCTTAAGAGCCAGGTTGAGGATTTCATTGTAATATGACGTTGTTTGCTTGATGACGTATGCAGTGATGACATAATAACGCCTTTGACATGAAATAACATCATTGTCTTTAGACCGGAAAATTTAGAAATCAGAGTTTTTTTTTATTGCCATAAAAATCACATGGACTTATTTGACACAACGAAATACACTTTTCATAATTCAATACAACGTATTATTCATTGGTCAGCGTGTCTGAAATGTGCACGAAAACATCATGTTGCATTCTATCTTATTCAAATATGTTTTTTCTCTTTTTTCCAAAAAAAGGTACAAACATAATCAATTACTTCGACTTGATGATTATCGGTTTCAATAATCTTGCTTAATTTGTCGATAACGCTTATATCTGCTGAGCATGCTCCCAACATGAGATTGGTTTCTGTGCTGCGATTATTACGAAGTTTCTGGAGTTGAAAACTACATTAATATTCTTAATCTTCTGGGTTATATTTTCACCAGTGGCTTTGAGAAGGCATCAAAAGCTATATACTAGGAGACTGCATTTTACAAAGAGGAGGAGGAGGAGGAGGTGGAGGAGGAGGAGGAGGAGGAGGAAGAAATTGCATCCCAGAGTTGTGGTTATGTATCTACTGTGTAAACAATGGTGAAAGAGTTATTCTTGGTTTTTGGAAGCTACGTTTGTTCTTTAGTGGAACTGCTGTGTGTGGATATTGAACTGCTGGCATTATCTAGAGATATCTTATTATTGCCGTGGTATGACAGAAACCCAACTTCATTCCTGAGTAAGCGTGTGCTCTGCCTGGGTGTGATTTCATCTCCGAAGTACAAGAACCAGCTTGTATGGCTTGTGTTGCACGTCAGTTGTAGTGTTTTCACAGGAGAAAAAAAGTTTGCACGTCAGTTGTAATGTTTTTACAGATAAAACGTTGCACGTCAGTTTTTTCACAGAAAAAAAAAAATTGTTCTCCAAGAACCACATAACAAGAACAGACAGACAAACAGACAAAACGCTATAAACCAAACCAAACCAGATCAAACCAAAGCAGATGCGCTGAACCTGACTTGTCAGGCGCTTAACGGCAGCGTGACTTACTTTTGCTCATATAACAGACAATAGTTACCATCTGAACATACGACAACGAAGAAGAAGAAAAAAAACATACCAAAATCAAACCAAACTAAACGAAACCAAATCAAGTCAAACCAGACAAAACCTAGCCAAAACAAGTCAAACCAAATCAAACTAAATCAAACCAAGCCAAACCGAATCAAAATAAACCAAACTGAACCAAAATAAACCAAAAACAAAAAAACCTAAACCAAACAAAAATAAAACCAAACAAAAAATAAGCCAAACCAAACCAAACCAAAATAAACCAAAATAAGCCAAACTAAACCTAAATAAACCAAACCAAATAAGCCAAACCAAACCAAAAATAAACCAAACCGAATAAGCCAAACCAAACCAAAAATAAACCAAACCAAAACCAAAAAAAACCACCAAAATAAGCCAAACCAAACCAAAATAAACCAAACCAAATAAACCAAACCAAACCAAAATAAACCAAACTAAAATAAACCAAGCCAAAAACCCAAAACGAACCAAATTGAGACAGGAAGGAATGAAAAATCGAGTGAAAAAAGATCGGTTGATTAGTTTTTAAAGGAGAAAAAACTTAGAATCTATTCTGCCTACTACTGGATACAATTCTTACACTGCTGCAAGTTGAGCTCTTATAAACATTGAATGAAAATGAAAAGCAATTACACAAAACAAAACTCCCTTATCTTACTTTAATGTGTGTCTTACACATGACACTTGATATTTCCCGTGTAACAAAATTATGTCAATCATCGTAATATGTTCCATTTCTTTTTAATGTTTTACAGACATTGTATTCATGTCTTTTATTTCCTGTGTCGATTCATTTCTTTATTCGTTTATCGATTTTGACTGTTTCGTTTAATAATGTTTAGGGCTAGGGGTAGCCATTTTAAACATTGTGTGAAGGCTACCATGTGTAGCATGTGTCAAGAAATCCACCAGCAAACATCACCTATCCACCTATTCTAGCAACCAACCAGCCAACCAACTATCCAGTCAACCAGCCAGCCAGCCAAGCAGTCAATACATCAACCATCTAAATAACCAATCGACTAACAAGCTGAATTATTAGATAAATACAAACTAACAAACTAACCTCCGCGTGACCATTTAACTGACAAATTCATCTACCAGTTGACTGATTGAACTGAAACTGATTAACATAAATTAGGAGAAAAAAATTGATAGAAATGCAGATTGATTAAATCACTGCCTTACACTTAAACTGACAAAAAAAACCAGAGATACTTGGTTGGTTTTTTTTTTAAACGCAAAAGAAACAGGAAAGCAAAACATACTTCCCCACAAAAAGAGCAGACAACCCCCCCCCCCCTCACCTCACTCCCCCGCCTCTGAAAAATACCAAAAGAAAAGAAAGCATGCGAGCGCATGTTCCCCGTTCCCCCTCCCACACACACACACAGAGACAGAGAGAGACAGTGAGAGAGAGCCACATGCAATATGTACAATATAATAACCCCTTTCTCAAAGTTTTGAGCCGTTTGGATTTTTTTTTATACTAAGACATCTAATATTCTGTTTTGCACCAATATTTGTTTTTCTTCAAACTTAACCTTTTAGTTGTTGTTTTTCTCCCCCAAAAGTTGCAAAAGAAGACAGTAAATACACGAAATGCACTGTTTCAGGTCACGATGCTATCAAATGCCGTTTACAATGAAAATGGCGCGTTCTTGTATCAGAGTTAAACAACAGATTTTTTTTTAAAGGCACCCTCCCCCCTCCCTCTTCGCTTTCCTAGGAAATGCCTGCTTGTTGCTTTTAATTCTATGACTGAGACTTTTTTTTTATGCTTACGGGAATTAAAGGGTTAAACTAGAAATCATATGTCTGAATTGACATGTCATTATGTTTGCTGCTTTCATTGTTGTTGTTGTTGTTGTTTTAAATCAAGTCAGTTGTCTGCGTGTCTCTGTCTCTGTCTTTCTATCTATTTCTCTGTCTGTCTGTTTGTCTCTGTCTTTCTCTCTCGATGTCTGTCTATATGTCTCTCACTGTCTGTCTCTTTCTCTTTCCCTCCCATCTGAATCTCTATTTTCTTCTTTGTGTCTGTCTGTGTTTCTGTCTGTCTGTACGTCTCTGTCTGTCTGTCTGACTGACTCTCTCTCTCTCTCTCTCTCTCTCTCTCTCTCTCTCTCTCTCTCTCTCTCTCTCTCTCTCTCTCTCTCTCCTTCCACAGACTCTCTTAAAGAGTCACCGGGCCATGTCCAGTCTTAAACATTTTGAAAGATACTGAGTGCATGTTGGAGGAGGGGGTTAAAAAGTGCTGGAGACGTTATGCATGCGTGTACATTTGACAAACTTTCTTCCGTATTGGAAGAACTTGCACAGGAATGTAGTCAGAACCATATCTATTTTTCTGATGGGGGGAAAAATCCCTTCTAAAGAAATGCTTAGTGGTGACTCCAACAAACGCTCTTGGTATGTTTTATTTTAGATCAGAAATGTGAACCTTTCAACCATTGAGGCAACCTTACTCTTCATCCTTCCTTACTTCCTTCCTTCCCTCCCTCCCTCCTTCCTTCCTTCCTCCTTTCCTTCCTTCCATCCTTCCCTTCCTCCCTCCCTCCTTCCTTCCTTCCTTCTTTCCTTCCTTCCATCCTTTCTCTGCAAGTCTGTTAAAAACTCAACTCAACCCAACTCAACTCAACTGTCTCCATCACCGCTGTCGTCGGTAGGAGCTCCACGCAATGCCACCACCAGGGTTCGCCATCTTTCTCTCTCTGTCTCTGCTGAGTTCTACCATCTCCTGTAGCCATCCTCCCAGACCACTGATCTCAGTGATGCTGGCAATGTAGGAAAAAAAAGGTAGTTGTTGAAGTATGACATCTATGGTCGGCGAGGTAAAAATAACAAACCCCAACATGATTGGAATGATTTTTGATAAGCAATCTTGTTGAAGTCTTCAGCTTCTACTAAAGAAAATGAAGGTTTTTTTAAATGAAGTCATTGTGACATGACTTCTCCCGTAACTCCTTGAGAAGTCGTCGGATCTCTGCACTGAAGTTTTCAGGCAGTGTTTCCTGGGCAAGTTACACAATGGTCAATCTCATGGTCAACATTGCGCTCGCAATCTGACGACCCGGGTTCGATTCCTGTTCAAGGGGATATTTTCCCCTGGAGTTAACATCAGTGCAGACTCCACTCTCCCCAAAAGTCCTTTGGATGAAACTATAAACCGAGGCCCCGTGTGCGAACGCACGCAGAACATCTTGCGCACACGTTAAATCATGTTCCGCTTTTCGTAAGCGTAGGCCATTGTGTGCCGGTGGGAACAGATGACAAAATTTTACAAAACCGCATACAAACGGGGACTAGATGTAAAAAAAAAGCACATAAATGCTTATTCCATTATCCTCGATATAAAAGACTTTAAAAAAATTAATATAAAAAAATAAAATTTAAAAAGTAAAAAATCTTATCCCTCTGCAGGTAGAGGGAAGCATGCTGGGTATGCTGGTGCCATCCACCTTGTTGGCCATAGCTGTACCACTTTTCTATGCAAGGCCTTTGGGATTTGAACGTGTACACGTACGAGATACCATGCATGGGTTTGCACACGAAAATCGCGACTTTAAAGTCTCATTCCAATGTGTGGCTACTTTTCTGCTCAAGTAGTCTCTCTCTCTCTCTCTCTCTCTCTCCCTCTTCTCTCTCTCTCTCTCTCTCTCCTCTCTCTCTTTCTCTCTCCCTCTCTCTCTTCTCTCCTTTTCTTCTTCTCTCTTTTCTCTCTCTCTCAAATTTTGGCTCATTTGATTTTTTTTAACATTCCTCCAGGGAGGGACAAATCCATCCGAACAGACACCTCAACAAAAGACTGGAACCCACGCCTTCAGTACCTGTAAAATCATGGGCACAACATTCTACCCACAAGACTAATTCCGCCCTTCCGCCCTTCTCTTCTGAAAGAATAGTCAAGACAGAAAACGCAATACTGTGTCTTGAAAAAAAATCAAACTGTGTGATACACCAAAATTGTCTACTCTTTGGTGTCGTGGATAAGACACGATGTCAGATTGAACGTAATGGTAAACTGAGAGATTCCATTGCTTGAATGCTTACACTTTTAGAAATGACTTACGGGTCATCTAGCTTACCTCATGAACAAAGTTTTAATGGAAATGGTTCCGATAATTCAAGATTAAAGTAATGTGCTTAGATGTGTACTACTTCTATTCTGTACAAGTTAATGGGTAAGGGATTACTTAGTATTGTTCATGTAAACCTGCAGGGCAGGTAACAGCGAGCAGCAGGTAGTTTGGTTGTAATAATTATTTACATACCTTTTATTGATTAATACAAAGCAGATAACTTTATATATACTGCTGCTTTTAAAAATAATAAAGCAGTTAGTGTCCGCTTTCTTCTTGATCATTTCTGTCTGTGTATGATTGTATTTTGTTGTAATGTATTGTAAACCACTTTCATGATTAAAAATGTTAGAAACCCACCTCTTTGTATTCATCTTTTAAAAAAAAAATCATCACGATGATTTTATTTCTTCATGAAGGATGCCTCCTCTCTGAACGATTATCA
>CM054140.1:18124604-18129604 GCA_028751875.1 Rapana venosa | reverse complement strand
ACACACACACACACACACACGCATGCGCGCGCGCGCGCACACACAATGCCATCAATCTGGTACCCCAGACTAATGTTCCTCAGGTGTCCCCTTTGAAAGTGCAGACGACACAGAATGAATTGTTGCTGTAGAATAAAAGACACAGACAGATTCAAAGGTAATCCAGAGAAAGATGAATTAAGACAGAGAGAAGAAAGAAAGAAAGAAAAGAAAAGAAAGTAAGAAAGAAGGAGAGAGAGAGAGTGAGAAGAGAGAGAGAGAGGGCAAGTAAGAAAGAAAGAAAGGAAGGAAGTAAGGAATGAAAAAAGAAAGAAAGAAAAGAAAGAAAGAAGGAAAGAATGAAAGAAAGGAATTAAGGAATGAAGAAAAAAAGAAAGAAAGAAAGAAAGAAAAGAGGGAAGGAAGGAAGAAAACAAGAAAGAAAGAAAGAACGAACGAAAGAAAGAAAGAGAGAAAGAAAGAAAGAAAGAAAGAAAGAAAGAGAGAGAGAAAGAAAGAAAGAAAGAAAGAAAGGGAGAAATAAAGAAAGAAAGAGAGGAGGGGGGGTAATGAGAGAGACAAATAAAAAGCACTCAAAGACACAGCTGGATGGTGAGTGTAGAATGAAGCTATATTACTTAAGAAAAGAGAGAGAGAGAGAGAGAGAGAGAGAGAGAGAGAGAGAGAGGAGAAGGGGGGGTGAGAGAGAGGGGGGAGAGAAAGACAGAGACAGAGAGAGAGAGAGAAAGAGAGAGAGAGAGAGAGAGAGAGAGAGAGAAGAGAGAGAGAGAGAGAGAGAGAGAGAGAGAGAGAGAGAGAGAGAGAGAGAGGGGAGAGAGAGAGAGAGAGAGAGAGAACAATGAACAAAGAATTTTTTTTTTTGCTGCCTCATCTTCTGTGACATTTCTACCCTGCTGTTACCACACCGCTCATCTCAATCTCCTCGCCACAGCCTTGCCCAGATTCATTATGCCCCATTCCTAGGGTCGAAAGTCAATAGGAAGCCCACCTGCAACAGGCCTCCGTGGGGCCACCAGCCAGAGGGGTACTGCACTGATGCTAGATCACTTTGGTGGTTTTCGGTAGCGCCTGTTCTGAGCTAACATAAGCAGGACACCCACCTACCTACTAAGCCCTCTAATAACAACAGTATTAGCTCAGGCGCGGACCCAGACTGAGTGATTCGCCCACTCGAAATGACGACCATCACAACGTCCCTCCAAAGACCATCCCCCGTTAACCTTCAACCCTAAAGGCTGTAACACAAACTCACCACAGGCACAGAAGTGTATGGGAAAACCAAATGTAAGGTCACCATGAGACCAGAACAATTGGGGCTACTGGATCAGAGGCAATTGATTTTATTGCATGGCGATCAGTGATAATGAGGATGACGTAATAATAATAAAATAATGTGATAATGAGGGTAATGTAATGCTGCTGCTGTGGAGGTGCATGTACTGTTGGACTACTTGACAAGGTTTTACTCTATGCTTACTGTCGTTATATATCCCCGGTGTCAACCGGAGAGATACAACCTACCGTGTTGGTCATGTAATTTTCAGAAACACTCTTAAACTCGTTTGCGTAAAATGGATGAAGCTGGACTATGTAGTCTCAATTATCCCAATAAACCCATAACACACGCACAGAGACACACACACACACACACACACACAACACACAAACACACACATCATACACACACACCACACACACACACACACACACACACACACACACACTACAAACACACACACACACACCACACAAACACACACACGCACCACACACACACTCATACACACCATACACCACATACACACATACAAACACACACACACACACAGACACACAAACACACATACACATACTGAGTAAGATCCAGTCAGATCCGGTCAGAAAAATCCCGAACATTGAATTAATCTTATTGCCCTGATTTTGACAAGACACAGTTTTTTTTGTTTTTGTTGTGTGACATGGAAGCCATGGCAAACAGTGTGTTCTGTCAGATATGTCAAGAATGTTTCTGATTCATTATACACAGGAAATAGGCCAATGGTTTGTTCACTGAGGGGGGCCAATGAGGTATGTCGGTTACGCATTATACTGTCAGAGAGCCAGATAACGGTCATCACAGAAAATCGTCTGCCTTACACAAAGCTAACCTTCCTTGCCCTCAGAACTGGTATCTACTGTCTGATGTATTTTTGTATTGGTTGCTTGGATTGATAACAGTTATAGTGGTTCTATTCGATTTTTTTGTGTTGTAAGGTATTGTTCTGTATTTTATTGTGTTTTATCGTATTATTGTTTTTTTGTATTGTGTTCTCGTGGTACTGCATTCGACTGTCAAGTCAAGTCAAAATCACTTTAATCATCCCATGAAAGGCAACTGTATTGGGTCATGTTCTGTTGCATTTTGTTTTGCATTGGATTGGGTAATGTTGTATTGAATTTTGTGTTGAACTACATAGTAGTGAAGTGTATCGCATAGTGTCGTATTGAATTGTAGCGCAATGTATCGCGATGTATTGCATTGAATTGAATTGCCTTGCAACAATGTTGTTGCATTGCATTGTGAAGCATCGTATTACAAATTTCGTTTATGGGACATTTCTATACATGGAATTTGGACATCTCACCTCAGTAGGAGCATGTCACCACTAATGCAACACCATCCATGTGTGCTTTGTGTCCTGTGTATTAGTGCATCTGCTCCACTATGTGAAGGGATTTTGAAGGGATTTTTCTCTACAGAGTTTTGTTATGGACACCTTTCGTATTGCCATAATAATCGTCTTTCAATGTGCCTCAAATATATGCTTCAGAACATGTGGACTGGCCAAGACTGTCCTGGAGAAAACAGTACAAGAGAGAGGGGGAAGAGAGGGGAGAGAGAGAGAGGGAGAGAGAGAGAGAGAGATAACGATAACGATAACGATAACGATATTTATTCAACAAAGGCCATAGCCCCATTTGAAGGGGTTTACAAAATGACACACATATATAATAATGTTATACTCAAGCACACAAACATCTTTATCCAACTAACTACAATTTAGTACATACACACCAAGTTACACGTGTTTTCTGTGTTATGAGATCAAACTACTTCTCCTTTTTAAAGACTTATAGATATACATAGCAAGATTTTTCATGACATTTTCATTTTTGGAAGACAGGAGCGTAATCATTCTAAAGTGAGCTGGTCTGCGATAATATTTCTCAGGAATATAGTCTCTTCTTAAGTCATCTAGTGCTGGACAAGAAAAAATGAAATGGACTTCATCCTCTTCATCAAGTCTATACATAGGACATATCAAGTTTTTCTCTCCTTTTCTATATCTTTGACTATGAACTTATTTCAGAGACACCAAATCTAAATTTAGTCAGCGCACATCTAATAAACTTGTTTACATTAGTTGATCTAGACAGCCGAGGTAAAATAACTTGGGCAACAAATATCCGCAAGTGTTTAGATAGTTATGGGTTTTAATGTGTGTGGAATAATCAGGGCGTAGGTTGTATCAAAAGTTTTTTGATTTGTTTTAAACAGCGCATAATAGATTGCAGGTGGCAAGAATGGACCAGTCATATTGAGAATAGCGATCGGTTTTCATTGTATAAGCTTTTGAAAACAAATAACCTTACAGAGAGAGAGAGAGAGAGAGAGAGAGAGAGAGAGAGAGAGAGAGAGAGAGAGAGAGACAATGACAATGACAATGAAAAATTCTTTTATTTCGAGGATAATGAATAAGCAAGCACTCATGTGCTTTTTTACATCTAGTCCCCGCCCGTAGGGATACATCTTAATAATAACCCAATACTCATACTCCTACACAGTAGAAACAAAGGGAAATAATTTTTTCAAAACAACATCCCCCCCAAAAAACAACAACAAAAAACAAACAAACAAATAAAAGAAAACCCTTAAGACACCCCCACCCCCAAAACCCCAACCAAAATAAACAAACAAAAGAAAAGAAAAAAGAAAAAAAGAGGAAAACAAACAACAACAACAACAAGAATAACAACAAAACCAAGAAAAATAACAGCAACCACACTTAATAAGTCATAAAAATAAACATCTCCACATTGTCAAATGGTACACATACTTGTTACATATAACAATAAGATATTGAAATAGGGCATTCATTAAAACTGAAGTACAGCCGACAAGCCCAATAAAGTATTGAAAATATAAGATATGAATCCTTCATCAAGATACACTATAACTATAAGCAAAACGACAAAAGGTGTGTGTGTGTGTGTGTGTGTGAGAGAGAGAGAGAGAGAGAGAGAGAGAGAGAGAGAGAGAGAGAGAGAGAGAGAGAGAGAGAGAGAGAGAGAGAGAGGCAGACAGAGAAAACGATTGGAAGACTACATTAGAGAGTGGACTGGCCTTGAACGGAATGGCACACTGCAGAAAGTTTGAGACACACAAGGAGTGGAGGAAGTTGGTTTCAAAATCTTCAGTGGTGCCCTAACAGTCAACCAGACTACAAGATAATAATTATGTGAAGGGTGAAGGTGAAATATGTGTAACATAAGAGACACCAGAATATCATTTTCATCAAGAGGACTAGTACCCAGACCACCAACCAAGGTTTAGTGAATAAGGGATAAAGACAAAAATAAAACTTCAGACAGGATCGGAATCCTTCACTTTTAGTTTTTCTCAGCTGAAATTTCTGGATGCTGGGATATCATCCCTTTTTACAAATAGTTGCTTTATCTATTCAATACACATGCCTTTTGGAGGGGAAAATGTTTATTTCTTTAAATCATATGAATGCTAATGCAGTTATCATTATCGCATTCAGTAGTTTTCCCCAACCAGAGCAGAGCAGGTTTGGAACCTGTGCGCAAGATGTTCTGCGTGCGTTCGCACACGGTACCTCTGTTTCTTAGTCTCATCAAAAGAACTTGGGTGGCAGTGGAGTGGGCACTGATGTTAATTCCAGAGCAGAACAAATCCCTCAGAACGGGCGTTTCTGTGGTGGCTCGAACCCGGGCCA
>CM054140.1:18102104-18114604 GCA_028751875.1 Rapana venosa | reverse complement strand
GGTGATGTGTGTGTGTGAAAGAAAGAGAGTTTGTGTGTGTATGTGTAAGTGTGTGCGTGTGTGTGTGCGTGTGTGAGTGTGTGTGTGTATACGTGCATGCTTGTATGTGTGTTTGTGTTAGTTAGTTCTTCAGATTAACGTCCTTCCACCAAAAAGTGATATTAGACGGTTAAGTGTGTGTGTATGCGTGTGCGTGTGCGTGCATGTGTGTGTGAGTATGTATGTATACGTGCGTGCGTGTATTTGTGTGCATATGAGTGTGTGTGTATGTGCGTGCGTGCGTGTGTGTGTGTGAGAGTGTGTGAGAGTGTGTGTGTGTGTGTGTGAATGAGTGAGAGAGTGTGAGTATATGAGTGAAATTGTGTGCGTTTGTGAGTGTGTGAGGGTGTGAGTGTATGTGTGTGTGTGTGTGCTCGCGCGCGTGCATGTGTGTAAATATATCAGAGAAATTGTGTTATGTATGTGTGTGCCTGTATGTGTGTGTGAGTGTGTGCGTGTATATGTGCATGAGTGTGTCTGTGTGCGTGTGCGTGTGTGTGAATGTGTGTGTGTGTGAATGTGTGTGTGTGTGTTGTGTGTGTGTGTGTGTGTGTGTGTGTGTGTGTGTGTGTGTGTGTGTGTGTGTGTGTGTGTGTGTGTGTGAGTTTACGCGTACATGTGTTTCTCAAAGAAGTCTTATTTTTCCAAAACATACCGAGATTGGATTCATGCATACCTTATCAATCCTTTTATCAATACCACAAAATAGCAATAAGTAAACTAATAATTTTTTTTTACAATGCATACCTTTTTCGACCTATCCAAAACCCAGGTTTGTTTGTAAATCAAACGAACTTCCACATGACTTGGATCACTTTCAGGTACTTTCAGGGAAGATAGAAATAAATCTGTGGTATTACGTTCTATATCATGAATGTAGGAAGTGTTGTCTCATAGGCTTTGGAGATGCAGTGTGCTGTTATAGTGTATTGGCTTATCACATTTGGGTGAATGGCTGGAGAATGTTTCCCTGCTTTATCATGGCAAGGTGTTAGGTTCTGCTGTTCGAGCTGGTAATTATAGCTTGTGCCAACAGGTTTTTAGAGAAGGAAAGTGTGTGTGTGTGTGTGTGTGTGTTTGTATGTGTGTGTGTGTGTGTGTTTGTGTGTGTGTGTTTTGTGTGTGTGTTTGTGTGTGTGTGTGTGTGTATGTTTGTGTGTGCTAGTGTGTGTGTGTTTGTGTGTGTGTGTTTGTGTGTGTGTTTGTGTGTGTGTGTGTGTTTTGTTTGTGTGTGTGTGTGTGTGTGTGTGTTTGTGTGTGTGTGTTAGTGTATGTTTGTGTGTGTGTGTGTGTGTTAGTGTGTGGTACAGTTGTTGATTAAACCATTGACGCTGGGGGCAACAGCAAAGTTAGAGGCTGTATGACCAGTGGCTTTCCCACTCATGGAATTCCACTTTACAGCTTAGTCTTTAGTGATCGACTATGACTCTCTGACTAGGAGGCTTGACTCGCACAGTCCTTATGTGCTGCAGCCCTGGGGGCTGGTTGGCCTTTGGAGAAGATCTCCAACGCTGACTGTCCTTATGCCCACTTGGCCGAGAGAGTGGGGATGGATGTACTGTGGGCGAGACATCTCCACTATAATCAAATTTCTGCCCAGTTTCCAAAACAGCAGCTGCCTCCTCTGCTGTTTTGGAGGTCATCGTCGGACACGACGGACAAACAAACATACATACTTGTATGTTTGTGTGTGTGTGTGTGTGTGTGTGTGTATTTGTGTCTGTTTGTGTGTGTTAGTGTGCGTATGTTTGTGTGTGATAATGTTTTTGTGTGTCTGCGCGAATGTGCATGCAAGCATGCACGTGTGTGAGTGTGTGTGTGTGTATGCGTGAGTTCAAGATTATACACGTGTGTGTACGCAAGTGCGTGCGTGCGCACGTGTGTATGTGTGTGTGCGCGCGTACGCTCGTGTATGCGCGTGTGGTGTTTAGATTTTATTCACTTATTCTTTTGTATCGAGGATAATGGAATAAGCACTCGTGTGCTTTTTTACATCTAGTCCCCGTGTGTGTGCGGTTTTGTAAATTCTGTCATCTCTTCCCACCGGCACACAATGGCCTACTATTACAAAAAAGGGAACAGGATTTAACGTGTGCGCAAGATGTTCTGCGTGCTTTCGCACACGGGACCTCGGTTTATAGTCTCATCCGAAGGACTTTTGGGGAGAGTGGAGTCTGCACTGATGTTAACTCCAGGGGAAAATATCCCCTTGACCAGGAGTCGAACCCGGGTCATCAGATTGCGAGCGCAATGTTCTAACCACTAGGCTATCTCGTCCCCACCCCCCTCCCCGTCATGAATATAGGAATTGTTGCATCATAGGCTTTGGAGATGCAGTGTGCTGTTATAGTGTATTGGCTTATCACATTTGGGTGAAGGGCTGGAGAATGTTCCCCTGCTTTATCATGGCAAGGTGTTAGGTTCTGCTGTTTGAGCTGGGAGTTATAGCTTGTGCCAACAGGTTTTTAGAGAACGAAAGTGTGTGTGTGTGTGTGTGTGTGTGTGTGTGTGTGTGTGTGTGTGTGTGTGTGTGTGTGTGTGTGTGTGTGTGTGTTTGTATGCGTGTGTGTTTGTGAGTAGTTGTTTTGTGTGTGTGTTTTTGTGTCTGCGTGAATGTGCATGCAAACATGCACGTGTGTGAGTATACATGAATTCAAAATTGTACATGTGTGTGCACGAAATGCTTACAATCATGTTCCTTTGAAGTCGGAGTATGGCTGCCTATGTGGCGAGGTACTTGAAAAGAATCATTCACGCAAACTTCTCACCTGGTGTACTTCCTATCTCACAGTGATTCCCAGGTGGGATGAGTGAGTCAGTGCATGTTCTGGGTGACCCCCAGGGTGTAAAGCTGGGGAACGCACAACAACATGTTCAAAAGGAAGTCTCAACAAAATTGCCATTTTGCAGATGTTTCATTACTGTAGGATATAAGTTATTTATTAATTTACCATTACGAATCTTTCTTTGAGACTGCAATTATTTTACGTTAGAACTTAGAGAGAGAGAGAGAGAGAGAGAGAGAGAGAGAGAGAGGAGAGAGAGAGAGAGAGAGAGAGAGAGAGAGAGGAGAGAGAGAGAGAGAGAAAAAGCTAAGCTTAGCATAAATGTTTTAAAAGTCTTGCCAAACTGCAACTTTGCATTGTGACATCAATCACTTGTCCTTATGACGTCAAAAAGGGTGTCAAAATTTGAGGATTGTTGGGGGGAAAAATGACACACTCAGCGTTTTAAAAGAAGATGCAAAGAGTGCGGAAGAGCTAGTTTCAGAAAATTTATTACTTTGTTTTTGCTGTTAACTCACACAAGAGCATATGCTTATCTCTTTTCCATAACAGGAAGCTTATACTGTTATAGTTGACAATTTTATGATGGTGTAGATGTAGTTATCTATATATGTCAGTCTTTTTGCTTTCGAAATCTTCATTGCTCTCCGTCTCTGTCTATGTATGTCTCTGTCTCTGTCTCTCTCTCTCTGACTGTCTCTGTCTCTCGGGGTCTGTCTGTATATCTGTCTCATCAGTTTCTAGTCAAAAATTATCTCTTCTCTGTTTGATCCTCTCTCTCTCTCTCTCTCTCTCTCCTCTCTCTCTCTCTCTCTCTCTCTCTCTCTCTCCTCTCTCCACCATTTCTTTTCTCAAAAAATACCCAATAATTCAGAGAAATATCAATCGACAGATTCGTGAAGTTAACTAATTGCATCCCAAGTTTAATATCATCTGCAAGATATGAGTGAATTAATAGACTGTTTTCACCACAAAAAATATGACCGTTTATAACATTTCGGAGAAGTTAGGGTCAATCTGTTGATTAAAAGCGAAGAAGCAATTAAAAAAAACCCATGTTGGCATGCTAAATAAAGCCAGGAGAACCGTTTTGGCAAAGACAGGAATAGACTAGATCATTCTAGAGCTTTATATTTGTTATATCAGAGTGGCGTGGAATCTGCTAGACGTGGTGTGGTTGTCGTGGTTTATTAGCTCATCACATAGATTGGTGCTTGGCTAAATTATTGTGTTTGTTCCCTGGTTCAGTGAGGCTGTGTGTCAGGCCGTCTTAATTTACGATGATAATCTAGCTGACACTCTATGATTGATAATGATTTGAGTAAAATGGTGTGTGTGTGTGGTGTGTGCGTGTGTGTGTGTGTGTGTGTGTGTGTGTGTGTGTGTGTGTGTGTGTGTGTGTGTGTGTGTGTGTGTGTGTCCCTGCTTTATTGAGGTTGCCTGTTATGCCGTTTTATTTTACGATGATATTATAGCTGACACTCTCTGATTACTATGGAAAGAAGTAAAATAGTGTGTGCGTGTGTGCGTGCGTGTGTTTGTGGTGTGTGTGTGTGTGTGTGTGTGTGTGTGTGTGCTACGTGTGTGTGCGTTCGTGCGTGCGTGTGTGCGCGTTCGTGCGTGCGTGTGTGCGTGCGTGCGTGTATTTGTGTTTGTGTGTGAACAACAAAAGGAAGACAAACTCTATCCACAGTTTTGACTGAAAAAAAGGACAACATTGCAAGAATGTGACCACAACATGACAGCTGTATTCTGACGAAATTCACTTACACGTCGACTGTGACCTCACACGTTGCATTACCATTTCGCATAGCGGTAAAAACTGATGCTAAGAAATAACACTGAAGACACGATTGCAAAAAAGAAAAACGCGAGAAAAGGGTTACAACTCTACAAGCCAGCTACTGCTGCGTTGTGACGTAATTCACTTGTACGTCAAATGTTGCTGTCTAGATCAAAGACAAAAGGACAAAAATAAATAAATCAATGTTGTGATGACAGGCAAACCTGCCGTAACTGCACAGTGACGTAGTTTACTTTGGCGCTGTGACGTCAAAGGTGTCGTCATACATGTCAGCAGGAGCGTGAGATACAGAAGACAAGCTTGGCACGAGACAAGATTGCAAGATGACTGAATTGCAAACAAAAAAAAAGGATGAAACAATTTGTTGCTTTATATTCCCCCATCATCTGGAAGAAAATGGCTTCTGGTTCTCTTGCAGCAAAGAGGAAGATGGAGCATGAGTGGTTTATGGCAGTGAGGTGTTGTGTATGTATCTGCAGTGTTTCTTTTTGAAACGGTTTCTGTTTTTCTGCCAGTAGTTAATTGAAAGAAGTGAGAGGAAGTGGGGGGGGGGGGGGGGGGGGGGGGGGGGTGGGGGGGGGGGGGGGGGGGAGGGGGGTTGTTAAAGAGAACGATAGATGTCAAGTCATGTCCAGTCAAGTCAAGTTTTTATTTTCAGATGGTACATTGAATAAGCAATGCATTTACTTTTGGGTTTTTTCCCCCATCAAGCCATCAATCTAAGAACCAAAATTTCTGAATGATAATATTGAAGTACCACATTATTATAACTTTTACTAATGTGTGTGTGGTGTGTGTGTGTGTGTGTGTGTGGTGTGTGTGTGTGTGTGTGTGTATGTGTGTGTGTGTGTGTGTGTGTGTGTGTGTGTTGCCCGTGCGCGCGCGCATGCACAAGTGCATGTGTGTATACGTGCCTCTTTCTGTGTATGTATCTATGCACATACGTGAGAAGTCTCATTCCTTTCATGCATTATGCAAATGCAAACAGATCAAGCAAACACGTTAAAGATCCCGTAAATCATGTTAGTCTTCTTTGGGTTACGGACACACGAGCATACCCAGCATGCAGCCTGTACAATAAAATGAACTGCTCTGAAGCCGGAATGTGTCGGCTGGGGCCAGAGGGCAGACCCCCAGCAATGTTGACAAGCACAGGAGAAGACCAGGCAATCCACACCCAACTCAATAAAGGAATGCAGAGAAGAGAAGAGCAGATAAGGAGAAGAGACGAGAAGAGAGGAGAGAAGGAAACTGAAGATTGAGAGAAAGAAGAGAAGAATTGAAGAGGAGAGAAGAGAAGAGAAGAGATGGAATTGGAGAGGAAAGAAGAGAAGAGAAGGGAATTGGAGAGAGAGAAGAGAAGAGAAGAAAGAGAAGGGAGGAGAGAAGAGGAGAGGAGAAGAAAATAGAAGAGAAGAGAGGAGAAGAGGAGATGAGAGAAGAGGAGAGGAAGGAGAAGAGAAGAGAAGAGAAGAGGAGAGAGGAGAAGAGAAGAGAAGAAAAGAGAAGAGAAGGGAATTGAAGTGAGAGAAGAGAAGAGAAGGGATTGAAGAGGAGAGAAGAGAAGAGGAGAGAAGGAGAAGAGAAGAGAAGAGGAGAAGAGAAGAGGAGAGAAGAGGAGAGGAGAAGGAGAGAAGAGAAGAGGAGGAGAGAGAATAGAGGAGAAGAGGAGAGATGTGAAGAGAACAGAAGAGAGAGAAGAGATGAGAAGATAAGGACAAGAGAAGAGAAGAGAAGATAGAGAAGAGAAGAGAGAGAGAGAGAAGAGAGAGAGAAGAGAAGAGACAGGAGATAAGAGAAGAGAGCGAGAGCGAGAGAGAGAGAGAGAGAGAGAGAGAGAGAGAGAGAGAGAGAGAGAGAGAGAGAGAGAGAGAGAGAGAGAGAGAGAGAGAGACGGCGACGGAGACAGAGAGAAGAGAAAGGGAGAGAAGAGAGGAGAAGAGGCGAGAAGAGAAGAAAAGAGAAGATAAGGAGAAGAGAAGAGAAGATAAGGAGAAGAGATGAGAAGATAAGGAGAAGAGATGAGAAGATAAAGAGAAGAGATGAGAAGAGAGAAAAAAACGAGAAGAGAGGAGAAGTGAACAGACACTAGTCAAGAGTGCAAAATGCTGGTTTCAGAAAATGTATTGCTTTGTTTTTTGTTCTCGTCAACTCTCACGACAGCTTTGTGCTTTAAGTGAAGAGAAACCCCAAGAGTGATTTGTTTATCGCAGCTGGCATTTTAAATGAATCGGCAATGTTCCTTTCGAAATGGATTTTGTCTTTTTGCCAGTTTGATGAGAAAAACCGAGAGAGATGATATATAACTATAATAACTATATAACTATATATATATATATATAATAACTATATATAACTATATATAACTATATATAACTATATATAATTAGTATATATATATATATATATATATATATATATATATATATATATATACATATATAATAAATGGAACTTATTTAGCGCTGTATCTTGCACAGACAAATCAAAGCGCTTAAACACACACACACACACACATACACACACACAACACACACACACACACACACACACACATATATATATATATATATATATATATATATATAATATATATATAATATATATATATATATATAAAATATATATATATATATAATAGTTATATAGTTATATAGTTATATAGTTATATAACTATATAGTTATATATAAAATATATATAGTTATATATGTATTTATAAATATATTTATATAATATGTGTGTTTTTTGTGTGTTTGTGCGTGCGTGCGTGCGTGCGCGCGCGCGCGCACGCGCGCGCGTGTGTGTGTGTGTGTGTGTGTGTAACTTGCATACGCATGTGTGAAAGGTCTTTTTTCCATCAATAGTTTTTCTTTTCTGAATTAGGTTTGTTGAAAATTGGTTTCAGTCATTGGTTTCATCAATCTCTGATTAACTTCCATATATCCATTCGCCAACCTCTGTTAACCACAGAATTCATATTTTATCTTCCAGTTACTCAGATTCTTTTAATTCTTGTCTTTAAAAAAAGACCATATTCTTGTGTTCAATTATATATACACCATTCTTGCCGAAAAGCAAATAACCCAAAGAAGCACGAAAACTTGCCTTAGTTTCATTGCAACGTAGTTCGCTTGTCAACGCGCATGACATCACATGCTACGTCATAAACTGGACAAAGGAGAAGGCAGAAAAATTCTCTGCATGTCTACTAATAATATTGTAAGGACAAGGGTATAATAATAATAATAATAATAATAATAATAATAACATTAATAGTGCGAGATCTGCGCCCTCAGCTCTCTGGCATTATGACGCAGTTTAACCATAACGTCAACATATTGCGTCATACATTGAGCAGGGTGGATCAGGGGGAGAGAAATGAAGGCCAGCTCTGCAGTTTAGACAACAGACTTTTTCTTCTTCGTTGAACAGCTCAAACACCAACTATTGTTGTCTGTTTATATGAGCGAAAATGCGTCACGCTGCCGTTAAGCGCCTCACAAGTCAGGCCCAGCTCGTCCGACTTCAGCATAAGAGAGAACTGACATCTTTCAAGTCTTCCTAGGTAAAAAACAAACAAACCAAGGCCGGAAAATTGGTAGAAAATAGACGTAAAGGAGGTGACAAGAAGTAAAAAGAGCAAGGCAGAAACAAAGAGAGGGATAGAAAAGATGGAATTCGTAGCACAGAATGTCGAGAAGGTGGAGATGCTAATTATACTGTCAGGCCCCTGGCATCCCCACGGGATACGAAGGACGAGAGTATAAGACGTTAAGACGTTTGCCTGCCAACAAGTAAACCGCGAGGTTCTGGGTTCGATTCCCAGCCTCGCCCTTTCTTCCCAGTTTGACCCCCCAAAATCGAACTGAATGTCAAAGTCCTTCAGATGAGACTATAAACCGAGGCCCCGTGTTCGAACGCATGCAGAACATCTTGCACACACGTTAAATCCTGTTCCGCTTTTCGAAAGAGTAGGCCATTGTGTGCCGGTGGGAACAGATGACAAAATTTACAAAACCGCATACACACGGGGAGTGGATGTTAAAAAGCATATGAGTGCTTATTCCATTATCCTCGATATAAAAAAAAAAGTTATCTGAGCACTTTGATTTGCTGCTTTACAAGAATCAGCGCTATGTAAATTCCATACATTATTATTATTATTATTATTATCTTATTATTATTATTATTATTATTATTATTATTATTATTATTATTATTATTATTCTTATTCTTATTCTTATTATTATTATTATTATTATTTTTATTATTATTATTTTTATTATTATAACAATGATGCAACGCTTATACGCTCCCTGAACTAGTATTATGACATAAATTCACTCGCCACTGTGACGTCAAAAGCTGCGTCATAAATTGAATAAGATGGATCAGAGGTGGGGGGGGGGGGGGGGAGAAAGGGAGGGAAGGCTCCGCAATTTAGACAACAGACAAGAATGGAAGAATGCTGATTTTCCAGAAAATGTATGGCCTTGTTTTCACCATCACCTCATACAGTTCCGTGTGCTTTGCTTATCTGTTCGTATTGAGGAAGCTAAGCAATGACTGGTTTATAGCGGCAGAAGTATTTTTTTGTTGCAATGTTGCTTTCGGCATGTTTTTTCTTCTTCTCTCTTGGGGCTTAGTTTGCAGTAAAAAAAAAAAAAAAGGAGAGGGGAGAGATGATGAAAAGGATGAATATAGGTATGTGTGTGTGTGTGTGTATGTGTGTGTGTGTGTGTGTGTGGTGTGTGTGTGTGTGTGTGTCCAAACGCACGCATACGTGAGTGTGTGTGGTTGGGGTTTTTTTGAGCCAAAGAAAGTTGTTGTGGTGTGGAAAGCTCATTTTCTCGTCCATTTTGTAGATGCAGGGTTAAGCGCACGTTGTTGTCTTAAAATTCACACCAGTTACTTTCTTCTTCTTCTTCTTCCTTCTTCTTCTTCTTCTTCTTCTTCTTCTTCTTCTCTTCTTCCCTTCTTCTTCTTCTTTCAAATTCTTCTTCTTCAAATTCTTCTTCTTCTTCTTCAAATTCTTCTTCTTCAAATTCTTCATCATTATCTCATCCTCTTCCTCATATTTCTTCTCCCCCTCCTCCTCCTCCTCCCCTTCTTCTTCATCTTCTTCTCCTTCTCTGCACATTCTTCTTCTTTTTTATCCCTCCCTTATTCATCTTCTCTATCTTCTTCTTCTTCCTCTCCTCCTCCTTCTTCTCCTCCTCTTCCTCTTTTATTTTATCTTTTTAATTTTCTTCTTCCCCCTCTCCTCCTCCCTCTTCTTCTTATCTTCCTTCTTCTCCTCCTCCTCCTTCTTCTTCTCCCTCCTTTTTTCCTCCTCCTCCTTCTTTCTTTTTTTTTCTTCATTCTCTTCTTCTTCCTCTCGTCCTCCATCTCCTCCTCATTTTTCTTCTCCTCCTCCTTCTTCTACCCCTCCTTCTTCTCCTTCTTCTTCTCCTCAAATTCTTCTTCTGTTTGTTGTCACTAATACACAAAAAGTGATTAGCGCGTGCTGTCATTCATCATTTTTCCTTCCGGCCTGGTTTTGTCATTCACCGAAAACTCTTAACTAGGTGATGTTCCTTTGGATTTTTTTTATATTTTCCTGGGTTTTTTTGTTTGTTCTGTTGTTGTTTGTTTTTGGTTCAGTTGGCTGGTTGGCATTTTCTCTAAACTACTTGTTTTATTTGTTGTTTTGTTGCGACTTTTTTCCATACAGATTTATTCATGCACACGTGGCAAAAGCATCACTCTGTATTTGTGTGTAATTCAACAGGAAATGCGAAAGCTAAGGTCAACAGTGTTCCCCTTTTCAGTGGTTTCCTTGCCAAGTACTTCTCAAAACACGATTTTAATTCTCGTGTTATTGAAATCTAGTTCAAATCTTAGTGGCATCTGGTGGTGAATTGGCGGTTGGGACCCCCTTTACAATCTTCCAGGATTTACCTTGTGTGCAGACCTGAAGGTGCCATATTCCTTTTTTTGGGGGTGTATAACCTCTTTCAAAAGATTAATTGTGCATGTTAAAGACTCTGCTTTCATTGAAGATGCCAAGGTTTCCAAAAGTATGAAAACGCCCTGCATACTCTCAAGGGTTTGGGCAGGTTTATATAGAGTTAATTGTAAAGTATTTTACCGAAATAATTGGCAGATGTATTGTGGCGAACTATAAAGAATGTTTATCATGTTTTGACAGCTTCCTAAAATAAGAAAGAAATCTAAGAAGTGAGTTCTTCACTTTATCTCCAAATGAAACGCACATGTGTGTGTGTGTGTGTGTGTGTGTGTGTGTGTGTGTGTGTGTGTGTGTGTGTGTGTGTGTGTGTGTGTGTGTGTGCTTATGCATATATATCATCACATCTTAAAATCCTTCAAGTGCTTAAGCAATCATTAGTGAACGAATGCACAAACAGATAGAGAGCTGAGGGGAAAAAAAGACTGACATGTTTCATTGACAGCATAGTAAAGGTAAAGGTAAAGGAGTCCCATAACCTATAAGGTCGTAGGGGAGCGAGGCGTCAGAGACCTTACTTCTCTAGGGCCAGCATATTGAGGGCCGCGCCCATCTCCTCTCCCTCGCTGCTTTACCTTCCCTGACCCTAAAGAGGGCAGGTACCCATTTACAGCTGGGTGAACTGGGGGAACTGTACTGAAGCCAAGGCGCGCAAACGGTCACCCATCCAACTGGTAACCACACTCGACGCTGCTTAACTTGGCTGGGGGAAAGCGAGTGCTCCGACCACTGAGTTATCCCGTCCCCTGGTAGTAACAATTAAAAAAAACCTAACAAAAAGTTTTTTTTAAACAACAACAACAAAAAAACCAACAAAAACCAAAAACAGAACAAAAGCAGCAAAAAAAGACCCCAAAACCTCAAAACACAGCAAAACGAAAGTGGGAGACCAATGCAAATCTAGAGTGAAACCAACTAACCAACCAAACAAGCAAACAAACCACCAACAACAAAAATCAAGCACCCCCCAAAAGAACAGAAATAGCCTCACTTCTGGCACCAGCCAGAACTTCTCTCTTGGTGCCAAACCAATATCTCTGATGTGTTTTACTTGTCACTGGTAGGGGGAGGAGACTGCGAAATAAATGGCCATGGCGTTTAAATAGAAAAAGTAATGCAGTGTGCAACAAGCTTTTTCCTCTGTGTGTTGTGTGTGTGTGTGTGTGTGTGTGTGTGTGTGTGTGTGTGTTGTGTGTGTGTTTGTGTGTGTGTGTGTGTGTGTGTGTGTGTGTGTGTGTGTGTGTGTGTGTGTGTGTGGTGTGTGTGTGTGTGTGTGTGTGTGTGGGTGTGTGTGTGTGTGGCTGGGTGTGTGTTTTGTGTGTGTGTGTGTGTGTGTGTTTTTGTGTGTGTGTGTGTTGTGTGTGTGTGTGTGTGTGTTGTATTTTGGTGTGTGTGTGTGTTGTATTTTGATGTGTGAGTGTATGTATGTTGTGTGTGTGTTGTGTGTTGTGTTGTGTGTGTGTTTGCGTTGTGTTTGTGTGTGTGTGTGGTGTGTGTTTCTGTGTGTGTTGTGTGTATGTGTGTTATGTGTGTTGTGTATGTGTGTTATGTGTGTTGTTTATGTGTGCTGTGTTGTGTTTATGCTGTGCGTGTGTGGTGTTGTGTGTGTGTTATTGGTTTTCTTCTTCTCCTTTTTGGCTGTATGTTGGGAGTGACAGGAGACAGACGTAAGAATTCAGAACTCATTATTTCGTTTTTGTTTTTTTTTTCATTTCTTTTTGGAAATGTTGCATTTCCGTTGGTTTATTGTCAGTTTAGTTTATTTTTTCTGGTTTTTTCTTTTCTTTCTTTTAGTTTCTTGTCTCATTCTTGTCTATTTGTATTTTTTTTTTCGCTCTATCTCTCTTTGGTTGAGGGGAGGGG
>CM054140.1:18087104-18094604 GCA_028751875.1 Rapana venosa | reverse complement strand
CGTAGGGAAAGAAAAAAGTTATCGTTATCGTTATCTGTCTCTATCTCTGATTTTCACTTCTTTTCTCTGATCTTCTCTTCTCTTCTATGTCTCTGTTTCTGTGTCAGTCTAGCCTTCTGTCTCTCTGTTTCTCACTAACTCCCACCCTGTAACCCTCTGGCTCTGTTTTTCTCTAAATGTCTCTGCCTCTCTGTCTCCCTGTCTGTTGGTCCGTCTCTCTCTGTGTCTATGTCTCTCTCTGTCTGTCTCTCTGTCTGTCTCTGTCTCTATCCCTGTCTCTCTCACCCTGTCTCTGTCTGTCGTCTGTCTATATGTCTGTCTGTCTCTCTTTCTGTCTGTCACTCTCTCACTCTCTCTCCTTTCTATTTCTCTCTCTCTCCTCTCTCTCTCTCTCTCTCTCTCTCTCTCTCTCTCTCTCTCTCTCTCTCTCTCTCTCTCTCTCTCTCTCTCTCTCTCTCTCTCTCCACTCTGTCTCCTAACAAACTTTTCCCCCCTGTCTCCTCCTCTTCATCGTTAAATCTAATACCGAACCGTCTGCCCCCAGTACTCATTTATAAATCATAATTTGTTTTCCCAATCTATTTTCTAGGCACCAGCCCAGGCAATGTTTAACACCCTGACCAAAGTCATAGCTAGCGCTACTTTTTCAACCCACGGTGAAAAATCAGGACTGTATAGTTATTGTGTTGTGTTGCGTTGTGTCGTGTTGTGTCGTGTTGTGTTGCAGAAACGGGTCTGCTGGAACTTGTATTGGAAGCTGTCGAGTTTTCTGCTCGTTCTTCTGCTGTTACGCCGTCAGCACCTGGGCTTTATCACAGTTCTTGATTAAACCATTGACGCTGGGGGCAACAGCAAAGTGAGAGTCTGTATGACCAGTGGCTTTCCCACTCATGGAATTCCACTTTACAGCTTAGTCTTTAGTGATCGACTATGACTCTCTGACTAGGAGGCTTGACTCGCACTGTCCTTATGTGCTGCAGCCCTGGGGGCTGGTTGGCCTTTGGAGAACATCTCCAACGCTGACTGTCCTTATGCCCACTTGGCCGAGAGAGTGGGGATGTACTGTGGGAAAGGCATCTCCACTATAATCCAATTTCTGCCCTATTTCCAAAACAGCAGCTGCCTCCTCTGCTGTTTTGGAGGTCATCGTCGAACACGACGGACAAACATATACATATCGGAAGAAGTGTACTTGTTTCCCTTGGTTTGTGTTTGCCACTATGATGGGTTGTGTAGGGTCGTTGTTAAACTGGTTGTTTGATCTGTGTAGTGTATTATCTGTGTAGTGTTTATACACGCACGTGTGCATGCGCGCACACGTAACATGCAAGAATGCATATCACCCAAGCACGCACGCACGCACGAATGTGCGCGTGAACACTCGCATTACGCGCACGCCCAAATATACGCAAACGCATCCACACAGACACAGACACACACACATAGCTGTGTATCTATTTATCTATCTATCTATTTATTTATCTATCTATTTATCTATCTATCTATCTATCTATCTATCTATCTATATCTGTTTCTCTCTCATATATTATATATACATATACATATATTTATATAGATATTCATATATACATATTATACATATTAATTATACATATATATATGTGAGATAACAGCTTATTCACCTTCAACTTTTATGTCTCTCTCTCTCTCTCTCTCTCTCTCTCTCTCTCTCTCTCTCTCTCTCTCTCTCTTCTCCCCCCAACAACCTTTTTCTCCAATCTCCCCCATATTCAAACTTAATACCAAACTGTCTGGGCCGGTCCTCATACATCACTTTTTCCATTTCTCAGGGGAAAGGCCAGACAGTTTGGAACAACCTGACCACTTGGCCACAAATTGCCAGGTTTTTCCCCCACTCTACCATGAAAAACTAGGAATAATTCAAAACTTGTTTCAGGGAATATGTAGGGACTTGGCAGAGGCCTAGGGTTATAAATCAATAGAGATGATCTAAATCTGAATGTCTATAAGAGTGTCTCTTCCCAACTCCTGTCTGTCTGTCGGTTTGTCTGTCTCTGTCTCTGTTTCTGTCTCTGTTTCTGTCTCTGTTTCTGTTTCTTCTCTGTTTCTGTCTGTTTCTCAGTCTGTGTGTCTTTTGTCTGTCTCTGTGTCTGTCTCTGTCTCTCATTCACCCAGTCACATTCACAGTCATTTTCTCCGTCTGACTATCTATACATGTTTCTATTTTCTCTGTCTGTCTCTGTACGTCTGTGTGTGTGTATGTGTGTGTATGTGTGTGTGTGTGTGTCTGTCTGTCTCTGTTTCTCTCATTCCCCCAGTCACTTTTCCAGTAATTTTCTCCCTCTTACATTTTGTGTATTTTTCTTTCTGTTTTCTCTGTCTATTTCTCTGTCTGTCCATCTGTGTGTCTGTATGTCTGTATGTGTCTCTGTCTGTCCATTAGTATGTCTGTATGTTTACCTCTGTCTGTCTGTTTGTTTGTATCTCTCTCTCTCTCTCTCTCTCTCTCTCCTCTCTCTCTCTCTCTCTCTCTCTCTCCAATAATCTATTTCCAAGTCTCTTCATATTCAAACCTAATACCAATATGTCTGACCCAGTACTCATTCATCACCTTTTTTCCATTTCCCAGGGGAAAGGCTAAACAGCTTTGAACAAATTAACCACTTGGCAACAAATTACCAGGGTTTTTCCCCCCCAGCTCTACTAAGAAAAATCAATGAATAATTCATAACTTGTTTCAGGGAATATGTAGGGAACCTGGAAAGGGCCAGGGACTATAAATCCACATAGATGAGCTAACTCTGAACATCTGTAGGAATTGTCTCTTCCCAACTCCTCTCTGTCTGTCTGTCTATTTAGCTGTCTGTTTCCTTCCGTCTATCTTTGTTTGTCTGTCTGTCTGTCTCTCTCCCCTCTCTATATCTACTTCTCTCTCTTTTTCTCTGTCTCTCTCCCTTTCTCTCCTTCTTCCCCCCCCCCCCACCTCCCCCTGTCTCTCTCTCTGTCTTGTACCTATTTGCCTCTCCCCGATTTATTTCCATGTCTCTCCATAATCAAACCTAATATCCAACTGTCTGGCCCAGTCCTCATTCATCACGTTCCCATTTCCCAAGGGAGAAGGTCAGACAGTTGGGAACAACCTGACCACTTGGCCACAAATTGCCACTTTGTCCACCCCCCCCCACCCCGCCCCCCCCCGCTCCACTATGAAAACAATTTAATCAGGAATAATTCGTAACTTGTTTCAGGGAATATGTATTGAACCAGGAAGAGGCTAGGGGCTATAAATCCATATAGATGAGCTAAATCTGAACATCTGTAGGAATAGTCTCTTCCCAACTCCTCACTGTCTGTCTGTCTGTCCGTCTGTCTGTCTGTTTAGGTGTCTGTTTCCTTCCGTCTATCTTTGTTTGTCTGTCTGCCTGTCTGTCTCTATATCTATGTCTATGTATCTCTGTCTGTCTGTCTGTCTCTCATTCACTCAGTCACATTTCGTCGATTTTGCCTGTCTGCTTCTGTCCCTCTCCCTTTTTTTATGTCTCTGTCTGTTTGTCTGTCTCCGTTTCTGTCTGTCTGTCTGCCTGTCTGTCTGTCTGACTGTCTCTCTCTCTCTTTCTCTCGATAATTCACTTAGTCACATGCCCTGACACTTTGTCCTCTTACTCTTATCAATATTTCTCTATCTGTTTGTCTCTCCAACTTTGTGTCTGTCTGCCTGTCTGCTTGCATCTCTGTCTGTCTGTCTTTCGGTCTGTCTGTTTGTCTCTCTGTCTCTCTCTCTCTCACTTTGTCTGTCTGTCTGTCTGTCTGTTTGTCTGTCTGTCTGTCTGCTCTCTCTCTCTCTCTCTCTCTCTCTCTCTCTCTCTCTCTTTCTCTCTCTCTCCCCTATCTACCTCTACTTCTTTCTCTTTCCCTATCTGTCTCTCTCTTTCTCTCTCTTTCTCTCCCTCCCCTCTCTCCCCCCTGTCTCTCTCTCTCTATCTCTCTCTCTCTCTCTCCCTGTCTCTCTCTCTCACTCTCACTCTCTCTCTCTCTGTGTCTTTTACCTATTTGCCTCTCCCCGATTTTATTTCCATGTCTCTCCATAATCAAACCTAATCCCAAACTGTCTGGGCCCATTCCTCATTCATCACTTCCCCATTTCCCAAGGGAGAAGGCCAGACAGTTGGGAACAACCTGACCACTTGGCCACAAATTGCCACTTTGTTCTCACCCCCCCCCCCCCTCACTCCGCTCCACTATGAAAACAATTTAATCAGGAATAAATCATAACTTTTTTCAGTGAACAAAAGTTAATTATGTCTGGAACATGGCAGAGGTCAAGAGCTATAAATAATAATAATAATAATAATAAAATCGATTTTGTATAGCGCTATATCTTGCAAAGACAAATCAGAGCGCTTGCATTCAACATATTCTTACATAGTCATGCAGCTAATAACTATCAAAAAGCTTAAACAAAATTCAAATGTACGCACCTATATATAAATCAATATAGAGGATCTAAATCTGAACATAATTATGTAAGTTTGTCTCTTTCCCAACTCTCCTATGTCTGTCTGTGGGTCTGTCTGTCTGTCTGTTTGTCTGTACGTATGTCTGTCGGTCTGGCTTTTATTCTGTCTGTCTGACTATCTATCTGTCAGTCTGTCTGTCTGTCTGTCTGTAAGTCTGTCTGTCTGTCTTTCTGTCTCTCTCACCTTTCCTTCCTCTCTTTTACCGCATCAGTCACCCATCCTCTCTCTTGTTCTGTCCCTCTCCAGCTTTTTCGTGCCCTCTCTCTGTCTCTGCCTGCCTGACTGTCTATTTGTCTCTCTGTCTTTCTGTCTGTCTCTATCTGTCTCTCTGTCTGTCTGTCTGTCTCTGTCTGTCTTTGTCTCTCTCTCTCTCTCTCTCTCTCTCTCTCTCTCTCTCTCTCTCTCTCTCTCTCTCTCCAACAATCTGAAGATTTGTAAGATTGTCTCTTTCCTACTCCCCTCTGTCTGGTTGTCTGCCTCTCTATCGATCTGTCTACCTGTCTGTCTGTCTGTCTGTCTGTGTCTGTCTCTCTCTCTCTAACAAACTTTTTTTCTCCATGTCTCCCCATATTCAAACCTAATACCAAACTGACTGGCCCAGTCCTCATACATCAGTTTCCCATTTCCCAAGGGAAGACCAGACAGTTTGGAACAACCTGACCACTTGACCACAAATTGCCACTTTGTTCCCCCCACCCCCCACTCTCCACTATGAACCAAATTAATCAGGAATAATTCAGAACTTGTTTTAGGGAACATGTCTGGAACCTGACAGAGGCCAAGGGCTAAACATCAATATAGAGGATCTAAATCTGAACATAATTATGTAAGTTTGTCTCTTTCCCAACTCTTCTCTCTCTGTCTATCTGTCTGTCTGTTTGTCTGTCGGTCGGTCAATCTGGCTGGCTGCTGTCTTTCTTGATGTCTGTCTGTCTGTCTGTCAGTCTGTCTGTCTGTCAGTCTGTCTCTCTCACCTTTCCTTCCTCTCTTTTAGCGCATGAGTCACCCATCCTCTCTCTTGTTCTGTCCCTCTCCAGCTTTTTCGTGCCCTCTCTCTGTCTCTGTCTCTCTGCTCTGCCTCTCTCTGTCTCTGCCTGCCTGTCTATTTGTCTGTCTGTCTGTCTCTGTTTGTCTGTCACTCTCTATCTCTCTGCTCTGTCCCTCTGTCTCTGCCTGCCTGACTGTCTATTTGTCTCTCTGTCTTTCTGTCTGTCTCTGTCTGTCTCTCTGTCTGTCTGTCTGTCTGTCTCTGTCTGTCTTTTTGTCTCTCTCTCTCTCTCTCTCTCTCTCTCTCTCTCTCTCTCTCTCTCTCTCTCTCCAACAATCTGAAGATTTGTAAGATTGTCTCTTTCCTACTCCCCTCTGTCTGGTTGTCTGTCTCTCTATCGATCTGTCTACCTGTCTGTCTGTCTGTCTGTCTGTGTCTGTCTCTCTCTCTCTAACAAACTTTTTTTCTCCATGTCTCCCCATATTCAAACCTAATACCAAACTGACTGGCCCAGTCCTCATACATCAGTTTCCCATTTCCCAAGGGAAGGCAAGACAGTTTGAAACAACCTGACCGGTTGGCCACAAATTGCCAGTGTTCCCCCCCCCCCCCTCTCCCGGCTCCACTATGAAGCAAATTAATCAGGAATAATTCATAACTTGTTTCATGGAATAAATTATGTCTGGAAACTGGCAGAGGCCAAGGGCTAAACATCAATATAGAGGATCTAAATCTGAACATAATTTTGTAAGTTTGTCTCTTCCCAACTCTCCTCGGTCGGTCTGTCTGTGTGCTCATCTGTCTGTGTGTCTGTCAGTCTCTCTGCCTTGTCGTCTGTCTGTCGTTTTCTCTGTCTTAGTCTCTGTTTTTTGTTGCTATTAATTTGTATTTTATCTCTTCTTCCTTCCCTCCCTATCTCTCTCTGTCTCTATCCCTCCCTCCCTCACTCTCTCTCTCTACCTCCCTCAATCTATCTCTGTCTCCATCCCTCCCTCCTCTCTCTCTCCCCCACTCTCTCTCTTCCCCCTCTCTCTCTCTCCGTCACTCTCCCCCCCCCTCGTCTCTCTCTCTCCCTCGCTCAATCTCTCTCTCTCCCTCCCTCCCTCTCGACCTCTCCTTCTCTCTCTTTCTTCCTACCTGTCTCTCTCTCCCTCTCTCTCCTTTCCCCCTCTCTCTCCTCTCTCTTTCTCCCTCCCTCCCTCTCTCTCTATCCCTCCCTCCCACACCCCTCTCTCTCTCCCTCCCTCCCTCCCTCTCTCCTTCTCTCCTCTCTCCCCCTCTCTCCTCTCTTCTCCCCCTCTCTCTCTCCCCCCCCCCTCTCTCTCTCTGTAACAAACTATATCCAGTCTCCTTAGAATGAAACCTATTTCCCAAGGGAGAGCCAACAATTTTGAACAACTGGATGACTTCGCCACGAATGACTAGCGGTTTGTTGTTGTTGTTGTTGTTGTTGTTGTTGTCCCGCTCTACTATGAAGAAAAACATTCAAGAATTCTTGGAACTGCTAGAGGCTCGGGACTTTATCTTAAAAACCCCCCAACAAACCCCGAAAACCCTGCTCAAATAAAAACACAAAAAGAAAACAAGCAGCAAAATATCAAAATCTAAACAACAACAACAATAACAAAAATCCCACACCACCACTACTAACAGCAACATCATCATCAACACTATACACACCGCACACCCACACACACACACGCACGCACGCACGCATGCACGCACACACGCATACACACACACACATACGCACGCACTCACTCACACACACAGACACGCACGCACACACACACGCACACACACACCACGCACACAGACAGACCACACTATCAAACACACACACACACAGACACACACGCACACACACGCACTCTCTCTCACACAGACACACACACACTCACACACACATACACACGCACGCGCACACAAACGCTCTCTCTCTCTTACATAACACACACCACTAACACAGCAACACCACACACACACACAACACACACACACACACACACACAC